>CM069139.1:26478229-27113229 GCA_035221665.1 Okamejei kenojei
ATAACCAAACACTCAAATAATAAAATTTCATTATATGCAGACGACATATTATTATATATTACAAATTCGCAAATTAGCATACCAAATATACTAAAATTTAATAGAGGAATTTGGTTATTTTTCAGGATATAGAATAAATTGGAACAAAAGCGAAATTATGACGATAAAACCTCAAGAGTCGACACATCTGTTGAAATTCCCTTTTAGAATTACAACAGAAAAATTTAAGTATTTGGGCATCCAAATTACTAGGAACTATAAATCATTACTCAACGCAAACTATATGCCTTTATTAACTAAATTAAATGGGTTGATTAAATTTTGGAAGACACTGCCGATGTCTTTAATAGGCAGAATAAACACGATGAAAATGATCTTCTTACCACAAATATTGTATCTATTTCAATCAATACCAATATACATACCTAAAAAATTCTTCAAAAAATTAGATTCTGATATTATAAACTTCATATGGGATTATAAATGACACAGACTTTAAAAAAAAAACACTTATGTAAATCTAAAGAATCAGGGAGACTGACACTCCCTAACTTATTGTATTATTATTGGGCAGTGAATATTTAAAATATAATCTACTGGTTGGACAGTTCTGCCCAACAGGTAGATTGGATAAGAATGGAGAAAGAGGATTGTTCCCCTTATAATATAGGAGCGATCCTTCTTTCCCCGATAAAACTGAACAATATAATATACAAGAAGAATCCAATTATTCATAGTATAATACAAATTTGGAAACAAATAAAATTAACTTTAAAATTAAGAAAATTATCGCTTCTTTCTCCAATAGCTAATAATCCCTCATTCAAACCATCCATTATTGATAAAACATTTATCCATTGGGAAAGAATAGGAATTAAAATGATGGGAGATATGTATGAAATGGGAAATTTTTTATCATTCCAACAACTACAACTAAAATATATTTTGAAAAGTAATCAATATTTCAAATACCTTCAAATTCAAGATTATTTGAAAAAGTATATACAAGGATATCAAACTTTAACCCCAGATCTATTGGAGGAAGGAATGAATAGAAAGGCAGAATCAAGTAATTTAATATCTTACTTATATAATATAATTCTAAATATAGAAACACCAACGACAGAAGCAATTAGAAGAGACTGGGAACAAGAGTTATTGATAAAAATTCCGAACGATAGATGGAATAAAAATTTATTATATGTAAACAAATGTTCAATGAATGTAAGACATAACCTAATTCAATTTAAAATTTTACATAGATTATATTATTCGAAAACAAGACTGAATAAAATATTTTCAAATGTTTCCCCCATCTGCGACAAATGTCTAACTCAAAATGCCACTATAGCACATTCCTTTGTCTCTCGTACAAAACTGTATACGTTTTGGAATGAAATTTTTGGAATTTTTACAAAACTATTTAACACAAAATTGAACCCCAATACAGAATTGATTATCTTTGGATCAATGCAAGAGGGAAGTAAACTAACTATATTCCAAGAAGCTTTTCTTAATTATGGTCTGATAACAGCAAAAAATAGTAAGATTAAACGAGAACTTACCAGTTCGAAGTTTGATCGTTATTTTATGAGGAGTTACGATGAGGGATTACGTGAAGAGCCCGCCTGGCGCTGGCAAACGGCATACTTCAAAGCAGCGGCATGAAAAACACAGAACACCAAATAGCCGAAGTAACATAGTAAGGCTCATAATAGACTTAGAACTACCAGATGATCATTTATTTTATGAGGGTGGGAGTGGAGGGCACGTAATCCCTCATCGTAACTCCTCATAAAATAACGATCAAACTTCAAACTGGTAAGTTCTCGTTTAATCTTACTATTTTACTTCGGAGTCACGTGAGTGACTACGTGAAGATTTTAAAGCTTTCTGTGTTTTTTATGTCGTAGAATTAATCAATACGACAGTCCGGCTAAGTAAATACATACATGAGAAACCAGACTAATTTTAGTTCTTTCCATAATTAATTTTTTAATGGTTTAAAGAACATCATAATAACCCTCCTTATATCCGAGGGAATCATTACAAGTGATAAAAGATATAAGTGACTACATAACTGATTATAGCAATCAATAGTAAACAAAGCAGGTGACTATAGTGATCCCAACACCGCGTGGCCAAAGCTTGTCATAGTGTGAACAGGTTTATTGTAGAACTTTGAAAAAGTTTCTTCTTTACTCCACCCTGCGATTTTTAAAATATGCTCGAGCGGTACGTCCCGCACCTTCGCCGCGGATGTAGCTGCAGCCCTGGTGGAGTGAGATTTGAACACATCAGTGTCTACTCCTGCTAACAGTAACACCTGTTTCAACCACTTTGAGATAGTTTGAACTGAAGCTTTAGTGTGTGGTTTTTTATGCGTAATCATTAACGTTATTTCATTTCCTCGAAGAGTTTTGGTAACTTTTATATATTGGTTCAAATGTTTAACCACACACAAAGTAGGATCAATAGGATAAGCTTGAAAGGTTACCTTAGCTCCAGATCTCCCTGGTCTGCTTTGTTTGATCAGATCGTAAACATAGAACACAATGTTATCTGTAGTCACATGCATACAGTCTAAACGCAACATTTGTAAAGTTTGCACTCTTTGAGCTGAGACCAATGACATTAACATTATTAATTTCAATGTTAATCTTTCCAATGACAATCCTTCAATTGGAGTCCATTGCCTAAGTAAGGTAAGTACAATACTCACATCCCAAATCTCTGTGTACCTTGGTTTGGGTGGATTGATGTTAAAGATTCCTTTCATGAATCTAGATATTAATGGATGTGATCCAATTGATTTCTGGTCAGACATTAGTCCTAAATAAGATGATAAGGCACTGCGTGCAGTATTAATGGCACTGTAACTTAAATGTTGCTCAAAATGCAATTTGGCAAGGAACTCCAAAACATTTGCAATATTCACAGTATCATAAGAAATATTTGACTGTATGCAAAATTCTTCCCATTTCTTTATATGTGTCATATATTGTTTTTGTGTGCTATCTCGCCATGATGCGACTATAACTTCCATAGTTTTGTCCGACAATCCCAGCTCCTGTAGTGGTCTGGTCAAAACCTGCAGATTAATAAATTCATATATACATATAATGGATAAATTTCTTTAGTTACTGGATTAATCAAAATATCACTACAGTTAGGAATTGACATATATGGTTCCTTAATCATATTCAGCATTAATGGGAACCAAGGTTGTGTTGGCCAATTTGGAACTACCAACAATCCAGTAGCAGAATCTTGTTCTATTTTCTTCAGACATTTCTGAACCAAAGCAAAAGGTGGAAAAGCATAAAAGAACATATTCCCCCAGTTCAATGAAAAAGCATCTACTGCTACTGCATCTGGATCGTGTTCCCAAGACACATATTTAGGCAATTGATGATTAAGCCTTGATGCAAACAAATCAATTTCTGGTAAACCAAATTGAGTTACAATATTCTTAAATATTGCTGGATTAAGTATCCATTCTGTGTTATCTTTAAATATCCTTGATCTTTTATCTGCCACCACATTGTCTTTACCTGGAATGTAGTTTACTGAAATCCAAATTTGGCGATCAATACACCATTGCCATATTTCATTGACCAGACAATCACATGATACTGATCTGACTCCCCCATGTGATTAATATATGCAACAGCCGTTTTATTGTCTAACTGTATTAATACATGTAGACCCTTTTTTGAACAACAATATGCTTTTAGACCATAGAAAGCACCCAATAACTCTAAATAGTTAATACCATGAGTTTGAAGAAACGTTTCTTCTTGGACTTTCCATCTACCTCCACAACTGGAGGATGAATCTGTTACCCCCCATCCGAGAGCACTAGCATCTGTTTGTAAAACCATTTCAGGCTGTTTAATCAGAATGTTTTTAGCAGCTTGTGGGACATTTTTAACCCACCATTGTAATTCCAACAAAGCTTCTTTGTTAATTGCATAGGCCTATCAAAGTGGCCTGCCCTCTCTTTGAGAGCTCTTACTTTGTCCCTTTGAAGATTTTGATAATGTAATGGACCAAATTCTACTGCAGGAAATGCTGCTACTAGTTTACCAATAGTTTTCGCTACTTCTCGGATGGAAGGATAAGTTTGTGAATGAGATTATTACAAGTCACCAAAAAATCATCAACTTTATCTTTGTTGGTAAAGTTATTAACATAGTCTCTGAGTTAATTACAAACCCCAAATAGTTAATTGATTGTGCTGGCTGCAGCTGGGATTTAATTGGATGAATCAAGAACCCTAGCTTTTAACAAAGCTTTTGTACTGAAACTAAATTCTCAGCTGACTCTTGATTGCCATTAATGATTAGAATGTCATCGAGATAAGCCATAACGATGTGATTTTGTTACTCTTAATTGGGCTAAAACTGGTTTCAACAGTTTAGTAAAGAGCCTGGGAGCTGAACTCAATCCATTTGGCAAAGCTTTAAACTGCCATAATTGTCCCAGCCAATTAAATTTTTAAGTACCTCCAGAAACTGATGTATTGGTACAGAATAATAGGCGTTTTTCAAATCAATCATAGCCATATAACAACCTGCTGATATTAAATATCTTGCAGTATTAAATGTTTCCATTTAAAAATATTTGTAATCTACCACTTATTTAGATCTGTAAGGTCCAGAATAATTCTGCAACCACCATCTTTTTATGTCTTTTGAAAAATATTAGACACAATTGATGCTCGTGTTCATAAGTTTTTCAATAACCCCTTTTCAGATAATTTGTCAATTTCCACTTTAATCTCTGCTTTTCCAATTGCAGTCAACACGAAAGCATAGGCAGGTTTATCTGTACTGGAGGATTAACCCCTTCTTTAAATGTAATAGTGGCTCCTGAAACTGCTTGTAAAACAAACCGATCAGAAGTAATAGTAAGCCAGTCTTTATAAACTTTTGTAATCTCCCTCCAACTGGAGATTTATCCGCAGTTTCTTTAAGGATAGAACAAGTCTTTAATACCTCTCCATATGAGCGTGGTGGTCTCCTTCTCCCCGAATACGGGTAAGTATTGGGCTGTGCAGGACGATAATATTTCCTTGACATATTTCTGCCTCTATTTCCAAAATCAAATCCCCTTCTGGGCGAAAAAATACCTTTTTTGTCCTAAGACGAAGGTTTCATGCAGCTAAAATTTTTAGCTTCTTCATCCAATTTTTAATAATTTAGGCAGATTTACTCCAAACAGATAACCAGGAGCTTGAACACCACTTGCTCGACACAGGCTTGCAAACCTTGGGTGAAATATGGGCCGAATAGCCATTTTCCTCATACAATAATTTCATAGAAAGAATTGCACAATAGGCCCTCTTTTTAAACTTATCCATCTCCCCAAAAGCCATAATGGCAGCAGAATAATTTGTGAGGATTTTTGAACCTCACTTCTTGAGCTCTCATATTTGGGGTCATGGATGCCCATATCAACAGATAAACTGTAGGCACTTCCAATGAGGCACAATTTCCTGTGCGTTTATAATTCTGATGTTTCAATCATCACAGAATCATGAAGTTGGTGAGATACCATATATTAATGTTGGCAGCTAGGTTTTCTTCCATAGCCTCACCACTTCCTTCATATATAGCAAATTCTTTTGCTATCCCAGGCACATTTGGCCTTTCTTTTATTTTGTGGTGTGCTTTCAAATGCAAATCACCATCAGCAGGGTCTGCCTTCTGCAGCCCTAAATCAATTGGGATTTCATCCCATGAGACTTCCTTCGGCCCAAATCCTGGGTCCGGAGTTCCAACTCCCAATTAGGCCCACAGCCATATTCAGAATAATTAAACCCCTCAGGGCTTTTTTGGGAACCTTCTGGGTACTGTGACCCTAGTCTCATAATTTTTTGGAGAACTTTCTCCATATGCTCCATTATTAGTTCCACATAGTTTAATTATCTGGAGGACTTTCAGTATCAGAGTCATCAGAACCACGGGCCTCTCAGATTTCTTTTACATTTTTAGGGGCATTTCTCTCCGTGGTTATACTTCTGGAGAATCTAGAACTCGCTAACGGGTATATCAGCGGCCACCGGTATCGGAACCGGATCCGCACTAGCTTTTTCCCGTATTTTTATTTTCACCCCGGGAAGCTCTTTTTACCCGCGAATTTTCTTTGCCGATTTCTCCATTTTTTTCCATTAATCTGTGCTAAACAGCACTTTAAACGTGACTCTGACTTTTATTTTACTTTACTTTTACTGCTGGACCCACCCAGCGTACTCTAACGAACGTCCCGACTTTGCCCCACTTACCTGCGGGTCCGTTCCGACCGCTGCGAGGAGCTGCTCCTTACTGCAGCTCCTCCTTCCGCCGTCAGCGTCGACGTAATGCCGTTTGCCAGCGCCAGGCGGGCTCTTCACGTAGTCACTCACGTGACTCCGAAGTAAAATCTTATACTTAAATTTTGGAAAAACGCACATACGCCAACATTCAAAATGTGGATCTCAAACATGTCTGAAACGCTATATCTTGAAGAAATGAGATTCCTCCTAAAAGGCAAAGTAGACCAATTCTTAAAGATTTGGTCTCCTTTTATCAACTTTTTGCAAGCATGTGGTGCAACATAACATAACCTTAGAAATTAAATGGTTTAGAACTGGGTGACGGATTGGCAAAAATATGAGATAGGTAGATCTCTCCTAATCTCTCTTTTCCTTACTTTTTCCTTTTCTTTCAATCTTTTAACTTCTCATCTCTGTCCTTTATTTCTTTTGCTTTCTGTTTCTACTCGCTTGTCTATCAATTCCGACACTCTTTATTTCTTTTTTCTCTCACTGTTCTTTTATTATTGAACCAAAAGTATGAAGTTGTACAAGAATGAAAATATGTATTTATGTGTTAGGTACTTAAGTACCAGACTATTGTACTTACTTCTAACAAAAATAAACAAACAAACAAAAAAAAAAGAATGCCTGCCGTCCTTGCCATTCCCTTTTCTCTCTTTTACCTTCTGGGAAAAAATACAGGAGTTTGAAAAATAGGTGTCCAGACTTGAGAACAGCCTCTTACCCACTGCTAACAGACTTATGAACCTCTTTCACACACACTTCCAGGAGATGCTGTCATTTACACTCATCCTTAATTCTACCTCATTCAGATATTCCAATTTTAGACTTTAATACTTTTTCGCACTACTTAAGATATATTGTCATTAATTACATCACCACTTGCATTTATCATTACTCTATGTACAAGGGCAGAGCTGCTGCCTCACGGCGCCAGAGACCTGGGTTTGATCCTAACCTCAGCTGCTGTCTGTGCAGAGTTTACACATTCTCCCTGTGACCTTGTGGGTTTCCTCAGGCTGCTCCGGTTTTCTGCCACACTCCAAAGGCATGCTGTTTTGTTGGTTAATTGGCCTCTGTAAATTGTCCCGAATGTGTAGGAAGTGGATGTGAAAGTAGGAAAGCTAAGAACTAATGTCAATGGGTAGTCGATGGTCGATGTGAATTCAGTGGGCCAAAGGGCCTGTTCTTAAACTTTAACTTTCAATTAATCAAACGCTTCATGCAAACAAGGAATTTTATTGCACCCTGATATACACGACAATAAACTCATCTGAAATCTTCAATCTGAACTGCCTGATACACGTACAAGTTTGACTTTCCTCAGAGTCCATTTAAAAATGGACACAAATATAATACAAACCTTCTGTGAAAGCCTCTTTATAAATGCAAATTCTTTATTTCAATCAGTAGAAAAATGCAGAAATCTCCATGTGCACAAGGGAAGTTGGCAATATCAAGTATTTAGTCACTTGCTTCATCTTTTCTATGCTTTGTGATTTTACTCAAGCTTTGAAAAGCACAGTTCCTTCGACACCTCAATCAGATTACAGATTAAATATTTCAGAATTTATGAATTACTCAGAGGATACAAGTAATATCCCAGAAACAGATCTATATCAGCAATCAGTAGGGAGGAAGGAACTCAGAAAAAGTACAATAACCAGGAAAGTGGTATGAAGCAGATTGTAGGAGCTGCATGTACTTTTATTTCTCTTTTAAAGGGTCGTAAGTCTTTGATATTCTCTATCTCGAAGGGAGGTGAAAGAGAGTCTTTGAATTATCCCAAGTTAGGCAAGAATGCAGAGCAGAGAATGCGATCATTAATGCATGTGTGGGAATTGTGGGAAGTACTGAGCTGTTCTTCCATTTTGTCGGGAACATGGGCAGCACTTCATTCTGTGGGAACCAAACTTTACTCCAGTCAAGTTGTCCTTCTGTGCTTGGCTAAACATGTCTGGTCACAGTCTTTTGCTTGACTGTTCTCCTTGGCTGGCAAGTTATTGCAAATAATGAACAAGTCAATTGTCACTCACGTCTCATGGAAATTAGTCCATCACATGATCTTATTAAATGGTGAAGCAGGTTAGAGGGTACAGAGTCCTGTTCCTGTTCCTAATTCATGTATGCATGGGAACATTTTGCTTCTCTTACCACCATTGCTGTCACTGTCAGTTAAAATTGCATTTTCTTTTTCCCATCTTTCTCCCTTTGACTGAGTTCTTGGTGCAGTTTAACTCTACTTTAATTATGCTGGCTGGCAGTTCCATTGCCTTTCACTGCTGGCCCCGACAGTCTGATAAATCTGTAGCGTTCATTATTTCAGTGGCTGTTCTGTTTTTCTTCAGCCTTTGGTCATTGTGACAATAACCAATTTCTTCGCAACTGAATTTTTCTTCAATAGCCATTTGCAAAGGATGAAATTAATGTGACTACACTTCAAGACTGATGATACTTTTAGTCAGCTCCAGTGCCATAATTGATCCTCACACTCAGTTCTACGTGATCTGACCATTTCTGTGCCTCAGGCATCTGAGCCCTGTATGCTGGAATGACATATATGTAAATCATTAATTTCTCTGTTTTTAACATCCTCCTTAAAATCAGACTTTTAAAAAAACTAATCTTTCCGGATCAGCAAGATCAGCATTTATTTCCCATCAAATTTGCCCTGGACAGGCTAGATGCAGGAAAAATATTCCCAATGTTGGGCGAGTCCAGAACCAGGGGCCACAGTATTAGATTAAAGGGGAGGTGAGAAAACACTTTTTCACCCAGAGAGTTGTGAATTTATGGAATTCCCTGCTACAGAGGGCAGTGGAGGCCAAATCGCTGGATGGATTTAAGAGAGAGTTAGATAGAGCTCTAGGCACTAGTGGAATCAAGGGATATGGGGAGAAGGCAGGCGCGGGTTATTGATTGGGGACGATCAGCCATGATCACAATGAATGGCAGTGCTGGCTCGAAGGGCCAAATGGCCTCCTCCTGCACCTATTTTCTATGTCTATGTCTAAGTGAAATTGCCTTCCTGAGGCTGTCCTTCAGGTGATGGTACTTTCAAAAATCTGTTGGATGAGAAGTTCCAGGATTTAGATGCAGGACTATTTCCAAGTCATAGGGTCATACAGTATGGAAACAGGCACTTTGGCACAACTTGCATATGCCAAAGTAGATGCCCCATCTACAGTAGTCCCACCTGTCTGTGTTTGACCCACATACATATTGCATTTTGGGAAGTCACACATGGGCAGGACCTACACAGTGATGGTAGGGCTCTGGGTAGTGTTGTACAGCAGAGGGATCTAGGAGTGCAGGTGCATAGTTCCCTGACGGTGGAGTCGCAGGTATATCGGGTGATCAAAAGGGATTTTAGCACGTAGGCCTTCATCAGCCAGAATATTGGGAGGTCATGTTGCAGTTGTATAAGAAGTTGGTGGGGCCACATTTAGAGTATTCATAATCATAATCATAATAGTGATTTATTAGCCAAGTTTGTTTTGCAAACTACGAGGAATTTGATTTGCCCTACAGTCATACCAATAAAGAGCAACAAGACATCCAAACACATTTTTAACATGAACATCCACCACAGCGACTCACCCACATTCCTCACTGTGATAGAAGGGAAAATAAGTTCATCTTCTTCCCTTCTTTGTTCTCCCGCGGGCGTGAACTCCAACCTTCTGTTGTCGGGGTGATCTTGGCTCCTGCAACCGACGGTCAAGTCCTCCGCATCGGGGTGATCAAGCTCCGCCATGGGGGGATCTCAGCTCCCCCGCGCCGAGTGATCTGACCCCAGATCAGGGCTGGTCGAACATCGTGTGGCCTGAAGCTTCCCGACATCAGTCTCTACCTGAGACTGCGAGCTCCTCGATGTTGAAATCCGCAGGCCGTGATTGGAACGTCGATCCCAGGCAAGGGATCGCAGGCTCTGATGGTAAGACCACGGCTCCGCAGTGGGGCTCAAAAGTCAGAATCAAGCAAGGCCGCCAGCTCCATGATGTTAGGCCGCAGAGCGACTGGAGATTCGATCCGGAAAACAATCGCATCTCCGGCAAGGAAAGAGATTGAAAATATGGTTACCCGACCCCCTCCCCCAGCCCCCACATAAAACAAACCAGAGAACATTAACGCATACTTTTATTTTAAAACACACTAAAAATAACAAAAAAGACAAAATGACAGACAGACTGTTGGCGAGGCTGCCTTGGCTGACAGCACCACCCAGTATTGTGTTCAGTCCTAGGCACCATGTTACAGAAAAGATGTTGTCAAGCTGAAAAGGGCACAGAGAAGATTTACGAGGATGTTGCCAGGACTCGAGGGTTTTAACTTGGAACTTGGAAAACTTTATTGTCATTCAGACCTTGCGGTCTGAACGAAATTTCATTGCCTGCAGTCATACATATAGTAAATAACAAAAACACACAATAAACACATATTTAACATCCACCACAGTGAGTTCACCAGACACCTACTCTGTGGTGGAAGGCAAAAATCTTGTCTTTGTCTCTTCCCTTCTTCCTCTTCCTCTTCCTCTGCGCTGAGGCGACCCGGGCCTCCGATGTAAATAAGTCCCGCGGGTGAACCGCGCTCCGTGAGCAGGCTGGTTCAACTCCGCAGCCCGGGGCGGTCAAAGCTGCTGAAGCTGCTGCCCTCCAGTCCAGCGGACGCAGCTGTTGCCGCGGGAGCTCCGGAAAAACAGGTCACCAACCTGTGACCTGAGAGCTCCCGACGATGTCGTCCACTGGGCCCGCGGCCGGGCCTCCGGCGTCGCTGCCGCCACCACCGCTACCAGAAAGCCGCCACAGCTCCAAGTCGGGCCGCCGGAATGCCTGAACCCACTGCAGCCCCGAACTCGGCCAGCCCCAAGCTGGTAAGTCCTGGCTGGCTCTGCCTCCGGAGCCTCGGGTCGGTCGCAGTTAAAGTTGGAGGCCGCGAGCTCCGCGATAGGCCTCAGCGCAGACGGAGACGGGGAAACGACAAGAAAAGTCGCGTCCCCCCAAAAGGAAAAGAGACTAAGAATGTTTTTCCCACCCCTCCCACACACATACACTACATAATAACTCAAACTAACGCTAAAAACAAGACAAGAAAACAACAAATAAAAATAAAAACAGACGGACTGCAGACGAGCCGCTGCTGCCAGGGCAGCGCCGCCACTCCAAGAGCTGGAGTGAGCTGGAGGCAACATTTGAGTAGGCTGGGACTCTAGTCCTTCGAGCACAGGAGGATGAGGGGTGATCTTATAGAGTTGTATAAGATCATGAGTGGAATAGATCGGGTAGATGCACAGAGTATCTTGCCCAGAGTAGGTGCATTGAGGACCAGAGGACATAAGTTTAAGGTGATGGGGAAAAGATTTAATAGGAATCTGAGGTCACTTTTTCACACAAAGGGTGTTGGATGTATGGAACAAGCTGCCAGAGGAGGTATGTACTGTATAAGAACAAACTGCAGATGCTTGTTTCAACCAAAGATAGACACAAAAAGCTGGAGCAACTCAGCGGAACGGGCAGCATCTCTGGAGAGCAGGAATGGGTGACGCTTTGGGTGGAGACCCTCCTGAAGAACGAGACCAATCTGAAGAAGGGTCTTGACCCGAAACGTCACCCATTCCTTCTCTCCTGAGATGCTGCCTGTCCCACTGAGTTGTGCCAGCTTTTTGTACCAGAGGAGGTAGTTGAGGCAGATACTATTGCAATGTTTAAGAAAATGTTAGACAGGTACATGGATAGGACAGGTTTCAAGGGATATTGACCAAATGCTGGCAGGTGGGACTAGAGTAGCTGGGACATGTTGGCTACTGTGGGTAAGTTGGGCCAAAGGGCCTGTTTCCACACTGTACCACTCCATGACTGTGCAGAACTTGGAGAGGAGCCTACAGGTGATGGTGTTCCCACACACGAGCTATCCTTGTCCTCGGTGATTGAGATTTGGGGTTTGAGAGGTGTCAGAATAGCCTGGCTGAATAATTGCAGAGCATTTAATAAAAGGCACTAACAATAGCTAATGTGCTGGAGGGAATGAATGCATAGAGTGGTTGATGGGGTGCTAATCAAGTGGGCTATTTTGTTCGAGATCATGTCAAGTTTCTCAAGGGCTTCTGGAGCAGCACTCATCCAAGGCAGATTCCATCACAGTACTGGAGTGTGCTTTGTGGATAGTGGGAAAGCATTGGTGTCAGGCATGAGGCACTCACTGCAGGATACACGACTTCCAACCTGCTCTTGAATGCATGGTAGCGATGTTGCTGCTTCAATGAGTTTCTGTTCAAAGGCTACCTCTCGAGATATTCTGTGCGGGAACATTCAGTGATGATAATACCACTGAATGTCAAGGGGAAGCGGTTAGACTTTCTCTTGTAGAGAAGATCAATATCTGGCAATTCTGTGGTGCAGATAATACTTGCTCCTGATGAGCCTGTATAGAAATGTTCATAATCTTCCAATAGAATTTGAATGTGAATTCAGTTACAGTTTCAATCTTCATTGTTGCTGCTTGACCCACTTTCAGCAATTTCAGTTTTCATTGTATGCCAACAAGAAAGTTAGCTGGAAGCGAGAACTGTTCAATATCACGTTAATAGAGCTGACTTTATGAGGTTTTATTGCATGAAACATTTAAATATATCTCTCAAACACATGATGCAGAATAAAACGGAGAGAAAACTGTTTTTGGAGGGCCTTGTAAACATTCTCACATTTGCCACATAGCACTAATGCTGCTCATGATCACTAGCATGGGTGTTCATGATCTAGCTGCCAATAGCTCTCACTCCCATCACATCCTGCACACAACACTATAATACAACCACAGTACTTAGACAATAGACAATAGACAATAGGTGCAGGAGTAGGCCATTCGGCCCTTCGAGCCAGCACTGCCATTCAATGTGATCATGGCTGATCATCCCCAATCAGTACCCCGTTCCTGCCTTCTTCCCACATCCCCTGACCCCACTATTTTTAAGAGCCCTATCTAGCTCTCTCTTGAAAATATCCAGAGAACCGGCCTCCACCGCCCTCTGAGGTAGAGAATTCCACAGACTCACAACTCTCTGTGAGAAAAAGTGTTTCCTCGTCTCCGTTCTAAATGGCTTACCCCTTATTCTTAAACTGTGGCCCTTGGTTCTGGACTCTCCCAACATCGGGAACATATTTCATGCCTCTAGCGCGTTCAAACCCTTAACAATCTTATATGTTTCAATAAGATTGCCTCTCATCCTTCTAAACTCCAGAGTATACAAGCCCAGCCGCTCCATTCTCTCAGCATATGACAGTCCCGCCATCCCGGGAATTAACCTTGCAAGCCTACGCTGCACTCCCTCAATAGCAAGAATGTTTCTCCACAAATTCGGGGACCAAAACTGCACACAATACTCCAGGTGTTGTCGCACTAGGGCTCTGTACAACTGCAGAAGGACCTCTTTGCTCCTATACTTGACTCCTCTTGTTATAAAGGCTAACATGCCATTCGCTTTCTTTTACAGGGAGACACCGGAACTGAGAAATAGATTAAAACAATTGAACATGTGGACAATGGAAGATGTAATGCGAAGGAATATTTTGCAGATGAAAAGGACACAAAATGTTGGAGTAGCTTAGCAAGTCAAGCAGCAGCACTTGAGAACATGGATAGGTGATGTTTCGGTTTGGAACCCTTACATACAAGAGCACAAAGTGCTGGAGTAACTCAGCGGGTCAGGCAGCATCTCTGGAGAACATGGATAGGTAATGTTTCGGTTTGGAACCCAAAACATCACCTATCCATGTTCTCCAGAGATGCTGCCTGACCCGCTGAGTTACTTCAGCACATTGTGTCCTTGTGTGTAAACCAGCATCTACAGTTCCTAGTTTCCACAATATTTTGCAGATGGATTAAGCTGCTCCTGGATATTGTCTTACATCAACCCACCATTTCACTCACCCTGTGGCTATATTGCATTTTGTTCAGATGCATGGCACCTAATGCACTGCCAGTATCATCACAAAGCTAAATATGAGAGTTCCGCGTGCCATCTCAATCCATCTTTTGTTCAGCACCACAACAGTAATGGTGAAGCTAGAAATGTCATTGTTATTTCAGCTGCTCTATCCACTGTAATAAATCTCCCAGAAAATAGTTTCATTTTATGGGCCATTAGAGCTTCTGAAAATCCTCTTTCAGAGTCTGAACAGTTTGCCTGAACTGGGTGTGCAATCTTGTGCTGCCTTTTTGTGTTGTGCCAAGAATCCAAGCTTAATGCTAAATAAGTCAAGGCAACCACAATTGCAACCCTTCAGTTATCAGCTCAGGAGTTACCATGAAAGCTCCTGTCCATTATTTAATTTGGTCCGCGTTACTGTTCTACCTGCTGATTATCGTGCCTGAAACTGGTTTACAGAGACGGCTCACTCAATTTGGAAATATTGGGGCAGTGATTCATCAGGATTTCATGATGCTGTAATGATGCTAAAATCTTTGTGAAGACCAAAAGAAGATGTCTTTCCACAAAGAGATATTTTGAACTTCCTTGGCAAAGATACCATTGAGAGTCTCAGCACTTACCAAGCGGCAATGCGGCAGATACTTTGTAATTAAAGATAGACACAACGCAGCGGGTCGGGCAGCATCTCTGGAGAAAAGGAATAGATAACATTTCAGGTCGAGACCCTACTTCAGACCATGGCTCCACAGATGTGCCTCTAACCTTTGTAATTATACTGGTCTGATGACACACGAGGACCCCATGTCATATATACGCAAAAACCTGCATATATACTGCAAAACCCTACACAAAAATGCATAGTGAATGAATTATAATTCCTGTTCTCAAATCCAGGTTAACCTTTTCTCCCATAAGACCTTGATTTTGAGACAAGTTCATACACATGAGATTTTCTGCATTACAGATAAGAGTGAGGCCCACCTCGTGTCAAGGTTGTCTATACAGATATTGTTCTTGCAGGAGGACTCATTAGAAACATAGAAACATAGAAATTAGGTGCAGGAGCAGGCCATTCGGCCCTTCGAGCCTGCACCGCCATTCAATATGATCATGGCTGATCATCCAACTCAGTATCCTGTACCTGCCTTCTCTCCATACCCCCTGATCCCTTCAGCCACAAGGGCCACATCCAACTCCCTCTTAAATATGGCCAACGAGATGGTACCTTCCTGTGAAGCCTGACTAGAGAAGGATTTTAGTGCCGCCTTTTATGTGAAATATCTTAATGAACTAAGCCATCTTTCCTTTTCCTGGATTTCTTCTGGTATTTCTGGCTTTTTTTTTTCGTTAAATATTTTTATTAGAAGTAAGTACATATTAAAAGAAGAATATACATGTCACATACATTCTTAATATTATTAATATTACCAATTATATCTTATTTGTACTTCTATGCATTTTTTAAATTTTAATACAAGTAGGAAATAATAGAGAAAAATAAAGTAAAAATAGAAAATCAAAAAGATGAATGAAGTGTTAAGCAGGTTATACATCATTGGAGATATATCTATGGTTTATTATATGTGATTCTTCATCTATTCTTTCATTCAGGCTTCAGTCAGGTTCTCGCACCGAGCCATTTTGACCCTTTAAATATTCAATAAATGGAGACCATATCCCTCTGAAATGATCCAGCTTGTCCAGTAAGCCATCTCTGGAGAACAAAATTTCCAAAATTTCAATATTAATTTTTCCCAATTATTAAACTGTAATCGATAAAAATTATTTGATTCATTGTTATTAATTGATCTGTTTCTAATATTCCTAATATTATTAATTTTGAGTCAGGAACCAAATTCGTATTAACAACATTCGAAATTATCTTAAATATGTCTGTCCAAAAGTTAGTAATTTTTATACAGTTTGTGAATGAGTGCGTTAAATTAGCTTCTAAGTGCTGACATTTATCACATATGGCAGATACATTTGAAAAAATTCTATGTAATTTGGATTTTGAATAATGCAAATTATGTAATACTTTAAATTGTATCAAAGAGTGTCTAGCATTTAACGAACAGTGGTGTATATGTTGTAAAAACTTTCATCCCATACTTCTGGTCTGATTATTTGACATAATTCGTTTTCCCATAATTGCCTATATATTTCTGTCATTGGTACATTGTTTTCCAATAAAATGTTATAAATATATGATATCAATTTTTCTGTGTTCAGGTGTTTATTTAGACATTCATCTAAAATTTCTGTCTTTCTGTTTCTAAATTACTGTGTATTTGATTTTACATAGTCTCTAATTTGTAAATATCTAAAATAATCTTTTGAATGTAATCCATAAATTTGTTGTAATTCTTGAAATGAAAGAAAGGAGTTTTCCCTGTAGAGATCGCCCATCTTATTAATTCCATGGTTTTTCCATTGTAAAAAACCTTTGTCCATCATTGAGGGTTTAAATGTAACATTGGTTACAATGGAGAGAGCTAGTGGTATACATTCCAATTTTAATGTTTTCTTTAGTTGTTTCCAGCTACGTATCCCACTTTCTATTATTGGTTTACTCTATTGGTTTTCTTACCTAGTTTAGTATTGGCAAATAAAATCGAGCTAATTTCAAAAGGTGAACAATCTTTTTTTTCCATTTTTAACCAATTTGGTTGTTTCTTCCAACCAAAAGTTCATATATTTAATATTAACTGCCCAGTAATAAAACATAAAATTTGGCAGTGCTAGACCTCCTTTTTTTTTGATTTACATAAATGTATTTTATTTATTCTATGGCTCTTATAATCCCAGATAAAGTTGGTGACTCCATAGAGTCAACCTTCTTAAAAAAAATTTTACGAAGGTATATCGGAATCAATTGGAAAAGATATAGTAATTGCGGGAGAAAAATCATTTTTATTGCATTAATTCTACCTAGCATTGAAATAGGTAATGTTTTCCATTATAAGATATTCTTATGTAATTTATTCAGTAAGAGTGGGAAATTAGATTTAAATAAAGAATCAAATCTTTTTGTTACATAAATTCCAAGATATTTGATTTTTTCGTTTGCTATCTTAAAGGGAAATTGTTGTAATATATGTGGGTTATTTACCATTATTGACATAAGTTCACTTTTATTCCAATTAATGCTATATCCTGAGAATGAGCCAAATTCAGTTATTAAATTTAATAAATTTGAAATACTAATTTCCGGCCTTGTAAGATAAAGTAATACATCATCTGCATATAAGGAGATTTTATTTTCAGTTTCTCTAGTTTCATACCCATATATTTCAGGATGTAATCTCACGCTTTGAGCTAATGGTTCAATTGTGAGTGCAAACAATAGTGGGGATAAGGGACAACCTTGTCTACAGCCTCGAAATAAATTACATTTAGTTGATAACATTTGATTTGTTAGTATTCTAGCTGTTGGATTAGTGTATAATAATTTAACCCATGTAATAAACTTCTCTCCCAACATAAAAGTTTCCATGACCGAAAACAGATAAGACCATTCCACTGGTCAAAGGCTTTCTCCGCATCTAACAAGATGATTACTAGGTCTTTATTAATACCTCTTTTCGAATATATAATATTGAATAATCGTCTCAAGTTATATGAGGAATATCGTTTTGGTGTAAATCCTGTTTGAACCAGGTGAATTAATTTATTGATCCCTGTGCTCAGTCTTTGTGCTAGTATTTTGGTTAATATTTTTTGATCAGTGTTTAAAAGAGCTATAGCTCTATATGATCCTGGATCATCCAGATCCTTGTCTATTTTAGGTATAAGTGTTATAATAGATTCATTTAACATTTCTGGTAGTTTCTGTTGGGTATAAATGTATTCATAGAGTGTCTTCAAACGTGGTGCAATCAGATCATAGAATGTTTTATAAAATTCTGAACCAATACCATCTGGTCCCGGAGTTTTACCATTTTTTAATGATCTAATAGATTCTTCGATTTCTTTTGCTGTTATTTCAGCGTTTAGTGATTCTCTATTTTCTAAATCCAACCCTTTTAGATTACATTTTTTTTTTTAATGCTTCTATTCCTATCTGGTTTTCTGTCGTTTTGACTGAGTATACATTTTAATCGTATTGCAAAAATCTCTCATTAATATCTTTAGGTTGTACTAGTGGTTCACCATTGTGTGATTTAGTCCTGTGGATTATTTTGTCTCCCTCCAATTTCCGTAATTGATTGGGATTTTTTGGGATTTATCTCCGAATTCAAATTGTAATGGTTTAGTATATTGATAGAGTTTTACAACTTGATCTGAATATATTTTATTTAATTTATATTTCAATGCAGCGATTTTATTATGTTTTATCATGATTGGATTTGCAGCGTTCTCTGTGTCTAATTGTTTAATCTCCTTTTCCAATGCCTGTTGTTCCCTCCAATTCTCTTTATTATAAAATGCTTGAGAAGAAATCATAATTCCACGGGCATATACTTTATAAGTTTCCCATAATAGGGAAGAAGATATTTCTGGTTTATCATTTATTTCAAAGAAAATCTTGATCTGTTCTGTAATAGTAAGATTAAACTAGAACTTACCAGTTCGAAGTTTGATCTTTATTTTATGAGGAGTAACGATGAGGGATTACGTGAAGAGTTTGAAGCTTTCTGTGTTTTTCATGTCGTACAATTTATTCCATACGACAGTCCGGCTCATTTAACACAGTAACGAGCGAATAACACATTTTTCCCCAAACATTGCCTCAAGTTATGTGATAAATTATTTCACATTATAAAGAATAAAAGTAATGCCTTTTCCATTGAAAGGCAAGTTTATCACAAAATACCAATTGATATATATATATTTTGATGGCATGACAAAGCAACAATTATAGAGAACCCAACACTGCGTGTCCAAACCTGACACCATGACTGGTTCCTTTTACTTTAACATTAATTTGCACCCTCCTGCGGCCTTGCATCTTTGCTCGAGCGGCTCATCCCGTGCCATTCCTGTGAATGTATCTACCTCATTAACAGAGTGATTTTTCCACCTTTCAGTGTCTAGTTCCACTGAATGTATCCAATTTCTAACCATCTAGAATGCATTCCTCTAGAACCATCAGTTCTTACTGATCCCAATGTGGTTTTCGTGTAATAAGTAGTGCTATCTCATTACCACAGAGACTCTTACCTACTTCAACATATTTCATCAATGTTCACACACACACACACAACTTAAGGCCAACAGGATATGCTTATAGGTTTACCTTGGTTTCAGCTCCTCTTGGTGTGCTTTGTTTGGTAAATTCATAAACATATATGATAATGTAATCTGTATTCACATGCAATTATAACGTAATATTTGCAATGTTTGCACTCTTATATTGATACTAAAGTCATCAGCATTATTATTTTCAATGTTAACTCTTTTTTTATTTTTATTTTTTTTGAATCATCGATAGAATTAGAGTCCATTGCCTAAGGCAATTCAGGACTATTTATCTCCCGACTTATATATTACAATTTTGGACAGATTATATATATATATATATATACACACACATATATATATTTATATTAATATCCACATATATATCCCTTTCCATATTGGGATATTATGAATGCACCTGATAACTTCTTGGTTAGTATATTGTCCGTTAATAGGACGGTAACACTCTATCAAATAGATATGCAGAAAAATGCAATCCACAAGGAAGTCACATATATCTAATATGATAAAATAACTTTACTGTATACACAGACTTCCAATTTCTTATAACAAAATATTGTTTTTTAAAACTTATTTCTGCAAATTGCAGGTATAACACTTCTTTTATACATAATTATTTTAATGTTATGTTGTTATATTAGTTAAACATTCCTAGACTTCTTTGACCAACAAACTGTTGTAATTGTTTGGTCAACCTGTGGATAGTCAAATTCATATTTTCATGTCATGGATGCCTTTGTACAACAATAAATTACTGCAGGGTTACATAAAACTGGAGAACCCAGCGGGTGCAGCAGCATCCAAGGAACGAAAGGAGACAGGCAACGCCTCGGGTCGAGACCCTCCTCAGACTTCAATAAATTACTGCAACTATGAATCATCACAAATGGTTCAACATCACTCAATATTAATGGAACCATGAAGGATCCGTATTGGGCCACCAAAATGCCTCTGGCAGTGTCCTGCTACATTTTCATCAGACACTGCCCTATCAACAAAATGAGGAACACAAAAGAACATCTTTTCCTCATGTAATTGAGAGAAAACATCCACCTTTCCTGTACTTGGTTTACCCACAAGAACATTTGAAAGATCGGTGATTTAATATATGTATGCAACCAGATTAATCGTAAGTAATCCCTATTAATGACAATATGTTTTCCTCCCTAAATTTGCTATCTCCGATACCATTGTCTCTTCCTTAGAGATAAACAGCTGGACTAAAACTTTTAGAATATGCCACATCTGTTTACTCAGATAATCCCATGATTATTATTTGACTTATCTTGTGTGTTTTAACATATGCCACAGCCGTGGAATTGTTCACCTTGATATGACATGGACACTTCCATAATAAAACAATCGATATTTAATCCATAACTCCTTATACTTCAATAATTAATACAAATGTTTGGAAATTTTTTAGGACAATCCATTTATGCTCACCTGGTATTATTGTCCGCAGTCCCAACAAGAGACGTATCACCAAACATTCACAGAAGCTGTACATCATCTGTAACACTTGCTTCAGTTTGCAACAGCTGTTAAGCCTATAGTTGAAGCAGCTTGTGAACCTTTTTTACATTACTTTAATAATGATAACGTTTCATTTGATATTTGCATAAGCCTCTCACAAAGGCATACATATGCTTATAAGCTTCTGTATTCCTTCTTTTGGAACTTTATTTACTCTTTACCTAACCTAATGGAGGGACAAAGTATGTCAACAACAATGAGACATATTTGTATCATGGAACAATTTTCCCCCTCTTATGGTGAGGATTACTCCTAAATTCAGAATAGTAATTTATGAATATTTTATTAATGCCTAAGCATATGCTTTATGTAATGGGTCAGGTCCTTGCCTTCCAACAGATTTGTAATTGCAGCACTAATTTGCAGCTGACTCTTATAACCTTCCAATTTAAATGTAATCAAGATAACCCATGATCATGACCTCATTAGTGCAAGTGCTGATCTTTTATCAGCATAATTGTTCTTCCAGTATTCTGTTTAACAGCCTTGAACTGGTTTAATCCTTTGGACAATGTTTTAACTTGCACAGCTTGACCCATTTTAATTAATTTCAAGCACCTGTAATATTGATTAACAATTTGTTAATAGCAATTGTATTTCAATGTTCAAGATGTTTCCATTTTAATAAAATGTTCTTACACTGTGAAAGTGTATATAAAATGATGTTTTGTATGGTTTATACCATCAAATCTTTACACTGAGGTAATTTTATAATATATATGTACGTACCCCTTCTTTATTGAAGTGCAAACCTAAAAGCAATTTTGAAGGTTTTCTTATACAGGTGAACCAATCCTTTCTTAGTTATATTAAATTAATGATCATAATACACCTGTAATCCCCCACAATTGGAGATTTCATGAACTTATTTTGTAACAAGATGTTTGCACCTCTTCAACGTACTTCAAGCCTTCTTTCCCCATTATATGGGTTTGGATAAGGCTATGTTGGATTATACCACTTCTGCCTTGGTTTTGATCCATTATCAAATCATTCTTTGGATCATAGTTTTCCCCCAAAGTTTAAAGATCTTTGCCTTTGTTTTGATCCTTTACCAAATCTTTCATTGGATCATAGTTTTTCTCCCCCAAAGTTTAAAGATCAGTAGTCTGTTCTTTTGTAATTAATATCTTTGATTTATCATAAGGCAGGTTTATTCCATAATAATCAGGAGTTTAACATAACCTGATTTGTATTAATCTGCGAATCTAGAGTGCAGATTTGGTAATTAATATTATATATTTCTTCCCATTGAGCTCCACAAACTGATGGCAATTTATTTTATTTTTAAAATATTAGTTATTTGCACAACATTTTATTTTATTTTATTTTATTTTCCTTTTTTTTTTTTTTGAATAGTAATGCCATGCACCAGTTTGAAATACTTTGAAATTGTATTTCTTATATAATTTGAGCCATGGATATCATAAACGGATACACCGTTGATATTTTTATAAAAACATAAAGTTTTATCATATTCCGCTGTTTCAATCATTACAGCTTTGGTGAGTTTTTAGTTTCCATGTTTACTTTTCATGGCCTCACTCATTATTTGTTCTGCTGTTTTAACCATAACAGCTTTTAGTGAGAAACCAACTAATTTTGGTTCTCAATGGTAATTTTCCATGGCTTCATTTCTTATTCAGGTGTTGTGCATTCACCTGTGTGTATATGGTGCTGTGGTGGGTACTTCATGACCAGCCACCGCTATCAGTGCATTTTTTAGGGTCAATTTTTCCATTTTATTTTCCACTGCCCTTGTTTCTCCTGAGTTTGTTTTTTTTTTCCTCAAGGAGACTACCTTCAGAAAAATCTGAGGTAGATATTCCCACCATATTTCATCAGATTTTTTTTTTCTTTATATGTGAAACCCCTTTAGGGTAGGTTAGGGAATATTTCTATTATTTTCCGTCTGAAGGCCTTTATTAACTTTTTTTTTTTTTAATTATGGCCTTTCTGACATTTAAAATTTCCCCCCCCCTGCCAAATAGTTTGTGGAGCATCAAACTTCCTAACGTAATTTTAACGGTCACCAGTATCGGAACCGGCTCCGCAATTTATCTCCCGTCCCGATCGCTGGGTATTCCCCCGGGACGTTCTTTTTTAAACTCCGTTTTTATACAGAGTATTTCTGTTCTATTTTAATCTTTTATTTTACTTTTGTTTTTAAATTCATTTTAAATCCTGGTTCAATACACCAGGCACAGAGTTTTCCAGACCCTAAAAGTTTTTCAACTGCACTTACCTGCCGGTTCCGTACCTACCGCTGTCGACGAGCTAGCCTCTGCAGCTCTTCCTTCTGCCGTCAGCGTCGACGTAATGCCGTTCCAGCGCCAGGCGGGCCTTCTTCACGTAGTCACTCACGTGACTCCGAAGTAAAATGTATTCCTGAGTTACTTTGTCCTTTAAAAATTGTGGGTTAAGTCTCCATTTTCCCTGTTTTTCTGTTTTACCATTTATTTTGATCATAAATGTTAAAGGTGCATGATCTGAGATTGTAATATTATGGTATTTTGAATTATAAGTGAGTGAGATAAGTTTAGAGTCTACCAAAAAATAATCTATTATTGAATAGGTTTTGTGTACAGGTGAATAAAATGAGTATTCTTGTCCAGTTGGGTTTTCTATTCTCCAAATGTCTTTAATATTACTAGTATCTATGTATGCATTTAATAAGTCACTGAAATGCGATTTGATTTTCCGTTGTCTTGATGATCTGTCTAAATAAGAATCTAGGGTACAATTTAAATCTCCTCCAATTATTAGGTTATCTTGTGCTAATTCCGGGATGCTATTAAATATTTTCTTAAAGAACAATGGGCTGTCAAAGTTTGGACCGTAAACATTAACAAAAATCATTTTTTGCGCGTTTAATTCTCCTATTACAATAATATATCTACCATCACTGTCAGTTATAGTTGATATGTGTTTAAATAAAGTACCTTTACGAAATAATATTGCTACACCTCTGGATTTGTGTGTAAAAGAATGATACGCTTTATCTATCCATTTAGCATTCAATCTATGCTCTGCATCTTTTTTTAAGTGTGTTTCTTGGATAAAAATTACATCTACTTTATGTGCTTTTAAATGTGCTAATACTTTACCTCTCTTAATTGGTTCATTAATACCTTTAACGTTCCAGCTACAAAACGTTATTCCTTCATTCCCCGTGTTCATTTTTAAGTCTTGCTTGTTTAGTTTAGGGAGGTCTATAATGGTTCAGTTCGACAGGCCCGACCTTACACCCGAACTCCGAATAGGCGAATTTCAAGACCCTTGGATGTCTCTCACGTATATATCTCCTTTGATCTAATTTATAACTCCATTCAAACTTAAGATAATAATGATAGATTATAATATAAGAAAAAAAAGGATAGATTAAGAAGTTAGTGATGTGCACAAAGAAGGAAAAAACTACATCTAGTATTAGTGTAGTTAGTGATAGCCATACTAACATGGCTAACCATCTACCGACTTCCGTAGTTGATGTTACAAACTTAACCAGCTCCATGGTTTCTTAAAATTATTATTCCATAACAGTATTTTACCGGGGATATTAAATTCTGAAGTATTCGGATTCCATTAGTCAGGAATGTGAGGATACATATATTTAAAACATATTAAAAAATATAATTAAAAAAAAGAAAGAAAAGGGAGGAAAAAAAAATTTTAAAAAAGGGTTCCAAGGAGGACAAATGAAATCAAACTTTATATTCAGCGTAATTATAATTACCATTTATCTGATTCTAAACAATTCAGTTATGATTAAGTATTAGTCATTAATGATAATTATTAACTCTAATTAGTAATGGTACCGCGCTATAGTTTAAGTATTTATTAGTTATTTGTATTAATAGTGCTATTATTCTAATTATTAGTATCCATGGGAGAGTTTCCAATCCGCTTCTTTCTCCAGCATCTTTCTCCAGCTTCCTTAGACAAGTCCTTAGTTCCTTCCAATCCTGCAAAGTCAGTTTATTCCTTGATGTAGCTCAATTTTAAAGATATTATTCAATCTTCCACTTGATCCTTAGTCTTCTGGGCAAAGTCCAGTGCTTCCACAGGGTTGGTGAAAAAATGTTGTTTCTGATTGTAAGTGACTCTTAGGGTAGCTGGATACCTCAGACCATACTTCAAATTCTTCACTTCCTTCAAAATTCTTTTGGTCTCGTTAAACGCGTTTCGTTTCCTGGAGACCTCTGCTGGATAGTCTTGATAAATACTGATCTTATCTCCTTCATATATAAGATTTCTGCTTCTTACAATTTTTTCCATCATCTCCTCCAGAACATGGTCATACTGGACTTTTATTATCATTTGTCTTGGAGGGGCGTCATGTCTTGTCTGACGTCTCATCACTCTGAGTGCTCGAACAAGTAAAGGCTTTTGATCCAGAGATAAAACTTGTTGCAGTAAGTTTGCAGTGAATTCTCGGGGATCTTGATCCGCCTCTCTCCCTTCTTGAATACCCACAATTCTTAGATTCTGTCTTCTCTGGCATCCTTCCAATTCAGTGCATTTATCAGTTATTTTGCCCAGTAGTTCAGATAGACGTTGATTTTCTCTGATGAGTTTTTCCGCAATCCGAGAACTTGTTTCGGCTATCTCCTCAAGGTTCTTTATGGCTGTCGTCTGTTGATTCAGTGTTTGTTCCACGGGATCCAGCTTTTCCTCAAGATCAGTTACCACCTTTCTGATTTTAACATTTGTCTCTTTTGTCATGACTGCAGCTTGTTCAGTCAGTATTTCTGCAGTTTCCTTCCTCAGTTTGTCCGATAGATCCGTAACTGTGGAATTAATTTCAAGCTTTAACTCCATCATCTCCTTCTTGATTTTTTTTATTTCTTCCTTGAAATTCATTTTCTTTAATCCTTCATTCATTTTTGCAAGTTCAGTCTTTAATTCCAGCTTTATTTCATCCTTTAAATTTGCAATTTCTTGTGCAATAAAAGTTCTGAGATCTTCACTTTTCGATTTTTTCGTTGGTTTTTTTTTATACATCTTCTTGGGATAGCGCCCTACCTGAGCCCAAGGCTTCAATCGGGCCTTTTTCTTGTTCTGCCGGTTTCTGCCTAGTAACTCAACTTTTCGGTTTTTCAGCGAGGGGGCTGCGCTGCATAGACATTGCAAGTCGCGTGCCTGATGATGTCACTCACGGCAGTCGGTACAGAAGCAGCAGGTAGGTCGTGTTCTCCCCGTTTTTTTCAGCCTTTCCTCAAGGAGCTGACTGGTGTTGCTCCCTAGCCCTCCATGGCGCCACCGGAAGTCATTTCTGGCCATCTTAAACCACTTGGATGTGTTGACTGAGATGCCAGTTTGAATTAAACTGCTTGAGGTTTGTTTGTTCAGAGTTTTGTTCGAGCCATCCAGCTATGACCATAACTGAAAGGTCTCAGTTCCTTCATATAATATTCAGTGTGAGCCTTCAATGCACGTAAACGCTATGAGAGAGCAGTTCCTGTCACTAATAGCACTAATAGCAATGTCCCACGTGAAGCAAATATTGGGTGTTACACTGTTATTAACATCATTCGGTTGAGCTTTACTTTACTTTTGAGATACAGCACAGAAACAGGCCCACCGAGTCCACTCTGACCAGTCACCCTGTGCAATACCCACCAGGGACAATTTACAATTTTTACTGAAGCCAATTAACCTGCAAACTTGTACATCTTTGGAGTGTTGGAGGAAACCGGGGCACTAGGAGAAAACCCATGTAATCACGGGAAAAACGTACAAACTCCATTCAGACAGCACCCGTAGTCAAGATCGAATCCGGATCACTGCCACTGTAAGGCAGCATGTAGCACAGTGTATCGCTGCACCACTGGGCTACATGCCAGAAATACTTTGATGGTGTATATGGACATATCCCACAAACAGTCTTCATGGTTGGATTGGAGTCAAAGGTCTGATCACACCTGTGAAAATGCTGCTGCTCTCCTGGCCAACATTCCCCCAGATTATACAACCAAAAGGGGAGCAATTGGTTCTTCATCCCTCAATGTTTCAAAATAAAGCTAACTTGGTTAGTGGATGATATTTATGTTTTGGTTTATTATTGTCATGTGTACTGAGGTGCAATGAAAAGCTTTGTTTTGCATGCTATCCAAAGTGGATATGTTGCCTCGGCAAGAGCACCAACATAATCAAGGACCAATGTCACCCTGGTCACTCCTTCTTCTCCCCTCTCCCATCAGGCAAGAGGTACAGAAGATTGAAAATGCATATCTCCATCTAGTGCAGAAACAGGTTCTTTGGCCCACCATGTCACGCTGCACACTAACACTATCCTACACACTAAGGATCATTTACAATTTTACTGAAGCTAATTAACCTACAAACCTGCGCATCTTTGGAACATGGGAGGAAACTGGAGCACCCAGAGAAAATCCATGTGGTCACAGGCAAAACCTGCTAACTCCATACAGACAGCATTAGTAGTCAGGATCGAACCCGGGCCTCGGGCAACAAATCTACCGCTGCGCCACTGTGCCGCCCCGACTTGAATTAACAGATGGGGCAGGTCTATCAGGCCAGAACCTCCCAGATACAATTACAAGGCTCAGGCTATCGTAGGGCCTACTTGTATAATGGTGCATTGAAGCATTGCCCCAGTATTTCCCCGGCAGCAGTTGACAGCAAGTAGTAGCAATATAAATGCCTCCCAAAACTTCTAAAGGTTATTGGAGCTGAAATAAATAATCTTCTAAAATTTAGCTAGAAACACATAACATGAATATTGCAAACCTGCTGAGGAAGATAGAATAGAGGAGGTGGTTTCTTTAAAATCATTTTTGGTTTAGTTTGATGTCATGGAAGTTCTATTCTATCTTCCTCAGCAGGTTTGCATTATTCATTGAAATCACTGGGCTCGTAGATTGATCTAACTTGACTGACGACCTATGAGCCAATCCCTCCATGCAAGTGGGTCTATTTCTGGACTAGTACGGCAACTTTAGGGCCTTTATTTTTGACATGCTCGGAAGTCCTGAACCTACTGCCTGTTAAACAAATAAATCACAACAGTTCAATTTGGAGCCACAGGGAAATCACAGAACACAGAAAATAGAACTTTACAGCACACGAACAGGCCCTTTGAACATGATGCCAAATTAAACTAATCTACCCGTGTTTAGCCAGCCAATTTTGGGACTGCCATTTTTGTAAATGCAGGCAGTTTGGAACATAACTGTTTGGCATCTAGAGTCACACAGCATGGAAACAGGCCCTTCGGCCCAACTTGTCCATGCTGACCAAGATCCCGATCTACACTAGCCCCACCTGCCTGTGTTTGTCCCATATCACTCTAAACAATTCCTATCCATGTACCTGTCCAAATGTCTTTTAAATGTTGTAGTACCTGCCTCAACAACATATACTCCACATATTCCACACTCTGAGTGAAGAACCTGCCCAACCGATTCCTATTAAATCTTTCCCCTCTCGCCTTAAACCTATGTCCTCTGATTCTTGATTCCCCTACTCTGGCGAAAATACTTTGTGTATTCACCCTATATTCCCCACATGATTTGATACATTTTTATAAGATCACCGCTCATGTTGAAAAATTACATTAGTATCGATAGGTCCTTGATACTCAGCATGGACATGCCAGAAGAAAAAACTGCTTCCATGCTGCATGACCCTATGTAATCAAGATCTGACTTTGTCTTCTTCATTAATCTTCAAGCATTTGTGTTTAGTATTTCGTCACCAGTACCCACTGGTGTAAAGTCGAGGGCCAAAAGTATGCTGCAGCTGGATTCTCTCTTCAGCATCACTGCCACTCTGCTACATGATGGTAATTCCAACCTTGGGCACCTGATCTACATCTCCTGCCTAACATCCGTCTTTCAATATATCTAGGGGCAGCACAGTGGTGCAGCAATAGAGTTGCTGCCTTACAGCGCCAGTGTCCCAGGTTCGATCCTGACTAAGAATGTTGTCTGTACAGAGTTTGTACATTCTCCCTGTGACCGTGTGGGTGCTAGTGGATGGGCTGATTGCTGGTCAGTGCAGACTTAGTGGATCAAAGGACCTGTTTCCACGCTGCATCTCTAAAGTTTAATGTGTCGGAGCGGATGACTCGGGAGAGTTGGAGTCAGATGTCAGTGTTTCAACATATCGGAGCAGAAGTCCCAGGCAGGTTGGCAGCAGATGACTGACATGGCAAATTAAATTCCTCGTATGTTGCAAAACACACTTGGCTAATAAAGTATGATTTTGATTGTGATTGTGATTGTGAAAGGCATGACATGTCCAGTGTATTGATCAACAGTAAACTCCTCCAAACATGACAAGATGCATTTTGAACAAACATTCATCTGCAGAGGAGCAGGGAGAACAAACCAACAGGATCAATCGGTCATTATCAAGTATCAGCTACTGCAACTCAAAAATGAACACTCATTGATATAGTTGCCATGGAAAGGTGGCTGCCCAAAATGCAGCATATTGCAATAACTGACCCAATTGTATCCATGTGCCAGTGTGCATGTGGAAAGAAACAGAAATAAAGACATTTCAATATAAAATTGGTTTAAAAGGCTTTGGGCTGTTGACATATGTCCTCCAGAGTAATAAATCATGAAAGAGGGATATCTGTATCATCAAGCACAATGTTGTATAAGATGAAATACAGTTATAATTATTACTGGCATGAAGTCTAGATGCAGATAAAATAAATGTTGTACCTTCCTTTAAAATTCATTTATAAAGAATAAAGTTACTCCACGGTACCTGAATGGTGGCCGATTAGGAAAAGGGGAGATGCAACGAGACCTGGGTGTCATGGTACACCAGTCATTGAAAGTAGGCATGCAGGTGCAGCAGGCAGTGAAGAAAGCGAATGGTATGTTAGCATTCATAGCAAAAGGATTTGAATATAGGAGCAGGGAGGTTCTACTGCAGTTGTACAGGGTCTTGGTGAGACCACACCTGGAGTATTGCGTACAGTTTTGGTCTCCAAATCCGAGGAAAGATATTCTTGCCATAGAGGGAGTACAGAGAAGGTTCACCAGACTGATTCCTGGGATGTCAGGACTTTCATATGAAGAAAGACTGGATAGACTCGACTTGTACTCGCTATAATTTAGAAGATTGAGGGGGGAACTTATAGAAACTTACAAAATTCTTAAGGGTTGGACAGGCTAGATGCATTAAGATTTCTCCCAATGTTGGGGAAGACCAGAATAAAGGGTCACAGTTTAAGGATAAGGGGAAAATCTTTTAGGAACGAGATGAGAAAAACAGCCTTTCTAGTTTCTGATTTGGCAAACTTTATTAAATCTTCTCTTCGGTTCACTGCTCAAAAGAAAAACCCAGGTTCCCTTTTGGCTAGTTCCTTAGCTCTGACATCCACCTCAAAAGTCTCTGTTTCAAACATCATGGCTTTCTAAATACTTAAATTCCACCAAATCCAAAAGCTTTATCATAATATCAACTTTTTCATAGGCCTAGTTATAACATGACGTTGAATCTTTTGCTTTTCAACGGCTTTATTCACTTACATTCAAGGAATAAGAGGTTTAAAAGCCCAGCAGAGGGATATTAGACAAAGGTACTTAGCTGATCATGCATTACTGTTGCACTTGCATGCCGTACTCCACTTCTGAAATTCCAAGGCATTGAACTTTCATCAATGAGTCACAAGATAGTCACACTGACGATTTGAGCATAATAATCTACCCTTGATGTTCCAGTGAAAAACCAAGGGAGATTGCACTGTATTTCAGATGAAATATGAAATCAAGACCCATCAGGTGGGATGTAAAATAATTCTGTGACACTATTTTAAAGAGGAAAACAGGATTATGTCTGCTATCGCATCTAAAGTGATGCCTCGCTCAACATCTTTAATCCTGAATCATCAGTCTGAAGAAGGGTCTCGACCCCAAACATCACCCATTCCTTCGCTCCAGAGATGCTGCCTGTCCCGCTAAGTTACTTTTGTGTCTGTCTTCGATTTAAACATTCATCTGCAGTTCTTTCCTACACATCTTTAATCCTGATTCAGATTAACAGCATGTCACAAGATTTTGTTGTACACAAATTGAGTTTGGATTATGAGACTTTAGTTTAATTGAGTAATTAGCTTCTGGTTATCAGTCTCATTCTGAACAATTTTAAATATCCAAAGTTTCACAACTCTGAGAATTATCAGGAGCCAAAGCCATCATTCTAAATGGAAAGTGTTAACTGATTCTCTAAATCATCTTCCAGGGGGCTTGAACAAGTGCTCAGGGACGGAGAACTCACTCATTTCTACAAAAGAAGCAGTGATCTGCCTTTCAAAGTCAGCACAAGCATAATATACAAAATGGTCTCTTTTGTATTACATTTTCCTGATTAAATAAGATTTGCTGTGCATTTATTTAAACAATATTTATTCGCTTGTATAATAATCATAACATTCAAAAATATTTATGAAAATGTGCACAAAGCTGAGGCCAAATGAATTAAAACGAACTTGTGGCGGCCCCTGGGGGTTAGACCACTCCTTGGGTCATCCCCCTCAGCTCTTGAGGGACAGGGATGATTGTCTGCCCACAGGGTTTCCCAGGTCCTGCTCGCTGGGGTGTGTTGTGCTCTCGAGACTTAATTAAACTACTTCTGAACCTGCCTGGCATCTGGCCTTTTCCTGACCTCGTCCGGGCCTCTACAACTGGTGACCCCGATGTTCATCTCACATCGTGATGGATAACAACGCCGTTGCAGTAAAGCCCCCGACTTTGTGGACCGAAGAGCCTGATATCTGGTTCCAGCAGGCAGAGGCACGGTTTGCTCTGCAAGGGGATACAGTAGACGACACAAAATACTGTCACGTAGTCAGCGCGCTTGACCAGGCGACTGGTTAAACCTTACCTCCGTGCCCCCCCCCCCCTCCATTAAATAACAAATATAGGGGCCTTAAGGACCTCCTTATCAGGAGATTTGGCCTTAGTGAATCTGAGCGGGCAGCTCGGATTCTCCGAATCGACGGTTTGGGCGACTGCCGGCCATCGGCCCTCCTCTATTTAAATTTGTTTACCTGCAGCAGCTCCCACGTGACATCCGCCTGCAACACGCCACCGATTCCTTTGATGACGCGCAGGCGCTGGTCGAGCGTGCCAACCAGCTGTGGATGTCACGTCAGCGGGACCTGGAAGTGCTGGCTGTCCTTCCCGCGGCATCGGGAGGTGCAAAGCAGTTCTGGGCCGCTATAGACTGCATCTCCGCTGCTCCCGGACGACCCCCGCGGCGAAGCCCGGCCGCCATCGGGTATTCCAGTGCAGGCACGTCTCTCCAGCATGGCTCGCCAGCAGTTCCACCTGACGCCAGCAGAGGTCGCTATGGTTCAGCCCAGCCAACTTCACCTGCAGTTCCACAAGACGCCAGCAGAGTGGGTTGATGCTATTATCACCGCAGCTCGGCAGCTGCAGCCAGGCAATGTCGCCCCCCACGTGCGTTCCCGGGAAACGCAGGGGCCGGCCGTCAGTGATTCCTTTGGCGGCCAGCCATATTCATCGCATCTTCGCCTGGGATTGCCGCACAGGGATTCGGTTCCTCGTAGACACCGGGGCTGGTGATTCGGTTGCACGCCCTGATGATCCCCTGTCGTCCGTGGATCGCGCGCATCCTGGCTGATATTTTGGACATCCTCGAACCCCACTTCCGCTCCTCCACCCCTAAGCATGGGGTGGAGCACCACATTCTGTGGCGATGGGCATCGAGTGCCCCTCCGATAGCCCATGGGCGTCACCGCTCCACATGGTCCCCAAAGCGGGAGGGGCTGGCGCCTGTGTGGGGATTACCATCGTCTGAATGATGCGACTGTCGCCGACAGGTACAAGGTCCCACACATTCAGGACTTCAGTGCCCATCTGGCCGGAGCATCGGTGTTCTCCAAGGTGGACCTCATTGAGGGTACAACCAGATTCCAGTCCACCCCGATGATATCCCTAAGGCAGCCATTATAACACCGTTTGGACTGTTTGAATTTGTGCGGATGCCTTTTGGTTTGAAGAACGCTGCGCAAGCCTTTCAGCGGCTTACGGACTGTGTGTGCCACGGCCTGGACTTTGTATTTGTGTTCTTGGATGACATACTCGTGGCCAGCCACTCGCGGCAGGAGCACTGCATTCACCTCCATCAGCGCCCCAGTGATTACGGGTTGGCTATCAGCTTTGGGGTGACGGCCATCGACTTGGCCACCGCATAACTCCACAAGCGGTAGTGCCTCTGCCAGCCAAGGTGGACGCTGTCCGCCTGTGCCCCCGTCCGACCACAGTTAAGGGCCTACAGGAATTTGTGGGGATGGTCGCCTTTTATCACCGTTTCTTGCTGGCAGCGGCCGCAATCTTGCGTCCGCTTTTCCACCTGATCGCTGGTCATCGCAAGGAGATCGAGTGGTCTGATGAAGCAGTAGCGGCGTTCAAGAGTGCTAAGGAGGCCCTGGCTGGGGCCACGATGTTCGTCCATCCACGAGAGGATGCCCCCACCGCCCTGACAGTGGACGCTTCTGAGATAGCGGTTGGGGCGGTGTTGGAGCAGCTCGTTGATGGACGCTGGCACGCACTCACCTTCTTCAGCAGGCACTTCAGTGGTGCTCAGCGCCAGTACAGCGCTTTCGACCGTGACCTCCTTGCCCTGTACCTCGCCGTACGCCACTTTCGCTACTTCCTGGAAGGGAGGCCTTTTACTGCCTTCACGGATCACAAGCTGCTAACTTTCGCGTTTGCCAAAGTTTCTGACCCGTGGTCTGCGCGGCAGCAGAGGCAGTTGGCGTACGTGTCCGAGTACACCACCTCCATCTGTTTCGTCGAGGGCAAGTACAACAGGGTGGCCGACGCCTTATCGTGACCTGTGGTTCAGGCCGTTCTCCACTGAGTGTATTGATTATTCTGCCCTGGCAGCCGCACAGCTGGTCGACGAGGAAATGGCCGCCTATCGCATGGCGGTATCGGGTTTGAAGTTGGGAGATGTTGTCTGTGGTCCTGGGGGCGCAACACTGCTGTGCGATGTCTCCACTGGATTTCCACGACCCATCGTCCCCATCGCCTGGCGGCGCAGGGTGTTTGAGGTGCTCCATGGACTTCCTCATCCCTACATCCGGGCGACAACAGCCCTTGTAGCCTCCAGCTTCACGTGGCATGGGCTGCGCAAGGAGGTTGGACATTGGCGCACATCCCATGCCGGACCGCCAAGGTGCAGCGACACGTGCGTGCGCCGTTGCAGGAGTTTGCCATCCCTCGGCAGCGGTTCGACCACATTCACATGAACATCGTGGGGCCGCTGCCGCCGTCCCGGGGCATGATCTATCTCTTCACCGTGGTGGACCGCTTCACGCGGTGGCCTGAAGCCATTCCGCTGGCTGATTCCTCAACGGCCACTTGTGCTGGGGCCTTGGTGGTGCACTGGATCGCCCGGTTCGGGGCGCCGCTGCACATAACATCCGACCGGGGGCCTCAGTTCACATCGGAAATGCGTTCGGCCATGGCACGCCTCCTGGGGGTTTGCCTACACCACACGGCTGCGTATCATCCACAGGCAAACGGACCGGTGGAGCGGTTTCACCGCCAACTCAAGGATGCCCTGAAGGCACGGCTCAATAATCCGGACTGGGTGGACGCCCTGCCGTGGGTTTTGCTGGGGATCCGCACTGCACCGAAAGAGGACTTGGCCTCCTCCTCCGCCGAGTTGGTGTATGGCTCTCCGTTGACGGTCCCCGGTGAGTTCATCCCGCCGGCACGGGGCCAGGTGGAGCAGCCTTCGGACGCTCTGCAATGTCTTCGGCAGACGGTGGGCAAGCTGGCGCCGGTGCCCACTTCTCGTCATGGTCCTTCCATTCGCAAGTTCCCTCTGCTCTGGAGGACTGCCAGTTTGTCTTCCTGCGTAGGGATGCTCATCGGACACTCCTCCAGCGGCCGTACGAGGGTCCCTTCCGGGTCCTGGAACATGGCTCGTCCACTTTTGTCCTGGACATGTGGGATCGGCATGAGACTGTTTCGGTTGTGTGGCTGAAGCCAGTGCATATTGACATTGATCAGCCGGTACTGGTAGCACGGCCCATAAGCGAGGGCACCCTCCGTCTAGGGTACCTCCTCCAGTGGCTACTCCGCCCCCTGCACCTGTTGGTCCGTTGCCCGTTCCAGTGCCGGGTGTGGTGCACAACCGGGCTGGTCGCTGTGTGCGTCCTCCTGTCCATTTCGTGCCTTGGGTTCTTGGGGGGGTCCTGTGGCGGTCCCTGGGGGTTAGGCCATTCCTTGGGTCATCCCCCTCGGCTCTTGAGCGACAGGGACGATTGTCTGCCCACGGGATTTCCCAGGTCCTGCTCGCTGGGGTGCGGTGTGCTCTCGAGACTTAATTAAACTACTTCTGAACCTGCCTGGCGTCTGGCCTCTTCCTGACCTCGTCCAGGCCGATACAAACTTATGTCATGGATAAATAATCCATTGTCAAAGACCAACAAATATAAATTGAGGTATTCCTACAAAAGCAGTTATATAATGAAGAACATTCTAGTGAAATTACTTTAGAGAAAAATATGTGTTCGCCATTACGCATTAAACCTTGTTTGACAAAGTCAATAATATGGAACTTAAAGTGAAAAAAGAAAAACTACCAAACATTACGTCATATTCTGTTCCTTATCACAGAACAAAGTTTGTACAAAGTGAGCCTCATATTGCGGTACCAAGGTATCCAATGGTAATTACAAGCTCGTTAGTTCAGCAAATCTTGTAATGATGGCAAATGAGAAATTAATGGACAAAAGAGCACCATTTAACAATAACAAATGGAAATGCAGATGAATTGCTTAAAGCATTTTTAATTTGCTTTGCTGTGAGCTTTTGTTTTAAAAACTTCAATCCTTCATTTGTTCATGCATATCAAGATAATTATGTTACTTAGCTCATAAGATCCATGTAGCAAGTAAGTGAATACTTCCATTTATAATTTGTCATACCAAAGCTTATAAGATATTTATTCAGTCCGCATGCCTAATCAGTGCATGGAATTATCAACCTCACACAGAAGGTAAAAGCAGATGCTGTATTCATACTGTACGATAGACCCTAGCAACTTACACATTGGAAAGCCTTGATCACTGACACATCTTTTTTTTTTTTTTTTTTTTTAATTTTTTTTTTGTTTGTTTATTTTTGTTAGAAGTAAGTACAGTAGTCTGGTACTTAAGTACCTAATACATAAATACATATTCTCATTCTTGTACAACTTCATACTTTTAGTTCAATAATAAAAGAACAGTGAGAGAAAAAAGAAATAAAGAGTGTCGGAATAGATAGACAAGCGAGTAGAAACAGAAAATCTAAAAAAAAGGACAGAGGTGAGAAGTTAAAAGATTGAAAAAGAAGGAAAAAGTAAAAAGAAAAGAGACATTAGGAGAGATCTACCTACTCATATTTTTGCCCATCCGTCACCCAGTTCTAAACATTTAATTTCTAAGGTTATGTTATGTTGCACCATATGCTTGTATAAAGTTGATAAACGGAGACCAAATCTTTAAGAATTGGTCTACTTTGCCTAGTAAGAGGAATCTCATTTCTTCAAGATGTAGCGTTTCAGACATGTTTGAGATCCACATTTTGAATGTTGGCGTAGGTGCGTTTTTCCAAAATTTAAGTATAAGTTTTTTTCACTGTTATTAGACCATAATTAAGAAAAGCTTCTTGGAATATAGTTAGTTTACTTCCCTCTTCCATTGATCCAAAGATAATCAATTCAGTATTGGGGTTCAATTTTGTGTTAAATAGTTTTGTAAAAATTCCAAAAATTTCATTCCAAAATGTATACAGTTTTGTACAAGAGACAAAGGAATGTGCTATAGTGGCATTTTGAGTTAGACATTTGTTGCAGATGGGGGAAACATTTGAAAATATTTTATTCAGTCTTGTTTTCGAATAATATAATCTATGTAAAATTTTAAATTGAATTAGGTTATGTCTTACATTCATTGAACATTTGTTTACATATAATACATTTTTATCCCATCTATCGTTCGGAATTTTTATCAATAACTCTTGTTCCCAGTCTCTTCTAATTGCCCCTGTCATTGGTGTTTCCATATTTAGAATTATATTATATAAGTAAGATATTAAATTACTTGATTCTGCCTTTCTATTCATTCCTTCCTCCAGTAAATCTGGGGTTAAAGTTTGATATCCTTATATATACTTTTTCAAATAATCTTGAATTTGAGGGTATTTGAAATATTGATTACTTTTCAAATTATATTTTAGTTGTAATTGTTGGAATGATAAAAGTTTTCCCATTTCATACATATCTCCCATCATTTTAATTCCTATTCTTTCCCAATGGGTAAACGTTTTATCAATAATGGATGGTTTGAATGAGGGATTATTAGCTATTGGAGAAAGAAGCGATAATTTTCTTAATTTTAAAGTTAATTTTATTTGTTTCCAAATTCGTATTATACTATGAATAATTGGATTCTTCTTGTATATTACATTGTTCAGTTTTATCGGAGAAAGAAGGATCGCTCCTATATTATAAGGGGAACAATCCTCTTTCTCCATTCTTATCCAATCTACCTGTTGTGCAGAACTGTCCAACCAGTAGATTATATTTTTAATATTCACTGCCCAATAATAATACAATAAGTTAAGGAGTGTCAGTCCCCCTGATTCTTTAGATTTACACAAGTGTGTTTTTTTTTAAATTCTGTGTGATTTATAATCCCATATGAAGTTTATAATATCAGAATCTAATTTTTTGAAGAATTTTTTAGGTATGTATATTGGTATTGATTGAAATAGGTACAATGTTTGTGGTAAGAAGATCATTTTTATCGCGTTTATTCTGCCTATTAATGACATCGGCAGTGTCTTCCAAAATGTAATCACTGACACATCTAATTCAACAACAAACCAACACCGAAAGAATCCCCATATGTTCATATCCAGTACTCTATCAAGAAGACACTTTGTTTGGAGGCTGCTATTGGCATCTGCGAAAGATATAGCCAAGTCCAGGAGACCATATTTGAAAATGTGTGTAAAAAATGTAATCAATGTTTGGCAAGTGCTCAGATTATGAATCATTGAACATCCAATGATACAAGATGTTCCAAAGAATATTGATTTGACTCAGAACTGTGAAGTAATATATCATACAAACAATATTCCATTTTATTGCTTTCATTAAATTCAAATAAGCATGTTGAACAATTGCAAAAATATGCAGAAATATGCACTGTGGTAGTGACAGAGGAGGCAATGTTGTGAGAATTATTATCAATCGAAAGGCATCTTTTCCTTGAATTTTTGATTAAATGCAAAACGATATGGCCAATACTACTGTACAGCCAATTAGATTTGCCAGCTACAGGAACTTTAAATATGATTAAGAGTAGTAACAACTGTGATCAATTATCTTGGGAACATGCAAGGTGGAGTGTGGGTTGCAACTTCAGCATAATACTTGGGACAATCTCAGGGCTTTAGATCATCCAAAATAATCTAAATCTTTCCCTCCCCTACAAGTGATATTTATTAGCTGTTCCAACCCACCATGCAGCTGCTGTTTCAAATAATGCACCAAATGTATCTCTTCTTTCCAAACCAAATGTTAAATCACAGGTGCCATACCCAATAGGAGCAACACAGTAAGAACTGCTGCCTCTCAGTGCCAGAGACCCAGGTTCGATCCTGACTACGGATGCTGTCTGTGCCGAGTTTTCACATTCTTCTGTGATGGCGTGGGTTTTTTACAGTTGCTCTGGTTCCTCCCAGATTTCAAAGATGTGCAAGATTGTAGGTTAATTGGCATCAAACATTGACACTAGTGTGTTGGATGCGAAACTGGGATAAGATGGAACTAGTGATCAGGTGATCGTTGGTCGGCGTTGAGTCATAGAAATATTCAATATGAACCCCGTTCCGTCTTTCTCCCCATATCCCTTGATTCAGTTAGCCCCAAGAGCTATATCTAACTCTCTCTTGAATATATCCAGTGAATCGGCCTCCACTGCCTCCTGTGGCAGAGAATTCCACAGATACACATCTCTCTGGGTGAAAAAATGCTTCCTCATCTCAATCCTAACTGGCCTACCCCTTATTCTTAAATTGTGACCCCTGGTTCTGGACTCCTCCAACATCGGGAACATTTTTCTTACATCTAGCCTGTCCAATCCCGTAAGAATTTTATATGTTTCTATAAGATATCCTCTCATCCTTCTAAATTCCAGTGAATACATGCTCAGTCTCGGTGGGCTGAAGGGCCTGTTTCTACGCTGTATCTGTAAACTAAACTAAAAATGAAAAATTTTGAACATTACAAGTGCTTGATTATTAGTAGAGTCACACACACAGCAATTATTTTTCTTTCTGTTAGTATAAAAATAAATGTTATTTAACCTCTGTAGTTACCTTCAGCCTACCATGGCTTAGTGGGAACTAAGTGGGAACACAGTGGGAACAGAAACCTTGTGAATTTAAACACAGTGGGAGCAGACACTTTGTGAATTTAAAGATAAAGTGGCAACAGTTTGGAAGTGAAGGGGTGAAGCGTATGAGTGCATCAGGAAAAAAAAGTAATTGTAGAGAAAAGTGAATAATAAGATTAAAGACTCTTCATTCAAATTTACACAACATTTATTACACGATTGAGGAGTTGACAGCACAATTATAAATAAACAGAAATAAATGAGAGTGATTAAAAATAATTATAGAAATTCCAAGTAGACTAAGGCCACGAAAAAAAAATCATACGGGTAAGAAGTCACTAATGGGTGTATACAATTATGAGAAGTATAAATAGGGTAGTCAATTTTTTTTCTCCCGGGTCAAAGTGTAAAAGACGAGAGCAAGGCTTTCAGGTGAGAGGGGTAAGTTTAAATGAGATATGCAGGGCAATTTTTTTTTTATATACACATACGCAGGGTAGTGGGTGCCTGGAACACATTGCCATGAGTGGTAATGGAGGCAGATATGATAGTGATATTTAAGAGGCTTTTAGATAGGTACATGGATATATATATATTTTGGACAATTTTACATTATCAAGCCAATTAATCAAGCCATTTAACCTACAAACCTGTACGTCTTTGGAGTGTGGGAGGAAACCGAAGATCTCGGAGAAAACCCACGCAGATCACGGGGAGAACGTACAAACTCCATACAGACAGCACCCGTAGTCGGGATCGAAGCCTGGTCCCTGGTGCTGCATTTTGCTGTAAGGCAGCAACTCTACCGCTGTGCCACTGTGATGGGCAGGGAATGGAGGGATAAGGATCACATGCAGGCAGAAGAGATTAGTTTAACTTGGCATCACGTTCAGCACGGACTTTGTACAGCACTGGAACAGGCCCTTCCGTGCTGAACACAATGCCAAGTTAAACTAATCTCCTCTGCCAGCATGTTATCCATATCCCTCTATTCCCTATGTACCTTCCCTAACAATAGTTATATTGTACGGTGGAACGTATATGAAGAAATAGTGGTGAAAAGAGAAGGGCGGTGGGGGGGGAATTTATAAAGAAGTTAATGCATTAATCAAGGACAATTTGAATTATCATGTAGATTGGACAAATCAAATTGCCAAGGATAGCCACGATGATTAATTCATCACGTGTATTCTGGATAGTCTTTAATGCAGTGCACTGATGAACCAAACAGGGAGCAGGCTATTTTAGGTCTAGTATTGTGTAACGAGAGAGATTAATTAACAATCTGCAGTAAAAGATCCCCCAGGAAAAAGTGATCATTGTACTATAGAAATTCAAATTTAATTTGATAAGATACTTTGGTCTAAAACTGGTACCATAAATTTAAATAAAGACAACTGCAATGGTTAATAGGCACAGGCGCACTGGGGAAAATATGTTAATGGGTCAGCAATGGTATATTTTAGTAAGGAAGAAAATTATATGATAAGTAAGCTCCATGTACAGCTAACTTAAGAAGTTTAGTATAATAACATATTGAAAGAAAATATATTCCGTCGTGGGAGTCAGTGGTAGGCCAGAGGATTGGAAAGATTTTTAACATCCAGCAAAGGATCAAGAAAAATAATTATAAAAAGGGAGAAGACAGAATATAAGAGCAAATTTTCAAACAGTAAAAAAACAAGGACTAAGAATTTCCACAGAGATATAAAACGCAAGATGGCAAGTACAGCTGGCGGAGGTATTTACGAGGATCTTCAACCTGCCTCTATCTCTGGCAACGGTCCCCAAGTGCCTGAAGACAGCTACCATAGTGCCAATGCCGAAAGAGTCTAAAGTCGCCAACCTGAATGACTACCGCCCGGTTGCCCTAACTCCAATACCAATGAAGTGCTTTGAAAGGCTGGTCCTCTCCCACATCAAATCCAGCATCCCTGCATCATTGGACTCTCATCAATTTGCATACAGGGCAAATAGATCCACAGAAGATGCCATCTCTGTGGTTCTTCACACTGTCCTGAACCACCTGGAAAGACAGGGCACCTATGTGAGGATGCTCTTCATTGACTATAGCTCTGCCTTCAATACGGTCATCCCCACCAAGCTCACCACCAAACTCCACCAGCTAGGCCTCAGCTCACTGATATGCGATTGGATCCTGAACTTTCTGACGGAGCTACCGCAGGCAGTGAGACTGGGGCCGCACCTGTCCTCCACTATCACCCTGAGCACCGGCACACCACAGGGCTGTGTACTGAGCCCCATGCTCTACTCCCTCTTCACTCACGACTGTGTTCCTGCATTCGACACCAACACCATTGTCAAGTTTGCAGACGACACAACGGTGATCGGGCTGATCACCAACGGTGATGAAACAAACTATAGAGCAGAGGTGCAGAACCTGGCGGACTGGTGCTCACGAAACAACTTGTTGCTAAACACCTCCAAGACCAAGGAGCTGATTATCGACTTCAGGAGGTCACAGAATGGGGAATACGCCCCAATCTCCATCTACGGAGACAGTGTGGAGAGAGTGTCCAGCTTTAAGTTTCTGGGCACTCACATCTCAGAGGACCTCACATGGTCCACCAACACCGCTGCGCTGGTCAAAAAGGCACAGCAATGTTCTTCCTAAGAACATTGAAACGGACTGGTCTGCCCCAACAGCTGCTGACGACCTTCTACCGCTGCACCACAGAGAGCATACTAACGTATGGCATCTCTGTGTGGTATCTCAGCTGCACGGAGGCGGAGAGGAGAGCTCGTCAGCGCGTTGTCCACAGAGCGCAACAGATTATTGGGACACCGCTACCAGCCCTGGAGGGCATCTACCACACACGGTGCCTCAGGAAGGCCGTCAGCACACATAAAGACTCCTTTCACCCTTGTAATGGACTGTTCGATCTACTCCCTTCCGGCGGACATTCTACACCCGCACCACCAGACTCCGGAACAGCTTCATTCCCAGAGCTATAGCGGCTCTGAACTGGCCCTGCTGAGTACCCCCCCACCCCCATGGTTTATTTCCCCTGGCCTTGCACTTTAGTCTATGTTGATTTTACTGGTCTAATGTTCATTTTTACAAACCTTGTTCTCAGGGTATTTAAACCTAAATTTTATTTGTCGATTAAGTTATGACATCGGATGGAAGTTGCAAACCAAATCTCGTTGCACTTATGTGTAATGACAATAAAATAAATTATTATTATTAAGAAAGAAGTTGAAGTAAATGTTGGTTCTCTATAGGATGAGACACAAAATAGAAAAATAAGGGTGGCGCAGTGGCGCAGCAGTAGAGTTGCTGCCACAGCCCCAGAGTCCTGGGTTTGATCCTGACTACGATGCTGTCTGTACGATGTTTGTACATTCACTGTGGGACCATGTGGGTTTACTCCGGGTACTCCAGTTTCCTCCACAGATGTACATGTTTGTAGGTTAAAATGCCCCTAGTGTGCAGGATAGTGCTAGTGTAGGGGGTGATCGCTGGTCGGAGCGGACTCGGTGGGGTAAAGGGCCTTTTTCCGCGCTGTATCATAAACTAAAGTAACAGTAAAGAGAGACATTCAATATTCTTATTTTGGATCGGTCTTCATTGCAGAAACATCCTGGTAATAGGTAATCAAAGAGTTATAGGAGTGGAAACTTAAACCAATCTCTATCACCAGGAAAAATATGCCAGGTAAACTAATGAGAATAAAGGCTGACAGGTGCCCTGGATCTGCTGGCTTGTATCCTGGGCTCTTAAAGGAAGTGTCTACATAAATAATGGTTGTATTTAGTGTAATCTACCACAATTCACCTGATTCTAGAGACGCTTAGATAATTGGAACACCTAGAATGGGTGCAATGAAGGTTCAGCAGATGGGTTCTGAGGATGGGTTCGTAATTCAAATCAGGACAGATTAAGCAGTCAGGGTATACAGTAGAATACATGCAAAATCCTGATCGGGCTTGATAGGATAAATGTATAGACTGCATTTCTGCTGCCTGGGGTATCTAGGGTGACAGTCTCAAAGTAAATGTTTGTCTTTCAGCACTGAGATGAGAAGTTTCTGAATTCTGAATCGTCTGAATTTGTTACTCAAAAGCAAGGCTTTGACTTTGCTAAGAATATCCAAAATAGAGATGAATAGACTTCAGGGTGTCAAAGGGATCAGGAATGTGTGGTTAGGCAAGGAAAGTTACACTGAGGCAAAAGGTCAGCTGTGAATGGCAGAGGAAACGCAAGTGGCTGAATAGCCTCTGACTGCTTCCATTTATGTTCTACCTGCATGGTGTACAAGAAGATGGAAACACTCCTAATATCTGACCACATGGCCAACACCACCTGTTTGAGATGCAAACACCATCAATGTCCAGGAGTGCACAAACGTTAGAAAGGTTTCCAAAAGTGAAGTAAGTGGATCGATGCAGGAGGTAGACACAAAAAGCTGGAGTAATTCAGCAGGACAGGCAGCATCTCTGGAGAGAAGGAATGGTGACGTTTCGGGTCGAGACCCTTCTTTGAGACAGATGAAAACTTTTAATATTTTAAGGTGAAAAACAATTACACAATATATCAAGTAATTGTGATTAAAAAATATTCTGTACCACAGGCAAGTCTCTTAGTCACAGAGACACATGAGTCACAGAGACATAAAGTCACAGAGACGTACAGGATGGGAAAGTATTCAGCTCACTGAGTGCATGTCAACCATTCATTTACGCCAATCCTACAATAAACCCATTTTTAATTCTCTCTACATTCGCTTCAACTCCCACCAGATTCTACAATTCACCAACATACGAGGGACAATTTATATGGCCAATTAATCTACCAGTATTTTGAGGATAATTTTGACCAAGATTTATAGAAAGGCAGGAGAGTTTTTTTCTTCACCTCACTGATAATGCCAACATTTTTATTCGTCCTTCGTAATTTCCCCTGAGTTCAGTTGATGGTTCAGAGTCAACCATGTTGCAATGTCTGAAGTTAAACAGCTAGACTGGGATGAAGGAACAGGACATTGGTAAACCAAGTGAGTTTTACAACAATTGAGTCGTGTTATGTAGCTCTTGCTGCGACTTGCACTCATATAAAAGGTCGGGCTTGTTTCATTGAATTTTAATTTTTCAGCTAATGTGGTGGAATCTAAACTCGTATCACTAAATCAATGGTCCAGAGTTGTGGCTACATGTTCTATAACTTAACCGGCATAATTTTCTACCTTTCACGTGTGCCAGTCCACATGCAATGATTTTTGAAAGTGACAAACATAAAGAACAGACAATCAAAGAGTCATAGAGTGATACAGTGTGGAAACAGGGAGGGTGGGGGGAGACCAAAACGAAGAGCCAGTGTGCTTATAACTTTGTCAGTTCCATAGGTGGCTGCTATTTGTACACATTGGGTATGCAGCAAAGAATTTCACTGTGCCTAGTCACATGTGTTAATAAAGTTATCCATTCCTTTCCATCCTCCTGCACTCCTACTCAACCTCTCCCTTTAGCTCAGTTCCAGTGTAATATTGCACTCCAATTGCAGTCTAATTCGACAACAAAACCCTAAACAACACAAAGATATCCAATAACATATTTGTCCCATCCTTGATCATTTAAAAAGGTTTAACAAAGCATTTGAAAAATGCCAAGGATTGATAGAACAAGGAACTGCAGAGAAAGACACAAAGTGCTGGAGTAACTCTGCAAGTCAGGCAGCATCTCTGGAGAACATGGATAGGTGACATTTCAAGTTGGGACCCTTCGTCAGACTCACAAGATTAACAAGGAATACTCTTTAATTTTTCTTCAATGAATACTTTGAAAGGTAATGCCATAATAATGTTCTGTTGCAAGATCTATCCCCAAAGTTACAACAGTAGTAGCCCATTCAGTAGTGCGAGGATCTGGTTATAATTGATTTTTGTAGTAATTTGTAAACAACAGTAATTTGTAGTTTAGAGACAGAGTATGGAAACAGTCCCTTGGGCCCAACAAGTCCATGCCGAGCATTCATACTAGATTATCCCATTATCTCATCCACTTAATTAGAGACCAATTAACCTACAAACACGCACATCTTAGGGATGTGGGTGGAAACTGGAGCACCCTGAGGAAACCCACATGGTCACAGGGAGAATGTGCAAACTCCACATGGACAGCACCCAGTCAGGATCAAACCTGGGTCTCTGGCACTGTGAGGCAGCAGTCCACTTGCTACGTCACCGTGTCGCCATATAATATTTAGAAAGAAATGGTATGAATACCATGCTAAAATCCCAAATGGAGATCAGATATCAATGTTGCAGTTGCATGATGGTCCCCCATTCAAAGATGTTAACCATTTACAGAATACAAGTTAACGCCTTTTCTAAAATAATGAACATTTTTTGTCTAGTTAAATGTAGTTGTTCGTGTTTTTTAATACTGTTTTAACTGTGTATATGTGGGGGGCGGGGGAGGGGAGGGGGAAACTTTAAAAAATCTCTTCCCTGTACGGGAGACCCGACCTTTTTCCTGTCGGGTCTCCGTTGTCTTTGGGGCCTAGTACCGTGGAGCGGCCTCCAGCCGGAAATGACCTGGGGAATCCAGTCGCAGAGCCTGTGGAGCTGGGGCTGGCAGGCCTTGGAGCGTGGGGAGCGGTGGCGGCTCCGGGTCCGGGTGGGAGACCGCTTTTCGGAGCTCCCGCAACGCAACTTCTGCAGCCCGTGTTGCGGGGTTGGAAGGACCTGGAGCGGGGCTGTACATCGCCCGGCGCAGCTTTAATGGCCGCGGGACATTCCAGCGCCCACCGGGCGCTCCAACTTTGTGACATTTGGGCCTGGAACGGGGCCGTACATCACCCAGCGCGGCCTTAAATGGCCGTGGGACTTACCATCGCCCACCTGGGGCTTCAACATCGGGAGAGAAATGGTGCAGGGGAGAGAAAAGACTTTGCCTTCCATCACAGTGAGGAGGAGATTCACTGTGATGGATGTTTGTGTAAATTAAATTGTTTGTATGTTTTGTAGGAATTGTCTTTGTTTGTATGGCTGTGGAAACAGAGTTTCGTTTGAGCCTCACTGAGGTTCAAATGACATGGAATAAAATATTGTATTGTATTGTATTATTGTTGCTACAATATAAGCTAAAAAATCTCATGGAGGGTGGTGTGTGTATGGAACGAGCTTCCGGAGGAGGTCGTTGAGGCAGGTAGTGTTGCATTGTTTAAGAAACATTTGGACAAGTACATGGATAGGACAGGTTTAGATTGACATGGGCCAAACCTATGCAGGTGGGACTCGTGTAGGTGGGGCATGTTGGTCGATATGGACAAGTTGGGCCAAAGGGCCTGTTTCCACACTGTAAGACTCTGTGACTATGATCTCAAAAATATTGTGAATAAGATAAAGTTCTGCACAACGTGCAATGGAGTTATAACCCTCTCACCATCTTTAAATGGCAACAGATGGCCACAGGTTTTGGTTGCCTGCTTCAGGCTTGAACCCTTTCTTAGTAACGTTGTGGAGGCCCTTTGTCTCAACCCCAATGAATTTGCATGAAGAAACCACTACCTTCATTATGTCCCTTCCTTGGGATAGCTTGATAAAAATGCAGAAACCATTTCCTTGCTGCACTTACTGCAGCAAATCAAACTCTTTACCTGGTTACTTGTTGGTTGACTGAATAGTAAACTGTGGGACACTTACCCCTGAGCATATAATAGCAATCTTATCATTCCCCCATTAGTTATGTAGGACTGCCACAATCTGAGGTACATAATTTTATATATATTTTTAAAAAGAAATCCAGTAAGATTGACCATGACTTAAGCTTATAGATCACCACCTCAGAAGGGAGTCAATTTATTTATTTTTATCGTTACTTAAGATGTGATGTGGGTGCAGATTAGTTCCAACCGCCACCATAATGCCAATCATCACGTAGGGGGCGCCGTCGAGTATGGCTGCCCTGCCAGCAGCTGTTAGTCTCTTCACTTTTTATTTGTGAGTTAAAAATGTTTGTTTTTGGAGGTCTTTTAGTCTATTTATGTGGGGGGGGGGGGGGGGGGGGGGGGGGGGGGGGGGGAGAAGGGGGAAACTACTTTTCTCAGTCCTACCTGGTCGGAGATGCGGCTTTTCTCCGGGCCGTATCTTCGCCCCTTCCTCACGGCCTACCGGCAGTCTGGTATGGCGTTTCCTGCCGGGACCGGCTGGGGCGCCATCGTGGAGCGGGCGATGCCTTGCTCGGGTCGCCGTGCAGTGGGCTCCGGAGGGCTGGGACCGCCGACTCCAACATCGCGGATCTGCGGTCTGTGGAGCTTCCAGCCGCGGGCGGCGCTGAGGTTTAAACACCACGGAGCCTGGGATCTCACGACGAGATCGCCAGAGACGGCGCTCCGACCGGCGCAGCCCGTAGACTTCGGGAGCTGCGAACTCCGGGGAGGAAGCGGCCGCTCCAGACATTCCGGGACGCTGAGAGTGTTCACACGACGCCAGAGCTTCATCACCCGGCGAGAGGGCCAGAAGCATCGGGCTGCCGTAGCGGCGACTGCTGAGGCCTCAATAGGCCCTGACTATGGGTGAACTGGGGATGGCACTGGACTTTGCTGCCTTCCCCCACAGTGGGAACCATTGTGGGGGGGGGGGGGGGGGTGGTGTTTTTATGTTTACTGTTAAATTCTTTGATGTTGTGTTTTATCTTTATTTGTGTGCTGCAATGGCAAGTCAAATTTCACAACACCAATTGGTGTACGTGATAATAAATGTCTGTCCTTTGTCCTTGTACATTATTATAAGTTTCTAAAAAGATGAATTCCTGCATCTAGAGTGAATCAAAATATTTTGCAATTCTAGTTAAAACCCCCCAGCCATCTGATTGGCAATCTCTCATCACCCTCCTGACTCTCAGAAGCCCTTGTCTTTTTCTAAATGATCAACGTAAATGTATCTAGTACACCTCTGAATTATCTACTGATTTTTTCAAGTATCTAAATGTATCTACTATATATACTGTCATGTATATCACCTTTTGGAGGTGTAAGTTAAATGACGAATAACAGACCCAAAACGTATTCATGTCATTCCCCTGGAGTGCGATACAGTCACTGAAACAATAAGGTCACCATGGCTCCTCAGGGTGAAATTGTGTTCCTTGGGCTGTTTCCCTCTGTGTTACATTTAATGTTTTGAATGAAGCAGAAAAATGTGCAGAAAATGAACGAAATAGTCCATTGGAACCGAAAAACAATTCTCTGTGCACTTGGAGAATACTATGAGGAAAACAAGTTAAGGGTCTGTAAACTCTAGGGTGTAGATATGTCTTTTTTTCTCTGTGTATGTTACTTGGGATGCACAGTGGCATGCATATCAAATTCAATACCAAACCATTCCACTAATAAAAAAATCAATCCTGAATATAGCCACAATAGCCAGAACAAACCAAGAAGAAAAGATAAGTAAGTGCACAGGTGCAAGAATTATTCTAGAGATGGAATTGCTACTCAACTATGAAATATCTTGAAATAAATATTAAACTTGGTCCACGTCACTAAAATAAACCTCCCCAGTTTGCAGCCAATTGCCCAAGTAAAAAGCTTATCTAAGTTGGAGAAGCAAAGGTAAGTGGTTGCATCAAGTAAATATATACTATATCTGTGATACAGAATGTGATTGTGTAGAATACAAATTCATAAAACTGTCGCAATAGGTGGGGTGTATGGAGGATGGGGGAGATGCCTCTCCTCCATTGTGATGACATGCATAAGGTCCAATATAGCGTTTCGCTGAATTTAAAAAGCTTGCAACACTTAAAACATGATGGGATTCTTAAATTTGGCATAATCACGTGGGTCTCGACCCAAAACGTCACCTCTTCCTTTTCTGCAGTGATGCTGTCTGACGCACTGAGTCACTCCCACATTTGGTGTCTATCTTCGGTTTAAACCAGCATCTGCACTTCCTTTCTACGCACAAATATTAACATAGTGGTTACATTACATTACTGAACTGACATCCAGGAGACTGGACCTTTGCTCTGGAGAGGAGTTCAAATTCCATAATGGCACCTGGGGAACTTAAATTGAGTCAAGGAAATTCAGAATTGAAAAGGATAGCAAGGAAACCACTGGAATGTCAGAGGAATGTCCAAAGGGAAATAGATGTGCTGTGCTCAGCTGGGTTAGCCTATAAGGGACTCTTAAAAAATGCCTAATGTGGTACTCGTTAGTGATTTTAACAGTGACTTTAATCTACATATAGATTGGGCCAACCAAATTGGTAGCAGTACTGAGGAGGAGGATTTCCTGGAATATACACGGGATGGTTTTTTAAACCAATATGCAAACGAACCGACTAGAGGGCAGGCCATCCTAGACTGGGTATTGTGTATTGAGGAAGGATTAGTCAGTGATCTTGTTGTGCAGAGCCCCTTGGGCAACAGTGACCATAATATGGTGGAATTCTGCATTAGGATGGAGAGTGACATAATTAATTCCGAGACTAGGGTTCTGAACTTAAAGAAAGGAGATTTTGAAGATATGAGACGGGAATTGGCTAGGATAGTCTGGCAAATTATACTAAATGGGTTGACGGTGGAGATGCAATGGTAAATATTTAAAGACCACATGGATGAACTGGAAACATTGTTCATCCCTGTCTGACGAAAAAATAAAACAGGGACGGCGGCTCAACAAGGGAAATCAAGGATTGGGTTAAATCCAAGGAAAAGGCACATAAACTGGCCAGAGGAAGCAGCAAACCAGAGTACGAGCAGAAATTTAGAACTCAGTAGAGGTGAAAGGGGTTAATTAAAAGGGGGGAAACAGGCATAAAAGAAAGCTTGCAGGGAATATAAAAACTAAAAGCTTTTTTAGATATGTAAAAAGGAAAATAACAGTTAAACAAGCACTTTGGTTCTGTCTTCACTAAGGAAGACACAAACAATCTCCCAGAAATACAGAGGGACCAAGGATCTTGTGGGAGGGCGGAACTGAAGGGAATCCACATTAGTCAGGAAATGGTGGCAGGTAAACTGTTGGGACTGAAGACAGATAAATCCACAGGGGCTGATGGTCTGCATCCCAGAGTACTCAAGAAGGTGGCCCTAGAAATTGTGGATGCATCGGTGATCATTTTCCCAAGTTCTCTCGACTCTGGATCAGTTCCTGTGGACTGGAGGGTAGCCAATGTCATCCCACATTTTAAGAAAGGAGGGAGAGAGAAAACAGGGAATTATAGACCAGTTAGCCTGACATCGGTAGTGGGGAGGATGCTTGAGTTGATTGTTAAAGATCTTATAGCAGCACTTTTGGGAAGCAGTGACAGCATCGGTCCAAGTCAGCATGGATTTATAAAAAGGGAAATCATACTAGACTTATCTTCTGGAATTTTTTGAGGATGTAACAAGTAGAATGGATAAGGGAGAGCCAGTGGATGAGTTGGATCTGGACTTTCAAAAAGCCTTTGACAAAGTGTCACGTAAGAGATTAGTGTGCAAAATTAGCACATAGTATTGGGGGTAGGGTATTGACATGGATAGAGAACTGGTTGGCAGACAGGAAGCAAAGAGTAGGAATTAACCGGTCCTTTTCAGAATTGCAGGCAGTGACTAGCGGGGTGCCGTAAGGCTCGGTGCTGTGACCCAAGTTATTTACAATATATATTAACGATTTAGACAAGGGAATTAAATGTGAAATCTCCAAGTTTGTGGATGACACAAAGCTGGGTAGCAGTGTGAGCTGCGATGAGGATGCTATGAGGCTGCAGGATGATTTGGATAGGTTGGGTGAGTGCGCAGATGCATGGCAGACGCAGCATAATGTGGATAAATTTGAGGTTATCCACTTTGGCAGCAAGAACAAGGAGGGAGATTATTATCTCAATGGTGTCAGATTAGGAAAAAGGGAAGTACAACTAGACCTGGGTGTCCTTGTACACCAGTCAATGAAAGTAAGCATGCAGGTACAGCAGGCAGTGAAGAAGGTTAATGGCATGTTAGCCTTCATTGCGAGAGGATTTAAGTGTAGGAGCAAGGAGGTCCAACTGCAGTTGTATAGGGCCATGGTGAGACCGCACCTGGTGTATTGAGTGCAATTTTGGTCTCCTAATTTAAGGAAAGACATTATTGCTATTAAGGGAGTGCAGCATAGGTTCACCAGGTTAATTCCCGGGATGGCGGGATTGACATATGATGAAAGAATGGGTCGATTGGGCTTGTATTCACTGGAATTTAGAAGGATGAGAGGGGACCTAATAGAAACATATAAAATTCTCAAGAGATTGGACAGGGGAGATGCAGAAAAGATGTCCCCGATGTTGGGGGAGTCCAGAACCAGGGGTAGGCCATTTAGGGCTGAGATGAGGGGAAAATAATTCACCCAGAGTTGTGAATCTGTGGAATTCTCTGCCACAGAAGGCAGTGGAGGCCAACTCACTGGATGTTTTCAAGTTAGATTTAGCTCTCAGGGCTAAAGGAATCAAGAGATATGGGGGAAAACCTGAAACAGGGTACTGATTTTAGATGATCAGCCATGATCATATTGAATGGCGGTGCTGGCTTGAAGGGCCGAATGGCCTACTCCTGCACCTATTTTTCTATGTTTCTATTTTTCTACTTGGGGGAAAGTAATGTGAACAAATAAAAAATAAAAAATAATTCAAGAATCAAGAAAGTCAAGAGTGTTTTTGTATCATATGTTCTGAAATGGGACAATGAAATTCTTACTTGTTCAGAAATAAATTAAATGAAGAATCATCACACTAAATCTCTGCCAAAGGAAGCCAATTGAAGAAAACGTCTGTCAAGTTAGAAACAAGCCTTGATCTTATAGAGGTGTATAAAATCATGAGAGGAATAAATCAGGTAGATGCACAGAATCTCTTGCCCAGTGTAGGGGAATCGAGGACATAGGTTCAAGATGAAGGGGAAAAGATTTAATATGAATCTGAGGGCTAACTTTTTCACACAAAGGGTGGTGGGTGTACGGAACAAGCTGCCAGAGGAGGGAGTTGAGGCTGGGACTATCCCAACTTTTAAGAAACAGTTAGACAGGTTCGTAGATAGGAGTAGTTTGGAGGGATATGGACCAAACGCAGGTAGGTGGGACTAGTGTAGCTGGGAAATGTTGGCCAGTGTGGGCAGGTTGGGCCGAAGGACATGTTTCCACCCTGTATCACTCTATGACTAAGTCCATTACAAAATATCGCAGTATTTACTAGCCTTTCTTATATATATATCATACTGTGCATGATCCGCTCGGGGAAATGATGCAAAAATAAAAATGCAGTCTGAAGACACAAAGGATGCCCAGAAATGCTGGGATCCGTTGCTGACACTTGAACAAATAGAAAATCAATTCCTTTAAATGCAAAGCTTCCAACTGAGTTTGAACATAAATTGTGTTGACAAATACAAATGGAACAGCTGTGGTGAGTGACATACCAACCAATATAATCCAAATGTGAATTGTAATTGAACTGGCCTATGCTATATAAAGAAAGCCACCTGATTGAGGATCCAATGCAGAACTAACCTGCTGTTGCCCAATGACAACAGATTTCTATTTAATTACAAACTGGGGCATCACAGAGCCACAATGTGATATTGACTGACCACTTTTAAATTCAAAATATATTATGCATCCTTTGATAAAATACACTTTGATTTTTTTCCAATACAATCATTAGTATTTATTGAATTTATTGAAACTGTTCCTGAAGCAGGATGCGTTTTGGGAATCAAATCTGAAATTTTAACAACAGAGCAAGATTAGCTCAGAACTTGTTTATATTATTTCTCGGGAAGTGTGTTAATCAAATTTGAAGAAGAGACTGTTTTTTTTCCTAAAAAAATACTCAGCAAGTCAGGGAGCATCAGTCGAAGCAGAAATAAAGTTAGTGTTCATCAGAACTGGAAAGGAAACTGTATTGTATTCAAAGATAGACACAAAATGCTGGTGTAACCGAGCGGGTCAGGGAGCATCGCAAGAAAAAAGGAATGGGTGAAGTTTTGGTTCGAATTGGAAGGGTCTCGGCCCGAAACGGTACGCATTCCTTTTCTCCAGAGACGCTGCCTGACCCACTGAGTTACACCAGCATTTTGGGTCTATCTTCAGTGTAAACCAACATCGGCAGTTCCTTCCCACACAGCATTGAATTCAATAGTTTCAGATAACTTGATTTCACTGTTTGTATCAGAACTAGCCTGTTCTGCTATATAGATAACCTTCATTATAACGGGCCATAGGGGAATGGTGTCCGTGATTGCTGATAGTTTGCTATAACCAAGTAAGGGATTTACTCCAACCACCTAGAAGTCACACCATGAAACAAGTTGTTTTCTAATGCAAACTTCTTTTTAACAGCTAAAAAGTTATTTTTGTTACTGCAAACTAAAACTACTAAAGTCTGTTTGTTACATTGTTTAATAAAGTATCATTGTACATGTGTCGATTGGAGCAATTGCTTGTCAATTTCAGTGACCTCCCACAGTGTAATGTTTAAGAAGGAACTGCAGATGCTGGAAAATCGAAGGTAGACAAAAGTGCTGGTGAAACTCAGCGGGTGCGGCAACATCTATGGAGCGAAGGAAATAGGCAACTTTTCGGGCCGAAACCCTTCTTCAGACTGATGCGGGGGGGGTGAAGAAGAAAGGAAGAGGAGGAGCCAGAGGGGAGAGGGAGAGCTGAGAAGGGGAGACGACAATAAGGACTACTGGAAATTTGAGAAATCAATGCTCATGCCGCTGGGGTGTAAACTGCCCAAGCTGGTGGTGCTCACTCTGGCCATGGAGGAAGCCCAGGACAGAAATAGTAACAAGGGTAGAGTCCCCCTAGTCCTCACCTTCCACCCCACTAGCCGTCACATACAACAAATAGTTCTCTGTCATTATCGTCACCTCCAATGTGACGACCCCACCACTCACAACATCTTCCTATCTCCCCCCCCCCCCCCCCCCCCCCCCCCCCCCCCCCCATCTGCTTTCCGCAAAGATCGCTCCCTCCGTATTCCCTGTCAATACTTCCCTTCCCTCCCACACCACCCCCTCCCCGGGCACTTTCCCCTGCAACACGTGTCACTTTACCTCCTCCCTCGACTCCATTCAAGGACCCAAGCAGTCGTTCCAGGTACGACAGAGGTTCACCTGCACCTCCTCCAACCTCATCTATTGCATCCGCTGCTCTAGATGTCAGCTGATCTACATCGGTGAGACCAAGCATAGGCTTGGTGATCGCTTCGCCGAACACCTCGCTCGGTCCGCAATAACCAATCTGATCTCCCGGTGGCTCAGCACTTCAACTTCCCCTCCCATTCCGAATCCGACCTTTCTGTCCTGGGCCTCCTCATATTCCGCTTGGGCAGTTACACCCCAGCGGCATGAACATTGACTTCTCCAATTTCCAGTAGCCCTTATTGTCTTCTCCCCTTCTCAGCTCCCCCTCTCCCCTCTGGTTCCTCCTCTTCCTTTCTTGTTCCTAACCCCCCCACCCTAAATCAGTCTGAAGAAGGGTTTCGGCCCGAAACGTTGCCTATTTCCTTTGCTCAATAGATGCTGCCGCACCCGCTGAGTTTCTCCAGCACTTTTGTCTACCTCCCACAATGTAATAGCAGCCTGAGTTTTTAAAGAGGCAGTGGTGTCCAATTACTGTGGGGACAGTCCATCTGCTGCAAACAAAACCCATTATAAAGAGGTTCGTAATAACAAGAGTAGACCTTTAAGTTTCTCCACCTACAAGGCCAGATCCAGACTTGGGAATTTATTTGTGGAGCACACCTCCATTTAGCCTGCAGAACAAACCCTAAGCTTCCAGTTGCCTGTCACTCTAACTCTCTCTCCAACTCTCACTCTGACCTATCAATTTCTGCCCTCCAGCATTGTTCCAATGAGCTCATAATGTTGAGGACCAGCACCTTGTATATCTGTGTAGGATGGAACTGCAGATTTTTGTTTATACAAAATTTAGACGCAAAATGTTGGAGTGACTCAGCGGGTCAAGCAGCATCTCTGGGGGAATAGAACAAGTGATGTTTCGGGTCGAAACCCTTATTCCGACCTAAAACGTCACCTTTTCTTTTTCTCCAGAGATGCTAACTGACCTGCTGAATTACTCCAGCATTTTGTGTCAACCTTGTATATCTCTTCTGTTTGGATAGCATGCAAAACAAAGCATCTCACCATATATGTGATGATAATAATAAACCTAAACTTAATCCTAAAACATTATAGCTTGACAGATAAAGTGTATGTTTACAAGTAAAGATTATGCATCACTCTGATTAAAAATGGGCATAACAATGTTCTCAAAATACTTGAATTAAGAATGTCCCATAATGCTATAGCACTTCAAACATATTCTGCAAATTAGTTATGTACACAATATTTTAATTGTAGTGGTGATGAGGGTGGGGGGGGGGGTGGCCGAGGGGGAGAGTGCAGGAGCGTGGAAGTGTAGGGTTTAATAAAGAATGGGGAGGTTGCAGATAAAAGATTCCCCTGTCATTCATAGCTCCCTTGTAGATCTGCTTGCCAGCAACTTAAGCGTATTGTCCTCTATCTCCGAGATCTATTCCATTGACTTCCCTCGATGCATAAAATCAAGTTGGCAATATTTATTAAATCAGAGAGAAATTGGTAATTACCAATTCAACCTTGGTATTGGTGTCTTCCTATCAATTTTGTCAAAGACCAGGGTTGATCTGCCAACATCTCCTCTCCCATGCATTTGTATTATTCACCACTACTGAATTAAGAAATTCCACTCCAATTGGAAGTGATTAAATTCACATTCTTACATAAGCATGTATCATCTTCATCAGGCAACTAAAGCATCAATCTGTTTGCCGGCGTAGCAACAGCAACAAAGCATACTGTAACTCTGAGACATTCGTACTTAACGGTTAAAGTGTTAGTTTCAATTTGTGTGTGCAAAAGATCCATCAAGACACAGATCAATCATTACTTCTAGCAGTTGAAACAATTGGTGATTAACTGAATTCTAAAAAAATATTTCTATTGTGAGTAGCTATTATTGCTATACAGTGTTTAATCCAATTGAAATCATTTCATTTAGCTGTCCATTTGTAACTTGGTAATGAATATAATCTTAGAAAATAACACAATTGCTTTTAGCTAATCATGATACTAGTGAATGCTTTGTACTTGCAATTAGTTTAAAAAGAGTCTTGAAAATATATAGTACTACTGTAATTAGCAGTTGGGTGTTGAGCCAAACTCAAAACATCTGGCGTGTTGTAGTTCGCCCATGTATTTTTAAGTGTTTTGAAAGATATGCTGAAATCCACATATATTATGAAAACTCCCATCTTGTCTGTGACTATGTGTCTGCCTGTGTGTGCATGTGATCCCGTAACTATGCCTAAAATGGTACACAATAGTGCTACCATTTCTGGACCACCTTACTCACAATTGTCCTGTGGTCTGGTGTATCAAGTTTTGTTCAGATTGATGTTATATTTTTCAAGTTATTAACATTTTTAACAAAAAAATAAAACAGCGCCCCCACTTGCCCAGCTGCTCTTGCCTTTACTTGACTGGCATCAAAAGGACACCCCACTGGTCCTTAGTGAAGCCTTTCAGACCACCATCTTTTTTTCCTTGCTTCAAACGCCTCCACGCATAAGTTCCCTTCCATTTTCGCTGCTGCTCCAGGCCCACGACCTTCTCCCTCCCCCAGCTCCACACCGCTTGGCCCATCCCCCTCCCCCCTCCCTGAGGAGTGGCACAGGGCCCACGAGGAGGAAGCGCGCGGGGAGGAAGATGAGTGACACCCAGAACAAGGTAGGCCTCTCCCTCTCCCAGCTCCGTGCCGCTCAGCCCGTCGTCCCCCACACCCCCCACCCCGTTGGAGTGGCACCAGGCCAGCGATGCGGAAGAGCGCAGGGAGGAAGAGTAGCGGACCCAGGGCAAGGTAGGCCACAGACTCCACCTCTGCACAGTTGGGGGCTATGGGTGAGTGGTGGCCAGCACTGCCATTCATGTTTGGGAAGAGAGTGATCGCTGTGAAAATTGGAAAGGGATGGGTATAGTCTGCAGATCATTCCTGTGCAAGGCCTCTCATGTGGATGACAAATTGTGTGGATACCGCATCTTTAGACTTTAGAGATGCAGCGTGGAAACAGGCCCTTCAGCCCATCGAGTCCACGCTGTCCAGCAATCACCCCTGTACACCAGCACTATCCTACATATTAGGGACAATTTACAGAAGCTAATTAACTTACAAACCCGTATGTCTTTGGAGTGTCTGAGAAACCAGAGCACCCACAGAAAACTCACGTGGTCACAGGAAGAACGTGCAAACTCTGTACAGACAGCACCTGTGGTCAGGATTGAACCTGGGTCTCTGGCGCTGTATGCCAGCTACTTTACCGCTGTGCCACTGTGCCACCCCTTATTATCTGAAAGATTGGGAGCGTAAGATATCCTGACTAAAAGGTTGGGGCCAGTTATTAATCTTGTAGATCAGATAGAATGCTGAAATCAATGTTCACTCGAAAATTTAATGCAAACTTAGAACTTGCATTGCAGGAGTCCCAATCCCAGGCTGTAGAATTGAAATGTAGTTTTCCTGGGAGATCCCAAGGCTGGTTGTCCCCAGCACAACTTGGAATCTCAAACCAAAATGAATATTGCATGGCAATATTATCTGTTGACTAATGCAGAGATTATTTCAAGCATGAATAGTAGGGACATTCCAGGTAATGCATGGCCAGATTTCCAGAATTATTTCAAACAATTCAAAATAATAGGAATCATGTTTAATTGAAAGTCAATTTTTGAATGCCATAGCCCAGACTAAACTCCATTTAATTTCTTACCTTACAAAAGATTTTGATAAAGTGTGGAGAAATAGGCAGGAGAATTTGCAACTGGAGTTTTATGATAATCATAAAAAATTCCAAGGAGAATAAAGTTTTTTTTAAATATTGCAATAGTTTAAAAAATTGCATCCATTGTCCGGAAGGCACGTGGAATTAGATTCAAAAAGTTCTTTCCAGATAGAACTATATATGTGTGTGTTCTAACGGGGAGAAAATTCTTTGTGTTTAGAGCACAGAATTACAACAGCCGAGCTGGCAAGGAAAGAAGAGCCAAATGGCCTATGTGTGGTCCGTATGGGTCTATCAGTTCAATTAGATCTATATGCCGCCAGAAAAATGCTTAAAGAATGAAAACATTTCAAAATATGAAACGTTCGGAAAATTTCTTTGACCATTTATTGGCAGATGCAAGAAATAGGAAGTCTAACCTTCAACTTGTGAAGACTGACCATAATTAATTGTTTCATTAAAACAGAGTGGTTTCCTGGCAAAAGCAGCAGAGCTTTTATTTCCACTCTTGCTGACAACACTTGAAGCTTCAGACCTCACATCGTGTAATACTCATTTTCTACAAAGCACCAATCCCAAATTGCATATGGTTTAGCAGTGTCGGGTATATTACTTTCATTTGAAAGCAGATTCAAAAACTGCTTTCTGGTGAGAGTTGCACATGCACATATTTTAAAGGAAGACAAAAAAAGCTACACAAATTATGCCTATTTCGCCTGAAACTCTGGTAAAGTAACTGTAAAATGTAAAATTACTCTTTCAGTAAGCAGCAAAACCACGCAGTCTCACTGTACTGTGATGTAGGGCTGACTGCCTACAGTAAGAATACATGCACTTGGAAGGCTTGAACCTCTACAATGGCCCCCATTAGTTACTTTCAGAGAGTACATGCTGAGAAATGTACTTTCAAAAATGAAGAAGCATACAGCAGAACTGAACAAAAGCACACATTTATAAAAACAAGTTTAAACAAAAGGCATTTTTGCAACTAGTGTCAGTGGACAGAAATAATGGACATCCAAGACCCATGTCCACTGTAATATTTTCATTCAGGTTACCCTGCTATTACAATTGTGTTCTTGTCAACTACTCCACCTCATTAACAGATCTCTCTTTACCCCTGCTTGATCAAGACCCACTATTTCATGCCAATCTACTGTCGAAAATGTTTCACTTTCTCTTCAACTAAAATACAAAGTGCTTTCTGGGACAGAAAAAGTGTAACAGGAGTAGATCATTTAACGTTTTAAGCTTTTTATTTATTTATTCAGCTTTTGTGATTTGGGTGAAACTAACAAGATACAACATTTATTATGTATCGTAACTGCTCTTGAAAAATTGGTGGCCACAATGCTCTTGTGTGGGGAGTTCCAGGATTTAGATCCAGCAACAGTGTAGGACTAGCAATGTACTTCTGCTCAAAGTGGCTTGCTACTTGAGGGGAACCCATAGCAGTTCCCATCGAACCAAGCAGTTCTCATCGAACCAAGCAGCTCCCATCGAACTGCTGCTTATATGCCATTGTGCATTGAAGAAAAATCATTTTCAAATTCATCTTCACCAAGTGAAGTTTTTCACTGAAGTCATCCTTTAACTTTCTCCTCCCATAGAGTCATACAACACGGAACAGGTCCTCCAACCTAACTTGTCCATGCCGACAAAATTGGCACATCTAACTTAATCCCTTCTTCTTGCATTTGGCCTATATCTTTCAAAACCTTTCCTATCCATGTATATGTCCAAGTGCAGTTAATGTACCCACCTCAGGCACCTTATTCAGCTCAATCCATATACCCAGCACACTCAGTTTAAAAAGTTGCCCCTCAGGTTCCAATTAAATCTGCTCGTAAGGTTGCCACCCTTGCTAGTCCGCCCTCAATTGTTCAGTTTTACTCGGAATGTATTTATTGACTGCCTGCTAACTTTTATGGACATATCCTTACTAATTATTTAAAATTATTTATGATATATGCCCTTGCAGCCTTTGATTATGGAAATTACATGAGATTATACTGAGATTTCAAGTGAGTTTTAAAAAATATATTCTAAACTTTACAGCCTTTGGCACGCATCGTGTATTCTGTTGAACGAGTTGGTAAAAGCCGACTTATCAGAGCTGGGTCTCCATGCCAACAGGGGCACAATCATTATTTCATTTAAATCACAACGTTGTCAATGCTAAGACTGCCTCAGAGTAGCAAACCATCGATTGAATATGGCATGCAAGAATACACCAATCTCTGTACAAAAACTTCATCACCACAGTTCAGGTTAAAAACAACAGACTACTCCAAGAACAGCAGGTCAGCGGAGCCATACAGTGGTGCAGTACAGGAACTGGCCTTTCAGCTCATTATATCCATGTCAATTATCAAGTGCGCATCTATACTAATCCCATTTACCAGCACTTGGTCCATAGTCTTCTACGCTTTGAATCCTATACGAGGAAAAGGTCTGAACAGTTAAATCTCCAACAGTCCTCTGGGTTCAAAACGTTCCTAGATCCTTCATCATTGTCACAGTTCTAACCTTGCACAGTGCATGGAAGGAAGTCAACAAAGAATAAATCAATTCATTAATAGGCCACTTTCATCTCATTTCAAAGAGGAGGGCACTGCAGTGCACTGCATTTGCTTGTGGCTTGTTGTGACATGATTAACAACGTTTTTTTATTGGAAAGCGATTCAGTTGGAAAGGCTTCTGCAATAAAACACATCCCGAAGACCAATAAAAGTGGGCGAGTTATTGCTTCTATAAGCAGATGTCTGGATTGAGTCACCTTATGCAAAGAGAAGAAATTAGATTCCTTTGCCAATTACTGCAACTTTTTATACAAATATGCCACACATAATTTGTTTTTCAGATGAGGCATTTGCAAAGTCTGAAATTTATCTTTCTGTGTAACGGCTAGTATTTTCTCCTGGGACCAGTTAAGAATTTCTTTTTTGTGTTACTCTTGGCAGCTTGTCAAACATCAAGTGAGGTCAGGACTGCTCTGGAAAAGGTACATGGAAGCATCCATCTGTGAATGACTGTGGAATCCTGTCAAAACATAATTTCATTTATGGGTCCAGAATGAATCCTTTGAGTGTTTTTCATCAGCCTGCTGGAAATGTTCCCCTGAAACCTCACTGTATGATTTATTGAAGCAGTTGAAGATCATCAAATGTTTGTGCTCGTTGTTATTTAAAAATAAATCCTGCTCATTATAACTGACTGAACAAAAAAAGCTGGACAGTTATCGGTGCCAGCAGGTGTTGGTGGTTCTTAAAAGAAAATGTTACACCATCCCCAGATATTTTTTGCTGGTCACAGCTTGCTGCTATTAATAGCGCACTCTGACATTTGAGCAGAAACAAGACTGAAAATGGAAGTTAATATACTGAAGAAATTCCACAGACACCAACCTATAAATGTGCCTATACATCACCTAACCCACTGACCATCTCCCTGCTCACTCAACTATTATATCACATTCACATGCAAAGGCGACCAAGTGATTTAGTCTTGCACACCCCTGATGCTAACCCCATAGAAGGAACGCAGTGCCAACGATCACCACCATATACCCTCAACACGAACAAATACCAGCATTCATGTGGGTGCTGAAATGAAGTTTAATCTCCTGGATATGGCCACCATCCCTGCCTGCCCTCACCTGGGGCAAATAGGCTGGGCTTCAGTAACAAGTCGTACTTCTAGACACCCATTGACTTCTGTGAAAACAGACACACAAATTATTTACTTTCCATGTCATTTTGTTATCTTCATTTTCTTCTATCTTAGGCTGTACGGGATCCAGATTAACATTTGCTAACCTTCTCCTACAAAAGTGCTCACAGTCGCTTTTTAGATTTCTTGCTGGACTTTGAATTCTGTTTTCCTTTCCCTAATCAACCACCCAGTTCACACACTCTGTTCTATCTGGTGGCACATTGATCCATCTATGAGGAAAAATCTTGTTTCAGCATCATTAGGCTGCATTCAGAATGCAATACTTTTAACTTGTGCGAGGAGACAGCAAAATGGGGAAAACCATATGCCTCAGGTAAGTACATAGATACAAGTTAATTGATAGGAGAAGATGAATAGATTTTGTATCATCCAGAGAGTGGTGGGAGTCTGGAACTCACTCTCTGCAAAGGTGCTGAAGGCAGAATTAGCAGTATAAGCACCATGGTCCATATTGGTTGTGCTGTAATCCGCACGGAGCAAGAGGTGTGCGATTAGGTTGGATTGCAACTTTGTTTGTCTGGTGTATACATAGTGCAACAAAAACATTCGCTCTATGCCATTAATCAATCTATACATAACTAAAACTCTGATGTTGTGCTCTTCTGGTTTGCGGGTTTTTCTATTTGCGCAAAAACGGTACACGATAGCGCTATGATTTTTCGCCAGGTTACTCACTATTCTCCTATGCTGCGAGTGCAATAAGTTTTGTTCCGATCGGTGGTATATTGTAAAAGTTATTGAAATTTTAAAATCTTAAAAACCGCTCGTGCGCAGATTCTTTCAGTCAGCGCCACGCAGATTAGTCTCTTCTCCCGTCAGTCAATGCCACGGCCGGTATAGCGATGCCCCTTCCTGCCCCACTGGTGCCGGTCTGTCCCGCCTCACTCACAAACTCCTCTCTCCCCTCCTCACAGTAATTTGTCTATCGTCTCCCCCACCATCGGCGGTGGCCGCGGGGAGGGGGAGGGGGTGGGGAGATGGGGTTCAGTGGAGGCCCAGTGGAGGAGGAGATCTTCTCCACCAGCTCATCGAAACTCCTGGTGCCCACCGTGATGCAAACTGGTCCAATCATCAAATTAACGGGATCTAAACCACAGCCAACAATGAATGACCTGTGGAGGAAGGAACTGCAGATGCTGCTTTTTATGGATGGAGGGAGGGAGGGAGGGAGGGAGGGAGGGAGGGAGAGGTGAGGGAGGGATTGGGGGAGGGGAGGAGGAGAGGGGAAAGATCCTGGGAAGGTGAGGAGGGAGAGTGGGGGTATTGCGGGAGGGGCAGGGAGGGAGAGGGGGAAAGTGGGGGAGGAGGAGGAATAGAGGGAGAGGAGGGCAGTGGGGGAGGTGAGGAGGGATAGTGGGGGGGATAGGTGAGGTGAGGAGTGGGGGATAGAGGGATAGGAGGAAGGTAGGGAGGGGAGAGGAGTATGGAGGGAGGGAGGGAGTGACTGAGGGCAGGGGAAAGGAGAGGAAGAGGAAGAGGGAGGTGAGGGAGGGATTGTGGAGCGGAGATTGTGGAGAGGGGAAAGAAGAGGGAGGGTGAAGAGGAGGGGGAGGGAGTGCTGGGGGATGAGGGGAAATGAGCCACGCCTGCGCAGTTAATGTCATAGATTTCGAAGGATCCAACACAGGAAACATTATTCAAATTAGTATCTATGAGAGCATGGTGGGAGGCAAAAGATTTTCAATTCCATGGACTGATTTTTTTTCAGAAAAGGCAAAGATGTCACTACATTTCAGTTCAACTCTATGACGCAGATGAAAGCAGGTCTGGAGAAGAAATGTTACCAGTCCATTCCCTCCACATGTGCTGTCTGACCCATTGAGTTCCTCCAGCCCTTTGTTTTATGTGACAGCAGATACTTTCCTTGACACTCATGTCTTACATACTTTAGACACTGGAAGCATGGTTGACTGTGGGGCAAATCCTCACACATGCATGAACTTGCCCTTATTGAGAATGAAAACCACAAACCATCTGTGAAGAAATGGGCCACATTGCTCTCTGTTGCACAACTGCTCCAATAGTTCTATCTAGTCAACTTCAACCATTCATGATCAAGCTGGAAGCATGTGAAGAAGCAACAAGATGCATGGATGAGGGCCACTCAACGTGTTATTAAAACAGTAAATAAGTCAAAAAGTTTTGTTTCTGCTGTCCTGGCCGATGCTTAATTTATATACTGAATGCTTCAGAAAAAGCACGCTTACCTTGGCCATCAACCTGTCTTTCAATTGAGCCTGTCTCCTAAACTCAAGTATCTATTCATTTGAAATAGTGTTATTTCCACAACCCCTTTAAGACCACTTTCTCATTTTCACCTTTTAAGAGTCAAAGCAACTGTTTCTATTGTTTTTCCACTTAACTCAAACTTCCGATATTGGAGATCAGTCTTTTGAGGGTTTTTTTCCCTAGAGTTCCTCCAGGTTTTGAGAGAAAGTCCTCATTAATTGCCAAATCACTTCAACAATTCCTCAGGTTGCTCTCATGCTGGTTTCACCAAGTGCTTCTACACAGCTACACCGCCCTGAGTATCATTCAATGCAATGTCACTAACCCTGGCCTCCAAGAAATCATAAAGCACACATTACTTAAAAACATCAATAATATACAACTCATTCAGAATTTTAAATCAATTGCAGATATACCTATGCCCCTGAATGCAAGTGATCAACAGTGAGGAGACAACAAAACACAAAAAAAATCTACTGCATCTCACACAAAATTAGACAGCTCATTTGGAGCTTGCAGTACAGTGAAAGGACAGAACTGAATTGGCTCCCTAAGGGAGTATTTCTGATCTATGGCCGTCAACAAGGGGACACACATGAAGGCTAACAAGATGAAAGTCTCTTTGTGATGTAAAAACCCGATTTAACACTCTATATACCTTTTTCATGACAACAGATTTTATGTCAACAGACAATGGACCATAGACAATAGGTGCAGGAGTAGGCCATTCGGCCCTTCGAGCCAGCATCGCCATTCAATGTGATCATGGCTGATCATCCCCAATCAGTACCCCGTTCCTGCCTTCTCCCCATCTCCCCTGACTCCGCTATCTTTAAAAGCCCTATCTAGCTCTCTCTTGAAAGTATCCAGAGAACCGGCCTCCACCGCCCTCTGAGGCAGAGAATTCCACAGACATATCAAGTGGACATATTTTATAAATAATAAATAATTAATAAAGGTCACTATACATTTTGGCTTGAAAGTTCCACGGAATTTAAATTAACCAAAATAAGGGCAGCATGATGAGTTGCTTCCTTAAAGCACCAGGGACTCGGATTCAATTCAGTGCTTGTCTGTGCAGAGTTTGTACATTCTCCCCGTGACCTGCATGGGTTTTCTCCGTGTCCTCCAGTTTCCTCCCACACTCCAAAGACGTACTTGTTTGTAGGTTACTTGCCTTGCTATAATTGTAGATTGTCCCTAGTGTATGCATGATAGTGTTAGTGTACAGGGATTGTTGGTCAGCGCAGATGGGGCCGCAGGGCGTGTTTCCGCGCTGTATCCCGAACCTAAACTAAACTGCAACCAAAAAAAGTTGTACAACAGATTACCCTCAGAAAGTACTGATCTCTTGGAACAAAATCAAGGGTAGGATTTTGTACAAGGTCTAAGCTCTTTATTGTCACAAGTACATACATACAGCAAAATTCTTTTCGCAAAGAGTTCAGTAAAGTATTGTCATACCCAAGCATGATCCCCGATTAGTACCGAGTGTAATCATAGAAATAGACTATTAGAAAGAGTCCACTGAGACTGCATGCAAGAGTCGCCCCAGGTTTTGCCAATATTTTCAAAGTCCAGTCTGGTCCATGCGCTCGGTCTTCTCAAGCGGCGCCCGCTCAAGTCGAGCCCCAGGTTACTGCAGGGCCTCCAGCCATCCACTCTGTCCAGATCGCCCAGTGAACTGCCGTCCCTCTCCTCGCCTGGCCACCTTCAGCCTTAGTTCACAAGTTCACAAGTTACAGGAGTAGAATTAGGACATTCGGCCCATCGAGTCTACTCCGCCATTCAATCAAGGCTGATCTCTGACAACTAATCCCATTTTCCTGCCTTCTCCCCATAACCCTTGACACTCATTCTAATCAAGAATAGTAAGATTAAACAAGAACTTACCAGTTTGAAGTTTGATCTTTATGTTATGAGGAGTTACGTTGGTGATTACGTGAAGAACCCCGCCAGTGCGCATGCGCTTCAATGTTCAAAGCAGCGATATGAAATTACAAATAACAATTATCCAAGTGACATATTAAGATGAGCAACTTGAGAACTACCAGATGACCTTTGTGAGAGAGGGTTGGGCATGGAGGGCACGTAATCACCAACGTAACTCCTCATAAAATAAAGATCAAACTTCAAACTGGTAAGCTCGTTTAATCTTACTATTTTACATTGGAATCACGTGAGTGATTCCGTGAAGGGTTCGAAGCTTTGTGATTTCATGTTGCAAATTCAAATGAGAAATAATGCATTAGTGTTGACGTTGCATTTAAATGCAGTAACAAATTTTATTTGAAATAACAAAAATAACAGTACCCCTCTAACCCAGGGGGAACTTTAAACAGAACTTAAAATAGTATTGGCAAACAGCCCCGGATCGGCAATCGGCCGATGGTAGAAGTTTTGAAACATCAACTCATTTGACCACCCGGCGGCTGCCAAAATATGGTCGATGGGCACGTCCATCACCCTGGCCGCCGACGTAGGTGCTGCCCTAGTGGAATGAGATGTGAACAAATCAGTGTTAATACCTGCATCAACCAAGACTTGTTTCAACCACTTCGAGATAGTCTGAACTGACACTCTCTTATGTGGCTTTTTGTAACTGATAAACAACCCTGTTTCCATGTTACGCAAGGCCCCTGTAGCTGCAATGTATTGCATCAAATGCATCTTTATACATAGGGATGGATCCGTGGGATATGCTGAAAATACAATCATGAACCCTGTCACACCTGGCCTGCTTTGTTTGAGGAGGTCATAAATGTAGAAAGTAACATTGTCTGCAGCTATTTCCATTCTATCTAGCTGTAGTTTTTGTAATGTCTGTACTCACTGTGCTGATACCAATGCCATGAACATGACCACCTTCATCGTGATTTTGGCCAAAGGCAGAGACGCGACAGGGACTCACTGACGAAGTAGCCTGAGGAACACGCTTACATCCCAGATTGCCATATATCTAGGTTTAGGGGGTCTGGAGTTAAAAATTCCTTTCATCAATCGAGCAACGAGAGGGTGAGACCCAATAGTATGTTCGTCTGACCCCGTCAATAAATACGATGACAAAGCACTTCTGGCTGAATTGATTGCACTATAACTCATCCCTTCATCATAGTAGTGTGTTGACAGGAATTCTAGGACATGCAAAATACCTGCTGTACAATAGTCAATATTATTTTGTACACAGAAAACTTCCCATTTTTTTACATAAGAGATATACTGCTTTTGAGTACTCATTCTACAAGCTGCAGTGAGCATATCCACAGTTCGACCAGACAATCCTCACCCCAGATATGGCCTTCTTAAAATCTGCAAATTAACAAATCAATACGGTCATATAACGGATGGCATTCGCCAGTTACCGGATGCACCAGTTAATCCCTTCGTTTGGGAACAGCCATCGGGGTTGTGTCATCAACTGCAATATCAAAGGGTACCATGGCTGAGTAGGCCAGTCGGGTATCACCAGCACCCCTGAAGTGGCATCCTGTTTGATTTTAAGCAGACATCAATTTATGAGACAGAATGGTGGAAATTCATATAAAAACATACCACCCCAATGCAGCGAGAAAGCGTCAATCGCTACTGCTCCAGAATCTGGTTCCCATGACACATATTTAGGTAGCTGGTGGTCTGGATGTGAACAAGTCGACATCTGGCCTTCCATATTTGACAACTATATCATTGAATGCATCCTGATTCAACATCCACTCTGTGTTGTCATGGAATTTCCATGACCTGGTGTCTGCTACTATATTGAATCTACCTGGTAGATAAATAGCTGAAAGCCAAATGTTATTGTCAATACACCAGGTCCAGATTTGGTTAGCCAGTTTGTCACAAGATGTATTGTATGTATTGTATTGTATGTCTTTATTATCATTTTTCTGAGTATTTGCATACCCAGAGAAAAACGAAAAAGCGTTTCTCAACCAGTGTCCATTCAGTAATAGAAATAGAGAATAAAAGTACATATGTCACGAGTTCCGATCGGCAGTGGCACGACAATGGCTCTGCTTCAGTGTATCCAGGTTGGTGTTTGGTGCACGATACTTTGGCAGGGGGTAAAGTCAGTTTATCAGTCTAATTGCCTGCGGGAAGAAGCTGAGGAGCATCCTGCTGGTTTTGCAGCTGATGCTCCTGTATCTCTTCCCAGATGGCAGGATGGAGAATATGTGATGCGATGGGTGGTATGGGTCTTTGATGATGGCGATGGCTCTGCTAATACATCTCTTCCTGTATATATCCAGCAATAAAGGGAGTGGAGCACCAATAATCCTGCTGGCGGTCTTCACAATCCTGTCCAGTTGGTGCCGTTCGTACGCCTTGCAGCTCCCAAACCAGGAGGTGATGCCGTTGGTTAATGTGCTCTCGATTATCCCCCTATAAAAAGTTCGTAGGTGTGCAGTGGGGAGACCTGCTTTCCGTAGTCTTCCACAAGATGGCAACTTGATACCACCCATGTGATTGACATACGCCACTGCCGTAGTGTTGTTAATTTGAAGCTGAACATGCAGACTACTTGTGTTAGAACAATAAGCCTTGAGTCCATAAAAAGCCCCCAAAAGCTCTAAGTAGTTAATTCCCCATATCTGCAGAAGCAAGCTTCTTCCATACTCCATCTGCCTCCACAACCTGAGCTTGTTTCAGTGGCACCCCACCCGAGTGCACTGACATCAGTCTGTAAGACCATGGAAGGTTGTTCAAGCACCACTGTGCTGAAACTACTGGAGACATGCTGAATCCACCACTGCAGATCAGTAACAGCATCTGCTGATAACTGCATGGGCCAATTATAATGGCTATTATAATGTATCCTGAGTGCCTGTTCCTTTGCCCTCTGTAAGTGCTGGTAGTGCAAAGGCCCATACTGAACTGCTTGGTAGTGCAATGGCCCATACTGAACTGCTGGAAACACTGCCACTAATTTTCTGAGCAGACTGGCTACCTGTCTGATTGAAGGTTGTTGCTCTTTTAAAAGTTTAATGCAACCATCAATTAGCTCCACCCTGTTTTCCCTGGGCAGAGTCACTACCATTTTAAGTGAATCAATTGTGAACCCCAAATAGTTAATTGTTGGAAGTGGTGTCAATTTAAACTTTCCTAAATGAATGACAAACCCTAATTTTTCAAGTGTGAATTTAACAACTGCCACAGATGCTTCAGCTAATTCACTTGTTTGTCCTATAATTAAGATATCGTCCAGATAAGCCATAATCACATGGCCCTGAGCTCTAAGTCACCCCAGTACTGGTTTTAACAATTTAGTGAATATTCTAGGAGCTGAAGTTAACCCATTAGGCAGTGCCTTGAATTGCCATAATTGATTCATCCAAGCAAATTTTAAATACTCTCTACGCTCCAAATCAACATACACTGAGTAATACGCATCTTTCAGATCTATGGTTGCCATATAACAACCTCTGGAAATCAGTTGTTTGGCAGTAACAAACGTTTCCATTTTGAAGTGTCTATACTGTACAAAAGCATTTAGATTGGTTAGATCCAAAATAATTATACATCGTTTTTTGGTCGGGGAAAAATATTTGACACAAATTGACGGACTTGATGAACCGTCCTCTCAATTACTCCTTTGTTACACAAATTTTCAAGTTCAGCCTGAACCTCCATTACTTCTGTTTGTGAAAAATGTAGTGTTCTGCTAGGAACATGCTGGAGAGGCAAATCCCCATTTGGATCGAACTCAATCCAAAACCGTTGAATAACACTCATGATAAATGGATCTGAGGTAAGTTGCTTCCATTCCTCATAGAATAGATGTAATCTACCCCCATTTTTGGCTGTGTTATACTTAATATGTTCCCATGAGAACCAGGCCCACCTACCTCCTTGGTGACTGGTGTGACCTGCTGTCCCCAGTTCCTGGCAGGAAACCCCATGGTTGCTCATAATCCCACCGCAGGGTGCAAACTGTGCCCCTGTGTCGACGGCCGGCTAGTTCCTGGTGTAAGCCCAGAAGCTGCAGTGTTCCTGTAAGGATATCTCCTCTTTATAGGTTTGCCGGTCGTCGTCGTTTTGATCAGGCCCACCGTTTTTGCCTCCTCATTCATCTCCTTGACCCGTTTTGCGAGGTCTTCTCCAAAAAGTAGGTTGGGTGGTTGGACATTGGTGGGTTTGCAGAGTGCGGCGAACCTTGGGTTGATGGTGGGCCTAATAGCCCTTTTTCTGAGACAGTTAATTTCAAAATGGGCGCTGCACAGCAACCCTAGTGCCTCTTGGTGTGTCCTCGACACATCCATCGTTCTTGTGAATGCCGTGATTCCCGAGGCCAATAGCTTTAGAATCCTCTGCATTTTTATTTCTTGGGTACGCATGCCCACTCCCATCTGACCCCATATTATTTGGTTTACTGTTGGAACTTTTAATAAACCGCAGTTCCTTGGAGTCTCTGCTTCTTAGCAGTTTCATCCATGGTAAGCTCCTGGAGCTGATGGGACACCATGTAGTTGATTGTGGAGGCCAGCTCTTCTCCCAGCGGCTCTCCTGACTCTGATGGGACAGCAAATGGTGCTGCCAGAGGTGGAACATCTGGCAAATCCCTTTCTTCCTCTGGCTCAACCTCACCATCAGAGTCGGGGTCAGAACTAAGCTGACCCATCGCATGCGCCTCATCATCCATGAGGTTGCTATCAAGCAGCCCTGTACTTGGTGCTGCTGGCGCCTCTTGTTCAGGGCACACTCCTGCTGGAGTGTGCCCTGCTGGTGCGCTATATACAACAGTTGCTCAATTTGGGATAGTCGTTCAAACACGCTATCCAGCCCCAGTGCGGAATCTTCCCCCGACTCCGTGGGCCTAGCAGACTTATGTGTTGCCTTGTGCCCGGCTGGCGCTGGCTCTGGCTCTGTAGCTCCAAGTTTGTATTGTAGTCACTATGCTTTTTTCCGGCAACTGTACAGGGGAATGCGGCAGACGTTCACAGCCCATACTCCTACGGCTGGCTGTGGCTCACCGCTTCCCCTTCCCCTTTTTGTCCATGGTGCTAACGACAGATAGGAAAAAACGGCACCACAGCAAATGGACTTTTTCACTCCAGCTAAGTTCTTTTGGCACTTACCTGGAGTCTAAATACTTACTGCTGGAGGAGCTCTGTTCCTCACAGCCTCCGTACGCCAATGCGGCTGACGTACTGACGCGCATGCGCACTGGCGGGGTTCTTCATGGAATCACTCACGTGACTCCAAAGTTAAATTTGTCTATCTCTGCCTTAAAAATATCCACTGACTTGGCCTCAACAGCCCCCTGTGGCAATGAGTTCCACAGATTAACTAGCCTCGGACTAAAGAAGTTCCTCCTCACCCACTTTCTAAAAGAGCGCCCTTTAATTCTGAGGCTATGACCTGTGATCCTAGACTCTCCCACTAGTGGAAACATCCTTAACACATCCACTCTATCTATGCCTCTCATCATTCTGTAAGTTTCAATGAGGTCCCCTCATCAACCTAAACTCCAGTGCTGTCAAGATACAGTTATACAGAATAAAGGGAATATACAGGATAAAGGGAATAATGGTTGTGCCCCAGGAGCATCTCCACCAGCCAAGCTTGAGGGCACAAAATTTAAGAGCCCGGTTCACTCTCTTGTCGCCTGTTGCTCTTGCATATTTGTGTGGTGTCAATGTAAAACAAATTGGCTGATTCCACATTAGAATTGGACTAAGATAGTAATATAGATAAGCTGTTTGGCCCATGAAGCCTTGGCTGACCTTTTCCACATTGCCTGACAAGATGCCTAATTGAAACTTCCATTTAATTTGATTTCACTGCCATATCGCACCATGCATTTCAGTCACAGTAAAGTATACTGTAGCACACGGAAAAAGTTCCTAATGTCATCCATTTTTTGCCTGGTCTCTTAAGTCAGAGTTTCTCCCAACCTATTCTTCCAACATCAAATCAGATTCAGAATACACATCTGATCTTTCTCGCCCTTCTCTGCTCCGTGAAAAAATCGTCCAGTTTCACCTTTAACATGGGACCTTTTGCATTTGGATTCCTAAATTCAAGATGGAATAAAAAAGCCATATTGAAAAAGCTAAATAAAGCTGTTCTCTCAATGTTTCTAATCATTCTTAGAGCTTTAAAAAAATTATATAAATTATTCTTAGACTTAATATTTTATAACTTTACACCGCCATTTTAGTCACTAAGATGTCTCTCAAAAATAACATTAAAAGTCCTCCCAGGTCTCCATCTACCTAGTGAGATCAGTGCTGGAGGACTACCCAGGCAACTATAAGAAGACATCAGAGAGTGGAGATGCTGGAATCTGGAGCAAAAAAACAAAACTGCTGGAGGTACTCATGGAGTTAAGCAGCATCTGAGGGGGGAAAGGAATTATCAACATTTCAGATCAAGGCCCCATCTCAGGCTTTCCTCTCACAGGCTTGACCTGCTGAGTTCCTGCAACAGTTTATTTTTGACCATAAGAAGAGTCCGGAAGGTGTTAGCCCCCAGTTGTCTCAACCAGGAGTGAAAATAGAGAGAAATTTCAAGCCATTTCAAAGTAAGAGCTGCTGACCATTGAGTGCACTGTGGTTAACACAACTTGTGGCTCCGCTCACATCCACACCCTTGCACCACATCTGGCCTTCAATCCACTGCCCACCAGCAACACCATGAGGTCAACCCTTCAAATGTTGGTAAATTACAATTTACAGTCTGTAGAAAGAAACCTGCCCACTGCTGGTATTGCTGCATATCCTACTAGATCTCATCTAGTATGGTTCATGCCGTGTATTTCTGATGAACTGGCACCAACTAGACCTTGATTGCTTTTAAAATAAGAGATTGGCTCACTACGGTGGGTGCATGGTTGTGGTTTACTGTGACTGAAGCAATTATTGTTCTTCATACATTTGTTGCAATCTCCAGTATAATGTTACTTCCCCTGTTGGGATCTTCTCCATAACATGGTCTTCGCTCACAAGACTTATAATGGCAATGTATGAAAGAGGGATTGTACAAGAGGGTGGGAAACAGGAGCAGGGTTGCAGATTACAATGAAACATCTCTTCCACCCTTCTACTGTATGTTCTCAGGGAGCCCTCCCTTATGCACAGATCACATGAGTGCGTTGAGAGAGGGTTGATCAAAAGTGATTGCTTCTCCAGGAGAGCTTGACACCATATTAATCAAACTGTGTGCAAGTTAAATGTGGCGCTACTGAGACCTGATAAGTTCTCCATAAGCATCTTAAAAATGTCCAATTATAGTTTCTTATTATTTAATTCTTATAGTTTATGATGATTCGTATTTTCTGTGTCAATAGGGATGTCTCACCACTGACTTGAGTGAAAACTTCCTTGGCTCAAAATATTATAGAATCATAGAATCATAGAAAATAGGTGCATGAGTAGGCCATTCGGCCCTTCAAGCCTGCACCGCCATTCAATATGATCATGGCTGATCATTCAACTCAGTATCCTGTACCTGCCTTCTCTCCATACCCCCTGATCCCTTTAGCCACAAGGGCCACATCTAACTCCCTCTTAAATATAGCCAATGAACTGGCCTCAACTACCTTCTGTGTCATATTGTCTCCTTGTTCATGCTCCTTTTGTATCTATTGCTCGCCTGGCTCTACCTCATGGTCCTCAGCAATTGAAGCCTCCAATTCCCACTCCTCATGCACCAGCCATTGGTCTGAAGTGGCAAGATTGCACAGCATGCAACATATTCATGGCCACTTGGCAATAAAATCTTATAGCAGGAGATTCACAACTGTTTCCAGCATGAACATAGTACTTTGGCGGCTCTTGTATCTGTTTGTGGCTGCTGTGCTCAACAGCACACTGGTGAGAATAGTCAGCACAGTGGAAGGAGGTCCATCCCTTGAAGCAACAACTCTTGAATAAGGACATCCCTCAACAGTAAAAATATAATATCTATCTATCTATCTATCTATCTATCTATCTATCTATCTATCTATCTATCTATCTATCTATCTATCTATCTATCTATCTATCTATCTATCTATCTATCTATCTATCTATCTATCTATCTATCTATCTATCTATCTATCTATCTATCTATCTATCTATCTATCTATCTATCTATCTATCTACCTACCTACCTACCAACCTACCAACCATATAACCATATAACCATATAACCATATAACCATATAACAATTACAGCACGGAGACAGGCCCTCTCAGCCCTTCCAGTCCGTGCCGACCATTTGTTTTCCCCTAGTCCCATCTACCTGCACTCAGACCATACCCCTCCATTCCCTTCACGTCCATATACCTATCCACTTTACTTTTAAATGTTAAAATCGATCCTGCCTCCACCACCTCTGCTGGAAGCTCATTCCACACAGCCACCACCCTCTGAGTAAAGAAGTTCCCCCTCGCGTTACCCCTAAACTTCTGTCCCTTAATTCTCATGTCATGTCCTCTTGTTTGAATCTTCCCCACCCTCAATGGGAAAAGCTTATCCACGTCAACTCTGTCTATCCCTTTCATCATTTTAAAGACCTCAATCAAGTCCCCCTTAACCTTCTGCGCTCCAAAGAATAAAGACCTAACTTGTTCAACCTTTCTCTGTAACATAGTTGCTGGAACCCTGGCAACATTCTAGTAAATCTCCTCTGTACTCTCTCTATTTTGTTGACATCCTTCCTATAACTAGGCGACCAAAATTGTACACCATACTCCAGAATTGGTCTTACCAATGCCTTGTACAATTTTAACATTACTTCCCTACTCCTATATTCAATGCTCTGATTTATAAAGGCCAGCACACCAAAGGCTTTCTTTACCACCCTATCTACATGCGATTCCACCTTCAGGGAACTATGCACAGTTATTCCTAGATCCCTCTGTTCCACAGCACTCCTCAATTCCCTACCATTTACCATGTACGTCCTATTTTGATTTGTCCTGCCAAGATGTAGCACTTCACACTTATCAGCATTAAACTCCATCTGCCATCTTTCAGCCCACTTTTCCAAATGGCCCAAATCTCTCTGTAGACTTTGAGAATCTACTTCATTATCCACAATACCACCTATCTTAGTATCATCTGCATACTTACTTATCCAATTTTCCACCCCATCATCCAGATCATTGATGTACATGACAAACAACAGTGGACCCAACACAGATCCCTGAGGCACCCCACTGGTCACCGGCTTCCAACCTGACAAACAGCCATCCACCATTACTCTCTGACATCTCCCATTCAGCCACTGTTGAATCCATCTTGCTACTCCGCCATTAACACCCAAAGATTGAACCTTCTGAACCAACCTTCCATGGGGAACCTTGTCAAAGGCCTTACTGAAATCCATATAGACAACATCCACTGCTTTACCCTCATCAATTTCCCTAGTTACCGCTTCAAAAAATTCAAGAAGGTTTGTCAAACATGACCTTCCAGGCACAAATCCATGTTGACTGTTCCTGATCAGACCCTGTTTATCCAGATGCTTATATATATTATCTCTAAGTATCCTTTCCATTAATTTGCCCACCACTGACGTCAAACTGATAGGTCTATAATTGCTAGGTTTATTCTTTGAACCCTTTTTAAACAATGGAACAACATGCGCAGTACGCCAATCCTCCGGCACTATTCCCGTTTCTAATGACATTTGAAATATTTCTGTCATAGCTCCTGCTATTTCTATACTAACTTCCCTCAATGTCCTAGGGAATATCCTGTCAGGACCTGGAGACTTACCCACCTTTATTATTTTTCAAAAGTGTCAGTACTTCCTCCTCTTTGAATCTCATAGTTTCCATAGCTACTCTACTTTTTTCCCTTACCTCACAGAGTTCAATATCCTTCTCCTTGGTGAATACCGAAGAAAAGAAATTGTTCAATATCTCCCCCATCTCTTTTGGCTCTGCAGATAGCTGTCCATTCTGGTTCTCTAATGGTCCAATTTTATCCCTCGTTATCCTTTTGCTATTAATATAGCTGTAGAAACCCTTTGGATTTACTTTCACCTTTCTTGCCAAAACAACCTCATATCTTCTTTTAGCCTTCCTAATTTCTTTCTTAAGATTCTTTTTACATTCTTTATACTCCTCTAGCACCTCATTTACTCCATGCCTCCTATAATTCTTGTAGATATCTCTCTTTTTTCGAAACAAGTGTCTAATTTCCCTTGAAAACCATGGCTCTTTCCAATTTTTACTATTTCCTTTCAACCTAACAGGGACATAGAAACATAGAAACATAGAAATTAGGTGCAGGAGTAGGCCATTCAGCCCTTCGAGCCTGCACCGCCATTCAATATGATCATGGCTGATCATCCAACTCAGTATCCCGTACCTGCCTTCTCTCCATACCCTCTGATCCCCTTAGCCACAAGGGCCACATCCAACTCACTCTTAAATATAGCCAATGAACTGGCTCAAACTACCCTCTGTGGCAGAGAGTTCCAGAGACTCACCACTCTCTGTGTGAAGAAAGTCTTTCTCATCTCGGTCTTAAAGGATTTCCCCCTTATCCTTAAGCTGTGACCCCTTGTCCTGGACTTCCCCAACATCGGGAAACAATCTTCCTGCATCTAGCCTGTCCAACCCTTAAGAATTTTGTAAGTTTCTATAAGATCCCCTCTTAATCTCCTAAATTCCAGAGAGTATAAACCAAGTCTATCCAGTCTTTCTTCATAAGACAGTCCTGACATCCCAGGAATCAGTCTGGTGAACCTTCTCTGCACTCCCTCTATGGCAATAATGTCCTTCCTCAGATTTGGAGACCAAAACTGCACGCAATACTCCAGGTGTGGTCTCACCAAGACCCTGTACAACTGAAGTAGAACCTCCTGCTCCTGTACTCAAATCCTTTTGCTATGAAAGCTAACATACCATTCGCTTTTTTCACTGCCTGCTGCACCTGCATGCCTACTTTCAATGACTGGTGTACCATGACACCCAGGTCTCGCTGCATCTCCCCTTTTCCTAATCGGCCACCATTTAAATAATATTCTGCTTTCCTGTTTTTGCCACCAAAGTGGATAACCTCACATTTATCCACATTATACTGCATCTGCCAAACATTTGCCCACTCACCCAGCCTATCCAAGTCACCTTGCAGTCTCCTAGCATCCTCCTCACAGCGAACACTGCCCCCCAGCTTAGTGTCATCCGCAAACTTGGAGATATTGCCTTCAATTCCCTCATCCAGATCATTAATATATATTGTAAATAGCTGGGGTCCCAGCACTGAGCCCTGCGGTACCCCACTAGTTACTGCCTGCCATTGTGAAAAAGGACCCGTTTACTCCTACTCTTTGCTTCCTGTTTGCCAGCCAGTTCTCTATCCACATCAATACTGAACCCCTAATACCGTATGCTTTAAGTTTGTATACTAATCTCTTATGTGGGACCTTGTCGAAAGCCTTCTGGAAGTCCAGATATACCACATCCACTGGTTCTCCCTTATCCACGCTACTAGTTACATCCTCGAAAAATTCCACAAGATTCGTCAGACATGATTTACCTTTTGTAAATCCATGCTGACTTTGTCCAATGATTTCACCACTTTCCAAATGTGCTGCTATCCCATCTTTAATAACTGACTCTAGCAGTTTCCCCACTACCGATGTTAGACTAACTGGTCTGTAATTCCCCGTTTTCTCTCTCCTCCCTTCTTAAAAAGAGGGGTTACATTTGCTACCCGCCAATCCTCAGGAACTACTCCAGAATCTAAAGAGTTTTGAAAGATTATCACTAATGCATCCACTATTTCCTGAGCTACTTCCTTAAGTACTCTGACATAAAGATTCTGTACTCTTACAATTTCCCCTTTAAATGTCCTCCATTTCTCTTCTACATCCTTCCCATGAAACAAAGTGTCCCAATTCACTCCTTCAAAATCCTCACGCATTCCCTCAAAGTTAGCCTTTCTCCAATCAAAAATCTCCACTCTAGGTCCTGTTCTGACTCCATAATTATATTGAAACTAATGGTATTGTGATCACTGGTCCCGAAGTGCTCACCAACGCATACCTCCGTCACCTGTCCTGCCTCATTTCCTAACAGGAGGTCCAGCACTGCCCCTTCTCTGGTCGGTACCTCTATGTACTGCTGCAAAAAAACTATCCTGCACACATTTTACAAACTCCAAACCATCCAGCCCATTTACAGAATGTGTTTTCCAGTCTATTTTTGGGAAATTGAAATCTCCCACAATCACTACCTTGTGCTTACTACTAATATCTGCTATCTCCTTACATATTTGCTCTTCCAATTCTCGCTCCCCATTTGGCGGTCTATAGTACACCCCTAAAAGTGTTGCTATACCGTTCCCACTTCTCAGTTCCACCCAAATAGCCTCCCTAGATGAACCCTCTAATCTATCCTGCCAAAGCACTGCTGTAATATCCTCTCTGACAAGCAATGCAACACCTCCACCTCTGGTCCCACCAATTCTATCACCCCGGAAGCAACAAAATCCTGGAATATTTAGTTTCCAATCACAGCCCTCCTGCAACCATGTTTCACTGATTGCCACAACATCATATTTCCAGGTGTCAATCCAGGCTCTAAGTTCATCCACCTTACTTACAATGCTCCTAGCATTAAAATATACACATTTTATAAACCCACCATCCTTTATTCTCTGTCTATTATCTTTTTCATCTTTCTCGCCTACATTTTGGGTCCGAGTGCTTCCCTTCTCTGCCTCTTGCCCCACACCCTGTCCCCTAGCCCCCTCTACCCGAGTCCCTCCCCCCAGCCTTTCTAGTTTAAAGTCTCCCCAGTATCTATCTATCTATGTATCTATCTATCTATCTATCTATCTATCTATCTATCTAGCTATCTAGCTATCTATCTATCTATCTATCTATCTATCTATTACTAAAATCTCATCTTGTCCTGTTCCGGTTTACAATGTTTTTACATTTGCGCAAAAACGGTACCTGATAGCGCTACAATTTTTCGTCACCTTCCTGTGCTGCAAGCGCACCAAGTTTTGTTCCGACCGGTGGAATATTACAAAAGTTATTAAGATTTAAAAATCGTAAGTTCAGCAGATTGGTCTTCTCTCCTGTCATTTGCCAGGACGGCGACACCACTTCTGGCACCCACTGTCAATCACCGGGGTGAGGAGAATAAAGTCCCGGAGGCTGAGCTGTGTGCAGAAGCTGTCCCGAAACCGTCCCAAAGCCGTCTCAAAGCCGTTCCTAGTCCGTGAGCCCCGGAGCCGCCCCGATTTGGGGAGCCCTGGAGCCGCCCCGGAGTCACCCTGGAGTGCGGAGCGGCACGTAATGCGGACCGGCCCAGAGCCTGGCCGACTGCTGCAACCTTGAGAACCTGGGGAAGTGAGGAGTGTGGGGGGATTGAGGGAGCCAGGCGCTGACGGGGCCGGGCACTGGCATGGCACACCACCCCCACCCGCACACCACTCCTGCCTTCATCCGTCCGCCCCCCCCCACCCATCTCCCCTCACACACCCCCCCCCTCCCCAGCCGCAGGCCACGGCTGCTGCAACAGGCCATCCCCTCCCCCTCCCCCCACAGGCCCCTGCCTGAAGACATCCCCCTTTCCCAGCTACAGAATTCTCCCACTAGCCCCCGCCTGAAGCAGTCCCCCTCCCCTTCCCCAGCTGCAGGGCGAGCCTAAGAAAAGTCCATTCAGCCCACAATGTCTGTACTAGCCCTCCAGAAACCAGTCCCTTTGGCCAACCACACCTGTACTAGCCCTCCAGAAAGCCACCCACTGGCCCCCGCCTGAAGCCCACCCCTTCCCTTGGCTGCAGGATGCTCCCACCCCCCACCGACCCCGGCCGGAAGCCGTCCCCTGACCCTGCATGCAGTACGCACCCCCACAACGGCCCCGTCCTAAACCGTCCCTCTCCCCCATCTACAGGACACACTCCCCCTTCCGGCATCTGCATGAAGCCGTTTTCCCTCCCCAGCCGTAGGACGTTCCCCACCTGGACCCCAACAGCCCTCTCCTGAAGCTGTCCCCTCTCCCACTGCAGTACGCCCCCTCCCCCTCCATCAGCCCACGACAGCCCCCACCCGAAGCCGTCCCCCTCCCGCGGCTGTAGGACGTTTCCCTCCCCCCCACCGGCCCCCAACAGTCGCCGCCTGAAGCCGTCCCCCTCCCCCGGCTGTGGGATGTTCCCCGGCCTCCGACAATCACCGTCTGAAGCCATCCCCCCCCCCCCCTCCCAGCTGCAGGACGATTCCCCCCCCCCCCCCACTGGCCCCCAACAGCCCCTGCCTGAAGCCATCCCCTTCCCACAGCTGCAGAATGCTCCCCCCTCCCCACCCTCCAACAGCCCCCACCTGATGCTGTCCCCCTCCCCCGGCTGCAGGACGCTCTCCCTCCGCCCCCCCCTCTAGCCACTCTGCCACTAAGAATGGTTGGGGGGGGGGGAGTTGTGGGGGCATGTAGTGAGTACGTGGGAGGGTGGGAGGGCAAGCGGCGGAGTGGGGGGCGGTGAGAGGAGGAGGGGGGGATCAGGGGCATCACAACGGGAACCTATCAGCTGCGCCTGTGCAGTTGGGGGCTATGGGTGAGTGGTGGAAATTGCGTTGGGGGGACAAGCCTCCCGTGTGACTTAATCTAATTTTTTTTTTTAAAGGCCAAGTTCCCGAACCATTGACTGGCCTGTCATGCCTACATTGGCATCCCCACCAACGTGTCAGTCAGGCACCCATTGGATGAGTACCTCAGCAGTTGAAATGGTGGAGAAAACACTACTTGTTTGTGGTAGCTCACTTTGACATCTTCGGGAGATGTGTGAGCAGTCAGTTCTTTTTTTTTTTTTTTTGTTTATTTTTGTTAGAAGTAAGTACAATAGTCTGGTACTTAAGTACCTAATACATAAATACATATTTTCATTCTTGTACAACTTCATACTTTTGGTTCAAAAATAAAAGAACAGTGAGAGAAAAAAGAAATAAAGAGTGTCGGAATAGATAGACAAGCGAGTAGAAACAGAAAGCAAAAGAAATAAAGGACAGAGATGAGAAGTTAAAAGATTGAAAGAAAAGGAGAAAGTAAAGAAAAGAGAGATTAGGAGAGATCTACCTATCTCGTATTTTTGCTCATCCGTTACCCAGTTCTAAACCATTTAATTTCTAAGGTTATGTTATGTTGCACCATATGCTTGCAAAAAGTTGATAAAAGGAGACCAAATCTTTAAGAGCAGTCAGTTCTGAAGCTGCCCAGTAACGTCTCCCAATGTCAATGGTGTTTCCTTAAATAGAAAGAAAAGCAGCAAACTACCATGACGTGCACCTCGTTCTGCTCAGACTGGTCTACAATAGTGACAGTGCACAGATTTGAACTCCAGTTTACATCAGGGAGGATGGAAATGAGCATTGCATGAATTGTGGAGCCATTTGACATGTGCCTGAAGTGAGTAAAGGGCACTAACGCGACTCAGAACTGGAAACGCTAATTTCGTAATATCACAATTTCACCTGGAAAAGATCATGAGCAAAATTTACTCCGATTCAAATAAAAAGTGGGTTGCGTAGGACTGAAGAAAATGGAAAATAATCTGATTTCTGAGTAATGATTTGCCATCAGATTATTCCATGCCCTGTTGAACAATAATTATACTGCAACGATTTTTTAAAGAAAGTAGAAGATTGTGGGATAATTTAAAATGATTAAATCTTCAGATTCTGCAAATATAGCTGCAAGACCCGGGAACTGTAAATACAGGATAAGTCCTAAGAAATTCAAGCAGGAAATCAAAGTGATTTTTTTTTAGCCAAGTGAAGAATTTACTAGTGCAGGTGTAAAAGAGTTAACTTTCTCCTGAAGTAGATCAAGGGAATGAAAAGATTGATATGCTCATGGGGGAGATGGAAACAGAAGGATATTTTGAAAATCAACATATTACAGATTTTGGAAAATGGAAATAAAAGCAGAAATTGCAAGAAACGCTCAACAGATCAAGCAGCATGGGTGGAATGAGTTATAGCCCGTTCCCACGGTTCGAGGTCATTCCAAGAGCTCTCCCGAGTTTAAAAAAAATCAAACTTCTGGTAAGCACGGAGAATGAATGTAACGAGTACGTCCGAGCTCGAGGACGTCTTTTAGCGGCTCATAACGCGAACGGCAGGTACTCGGGAAGACTCACTAACGGCAGGTAAGCACGGGAAGACTCGTGAAGATTTTTCAACATGTTGAAAAATGTCCACGAGAGCCCAGAGGACCTCGGAAGAGCTCTTGGAATGAACTCGTACCGTAGGACAAGGCTTTAACAGTCAGTGTCTAACACAAAAGGTCTTCAATCGATAACTCTGTGTCCTTTCCATACGAGGAAATTATGTTAGAGTTAAATGAAGAGCAGGGAGACATCCCATGTGGAGGATAAACATTTCGCTAGGCCAACAATCATTTCAGTGATGTGAACTACCAGTGTAACAAGAATATATAAGTTAATTAAAATAATACTGTACAGCTTTTCTTTGTTTGGACCGATTCAAGAGTTCAATTGCAGTTATTGTTTGTAATGTTGAAATTTCACAAAGAACACTAAATCATGCTGTAAATAGATTTTCAGAATTGTCAAAGGCACACTATTTATTAACTTGGCAATCAACTTATCAAAAATAAAACAAAAACTTTTTTAAAAAGCGATCAGTAATAAATGCACTGCCTGAACCAGCCCAAACAAAATTAGTAAAGCAAGTTACTAATTCAAGCATCTCTTTAGTCTGTTGTTGCATTCAAAACAGCATCATGTGCTTTATGGAATGCTGGTGAAATATTTAACATAACATAAACCTTCTTCACATAGGGACCTATGAATTACATTTATTTTCCAAACTGAATTTGGATGCAAAAAAAGTAACACATGAATTATATGATTTCCTGTCCTCCATATGGAAACACAAAATATTATTTGCTCCTTTATCAATGTAAGCCATCGGCATTGGTTATGGATAACCCTTAATGCAATGCCACTAACTCAAGAAAGCCAAACTTGCAATATCTATATTTCAATGCAGCCTGTGTTCACCACTCATTTGAAATATTATTTTTAAATAAAATCATAATGTGTGGACATAAATTTGAGTCTAAATGTTCAATTGAAAGTTGATTGAACAGTGATCAGCAGCACTTCCTCAATAGAAACAAAAGTTTTTTTAAAGCAATCGCAGTGTCAGCAGCATTGTGCTGTTAGTGTGTGTGTGTGTGTGTGTGTGTGTGTGTGTGTGTGTGTGTGTGTGTGTGTGTGTGTGTGTGTGTGTGTGTGTGTGTGTGTGTGTGTGTGTGTGTGTGTGTGTGTGTGTGTGTGTGTGTGTGTGTGTGTGTGTGTGTGTGTGCGCGCGCGCCTCATCAACCTATTTCCTTAAAGAAAAAGGGTCAAATCAAACTCAGGTTTTGAAATGAGCTCCAGCTGGCGTTCTGTTTCCAACCACAAGTTTTGTACTCTGCAGTTTCCATCCTAAAATACTGACAACCTGACAATCTGGCAAGCACAGCAACTTGAAATATTGCTTCCACTTGACACAAACACGTTTACACATCAGCCAAAAATAGCAACGTTTTAATGAAGTAATAAGATCAGCTTTGGAGTTTCTTAATGACTGGCCTCCACTTTAAACACAGATTCTCCGATGTTAGAAAAAAAGGGTGGCTATTTTGTGTGATTGTTTGAAAGTGATGATGGTAACATATTACCCAGGCGCTTCTCGGATAAAGAAAGACACCAAATACTGGAGTAACTCAGTGGGTCAGGCAGCATCTCTGGAGAACATGGATAGGTGACGTTTGGGTTGGGACCCTTCTTCAAACTGATTGCGGGGTGGGGGGGTGGAGGGGTGGAAAATAAAGGTGAAAAAGAGATGGGGCAGGATACAGCATAGATGGTAATAGGTGAATACAGGTGAGGGGTTATTTTTTGACAGGCAGATTGTTGGACAAAGGCCAGAGATGAAAAGGCAGGTGTAGCCCAAAATTGATAAAGCCATGCGAATTGTGAAACTCGAGCGTAGAAAAGTTGAGAATTGTGTCGCCATTGGAAAAGATACAGATGGAGGGGGAGGACAGCAAGGGATTAGGGAAGGGGAGGGAAAGAAATGGGAGGGATAGAAACAGGAAGGAATTCTTGGTGGGGAAAGGAGAGGGGAAGGGGGCTCTTTGTGGGTTAGTTACCTAAAACTGGAGAATTTAATGTTCATTCCGTTGGGTTGTAAGCAGTATATGAGGTGCTGTTCCTTCATTCTGAGTGTGGCCTCGCTCTGGCAATGGAGGACGCCCAGGCCACAAAGGTCAGTGTGGGAATGGAAAGGGGAGTTAAAATAGTTAGCAAACGAGACCGAGTGCAAGTTTTAGGCAAAGCCAAGTCTACTCTCAGTCTCACCGATGTACAGGAAGTTACATTGGGAACACCGGATGCAGGAGATGAGGTTAGAGGAGGTGCATGTGAACCTCTGTCTCACCTAAACTGTTTTTTAAAAAAGGCTCCGGTTTACAACTGGACATAAAGTTTTTCTAAGTATTTTTCATACTCTGACCATTTGGATGACAACTATAGATGGCTTTGTTCAATAGGGGGGAAAATAATAACAAAGGCAATGTTCATGAGTTTACGTACTGGGGTTAGAAGGATCTTTCTTCTTCATTTTCATCTTACTAGTTGACTAAGTCCCATATTGAACATATACTCTGGTTTACAAAATATAGATTAAATTGTTGTTTATTCCCATTATAAACAATGTCATCATTTCTTGCAACTTTACTGCCATGAACTACATCTATCACTTTTATTTAATTTATAGAGGGCTGCTGCCTTACAGTACCAGAGACCCAGGTTTGATCCTGACAATGGGTGCTGTCTGTACGGAGTTTGTATGTTTTCCGGTGATCGCGTGGGTTTTCTCCAGGTGCTCCGGTTTCCTCCCACACTCCAAGGATGTACAGATTTGTAGGTTAACTGGCTTCGGTAAAATTCCAAATTGTCCCCAGTGATAGTGCTAGTGGTTGGGGTTCGATGGTCGGTGCGGATTCAGTGGGCAGAAGGGCCTGTTTCCTCGCTGTATCTCTAAAGTCTAAAGTGTAAAGTCTAAACAGAATACGAGACTTAATTTATATCTAACATTTAATCATTCTTAGAAATCAAATTGCAAAAATAAACGAATATCTAAATCAGTTTTTCACTATAATTGGATAGCCCTAATGTCTATAAAGTGAAATTCTGTGGGATGGTATCCATTGCACATTTACTGCAAGCAGATGATATTTGAATTAATGTGTCAGAATTCTCCACCATTGTAAAAAAACAGCTTGGAGGTTAACTGAATAATGAGGGACTGACAACTCTAGTCTTTCCAACAAGAAGGCAGCTGAAGCTAAATTGACAGTGAAACCTTCAATTTGAGCATCAGAGAATTTGGATGTGAATGGAATCAAATGGCAACATACAACAGGAAAAGATTGGTTTTGGAAGCCAACTGAGTCTGTTATTTTCTGCTGTCTATTAATCACAATTGCCTTTTGCTCTTGGGTTATGCTTTTGTTGAACAGCTGTCAATAATTTTGGTAAATTCCTGGAACTAACATTCATATTGAGTGGACTTTTAAATTCACATACAGGATATGGACATCACTGGCAAGGAAAAGAGCAGAAGGCATGGCCATTTACCTGAATGGTTATCCAAGTTGCCCTCTGTGCCTTCATGATGATCATTGCCTCAAGTATATATTTTCATACAGCATTTAAATAAACCTTTCAGTCCCCTGATTCCGTGAGTCCATCAAACACACATTTATGCTTATCACATTTTATTCTCCTCCATTCCCATCAATGATTCTGGGATTCCACAATGCTGTATGGAGTTTACAACTTCCAATTAACCCCACAACCCGTACATCTTGAGGATCTGGGAGGAAACCAAAACAAATGGATGGAAACCCAGAGGGTCACAAGTAAAAGACGCAATTCCACAAATACACCAGCAGAGGTCAGGACAGAACCCTGGAGATATCAGACCATCATTCCACGAACTGCATCTCTCTGTCATCCTGCTACAGAAGAATAGTTAGGAAATTCATCTGCCTAACATTAAAAAAAATAGGCATTGTGTGGACAGAAGTTATATTAGCCAATTTTGTGAACATTAATAACTGGAATTAACTCAGTCAGAAGCAAGAATAGACTTCCTAGTGCAGAAAACTTTTGAATCTTTTCAAAGGGTTCAAAGGTTTCTTGCCAAGGAAGTGCAACCTCTGCCATCTAGATTGACCTTGCTGCCTGGTCTACCTATCAATTCCGGCATCTGCATTTTGTTTTCTTCTCTTTGGTCCAGATAAGGTAACTGCACATAGTTTTTTTGACCCAGAGTAGGGGAATCAAGATTCAGAGGACATAGTTTAAAGAGAGAGGGGAGAGGAACCTGAAGAGCAATTTTTTTCCACACAGCGGATGGTGAGTATCACAGTGGTGGAGGGATTCACAGCTGACGACGATCAGAGGAGGTAGTTGAGGCAGGTACTACAACATTTAAAGGACATTTGGACGTACATGGATAGGGAAGCTTTAGAGGAATATGGACCAAACTTCGGATCTTTGGGTAGGACTAGTGTAGATGGGATATGTTAGTTGGCATGACCAAGATGGGAGGAAGGGCCTGTTCCTGTGCTGTATGACCTTCCGAGTCCATTTAGTAACAATTTTCCACATCACCAAAATGATATATTTTACTATTCAAAAAAGACAGTTGAGTTTTATCTTTTTGGAAGTTTGTTAAGTTTTCTTCAAGCCTGCTGAGCTCACATATCTTCTACACTGTCCTTACAGAGCACAAACAAAACGGCGCTTGCCAAATAATAACACAGTGAGATAAGACAAGCCCCCAAAAGCACTGTGCTCTACTGCCTTGGAGAAGTGCAATTCTGTGCACTTTCAATTCTATATATACATTGATATATAAATTATATACATTTCCATCAACATCAGAAAACTTGCCTCAAGGGCCTTGGATTTCAGGCCTTAAATGTCTAGCAGCATATAAATAACCCAAATAGGTGGACCATTTTTTTTATTTAAAGCCCAATATCACCACAGGGCCTGACTACATTGAACTTAATTTCAAAAGATGCTGAGCTATCCTACATTAGCGAACGTATTAAAATCACAGAAGCTAGTTCAGTGAATGAAAACACTCACCTCAGCACAAAGTTATATGTCTAACTCAAATGCATTAAATTATTAGATATATACTAAAAAGCACTGATGCAGAATGCTAGGTCTATATATAAGTGCTTTAAGATGTTTTTAATTATTTAATAAGGGTCCGTTTAGGAAGGGAATTCTAAAGAGCAAGACCAAAGCAGATCAAAGCTTTGCAAGAACTAGGCACTTTTGGGATGAAACACAAATTCTTATTGATTTCTTAAGCTTAGATCTTTCTATGGGGTGGAATATTACAACCTTCACGTGGTCCACCCTATTTCGAGTAATGCAATCAACCCGACGTGTACAAACAAATAGATCAAATAGAACAAGTTGACCTACAACTTTAGGCTGTTCACGCCATACGCAAGAAAAATATCTTTCTATTGGTTGTATCCATTTTTTTAAGCAGGGCTCTCCTCCTCCTTTTTCATTACACCTGTTTTGTCAAAAAATTAAGCATCCCGGAATATTTAATCTCAAACCGGGTTGCTTTGCATACATGTCTCCATTACGGTTTTAGATCTTACCCATTTATTTTGATTTCTGCCATTCATTCCCAAGGTGGTAATGTCAAGGCTTGGAGAGCAGAGCTTTAAGATGTGAGGTGCAACATTGAAAACACTTAAGGGCCTGTCCCACCAGCATGCGACTGCATGCGGCGAGCGCAACCTAACGTGGTCGCTTGAGGCGTACGGCCTCGCGGGGCTGGTCCCACTTCGATCACCGGAGCCCTATGGAGTTGTATGGGGCTGGTTCCGACATCGCGCAGGGCTCCAAAAAACTGACACTGTTCAAAATCCCACGCGGCAACGGCCTGTCGGCCCGCAGCCGCATTGAGGCCGTACGCAGCGCCTGGACGCCGTATGCAGCGCCTGGACGCCGTACACAGCGTCTTGATGCCATATGCCTAGCGCGTGACGTTGCGCGATGATGTCACAGCCCGGCGTGCCGTTGCGTGATTTCATCACCGCCCGACGCCGTGCGACGTCCAAATTCAGTCGGCCCGCCACCTGCCCAGCTGATTGGTGAGTATGATGTCGGGACCAGCTCCATATACGGCTCCGCGGTTGTAAGTGGGACTGGCCCCGCGAGGCCGTACGCCTCAAGCCACCACGTTGGTTGCACTTGCCGCATGCAGTCGCATGCTGGTGGGACAGGCTCTTTATGGGCCTATCCCACTTAGGCAATTTTTCAGGCGACTGTCAAGTTGCCGGCAGTCGCAAGAAAAACTGGCGACTGGAACGACAACTGTCAGAGTGGAACACACACAGACACATCGCTTCCTTCACCAGCACGTTATGTGGAGGGGGGGGTGGGTGGGACAAGGCAAGCGGGGGAAGCGCTGGCTGAGTGAAATTCACACGGTGCAAAGCCAATGTGATACAGACACACACCGCAATGAACAGGAAGGTTGGCGCTGTAATTAAGATGGTGAAAGCACAGTGTACGAGAAGGGTCACATAGGTTTTTCAAAAGAGAGGGGGGAGAGGGGGAAGGGCAGAGGGGGAGAGGCGAGGAGAGGGGGGAGAGGCGAGGAGAAGGAGTGGAGACAAATTTTAAGAAGCCAGAGATACACGGTTGTGAAGCTCGGCGGACATTAACATTATCGGTCAGTTATCTTTGGTTGTGAAAACTGCTGCTTACGTTTTTTTCCCAATGAGCCAATGAAATTCACCGGTCAGCACTGACTACAACCTACAAGAACCTTCAACCTCCTGCCAACCCACCTATGGCATGAGAATTCCTGCTACCCTCCATGGCGGTTTCATTCTGGTCGCCATTAATTTTTGAACATGTTGAAAAATTTGCGGTAACCATAATGAGGCTGCGACTAGTTCCCAGAATGTGGGAACTCCTCACAACGATGAAGGTGACTACCCGGCAATCACCCGCGAACATGTGGCGACCACATAGTTGCCCGTAGTTGCCTGAAAAATCGCCTAAGTGGGACAGGCCCATTACTGTGCAGGGCCAGTTTTGTTTCACACAATGGCCGATAGGTGCCAAGAACAGTTTGGTGGAGGCAGAATCAATAGTGGCATTTAAGAGGCTTTTAGATAGGAGTATGGAATGGAGGGATATGAATCATGTGTAAGTAGATGAGATTAATTGGCATCATGACCTTGACATTATGTTCAGCACAGATACTGTGGGCTGAAAGGCTTGCCCTATGCTGTGTTTTAGGTTTTTACACTGTGTTCTATGTTCTATACTCTACTTCTATCTGGTTACAAATTCTCCACTACTGCACCTCCCTACTCCTTTTAAAACACTCGTTAAAATCTTGAATTATAACATTGTGTTTAATCCACCATGAAGATATTTCACACTGATTAGATCATTGCAATGGCATCTTACTTTGGCTTTGGTTTGAAGATGCCATTTCAGGTGACAGTAGACAAGAAAATAATACTGGATTTCAGTAGTTCTGAGCTGAGGCAGCAAGCAGTGACCTATTCTTTCCATTTGTCAGCACACAATCTATTCCAATTTACTTCAAGTGGTTTCATTTCTCTAAGTGCAATTTATTTCATTATTTAAATTTCTTATTTAATCCAGATGCTCAGTAGTGCTCCAATATTCAAAGACCTTTACAAAGTATGACAGATGACCCTAAGGTCACATTTCTCTGCCTCGTGGCAAATATCACGAAACCTCAGACCCTACAGCTAGCTATTAACCTTTGCATAGCAATTATTGCTGGCCTGGGGTAACATAACATGAGTGTTTACATGCATTTCAATTTCCAGCACAGTTTCTCAGCCAACCATTTCCAATGAGATTAATAATTCCCCACCCAATGACATTGCTTGCAATCCCATGAGTCCATCCAGCTTTACGCTCCAATTCCATTCTTTCACCTCAACTCCACTAAATTGAAATCAGGAGCAGACTGTACCGAATTGCACCAATTTAGTCTGAAGACCCAAAACGTCACCCATTCCTTCTCTCGAGAGATGCTGCTTGTCCCGCTGAGTTACTCCAGCATTTTGTGTCTACCTTCGATTTAAACCAGCATCTGCAGATCTTTCCTATAGTTAAACATTTAAAGAGTCTTTCCACCTTCCTTTAGTGACACCGAAAGCACTGAACCCTGGTGACACATAAACAACAATCTCCTTGATATCACAAGAATTGTCATCTCTGTCCCATATTTTAGTTCAGTCCTTGCTTTAATTTCAGTTCAGATATGAACATTTGCGCTGGGAAATTGGTGAAAGATTTACAGCAAATGATGGATTGCATTTATTTAAATTGTCTGAGTGATCCAGTCAACTATTGTGAACACGCTGTTGTCGTTTGTTCCTCTAATAAACATTTAAAGTCATGCCCAAAAAGCGAGTAATAGCTCACAGGATTAAGGTGAAATGCCTCAGAGGCCAATGAAATTATGGCTCTATACGCGTCACAGACATGTCATAATGTGAAGAGCCTTGGTCTGTTTTAAATTAACAAAAAAATTCAGCAGCAGCTCATCGAGATAATCATTGAATTGCAGTGTACAATTACTTTCTCCTTGAATGCTTCCAGGTTTCCTCCGAGAACCTTCTGCGTGAAATCATTAGCCCTAAATCCATCCTTATTCACCATCTTATCTTGCTATTACAATCTAATATCAGGTAATGTGTAGGAAGGAACTGCAGATGCTGGGTTGAACCAAAGATAGACACAAACAGCTGGAGTAACTCAGCAGGACAGGCAGCATGTCTGGAGAGAAGGAATGGGTGACGTTTTGGGTCGAGATCCTTCTTCTGAAGTCCATTTAGTCAATTTCTGTAGAAGGGTCTAGACCTGAAACATCTCTCCAGGGATGCTGCCTGAGTTACTCCAGCTTTTTGTGTCTACCTTTGGTTCAAACCAGCATATGCAGTTCCTCCAACTATTTGTGTCTATCTTTAATATCAAGTATGTCCTAGATCCTGTGCCCCCTTCATTACATTACTTCTTAAAAGTACTAGATATCCCTCAGATAACTTTATTAAAGGTGGCCACGTTCTTTGAACCCTTGAACAGCCTTCATGTATCTTCCCTACCAGTGTATAATGTATTTTCCTGATCTTAACCAGGAGGAAAACAATGCAATAATTTAGGCGTCCAGTCTGAGCAGAATGCAACACAATGGATCTGGACTTGGTTTCCCTATTGTGGAAGTGCGCTTTCAACATTAAATGCTGCCTCTGGGTGTGTTTGAAAAACACCAAACACTCTTAGTTCAGCTAAAGGCTTTCAAAACGAACAGTTTATGGGTTGGTTTTAACCACAGCTGGGACACTACACTTTTTAACAACAACAAAACATTCAGGTCAAAACTTCATTGCACTCTGCCTTTAAAAAAAATCTCTAATCTGCAGCAGGAATTCTCCCTTTCATTCCAGTATTGTGCAAAAGTCTTCTTTAGATTTGCCATGGTAACTACTTTACCACTTTGCCCACCAGTGCATTCTATTCAGTTCCCAGTTTCCCAAGCCATTCTCTTATTTTCTCAGTTCACTTTTTCCCCATCCACCCTGTTACTCTGCTCTACGAAAATTTCCCTTTCATCCCACTGTATAGATCAAGGGTATCCAATGAACCTGTGTAGGCATGATACCCATTTGACAAACCTCCCTGAATCATTCCTGGGTCTAGTCTTGTGAAGCCAGCAAATAGAAAGGGCATCTCATAACACCTAGTCAAATTGAAAAAGGTGAAAGTTTTTGAATTTTTTCCTATTTGTCATCAGTTAATGGATCCGCTGTCTTTTTTCTATGTGGAAACTTAAATATCATTGCTGCCGGGTGAGGTTCACAAAAGGGTTATTGTGCAACATATCTCGGTTGTTTTGACCACGGACACATTGCAATAAAGTTCAGTGGGCCCCTCACACTACAAGAATGGCCTGAATACATGCTAAGATACAAGAGATAGAAAGCTCCCGATCTGAAAGATCAGTCTGAAGATCAGGGCGGCACAGTGGCGCAGCGGTTGAGTTACTGCCTTTCAGAGCCGGAGATTCAGGTTCAATCCTGACCTCGGGTGCTGTCTGTATGGAGTTTGTATGTTTTCCATGTGACCATGTGGGTTTTCCCCGGGTGCAGGTTTGTAGGTTAGTTGGCTTCCTTAAATTGTCCTAGTGTGTACGAAGACAACAATAATTAAACAGGTGATCGTGGTAGTGCACACATCCTTTGGGCGACAGGGCCTGTTTCTACAGGCTGTGTATCTAAAACTAAATAAAAAGAGTCCTATCTTTCTTTACAAGTAGTGCTGATCTAGTGAGCTCATTCCAGCACTTTGGTTTCAGAGTCATAATTACATACAACTTTGTGCAAAATGCTATTGTGGAACGCTCAAAGGATAAAAACAAGTCGAGTGTAATTCATTTTTGGTTCATTAGGTGATGGAACAGGGCATATGAGCCAGTCAGAGTGTTCGAATCAGGAGACAATCACATGAATCATAGGATGATCGACACAAAATGCTGGGGTATAACATAGTGAGTATCATAGGAGTTGGGCAGCCATCTCTGGAGAAACGGCATTTTTGATTAAAAATAAACTATACAAGAAATCTATTTTGCATCCCCCAACACCATTCAATGTGGAATATATAAAGCTTACAAAAATAATCTTAATCACTATTTAAGGCAAGTAAAATATAGCAAATACCTTTACTGATAAAAATAATGCAAGCGTCTAATGACATCAAAATCAAACTTGGAACCTCATCAACAAGTGCTAATCGGCAAAAAAAGCCCCACCTGCTGTGATCACAGAGATGTTAGGAAGATGGTACTATTCATAACCCAAGGGAGGATAGATGATGGTTGTAATGATTTTTTTGTCAACCGTTGGGTCCTCCTTGGGCTTCAACATTTAAGGACTAATGAAGAACCCTTTGAAAATTGATTTACGGTCAATTCTCTACTTTGTCCATCTCTCCATACCCTTAACATAAATTGTGAGTTCTAAAGAAACTCGCAGAAGGCCATGATGGAGTTAGAACCACTCTCTTAAAAAAGTTTATTGATCATATTATTGAGCCACTAGCAATATATTTTTCTTATCTTCCATCTGGAGTCATTCCTCAAAGATTTAAAGATTGCACAAGTTATTACCCATCTTATAAAATCAGGTGACCACTAAAGAATTTGGTAATTACCGCCCAATATTATTCTCCCCTGTCTCTCAAAAATCATAGAAGACTAGTGTACACAAGAATCCTAAACCATCTAACTATGAATAATATTTTGTATAACCATCAATATGGCTTTAGGAAGAGGTACTCTACGGAGCATGCATTATTACAACTTATTAATAACATCTCTACTGCTCTAGATAAAATAAATTTGCTCATGGTGTCTTTCTAGATCTATCCAAGGCATTTGATACAGTCAACCATTCAATCTTAAATCTCTAAACTCAATAGATAGGGGGTAAAGGATGTGTAGCACTTCTATGGGGTTAACAACTATTAAGCAAATAGAGTGCAATTTGTCCATCTAAAATGGAAGCTCATCTCCAAAAAATTGATAATTCACAGTGGGGTACCACAAGGCTCCATCCTTGGTCCTTTACTATTCTTGATCTATATAAATTACTTATCCTATACGTGTAGAGTACTTCTTCCTATCCTGTTTGCTGATGACACCAATCTGAAAGCTTCACATAGTGATCTAAAATCATTGTTTGAATAGTTAATGAAAGAAAAATGTCTCATGTCTCTAAGTGGTTTTAAGTGAACAGGCTCTCTCTCAATATCAAAAACTGCAATTACATGATCTTCTGCAATAAAAACAATTTTTTTCCCAAAGACAAATCCAAATTTTTTATCAATGGACTTCCTGAAGTAACATATACACAATTTTTAGGAGTAACCATTGATCAAAATTTAACTTGGAAAGAACATATCTATATTGTCTGTAGAAGGTCAATGAAAATGCTTGGTATCCTGAGAAAGGTTTGTGCATTTATTCACCCGTCTTCCCATCTAACAATATATTACAGTTTGATTTTTCCTTATTTCAATGATTGTAAGATTGTTTGGGGTTCTACCTATCTTTCTAAGCTACTCATCATACAGAAGACATTTATGAGATTAATTTATCATTCAAATTCACAAGAACCTTCTGCCCCTCTCTTGAAGAGGTACTCAATTTTGTCTGCAGATATACTGAATGCATTCCAAATATGTATTTTTATTTTCAAATATCTTAAATGTAAACATGATTTGCCTGTTTCTTTTCATGATCTTTTCACCCTTTCTTCTAATATTCACCATTACCCAACCAGAAGAAGAAATGATCTTCATCTTCCGTTTTGTCGAACATCCAAACACCAAACATTGCATTACTTTTAAAGGTCCTAAATTTGGAATACCCTGCCTCTGTCATTAAAGTCTCACAACCTCCTTAGCCACCTTTAAGATTGAGCTTAAAAAGTTTCTCATCATGTCCTGAGTTCTGACCTCCAGCTTTATGTAATGCTATTTGTGAGCTCAAGCTACTTCTGTTGACTCTTATCTCATACTATACCTTATTATTTTATTTATTTTCATATTTTTAATTTTCATTCTTAAACTGTATTATTGTTTATTATTGTCTTTTTTATTTCTCCTACCCCCTGATTTGCCATTAACGCTCATTTTCAGATGGGAGCGGACTTTGTATAAGCCCTCTGGACTTCCCTTCCCTCCCAGCACTGTATGGTATTATAAATTGATCTTCTTTTAAAACATGGTGCAAATAAATAAACAATAAACAAAAAAAGAGAAAATAAATAAGTGACGTTTTGGGTCATGACCCTTCGATTGAGAATAGGGGGGGAGGTATGAAACTAGAGGTATGAAAAGGTACAGAACAAATTAAGAGCTGGCTCCAATGACTCAGGAAAGGTGGAGCCCATAAGGTCCATTGTTAGCTGTGGATGAAGTGATAACGAAGGAAATATGAACAGTGACACCAGCAAGACGACTGGGGTGGAATGATGACATAGGATGAGATCTGTGGGTGGGATGGGCTCAAAAGAAGAGGAACCTGCCAGAGTGGAGCACCCAGGTCTAGGTTGGGATAAATTCCGTAGACAGAGCTAGTTGTTTGAAAGGCAATGCACCTGAGACCAAACTCATAACAATGAGATCCAATTTCCGGGACAACACTGCAGGAGTTTCCCTTGGAGAATTATGCTATTCCGCGTGTGTGCTCGAGGTGCTGCATTAATTTCTTGGAATATAGCACTTCGACCAATAAGTCATTCTAATTATTTCCCAATCCAGGAATAATGGAAAAAGTAGTGCCCCACTTATGAATCTGTAGTCCGTTATGTGCCAATTTTATGTCAATCATTCACACATGGTGCCTCTGGCCTGCATCTCCCTTCAGGGCAGCACTGTGGCGCAGCAGTAGAGTTGCAGCCTTACAGCGAATGCAGCGCCGGAGACCCGGGTTCGATCACAACTACGGGTGCTGTCTGTACGGAGTTTGTACGTTCACCCCGTGACCTGCTTGGGTTTTCTCCGAGATCTTTGGTTTCCTCCCACATTTCAAAGACGTACAGGTTTGTAGGTTGATTGGCTTGGTAAATGTAAATTAAAAAATTGTCCCTAGTGGGTGTAGGATAGTGTTAATGAATGTGCGGGGATCGCTGGTCGGCGCGGACCCGGTGGGTTGAAGGGCCTGTTTCCATGCTGTATCTCTAAATTAAACTAAATTGTAGGCCAACATGTGGGCTCTGTGTTGGAAGCTCATTGCCTGCAGAGAAAGCAAATCATTTAATTGGAATAAGTAAGCTGCAGAAAATAAATATAAAATAACACCAGATCCAAGGATAATCAAGTTAGTTTGGTAAATTAGAAAGTCCCGAATTGTATCACCATGGTGCTAAAAGCAGATTCTTCTGCACCAGCTCACCTGGAATGAGATTCAGGAAAAGATAATTAGACTTGTAACATTTAGGCTCGATAAAAACTGAAGACAAACAGTTCGAAATGGAAATACGATGCTGATTTCCAGTCAGTGAAAGACTATCGGCAAGTGAATTACCCTCATAGATTGATATTTTATTGTTTCTTTCAAATAAAGTTACTGGTCATAAAACAGCCTCTACATTCAAGGATGAAACACCTCAAAAATGCAAACAAGACTTTTTGTTAAAGCCTAGAGCCAATATATGCCCCAATATTTATAGATAAGAAAGCCTCTTATTGAAGTGTTTCGAGAGGTTGATTATGGTGCAAATCTACTCCCGTCTCAGAAATGAATTGGATCTGCTTCAATTTGCCTCTAGCCACAACAGGTGAACAGCAGATGCTGTTTTGCTTTCTTTCCACAATGCTCTATACCATCCGGATAATAGGAATGCATTGGGCAGGCAGGCTGCTGTTCGTTGACTATAGCTCAGCATTCAATCAATGTAATGATCCTCTCCAAACCTATCACCAAGCTCCACGACTTGGGGCTCTGTACCTCTATTTGCAACTTGCTTAACTTCCACATCAACAGATCGCAATCACTGCTGTAACAGCACCGTCATCTCGCTGAACACATATGCATCTCAGGAGTGCACATTAGTCCCCTGCTCTACTCTCTTTACACTGATGACTGTGTCAGGGGTCATGGGGAGAAGGCCGGAGAATGGGGTGAGGAGGAACAGATAAATCAGCCATGGTGGAATGGTGGGGTAGGCGATGGGCCGAATGGCCCGATTCTGCTCCTGTCACTTGAACTTATGACTGTGCGGCTAAGTAGAACTTACACATCTACAAATTCACCGGCAACTCCATTATTGATGGCCAAATCAAGGATGGTGATGATTCAGTGTACATTGGGGAGATAATACTATTGGTTGAGTGATCTGCCAAAACCTCTTACTAAATGTCAACAAAACTAAGAAACTAATTGTTAACTTCAGAAAGGTGAAGTAGGGAGATCACATGCTCATTTTCTTGGGTGCCTTGATGGTTCAGAGAGTTAGAGCTTCAAATTCCTGGGCATTAACATCTCAGAAGACCTGTTCTTGGCCCAACCCATTAATGTAATCATGTAAAGTCATGCCAGGACCTCTACTTTCTTAGAAATTAACAGAGATTTGGTATGTGAAGAAATACTCTTACAAACTTCTACAGATGCACTGCAGAAAGTATTTGGACTGGTTGCATCTTGGCTTGGCATAGCAATTCAAATGCACAGGAATGCAAGAGGCTGCAGAGAGTGGTGGACTTAGCCCAGTCCCTCATGGGCTCATCCCTCCCTAGTATCAACAGCATGAACAGCATTGTCATCCATCATCAAGGATTCCACCACCTGGGCCATCCCCTCTTCTCACTGCCACCATCAGGCAGGAGGCCTGAAGCCACCAGGTTCAGAAACAGCTACTTTCCTAAAACCATCCAGTTCTTGAACCAAGTACTACAATAACTCAACTTCTGCAATGGAACACCATGGATCACCTCTTACTCTACCATGGACTTGTGTCTAAGTCGTTTTTGCATTCATGTCTTGTTTTGCACAATCTGTTTATTTTCACTGTCTTGTATAATTTACGTCTGATTTATATTCTATGTGTCATCTGAATCTAACCACTTGTAACAATAATTTTAATCATAAGAAAAATAAGACATAAAGTGCTGGAGTAACTCAGCAGGTCAAGGCAACACCCCGGGTGAACATGGATAGGTGACGTTTTGGGTTGGGACCATTCTTCATCCTGAAATGTGACCTATCCATGTTCTCCAGAGATGCTGCCTGACCTGTTGCATTACCACAGCACGTTGTGCCGTTTTTTGTAAACCATCATCTACAGTTCCAGGTTTCTTCAAGTTTTTCATTGTACCTATACCTCACTTTAATTGAGCATATGATAACAAACTCGACTTGACTTGGGATCAGTTCACTGACATAGTTTGATGATTAAAAATGAAAATATGTAGAGGAAATCCCGCAGCTTCAGATAATGAAATTCCTACACTAAATATAACAGTTTCCATTATGAACAGACATCATGCATTAAGCAGATTGTTTTTTTCATCAACACCATTAATTTAATTTTATTCTGAAGCCATCACTGATGAATTTTTATCACAGAATACACCCTCCTAAAATCTGAAGTAGATCATCTGCTATAAGATCAGTGATGTTACAAGATCAATTAATCAACTGCTAATGGAGTGAAAATTTGTCAGCGCATTTTAAATGGAATCACGTTCAAAATTATGTAGAAAGCTTGGTCTCTTTACCAAGACATTAATGAATGAATGAATGATGATGATGAATGAATGAATGAATGAATGAATAAAAACGTTTATTAGTCAAGTATTCACATACAAGGAATTTGCCTTGTTGCTCCGCCTGCTAGTGACAACATGACATACAGTGACAGCTAAAAATGATACATAAAACATTAAACATTAATAATAAAACATTATTGATTAAACATGTGAATTAAATAAAATACCAGAGCAAAAGGAGGCTACAGATTTTTTTGTTATCACCCCGATCCTGGCCTCTCTCCACTGGCTCCCTGCGCGGTTCCGAATAAATTTCAAGATCCTCCTTCATGTCTTCAAAGCCCTCAATGGGCTTGCCCCCACCTACATCAAAAGTCTGCTCACCCACCACACCATCTCCAGGTCCCTCAGATCGGCCGACTTGGGGTTGCAGAACATCCCACGGTCTAGGCATAAGCTCAGGGGCGACCACGCCTTTGCGGTTGCAGCTCCTAGACTGTGGAACAGCATCCCTTTTCCCATCAGAACTGCCCCCTCCATCGACTCCTTTAAGTCGAGACTAAAACTCATCTCTACTCCCAAGCCTTTCTTGACGTCCTCTGAGCGAGGGCTATATGTATGTAGTGATGTTTGTATTTAATCTATGAACCACTATTCTTACACCAATGTAAAGCACTTTGGGCAACGAGAGTTGTTTTTTAAATGTGCTATATAAATAAAAGTGACTTGACTTGACTTGACTTGTTATTGAGTAGAGCTACTACTCATGGAAAAAAGCTCTTTTTATGTCTGGCTCTGGCAGCTTTGACTGTCCAGAGTCGCCTTCCAGAGGGAAGTGATTCAAAGAGTTTGTGGCCAGGGTGAGAGTGGTCAGAGTCGATCTTACCCGCTCGCTTTCTGGCCCTTGCAGTGTACAGTTCATCAACGGAGGGAAGGTTGCAGCTAATAATCTTCTCTGCTGATCGGACGATTCACTGCAGCCTCCATTTGTCGTGCTTGGTGGCTGTGCCAAACCAGACCATGATGGAGAAGGTGAGGACAGACTCTACAATGGCCCTATAGAGTTGGACCATCATTGCCAATGGCAGAATGTGCTTCCTCAGCTGCCGCAGGAAGTACATCATCTGCTGTGCCTTTTTGTCTGTGGAGTCGATGGTAGCCCCCGACTTAAGGTCCTTGGAGATGATGGTTCCCAGGAACTTAAAGGACTCCACAGATGTGACTGTCGTGTTGTTGATGGTGAGTGGGGTAGGGGGGAGGGGCAGCTCTCCTAAAGTCTACAATCAATTCCACTGTCTAGAGAGCATTGAGCCCCAGGTTGTTGCGATGGCACCAGGACGCCAGCTGTGACACTTCCTGTCTGTAGGCAGATTCCTCCCCATCCTGGAACAGTCCAATCAGGGTTGTGTCATCCGCAAACTTGAGAAGCTTGACAGAGGAGTCAGTGGAGGTGCAGTCATTGGTGTAGAGAGAGTAGAGGAGAGGGGAGAGTACGTAGCCTTGTGGTGCACCTATGCTGAGGGTTTGCGGGTCCGAGATGTGCTTTCCCAGCCTCATATGCTGCTTCCTGTCTGTCAGGAAGCTGGTGATCCACCGACAGAGGGGTACAGGCACAGTCAACTCGGACAGGGGCTACTTTGCCACAAGATACTGAGACTAATATTGATCTATCTCCAAAGTATTATGTGATGATGGTGACTTGAATGCCTAATTTATAAATTGTAATTTTAATTTCCATTAATACCAGTTTGTTGCATAATCACCCATTATACTAAATTCCTCATTGTTTAATAAATGTGAGATAGAGTAATCAGTTGCAAGGGTGAACCATTGTCTCCACAAAATTAAGGTTAGGATGGAGACCCAATTATTGTTCTTGAGTGGAAACCTGAGCAATGTGGAGATTTTGTTTCATACTTACACTGATTTCATTTTATTTACAGAGAGCAACTGCTATTGAAAATATCACAAACAAACTGATGAGATGCAGACAAGTGAAAACAGCAATCCAGAAAATGCAATCAGCAATAAAAGCAAATCAATTAAATTATTTGGCTGCCCATTTTGTCTCACCAATAAATTCAGAACTTTCATGTGAAAAGAATGCCAGAAATTGCCAGAAAGTAAAAGTTTTAATTATGCAGTTTATCAAAGCTCCTACCAAAACAACTGATGCATCCTGCAGAATTAACATGTATACATACTTCTTTGAAAATGACGTTAAATTCACAAAGGTTCTCAAAATCATAATTCCAAACTGAAGGACTCAACATCCATCTGTCCAGTTTCTGACATCTATTCAGGTCTGTAACTTATTTCTAAATATTTTATTTAATAGTGATTAAAAACAAGCAAAAATCAAAAATATGGCAGATGTAGTATTTTGATTTAAAAAAAGCAAGATTGACCATTCAGAGAGGAGCCATGTGGCAATCCCTATGGACAGCACTGTAGGAGTACCTTCACGTACTGAGGTACAGTGAAATTCATTTTTGTATACAGTTTTTGCATATTAGATAAGCATCTCCGATACAGTACACGTGTATAGTAGCAGTACACTGAGTCAGTATACAGAGCTGCCCATTTGGCACCATCTTCAGGTCCTAGTTGTAACAAGACATTGTGTGATTCAATAAGATGGCTCACCACCATCTTCTCAAGGGCTATCTGGAATGAGTAATAAGTGCTGCCTTTGCCAGTGATGTCCAGATTTTTATTTAAAAGCTAAATAAACGCTTCTCTTGAAAACATACTGCTGACCCTTAACGTCATAAGGAATAGGAGTAGAATTAGTCCATTCGACCCATCAAGTCTACTCCACTATTCAATCATGGCTGATCTATCTCTCCCTCCTAACCCCATTCTCCTGCCTCCTCCCCATAACCTCCGACACCTGCACTAATCAAGAATCTATCTATCTCTGCCTTAAAAATATCCACTGACTTGGCCTGCACAGCCTTCTGTAGCAAATAATTCCACAGATTCGCCACCCTTCTGACTAAATCAATGAGTCGAAGTGCTGGAGCCCTCCTGTGCATAGTAATTCCAATGCACAGGGATGCAAGAGGCTGCAGAGAGTGGTGAATTTAGCCCAGTCCCTCATGGGCACATCCCTCCCCAGTATCAACAGCATGAACTTGCAGCACTGTCTCGAAGTTGTGTCATCCATCATCAAGGATTCCAACATCTGGGCCATCCGCTCTTCTCACTGCCACCATCAGGAGGCCTGATGTCACACACCATCAGGTTCAGAAACAGCTACTTTCCTAAAACCATCCGGTTCATGAACCATGCACTACAATAACTAACCACTGCAATGGAACACCATGGATCACCTCTTACTCTACTATGGACTTGCGTCTAATTCTGTTTTTGCATTAATATCTTGTTTTGCACAACCTGTTTCTTTTCACTGTCTTGTATAATTTATGTCTGATTTATAATCTGTGGGTCATCTGAATCTATGCGCTTTTAATAAAGATTTTAATCGTAAGAAAAATAAGATACAAAGTGCTAGAAATCAAGGCAGCACCCCTGGAGAAAATGGATAGGTGACATTTTGGGTTTGGACCATTCTTCAACCTGAAATGTGACCGATCCATGTTCTCCAGAGATGCTGCCTGACCCGTTGAGCTACTACAGCACTTTGTGTCTTTTTTTGTGAACCATCATCTACATTTCCAGGTTTCTTCAAGTTTTTCATTGCACCTATACCCCACTTTAATTGAGCATATGATAACAAACGCGACTTGACTTAGAATCAGTTCACTGACATAGTGTGATGATTAAAAATACAAATATGTAGAGGAAATCCCGCAGCTTCAGATAATGAAATTCCTACACTAAACATAACAAGTTTCCATTATGAACAGACATCATGCATTAAGCAGATTGTTTTTTCTATGCATCACCATTAATATAATTTTATTCTGAAGCCATCACTGATGAAATTCTTATCACAAAATGCAACTCCCTTCAAATCTGGATCATCTGCTATAAGATCAGTGACTTTACAAGATCAATTAATCAACAGCTAATTGGAGTGAAAATTTGTCAGCGCATTTTAAATGGCATCACATTCAAAATCATGTGGAAAGCTTGGTCTCTTTACCAAGACATTAACAGGGGCTACTTTGCCACAAGATACTGAGACTAATATTGAAGTATCTCAAAAGTATTAAGTGATGATGGTGACTTGAATGCCTGATATATAAATTGTAATTTTCATTTCCATTAATACCATTTTGCTGCATAGATTCACCCACTGTATTCAATTCCTCATTGTTTAATGAATGTGAGATCTGGAGTAATCAGTTGCAAGGGCGAACCATTGTCTACACAAAATTAAGGTTAGGATGGAGACCCAATTATTGTTCTTGAGTGGAAACCTGAGCAATGTGGAGATTTTGTTTCATACTTGCACTGATTTCATTTTATTTACCGAAAGCAACTGCTATTGAAAATATCACAAACAAACTGATGAGATGCAGACAAATGAAAACAGCAATCCAGAAAATGCAATCAGCAATAAAAGCAAATCAATTAAATTATTTGGCTGCCCTTTTAGTCTCACCAATAAATTCAGACCTTTCAAGTGTAAAGAATGCCAGAAATTGCCAGAAAGTAAAAGTTTTAATTAATCAGTGTATCAAAGCTCCCACCAAAACAACTGATGCATCCTGTAGTATTAACATGTATACATACTTCTTTGAAAGTGACAAGTTAAATTCACAAAGGTTCTCAAAATCATAATTCCAATCTGAAGGACTCAACTTCCATCTGTCCATTTTCTGACATCTATTTAGGTCTGTAACTTATTTCTAAATATTTTACTTAAGTGATGAAAAACAAGTGAAAAACAAATATATGGCAGATGTAGTATAAGATTGGCCATTCAGAGAGTAGCCATGTGGCAATCCGTACCCAACAACATTGTAGGAGTACCTTCACGTACTGAGGTACGGTGAAATTCATTTTTGGATACAGTTCAGTACAAGTACTTAGATGCATATTTTGGATAAGCAAGTCAGATACAGTATGTGTATAGTAGCAGTGCACTGAGACAGTATGCAGAGTCGCCAGTTTAGCGCTATTTTCAAGTCCTAGTTGGAGCAAGATGTTGTGTGATCCAATAAGATGGCTCACCACTATCTTTTAAGGGCTATCCGGAATGAGTAATAAGTGCAGCCTTTGCCAGTGATATCCAGATTTATTTTTTAAAAGCAAAATAAACGCTTCTTTTGAAAACATATTGCTGCCCCTTAAGGTCATAAGGAATAGGAGTAGAGTTAGTCAATTTGGCCCATCGTCTACTCCACCATTCAATCATGGCTGATCTATCTCTCCCTCCTAACCCCATTCTCCTGCCTTCTCCCCATAGCCTCTGACACCTGTACTAATCAAGAATCTATCTATCTCTGCCTTAAAAATATCCACTGACTTGGCCTCCACAGCCTTCTATGGCAAAGAACTCCACAGATTCACCACCCTTTGACTAAATCAATGATTAATGCTGGAGCCCACCGGTTAATAGCACCAAGAGAACACTTTCCCCTCAGAGGGGAAAGGTGGCAGCTCATCGAGATCTGTGTGCTGATCAATCAATACTATTCAATTCTCATTAAAAAGTAAAGCAATTTGGCTTACTGGTTTCCCCTCACTATTGTATCAAATGTCTTGTTTCCTCACAAACCACAGGTAGTTTGACTTGTCTGAGCAGGGAAGAAGTTAACCTGCGAGTATCATGCTCTCCAATTTCTCTCACTGCCTTCCCGGACTTCTCCGCAGATCCAGTTCTTGCATCCCAATTAAAATGGCTCTGAAAAAAAGGCAGTAAATCTAAAATTAAACCAATTATTCTTGTGACTCGAAAGCATGAAAACAATTGGACATTTTTGTAAAGTAATAAATCGCACTCGAATCCGTTACAGACAGGAGAACCGCCCACATCATGTATTTGAACTTGTTAATGGATCATTAATTTAAGTGGAAAACAACAATATATACTTGGTATTTGCATATCAAAGGTGAAATATCAGTGAGTTCCACAACTGTATTTGATTTACAACCAACAATGTGATTTCATGAGCAGAGTTGAAAATAGATAAAATAAATGTCACAGTTTGTGAAAAGACTGCATTAAAAAGTCATTTACACCCACCATGTCATCCCACATTCTCTACACCTCATCGAACTTTATGAGATGGCTTAAACATTATTAAAGGCTTCAAACTAATGTCTGGGAAGCATTTGATAACTAAGGGTTGAGATACACTTAAAAACAGAATGTTCCACTAATGTTTATTCCAATTCTTGTAGTGACTGGCCTAATTGCTGCCACGTTAAGTTCCGTAATAATGGCTCCAGCAGGTACTCATTGGAGCAGAACATTTTACCAAGTCCTTTTGCAATATGTTCATGAGTTAAGAGTTGCCTGTACTACTTGCAGCTTATCAGAAGGTGGCGATCGCTCTCTTAAGCACCAATTACCTCAACGGAACTATTTCAGTGAAGAATTTTTGAAACATATTTAAAAGGAACTGAATAGAATCACAAAGGAAACTTGCACAAAATAAAAAAGTATTATGTTATATAATGCTGGTCTAACAATATTTCCAAACATATTTCACCAATCAGGGCCCAGTTCACTTCAGATTTGTCAGGTCTGAATTGAAAAAGAAAACAAGGATTCGCACAATTTCCACCACCAAGAGTGACTTGGTACCATGCGGAGAGCAGATGCCTTCAAATCTGACTGAGAGATGCATTGCACACAAGGAATCAGAAATTGGTTCACATATATTGAAGCTCCGGGCCGGTCTCCAGGAAATGCCGCACCAATCCAGCCGCACCAATTTAGGCCGCAGATGTGACACGGATCACATCTCTGTCAAGGTAAATGACTGAATATGGTTTCCCCCTATTCCCCTCCCACACACACGACATACCGAGAAAGATTAAAACATACATTTTAGACACACTAAAAATAACCAAAAAAATCTAAATAACACACAGTTTAGAGACATAGCATGGAAAAGGCCCCTTCAGCCATCGAGTCCGCGCCGACCAGCTATCACCCGTACTCATTCCACCCTCCACACTGGAACAATTTACAAAAGATAATTAACCGACAAACCTGCACGGTTAAAATGTGGGAGGAAACCAGAGCACCCAACAAAAACCCACGCAGTTACAGTGCGAATGTGCAACTCTGTACAGACAGCTCTCGCAGTCAGGATTTAACCTGGAACTCTGACATTGTAAGGCAGTAACTCTACCTCTGTGCCACTGTTATAGTACCTGTTTCAATTACCTCCTCTGGCAGCGCATCCCTTATATCCACCATTCTCCAAATGAAACAGTTGCCCCTCAGTAGCCTATTAATTCCAGCCCCTCTCACCTTAAACCTATGACTTTTCGTTCTTAATACCTCTACCCTAGGTAAAATACTTTGCATTCACCGTATCTATTCCCCTCATGATTTTATACACCTCTATTAGATCATCCCTCATTCTCCTGGGCTCCAAGGAATAAAGACCTAGCCTGCGCAACCTTTCCCTATCGCTCAGGCCCTCTAGTCCTGGGAAGATCCTCATAAATCTTTTCTGCACTCTATCCAGCTTAATAACATCCTTCGTACAGCAGGGTGTCTGTGGGAGTGATTGAGCCCACACTGCCTGGAGGTGTGAAGTTCTCAGCTTCCAGCCGACAGCACATCGAAGTCCATGAAGAAGCGCATCATCACCCTACTACAAGCAGAATGGGAGAGGGAGACCATAAATTGGTGAATCATCTCACTGTTAAATATGGAGTAGCACCTTTTGTACTTCCTAACTCAATGTTCTATTAAAGCTGTTTATCAGAGCTCGGGGCTTCTTTCCCAGATGAAATGTTTGCATCATTTACTCACAATAACCAACAGTCTCATAAATTAAATCCAATCTAGTCACCCCACTGTCATGGGATTTTGCTGTCTCAATTGTCATACAATTGCCAAGTTTTATTTCGTTTCCTTTCAGCAATGTGTGAATCATTTAGTCTTAATGTCGTTAATGAGCATGATTAGGGAGCTCAAGTGTGAAACGCTTTCAGAGTCCTCGTTATGCAATGCATCTGTCAGCCATACATGAAGGCATTTAGTCCAATGACTGGAACTGTTTGTGTGACTGTTTGACATTATTGCATTGCTAAATATAGGAAGGAGGGGGAACGGCACTTCTATGCAGTAAATCCTGCTTCCCTATTGGTACATTGTTTGCAGTTATATTCCATGGTAGTCAGGGGATGGAGGAGGGGTGGTGGAGATGGAGAGGCACAAAATGCTGGATTAACTCAGTAGGTCAGGCAGCATCTCTGGAGAAAAGGAATAGGTGAAGTTTCGGGTCGAGACCCTTCATCAGTGCAGTTGCGTTCGGCTCTTAATAAAAGTTAAGAAGTTGCTGGATAGGTATTGGAAGTGAGTGATCAGGCAGAGAAAGAGGAATTCTTTGTGAATGGCTCAAGTTAGGAGTGGGGAACCTTTTCATGTTGGAATGCCGCATTAAGTTAGCTGTAATCTAATAAGGCTGCATCCAAGAAACTTCAATTAGATACACTTCAAAATGTACATTATTTTGTTAAATTAGCCCTCATGACTTACTAATGTTTTAATTGTGGTCGTCAGTCGGGGAGGATTATTTCATTGAATCTTCGTTCACTCTTTGGTATTTTAAATATGTTCATTTTAAGATTAGTCAAGTCACTTTTATTTCTATAGCACATTTAAAAAACAACTCTCATGGGCCAAAGTGCTTTACATTGGTGGAGGTACTAACGTTATACAACATTGGTTCATAGATTAAGTACATACATAAATACATACATATAGCCCTCCCTCAGAGGACGTTAAGAAAGGCTTGAGATTAAAGATGAGTTTTAAGTCTCGAGTTAAAGGAGTCGATGGAGGGGGCAGTTCTGATGGGAAGAGGGATGCTGTTCCACAGTCTAGGAGCTTCAACCGCAAAGGCGCGGTCACCCCTGAGCTTATGCCTAGACCGCGGGATGTTCAGTAACCCCAAGTCGGCCGTTCCGAGGGACCCGGAGGTGGTGTGGTGGGTAAGCAGACTTTTGATGTAGGTGGGGGCAAGCCCATTAAGGGCTTTGTAGACATAAAGAAGGATCTTGAAATGTATTTGGAACCGCACAGGGAGCCAGTGGAGAGAGGCCAGAATTGGGGTGATGTGGTCCCTTTTTCAGGTGCACGTCAGGAGTCTCGCTGCAGCGTTTTGGACCAGTTGCAGGCGGAACAGGGAAGATTGGCTGATGCCAGTGTAGACGGAGTTGCAGTAATCTAGGCGGGAGGAAATAAATGTGTGGATGATCTTTTCGAGGTCATCAAACTGGAGGAATTGTTTTATTTTAGCTATTGTCCGAAGCTGAAAGAAGCTAGCTTTTACCACGGCATTGACTTGTTTGTCAAATTTCAATGCCGAGACAAATATCACGCCAAGGTTTTTGACGTGAGGCTTGAATAGTGGGGTAAGGCTTCCAAGGCTGCCTGCTATCATTTTGATTGAGTCCGAGGGGCCGAGAAGGATGACCTCAGACTTACTCTCGTTTAGTTGGAGGAAGTTCTGGGCCATCCAATACTTTATATCCTCAAGGCAGTGGATAAGGTTAAGTAGATTTGATCGGCTGTTGGGCTCAGGGGGAGATACAGTTGTGTATCGTCTGCAGAGCAATGGAAGGAAATGCTGTGCCTTTGAATGACTTAAGGGGAGCATATACAGAGAGAAGAGAATGGGGCCAAGGATAGAACTTTGTGGAACCCCACAGCAGAGGCTAGCTGAGGAGGAGAAAGAGTTGCCTATGTTAGTAGAGAAACTCCTGCCTTTGAGGTAGGAGATGAACCAGCTCAGGGCGGTGCCATCAATACCAACCCCGTACCGGAGACGGTCAATTAGGATGGTGTGGTCAACAGTATCAAATGCTGCGCTGAGGTCGAGAAGGAGCAGGAATGCACAGTCGCCGGAGTCAACGATGAGCAGTAAATCATTATTTACCTTCAACAAGGCAGACTCTGTGCTGTGGTGGGCCCTGAAACCTGATTCGAAAGTTTCCAAGATCTTATTTTGGCGAATGGCATAAGTTGACTTAAAATTACCTTTCAAGGGCTTTTGAAAGGAAAGGCAGTTTTGAAATAGGTCTGTAGTTGCTTGGCAAGGTGGGGTCGAGGTTAGGTTTTTTCAGGAGGGGCTGGACCACCGCATGCTTGAAACAGGTTGGAACAGTGCCAGTGGCCAGAGAACTGTTGATGATAGAGAAGGAACACAAAACCACTGCTGAGACAGGCTATTGCAATGACGTCCTTCAGAAGGGCAGTGGGGGCAACGTTGATGGGGCAGGTAGCAGTTTTCATGGTGGTGACCAGCTTTACAAGGGAGGGTAGAGTAACCATCACCTCCATCATATGTCCTGTCCCCAGCACCAGCTTAACTGGGTACCCTCCTAAGTGCGAGAAATTTACTACATTTACAAGGGAGGGTAGAGTAACAGGTTGGAAACAGTCTAATTTTGAAGAACAGACCAATGAGACAGCTAGGTCACGGGTGGGAGGAGAAATATTCCTTCTGATGTTCTTTACTTTGCTGGTGAAAAATGTAGTAAATTTCTCGCACTTAGGAGGGTACCCAGTTAAGCTGGTGCTGGGGACAGGACATATGATGGAGGTGATGGTGCTAAAAAAGACCTTGGAGTTATGAGTGTTTTTGGAAATAAGGGTGGGAAAATATTTTGTTCTTGCTGATTTTACTGCTTCCTGGTATTTGTGAAGATTGCTTTTCAGGAGTTCAAAGGAAATTTAAAGCATCAGATTGAGTGTCATTGAGCCACGGCCAGCCTTTAGGCTTAGGCTTTTTCATTTTAAGAGGAGGAGCAACAGAATCCAGAATGGAAGAGCAAGTAGTATTGAATAAAGAAATGAGGTCGTCGGTGCTGAGATGGAGGGTAGACGCCTTATTGTGCAGATGTCGGGGGCGGCTATGAGAGCCTCAGAGAACTTACTGGCCGTCGTGGAGTTAACGTAGTGGGAGTAGCAAGCAGGGAGATGGGATTTTGAGGGAGAGAAAGGCAGCGCTATATCAAATATAATTGCACTATGATCAGACAGACAGGCAGCAATAATTTCCGTAATAAATTGAGAGACCAGATGAAAACACTAGGTCTAGTGTACGGCCAAGTTTGTGTGTGGGTCCAGTGGTGAGTAGAGACAGATTGAAGGACTCAACCAGGTTCATAAATTCACTCATAAGAGGCTTTGTGGGACAGCAGACATGAATGTTAAAGTCACCAAGAATCAGGACCCGGTCAAATTTGGGTAACAAGCTAGCAATAAGATCACCAAATTGTGAGATAAAGTCCTTATGCGTTTTTGGTGGGCGATACACAAGAACAATTAAAAGTGGATATTAGACTTCCGGTGGCGCCATGTTATCTTAACAGACGCTGCACATAGCTCCACCTCCTAAAATTCCCCTACGATTTTTTCCACACCACTTGCGTAAAAATCGGATCTACAGGTCGGGACCAATTTAAAAGACTTATCGGAGTCTCTGCTCAACTTGCTGATAACATTATCAGTAACAGCTGTGAATTTAACAGAGGCTTAAAGCACGTCAAATGAAAAATTCTTCCCTGGGTAAAGCACTCAGAGGACCTAGTTATAAAACTCTCCTGGGAAACCAGACAAAGCTTACCGATTTAATTATTTGAAGTTGGCATTCCCGAAGAAAAGCGTGCTTTTCGCTAAAGGCTACAAGACTCAAAGCAGACTTGGCCATTGACAAAGAATTTGAAGAAATTAAAGCTTTTGGTAAAGTGAACTGAAAGACGTAAGGTGAAATGGAAAAAAGGATGGACACATGTTGGGAGTGATGATGGAAAAGATAGAAAAGCTGATGAAATATGACCTCTTGTAATCAGAATGTAATTGAGTCTGTGAAGAATTTGATTGGTTCTATTAATAAAAGATGTCATTGACTGTGAGAGATGAACTATCGGAGAGAATTGATAAGGGTGAAGAAGACACCACGAAGAAGTTCGGCGCTGTGCTGGACACTGTATCAACCTGTATGTTAACAATGCACAGATGGAGGCTGAGATGGCAAGAATGGTGGAGGAGATGAAGAAGATGAGGTCAGAACAAGACCTTGCTAACATGAACGGATGGCGACTCAGCTGGCTAAAGTTTCAGACAAATGTCTGGACCTCGAGGCTCGTTCGAGACGTCATAACCTAAAGATTAGTTGGCGTACCAGAGGAGCCTCGAGAGAGATAACACTTGCGAGTTGTTGCGGGATTAAATTAAAGAGGCTCTTAAGCTCCCTAACCTAACCAAAAATAGACAAAGCAGCACACCGGGTTCCTAGATTGAAAACACAATCTCAGGATGGCTCAGAACATACATGGGCAGATTATTGTGAAATTTCGGGACATTGCTGACTGGAAGAGGTTATGAGGAATATAAAAAATGGCGTGTGTTCGAAGTATGGTGTAACTACTTTTAAAATCTTCAGAGACTACCCTAAGGAAATTATGCAAAAACGAATCAATTCCTCCAAGAGCAAAGCAAGCTCTCCAAGGATATAAGGAGGTCAGATATGGTGTTTACTACCCAGCTAGAATGCGCTTTTCCTACAAAGAGCCAGTAAAAAATCCTTCACAAATCCCGAGGAGGCGTTCAAATATGCTCTAACCATCGTTGAAACAAAGAAAAGACTAGCTCAGGGGTGTCCAAACTTTTTTGCAAAGAGGGCCAGATTTGGTAAGGTGAAAATGTTGTGGGGGCCGACTATTTAGCCTGACATTCTTGAACATTAACATTAACTACAAATTAACTTTTGGGATTTTTTTTAATACAAATGGCATACTTTTACTTTTACATTTAGGTTTTTACCGAAATCACAAACCACAAAAATTAAGAAAACTATAAAGGATATCTAAGTTCATGTGAAACATTACATATTAATTCACTATTATATGCTCACTGTAGGAAAAGTGCTGAAACAAAACAATGATCACTGCATATTCAAACTGTGATTTTGACCATCACAAAAAAATTAATTAACTGAGATTTAAGAATTTATTCAACTCAGAGGACTAACAAAGGTCTTGCCTGCACTAATGTGAAGGGTGATACTGGGATCTTGACTGCAGTATGTAGTCCATGTCTGGCTCAAGAGCAGTGGTTTTGATGCGCAAGACGTCACGCAGGTGAGAGTCACTCAGTCTCGTCCTCATGCGGCTCTTGTTAATGTTCATAACGGAGAATGTCTTCTCGCACATGTATGTGGAGCCAAACAAGCTCAGCATTTGCAATCAGCGTTGCCACATTCGTAGCTTGCCTCGTCAACTTTCCTTTTTTTGTTTACAGACTCCATGTTAGAAATGGGCTGGGCTGAAACGATCACGCAAGGTCAAGGGTCACGGCGGCCAGAGTGCGGCCACAGGGCTACTGCCATCTTCTGGTGAAATGAAAAATATGAAAAATAGCTTTTTGTACACATGTACTTTATACTGTGGTCAACAGTGCTGGCGGGCCGCATATTATTGATTTCATGATAGAGGCCGCGGGCCGGTAAAAATTTGTCCACGGCCGCAATTGGCCCGGGGGCCGGACTTTGGACATGTCTGGACTAGCTAGAAAGGTTGCACATTTTGGACACTCTCTCTCTTTACTATTGCAACCAGAATGGTGGCACACTGCCCAAAGAAGGAACTTTGTTTAGACGTCCTATCGATGGAATGCTAACTCAAGGACACACTCTGTTCCAAGAGAAGCTGGAAAAAGATAAGCAACGAAAGCAGAGCTCAACAACAGACTATATGAGATTGAATGAATAACCTAAATGATATAGCATTAACTTCCTTAACAATATTAACATAGAATATTAACATAGAAATAGTAATGAATGCTAATCAGAAATGCAGAAATGGGGATTTTCAAATTAACACTTTAATTTAACCTAATAATTCTTAAAAAGATTTATAACTGGGGCGTGAGGGCATGAGGCGAGCTACTGGCTTTGTTCCAGAGGCAGAAATAGGTTAACCCCTTCATCTAATAGTCGATGATCTTTGAGGTTAAAATATACGCTTAACACTCAGTAGACAAAAATTATAGTTATATTCCAGAAATACCTAGGAGCAATTGGACAGATATTCTGTAAATGGGTACTATACATTTGATTTTTTTAAACTGGTCCCGTTCCAATATGTTATGATTAATTGAGGGAGCGGAGCTATTTGTTTGTTTTATATCGACACGGAAGTCAATAAAATGTTTTTTCCCACCTACAGGCGAGTCACTTGTTACAGTGCCGACACTGTATTCTCACTTGTATTAGTTTTTTTTAATCATTTTCACAATTAATCACGTGGTTTTTTTATTCAAGGACTGTCGCAAAGGGAATCTACTAACTGAACATTGTAGGGTAAATGATCCCCCTATATCCAAAGACCTGAGGTACAAATGCACCGCAAGACACATAGGTAGTAAATCTATTCAAAATGCAAGACGATAACCAAAATAAACCGGGAGAAATCTCATTTTGTAATTGGAACGTTAGGGGTGTTAACGAACGCATTAAAAGGGGTAAGATTCTAGCGCAGCTGAAAGCATACACAGATATTGCCATTTTACAAGAGACACATCTTAAACTTCAAGACCAAGCTAGATTGAGGGCGAACTGGATAGAACAAACATTTCAAGTGTCATATACGTCGAAATCTAGACGATCGTCTATTATTATTCGCAAAGGCATTCCATTTAAACCCAAAAATAACTTAACAGATAAGGACGAGATATATTTGATAGTTACCGGGGAGATCCACGCTGCCCCAATTACCTTGGTAAATATATATACGCCCAACTTTGACAACCCGCACTTTTTCAATAAAATCTTGAATATAATTGCAGAATATAACTACCAAAATGTCATAATCGGTGGAGACTTTAACTGTGTCTTAGACACTTACTTAGATAAATCCAATCAAAAACAAAGAGGTATTACGAAATCCAAAACTAGCGAACTTCTAAACAACATACATAAAATAACACAAACAAGTAACAGATTCTGGAGGATTGCAAATCCGACTGGCAGGGATTACTCATTCTATTTATGGTACACAAGACATATTCACGAATAGATTATTTTTTGGTGGATACACAAAACCAATACCCCACACTTCTAAAACCAAAATACCACACAAATACGATCTCAGATCACTCCCCAATAACTTTTTAATTTTTTTTTAATGGAAGGAATGACTAAGAACAAACCGTTTTGGAGGGTACAACGCAAATTTTAAAAAAGACCCGCAAGGGAGTACATATTAAAAGAGCAAATGCACCTTTTCTTTCGAAATAAACAACACGACAGACCTATCGTCTACATTATTAAATGGGAATCTTTAAAGCATTTATTCGAGGTGTGATAATTTCATATCAAGCTTTTCAAAATAAGAAAAATAAGAATGAACAAGACAACTAGAAGAACAAATTAGACAACTGGACATAGAAAAACGCTAAAGACCTCACTACGGATAAACATAATAGAATAATAATACTGAAATTCAAATTAAATAAATTATTATCAGAGAAAATCATACGTTATTACAAATTACAAGACAGGAACACTTTGAATTTGGGGATAAAGCCCCATAAACCTTTGGGCAGTCAGTTAAAAAAACGAGAAAAGGATCACACAAAAAAATTTTAAAGATTAAATCAGAGAAAGGGGAAATATTGACCTTGCCGAGTGATATTAATAAAAGATTTGCACAATTTTACGAGAATCTGTATACATCTAAAACGATAATGGACACCAACAAAGTTACAGAGTTCTTGGATAATTGTAACCTTCCTAAATTAGAGTTGCAGGAACAAGAGGAATTGGGAGCACAAATCTCAAATAAGGAAATAGAGAAACAATAATCTCATTAAAAAATGGAAAAACACCAGGTCCCGACAGATTTAGTAACAAATTCTATAAAAGTCTTCATGACATATTTACCCCCTGCCTACAGAAAATGTATACTTATGCCTTCCAACAGCACAAATACTACCTGAAACACTAGCACAATCCACGATCACACTAATACTTAAGAAAGATAAAGATGTGGAAGAACCTGGATCATACAGAGCTATTGTGTTGCTAAATACAGATCAAAAAATATTAGCGAAAATACTAGCTAGAAGACTAAGTAAATATGCTAGTAAATTTAATACATCCGGATCAAACGGGGTTATCCCTAAGAGACAATCATTTAATAATTTGAGACGTCTGTTCAATATAATGCACTCACACCAAACTGAAGATCAAAAACAATCAATCATATCGTTGGATGTAGAGAAAGCATTCGATCAGGTCGAATGGGATTATATGCTCAGGGTATTGCAAGAATTTTAACTGGGAGAGATTTTTATTCTGTGAATTAAATTACTATATAATAAGCCAATGGGCAGAATATTAATGAACAATAATTTATCTACGAAATTTCATTTGTCAAGCTGAAACAGACAAGGATGTTCATTATCACCGTTGTTATTTGCCCTCATAATTGAACCCCTAGCGGAAATAATCAGAACTCATCTGAATATCCATGGATATAAAACAAAATATTCCAATAATAAAATATCACTATACACTGACGACGTACTATTGTACATCACAAAACCTCATATTACTATACCAAATATTTTAAAATTAAATAGAGGACTTCGGATCATTTTCAGATATAGAATAAATTGGAATAAAAGTGAAATCATGTCAATAAAACCGAAAGACTCTATGCATCTTTTTACAATTTCCTTTCAAAATAGCTACGGAAAAATTTTAAATACTTGGGCATCGAAATTACTAGAAGATATCAAGATATGTTTGATGAAAATTATAACCCTCTACTTAAGAAACTATGTAACTTGATTAAATTTTGGAAAACGCTTCCAATGTCCTTAATAGGCCGAAATAAATGCCATAAAAATATTTTTCTACCACAAATTTTATACCTGTTTCCAATCATCCCAATATATTTACTCAAAACGTTTTTTAAAAAACTGGACTCAGATATCACAAATTTTATTTGGGATTATAAATCCCACAGAATACAAAGAGCTCATCTGAATAAACCCAAAGTAGTAGCGGGATTAGCACTCCCCAACTTTATGTATTACTACAAGTCTGTAAATATCAGAAACATGATCCAATTGCTGGATAACTCTCCCCAACAATCGGATTGGACGATTATGGAGAGAGAGGATTGCTCTCCTTATAATATTGGATCCTTCTCTCTCCAATATCGATGAATAATATAAATTACAACAATAATCTCATTAAAAAATGGAAAAACACCAGGTCCCGGCGGATTTAGTAACAAATTATATACAGTGCAATCAGAATTTGGAAACAAATAAAACACAATCTAAAATTAAGAAATGTATCTCTCTTATCTCCTATCGGTAAAAACCCCTCATTTAAACCTTCAACTATAGATAAAGCAATGGGAAAGAGCTGAAATTAAAATCTTCGATGTGTATGAATCGGGAAAATTATTATCATTTAAACAAATACAACTAAAATACAATTTGGGAAACAATCAGTATTTTAAATATTTCCAAATCTGTGACTATCTGAAAAAATACGCACAAGATTATCACAATATGTCTCCAGATTTACTGGAAGAGGTAATGACTACAAAGGCCGAATCAGCAAACCTAATATCAAATATATATAATATCATTCTAAATGCAGAAATAGAAACATAGAAACATAGAAATTAGGTGCAGGAGTAGGCCATTCAGCCCTTCGAGCCTGCACCGCCATTCAATATGATCATGGCTGATCATCCAACTCAGTATCCCGTACCTGCCTTCTCTCCATACCCTCTGATCCCCTAGCCACAAGGGCCCATCCAACTCCACTCTTAAATATAGCCATGAACTGGCCCTCACTACCCTCTGTGGCAGAGAGTTCCAGAGACCCACCACTCTCTGGTGGTGTAAAAAAGTCTTTCATCTCACCTTAAAGGATTCCCCCTAATCCTAAACCTGTGGACCCTCTTGTCCTGGACTTCCCCACACCATCGAGAAAATCTCCCTGCATCTAGCCTGTCCAACCCCTTAAGATTTTGTAAGATTCTAATACTATCTCCCCCTCAAACTCCTAAATACCAAGAGAGTATAAACGAGTCTATCCAGTCTTTTCTTCAATATGACATCCTGACAACCAGAATCAGTCCTGGTGGGTGGGGGGAACTTCTCTGCACTCCACTATGGCAATAAAGGTCCTTCCCTCAGATTTGAGACCAAAAACTGTACGCAATACTCCAGGTTGTGGTCTCACCAAGACCCCGTACAACGGAGTAGAACCTCCCTGCTCCTTACTCAAATCCCTTTTTGCTATGAAAGTAACATACCATCGCTTTTTTCACTCCTGCTGCAACCGATGCCTACTTTCAATGACTGTGTGTACCAGGGACACCCAGGTCCGCTGCATCTCCCCTAATCCTCAATCGGCCACCATTTAAATGAATAGACTGCTTTCCTGTTTTTCACCAAAGTGGATAACCCCACATTTATCCACATTATACTTCATCTGCCAAACATTTGCCCACTAAAACCCAGCCTATCCAAGTCACCTTGCGTCTCCTAGCATCCTCCCACAGCTAACACTGCCCCCCGCTTGGTGTCATCCGCCACTTGGAGATATTGCCTTCAATATCCCATCATCCAGATCATTTATATATATGTAAAAGCTGGGGTCCCGGCAACTGAGCCCTGCGGTAAAAACCCCACAGTCACTGCCTCCAATTGTGACAAGGACCCGTTTTACTCCTACTCTTTGCTTCCTGTTTGCCAGCCAGTTTCTTCTATCCCATCAATACGGACTGCCCTAATACCGATGCTTTAAGTTTGTATACTAATCTCTTACCATGTGGGACCCTTGTCGAAAGCCATCTTGAAGACCAGATAATAAACCACATCCACTGTTCTCCCTATCCACGCTATATTTTACATTCCTCAAAAATCCACAAGTTCGTCAGACATGATTTACCTTTACGTCAAATCCATGATGACTTTGTCCTATGATTTCACCACTTACCAAATGTGCTGCTACCCATCTTTAATAACTGACTCTAGCAGTTTCTTCCCCCACTTACCGCTGTTATACTAACTGTTCTGAATTCCCTTCCCCCGTTTTCTCTCTTCCCTCCCTCTCTTAAAAAGAGGATACATTCGCTTACCGCCAATCTCAGGAACTACAACTCCCAGAATCTAAAGAGTTTTGAAAGATTATCACTAATGCATCCACTAATATCCTGACAACTTCCTTAAGACTCTGGGATGCGCCCTATCTGCCCTGGGATTATCGGACCTTTCAATCTATTCAATTTACCCAACACCACTTCCCGACTGACCTGGATTCTCACTCAATTCCTCCTTTGAGCCACATCCCCTGCTATTCAGGCAGATTAATTTATGTCTTCCTTAGTGAAGACGAACCAAAGTAGTTATTCAATTGGTCCAGACCATAACCTTGTTCCCCATGATCACACTCACCTGTTTCTGACCGCAAGGACCTGACATTTGTTTTAAACTAACCTCTTTCACTTCACATATCAATAAAAACTTTGCAGTCAGTTTTTATGTTCCTCTGCCAGTTGTTCATACATAATCTATTTTTCCTTTCCTAATTAAGCCCTTAGTCCTCCTCTGCTGGTCTCTGAATTTCGCCCCAGCCACTGGTAGGCTGCTTTTCTGGCTACTTTGTACGTCATCATCCCTTTGCTTAATACTATCCCTGATTCCCTTGTTATCCACGAGCACTAACCTTCCCCCATTTAGACTTATTGCCAAACAGGGATGAACAATTTTTGTAGTTCATCCAATGCATTCTTTAAATGTCTTTCCTTGTATATCCACCGTCAACCCTTTTAGAATAAATTGCCAGTCAAACTTGGCCAATTCAACGTCTCAAACCCTCCAAAGTTACCTTTCTTTAAGTTCAGAACCATTGTTTCTTGAAATTAACAATGCACTCCCATCCTAAATGAGAACTCAACCATATTATGGTCACTCTTGCCCCAAGGGCACGAACAACAAGACGGCTAACTACCCCTTCCCTCATTACTCAAAAACCCAGTATAAATAGCTGCTCTCTACGTTGGTCCTCTACATGTTGATTTTTTTTTTTTTTTTAACGGGATAACTACCCGCATACATTCCAAAAAAATCTTCTTCCTCTCAGCACCCCTGGCCAATTTGAGTAACCAATCAATATGAAGATTGAAGGTATACTGTTTTGCCTTCTGTGCACGCATTGCTATTTCTGTTTGATAACCATCCCCAACTTCTCTGCTACTGTTAGTGGCCTGTTCACAAACACCCACAGCGTTTTCTGCCCTTCTTTGTGTTTTGTAGCTCTTCCATACCGATTCACATCCTCTCAGCTAATGTCCTTCGTTTCCATTGCGTGTTAATCTCCTCTCTAAACCAGCAACGCTACCCACCTCCTTTTCCTTTCTCCTCCTATCCCTCTGAATATTGATTTATCCCAGGAGGGCAGCTACCAGCCGTCCGTACCCTGGAGCCTGTCTCCGTGATCCCTAATATATCATAATCATTAATATCTATCTGCTCGTTTCAACTCGTCCACCTTATACGATATCCTTGCATTGAGACACGAAAGCTTCAGGCTTGTCTTTACATCCGCCTTACCCTTATACAATTTTGCTGAAAAGTGGCCCTTTATGATTTTTGCCCTGTTTGGTTGCTGCCACTTTTACTTTTCAACTTGCTACCTAATGCTTCAATATTTTACACCCGCTGCTCTCTCTGCTCTTATGTACCCAGCCCCCTGCCATCATTAGTTTAAAATCCTCCCCGACAGCACTAGCAAACACTCCTCAAGAAAACATTGGTTCATGCCATTCCAGGTGGCAAAACCGTCCTGTTTCGTACCGGTCCCAACCTCACCAAGAATGGTCCAGTGCTCTAAAAATATGAATCCCTCCCCCTTGCAACTTTTCAAGCCCACGTATTCATTTGCATATCCTCCTAATTTTCTACTCTGACTGGCCCGTGGTAACTTGGTAGTAATCGGATGATTACTACCTTTGAGGTCCTACTTTTAAAGTTTATCTCCTATGCTCCTAAATTTCACTTGTTGGACCTCATCCCTTTTTTTACCTTTATCGTTGGTTCCAACATTGGATCACAACAATGGCTGTTCACACTCCCCCTCCAGAATGTTCTGCAGCCGTTCAGTGACATCCCTGACCTTTGCACCAGGGAGGCAACTCATACCATCCTGGGAGTCCTCCGTTTGCGGCCCGCAGAACGCATATCTATTCCCCTTGACAATTGAATCCCCTCAATTACTTTTGCACTCCCCTTTTTGTTCCCCCTACATGTGCTGGCAGAGCCACCCATGGGGGGGGCTGCATGACTTGGCTGCTGCTGCATTTCCCCTGATGAGCCATCTCTCCTCAACAGTATCCAAAAAATGGTATACCTGTTTAGGAGGGAGATGACCGCAGGGGACTCCTGCACTACCGCCTATGCTTTGTGGCTATTTGTCTACCCGTTCCCTTTTTGTCATCTTACCTTTTGCCTTGCGGGTGTGGACAACCAAACTCCCTGTATCGTGCTATCCACGATTTTCTCGCGCATCGTGCTCCAGTATGAATCCAGCCGACAGTTCCAATCGTTCTAGGCGGTCTGCTCAGGAGCTGCAGCCTGGACACCACTTCCTGAACGTATGTCACAGGGTCAACGACCCACTCCCTGTCTCCACACATGTTGCAGGCTGAACAAACCCCGGGGCCCAATCTCTACTGCCATACCTTACTCCCAAATTACTCTGTATTAAATATAAAAAAACACAAAAAACTTATACTTTAAACTATACTACTAAATACTGAATCCTTAATCTCCCAGAATTCCTAACTCCCAGAGTCCCTAACTCTCCCAGAATCCCTAACTCCAGAATCCTAACTCCCAGATATCCCTAACTCCCAGATCCCTAACTCCAGAAGGCACGAATAATGTAAAACATGTATACCCGGGGTTGCAACCCAATCAGCTTGCTTCCTCGGGGGTCTCTTCCACCAATGCGGCTTCTACCTCAAAAAAACCCACTCTCAAATGGAATGTTAAGGAATTTGGGTTTAAAAACAAGCCCCGCGCTGGATTTTAGCTTACCCGGTCGGGTGTCGCTTCCTCCCCCTCTACTCTTTCCAACGGTCCTGTGGGCCTCTGACAAAACAAGCCCCGCGCTCTAGATTTTATTGCTTACCGGTGGGTGTCGCTCCTCCTCTCTCACTCCCAACGGTCTTCTGTGGTGCTCTGAAAGAACAAGCCGCGCTGATTTATAGCGCCGTCGGGTGTAGGTGGTTCGTCCACTCCTAAATACCTCCCCCTTTCTCTTCCAACGGCTCCTGTGGGGCCTCTGAAAAAACAAAGTCCCGCGCTGGATATTTTATAAGCTTACCGGTTGGGTGTCGCTCCTCCCCCTCTCCTATCCAACGCTCCTGGGGGCCTCTGAAAAAAACAAGCACGCTGCTAATTACCAACAACAGAGGGTATCAGGAGGGAGACTGGGAAAATCATTAAGTATAAAATTTCCCAAAGAAAGGGTGGGAGTATATTTATTAATTCGTGCATTTAATTGCAAGACATACCTTATTACATTTATATCCTACACAGATTATATATTCAAAAACTTAAAATAAGCAAACTTTTTCCATCGTCTCACCTATATGTGATAAATGTCAATTCAAGTATCTAATATAGCACACTTCATTTGTCTTTTGTACAAAATTCACACATTTTTGGGACTGAAATTTTGAACTTTTTTTTATTTTTTTTCACAAAAAAATATCACAAATAAATACTGACCTCGAAAGCAGACTGGATAATATTCGGTGATAACCGAAGATTGCCCCAAATTAAATGTCGTTTCAAAGCTATTGATATGGCCTTATATAAAACTGGACAAAAGCTAATCTTAAAAATTCTGGAAAAAATTCTTCCGGTACCACAGTCAATATGTGGATCTCAACTATGTTCGAAAAACATACACTTGGAAAGTGATGAGACTCCGACTAGGAGGAAAATCAGACTGTTTTTTTAAAAGATGTGGCCTGCATTTATAAATCTATTACCAAGGGATATAGGTGGCCGAGATTACTCAAAAAAGTACGTGTCGGGTCTTTCGTTAAGGGGGAAGAAAAACTATCGAGTGGTGACTCCTTTTGCGAGATGTTTATAATAAAGTAACTGGCTTTTCTTTTTTCTTTCTCTATTTTTCCCATTTTTCTTTTCTTTTTTCCTCACGACATTTTTTCCTCATCTCTTAATTCCCGTTTCTAACTCTTCAAGGGTTTCCTTTCCCTCTGTCTCGCTTTTGCACTTTCACATCTCTTTTTCACTTTTCTACTATCTATGCTGCTATTTTTCTCTCTATTTTCTCTTTTCTAAAGCCTTAAAATAAAAAAATAAAATTAAGGGGTACAATGACTGTAATACAATACAAGGGATGTACACTGATGTAACTGACAGTACCGCTAATAAATAAAGCTATTAAAAAAAAATTTTGAAAAGTGGACAGATTAGACCAACTATGATTAGTTGATGTTTAAAACTGGAGAAGTGATCAGCGTTCAGAAGGCCGCAGTTGAAATGCTTCTTAAACACAGTGTCTAGGCCCCCACCGCACCGCGAGACGGGAAGAAGCTAGGCGAGCTGAAAAAGTTACAGGTATCAGGACAGAGTTCCACGTGTGGAGCAAGCTCACCAGGATTAAGCCAGGTTTCTGTGATCAGTAGGAAGTCCAATCCACGTGTGATGAAGAAGTCATTGAGGATGAAGGTTTTGTTCACTACTGATCTCACGTTGATCAGGGCCACTTTTGCAGGGACTGCAGGTGTGTTGTGGTCCAGTAGCGGCTCCCATGCCAGCGGGTGTAGGTTCAGATTAAAATAAAATAAAAGATTAAAATAAAAATAATGAAAGACGACCAAAAACATATTAATAAAAATAAAAGGAAGACAAAAATGCTGGAGAAACTCAGCGGGTGAGGCAGCATCTATGGACCGAAGGAAATAGGCGACGTTTCGGGTCGATACCCTTTTTCAGGTCTGAAGAAGGGTCTCGACCCGAAACTTCGCCTATTCCTTCGCTCCATAGATTGTGCCTCACCCGCTGAGTTTCTCCAGCATTTTTGTCTACCTTCGAATTTCCAGCATTTGCAGTTCAGGGCTCGATATTAGCGGTTGCCCGGGTGCCAATGGCAATTTACAGTCCCCCCGGGCAACCTAAAAGCCATGCCATATTGCCCGGCTTGGCAAGCAACCGGGACACCCACCCGCCATCCGTGTCCGGGTCTCGGCTCTCCACTCAGCGCTAGCTCTCAACTCTCCGCTAGCTCTCGGCGCCGGCTCTCGGCACTAGCTCTCGGCTTGGCGCTAGGCTCTCGGGTCTCCACTAGCTCTCGGCTCTTGGCTCGGGGCTCGGGTCTCGGGTCTCGGCTCGGCACGGCCGGCCGCCTTATACATGCGCACTGCCACGGCCAGCACATCATCAGCCGCGGTTGTGCGCATGTGTGGCCCTGCACATGCGCACTGCCACGACAACTGGTTGGCGTCAGTCACTTTCTCCCTCGCTTTGCATTGTGGGAGTTCTGGCCGCCATTACTGTCCGGTCGCTGCCTCATCTTGAAAAACAACGCAGAATCACTCCCTGGAGCTGCAGTAAAAGCCCTGTCTAACGGTGCGAGTTGACCCACGAGGGACCCCGTATTTTCACTCGCTGTAATCACGTACAATTAACGTAGCAGGAACGTCAGAACTCATGTGCGCAACTTAGCGATTCGTGGCGCTAATGGTAGGTACCCATGAAACTAGTTAATTCGTGAAAAAATTCAAACATGTTTGAGGTTTTCCATGAGTCAAATTTACTCTTCAAGTTATATTTACGTAGATTTTTTCCTGACACTCCAGCTTCCTCCCACATTCCAAAGACGTGCAGGTTTGTATGTTAATTATCGTCTGTAAATTGCCCTGCAGTGTGTAGGATAGAACTAGTGTCCGGGTGATTGTGGTCAGCATGGGCTCGGTGGGCCGAAGGGCCTGTTTCCACAAAGGCCCTGAAGAAGAGTCCCGACTCGAAACATCAACTATCCATTTTCTCCAGAGATGCTGCCTGACCCGTTGAGTTATTCCAACACTTTGTGACCTTTTGTGATAAGTTAATGCTTCAACCCTTTCTCAAGGAATGGGAATTAGGGGAAGCAGTAGGAAATATGTTGCTTGGCATTTAAAATAAATAGATTAGTCAGTATAGCAATTATTAAGTCAAAGTTACAGTTATGTAAGTACAACTGCGGTAGAAGTGAGGAGAGGGGTGGGGTAATCAGGGGAACAAATGTATAATTAGCCGATCTGGAAAACGAGCAGAACGACTGGACGAGGGTTTGTTTGATGCCCAACGCAAAATGCTGGAGTAACTTTGCGGGTCAGGCAGCAACTCTGGAGAAAAGGAATAGGTGACTTTTCGGGTCGAGATCCTTCTTCAGAAGACGAGCCCTTATCCAAAACGTCACCTATCCACGTTCTCCAGAGATGTTACCTGGCCCGCGTTGTTACTCCAGCTTGTTGCGTCTGCTTTCCATCTAAAGCCTTGGGATCGTTGCCCTTCGTGTTGGCGTGGAGGGGACGGGGGTATTGCGCTGTTTGATCGCCCCCTGCTATCCCAGGGACAGGGAGACACAGTGGCTTTTGAGACTGGTGGGCAATTACTACCAAAGTGTCTGCCCACACAGTCAGTACACCTCTCCTACACTTGTCTCCCGCACTAAGATCATCCCGCAGAGAATGATCCCAGCCTAACCCAAGAGCCTTGTCACCCCAGACAGATTAATGACGCCCGCCCGCGCGCGCACCCCACCCCCAACCTCCCTCCACCTTAACTCACACCTGGGCTCAGGGGGCGAACCCTGAGCTCTGTCTCCCAACAATCTGATGTGCAACTGATGTGAAAGAACAGCGGCTGCCGGCATGGACTTCTCACACCCTCACACACGAAAAGTGTGTGCGAATAAACAAAAACAAGGAATAAAACCAAAGCCCGGCTTGAATGGCAACTAAAAATATATTCCGCTTAGAACGAGCAGGCGCGGAGCCATCCGTCCTCATTCAAAGTTTTCATCTCCCGCCTCCCCGCAGTGTGTAGACCTGGCAGTAAATTCAATTAAAATATAACAGACCTCCGCCGGCTTGTCTTCTAACTACGTGATGTGTATTAAAAACAAATCATAAGTATAACTGCTCTGGCACTGGAGGGTGCGCATTTTCCCTTTGTAGGTCATATCAATAGATGCGGCCACAACTCAAAGCCGCAAGATGGAGATGTCTTCTTCAACACTGTTGCTTATTAAAACATACCTTCATTCACGGTTGGCTCATGAGTAACGGCAGAGGAACTTGGTAACTCGGGAGAGGAACTTGGAACATCGCAGAAATGACATACCCGTGGGAACTCGGTTAAACACTTGAACATAAATTTGGAATCTCGTACACAACCACAAGTCTGTTTTTTTTCTTTCACTTGGGGTCACTCGTGGGTGGACTCACACCGTGAGACAGGGCTTTTACTCCCTGGACTTTTAACTCTTGCTTCTTGGTTTCCTGGTCCTTCAAAAATATTCGAAATTGAATTTAAACTGGTGGACCCACAACCACCAAACTCTGAAAAATAACAGCCTATTGCATTTTATCTGTTTATTTATTGTGTATATATATGGTCAATAGTATTTCCTGTTCTGTACTATGTTTACATATTCTGTTGTGCTACAGCAAGCAGGAATTTCATTGCCTTATCTGGGACACATGACAATAAAACACTCTTGACTCCGACTAAAGCAAAAAAGGAAAAAAAATCTACCTTAAATTAGTGGTCTGGTTGGTTATATGGTAGGGGTGAAGATATATTCCATGCTTTAATTGTGCGGGGAACTCCTGGAAAGACAGCATCTCTGGATAGAAATAATTGGGTCCCGCCCCCCCCCCCCCCTCCCCCCCCCGGTTTGGGTAGGAAACCCATCTTTACATTTCTCTCATTGTTTTAGTGTTTTTAGTTTAATTTAAAGATACAGCGTGGTAACACAGGCCCTTCGGCCACAGAGTCATGGCCCCACCACCGATCACCCTACTCAGTTCTATCCACACACATTCAGCGACGCAATGGAATGTCGGAATGAGGTGGAGGATAAATGCATGGCTGAGGGACTGTGTGCAGTGTGGCGCCAGGGATTCAAGTTTCTTGATTACTGGGACCTCTTTTGGGAAGGCATGATCTGTACAAAAAGACAAGGTTGCACTTGAACCCGAGGGGGACATTCTGGAGGGAGATTTGCAAAGGCTATGGGGAGACTTTTAAACTTAGAAAGGTGGGGGAAGGGGACTCAGGTAGAGGGGGGGGCTAGGTCCAAATGTAGACGAGAAAGAGGAAAAAGATAATAGACAGAGATAAGGAGATGGTGGGTTTCTAAAATGTGTATATTTTAATGTAGGAGGCATTGGAAGGAAAGGTGAAGAACTTAGGAGCCTGGGATTGACTACCTGGAAGGCCATAGCTGTTGTGGCAATCAGTGAAACTATGGTTGCAGGAGGGCTGTAATGGAAACTAAATATTCCAGGATTTCGTTGCTTCCGGGTGATTTAGTATTGGAGGAGAAGAGGTGGAGGTGTTTGCATTGCTTGTCAGAGAGGATTTTACCAGCAGTGCTTTGGCCAGGATAGATTAGAAGGCCTCGTCTAGGGAGGCTATTTGGGTGGAACTGAGAAGTGGGAACGGTTTGTTTAGTAACACTTATTTAGGGGTATTTTATGGACGCCTAAAAGATGGGGAGCGAGAATTGGAAGAGCAAATATGTAAGGAGTAGCAGGATATTAGTAGTAAGCACAGTAGTGATTGTGGGAAGGATTTCATTTTCCAAAAATAGGACTGGGGAACACATTCTGTAAATGGGTGGATGGTTTGGAGTTTGTAAAATGTTTCTGTGCTGCAGGATAGTTTTTTTGCAGCAGTTCATAGGGTTGTGAACAGAGAAGGGGCTGTGTGGACACTCCTTGTTAGGAAATGAGGAGTTCAGGTGACGGAGGTATTGCGTTTGGTGAGCACTTCGGGACCAGTGATCTACAATACCATTGGTTTCAATATAATTATGGAGAAGAGTCAGAACTGGACCCAGGGTTGGTGATTTTTGATTGGAGAAAGGCTAACTTTGAGGATATGCGTCAAGGATTTAAAAGGAGTGGGTGAATTCGGACACTTGTTTATGGAAGGATGTAGAAGAGAAATTAGAGAGAGGACATTTTTTTAAAGGGGAAATTGTTAAAGTGTACAGAATCTTTATGTCTGTTAGGGTTGAAAGGAAACAGTAGAAATTGGAAAGAGCCATGGTTTTCACATGGAAATTGGACACTTGTCTTCGAAAAAAGAGTGATATCTAAAATATACTTCATGGGGGTGGTATGGAGTAAATGAGGTTCTAGAGGAGTTTAAAGAATCGTAAATAAGAATCTTATAGAAAGAAATTAGGAAGGCTAAAAAGAGATATGAGGTTGCTTTGGAAGAAAGGTGAAAGTAATCCAAAAGGGTTTCTACAGCTATATTATAGCAAAAGGATAACGCTAGGGATAAAATTGGACCATTAGAGAGACAGAATGAGACAGCTATCTGCAGAGCCAAAATAGATGGGGGAGGGGAGATATTGAATCATATTTCTTTTCTTCGGTATTCACCAGGAGAAGGAATATTTGAACTATCTGATGTTAAGGAAAAAAAAGTAGAGTAGTATGGAAACTATGAGATTCAAAGAGGAGGAAAGTACTGACACTTTTGAAAAAATATAAAAGTGGATGATTCTCCAGTCAGGTCCTGACAGGATATTCCTAGGACATGAGGACGTTAGTGTAGAAAATGAGCAGGAGCCTTTGACAGAATTATTTTCAAATTTCGTTAGAAGGAAACGGGAATTGATGCTGGAGGATTGGCGTACTTGCGCATGTTGTTCCATTGTTTAAAAAAAAGGGTTCAAAGAATAAACCTAGCAATTATAGACCTGTTAGTTTGACGTCAGTGGTGGGTAAATTAATGGAAAGGATACTTAGAGATAATATATATAAGCATCTGGAAAATTGGATAAGTAAGTATGCAGATGATACTAAGATAGGTGGTGTTATAGATAATGAAGTAGATTTTTTAACGTCTACAGAGAGATTTGGGCCATATGGAAAAGTGGGCTGAAAGAAGGCAGATAATGCTGATAAGTGTGAAGTGCTACATCTTGGCAGGACAAATCAAAATAGGACGTACATGGTAAATGGTAGGGAATTGAGGAATGTTGTGGAACAGAGAGATCTAGGAATAACTGTGCATAGTTCCTGAAGGTGAAATCGCATGAGTTGGGGGTGGTAAAGAAAAGCCTTTGGTGTTGCTGGCCTTTATAAATCAGAGTATTGAATATGGAAGCAGGGAAAGTAATGTTAAAAATTGTTACAAGGCATTGGAGAAGACCAATTCTGGGAGTATGGTGCACAACTTTGGTCGCCTATATTAAGGAAAGGTATATCAACAAAATAGGAGAAGTAACAGAGGGCAGATTTACTAGAATGTTGACCTGGGATCAGCATACTATGTTAGAGAAGAGGTTGAAACAAGTTAGGTCTTTATTCTTTGGAGCGCAGAAGGTTAAGGGGGGACTTATTGAGGTCTTTAAAATGATGAAAGGGATAGACTGAGTTGACATGGATAGCTTTTCCCATTAAGGGTTGGGTGATTTTAAACAAGAGAGGCATGACATGCGAATTAAGGGACGGAAGTTTAGGGGTAACATGAGGGGGAAACTTTTTACTCAGAGGGTGGTGGCTGTGTGGAATGAGCTTCCAGCAGAGGTGGTGGAGGCAGGATCGATTTTAACACTTAAAAGTAAAGTGGATAGGTATATGGACGGGAAGGGAATGAAGGGGTATGGTCTGAGTGCAGGTAGATGGGACTAGGGGAAAACAAATGATCGGCATGGACTGGAAGGGCCGAGAGGGCCTGTTTCCATGCTGTAATTGTTGTATGGTTATATGGTTAAGTCAAGAGTGTTTTATTCTCTCATGTCCCAGTTAGAACAACAGAATATGTAAACATAGTACTCTGTAAACAATGTTATAAATGAGAAAATAAAACTCCATACAGACAGCACCCATATTCAGGATGAATTCCGGGTCTCTGGCAATTTTAGGCAGCAAATGTATGGCCAATGTACTGTCCCAATAGCCTTGAACTGAATTTAAATATACAGTAGCTGTAAAGGGGGACATAGCGTCATTTAGAGATTTAAGACTGAAAATGGAGAGTTTCTTTTTTTTAGTAACCAAAGTATTAACGTATAATTTTTTTGTGTGTTGGAAAATAAAATATAGTATCACAGCTGGTGGACTTGCTGCCTCACACGCCAGAGATCTGTGTTCGATCCTGTTCTCGTGCACTGTCTGTGTTGAATTTGCACATTCTCCCTGCAAGCGTATGCGTTTCCTCCCACATCCCAAAGACACATTGTCTTTGTAGGTTAACTTGTCTCTGTAAAATTGCCCCAAATGTGCAGGGAGTGGGTGAGGAAAGTGGGATAACAGAACTTGTGTGAATGGGTAGACAAAAATGCTGGAGAAACTCAGCTGGTAAGGCGGCATCTATGGAGCGAAGGAATTAGGCAACGTTTCGGGTCGAGACCCTTCTTCAGACTGATGTCGGGAGGGGTGGGGGCGGGAAAAAGAAAGGAAGAGGTGGAAACAGTAAGCTGTGGGAGAGCTGGGAATGGGAGGGGAAGGAGGGAGAAAGCAAAGACTACCTGAAATTGGAGAAGCTAATGTTCATATCGCTGGGGTGTAACCTACCCAAGCAAAAACCCAGGACAGAAAGGTCGGATTCGGAATGGGAAGGGGAGTTGAAGTGCTGAGCCACCGGGAGATCAGTTTGGTTATTGCGAACTGAGTGGAGGTGTTGTGCGAAGTGATCGCCAAGCCTGCGCTTGGTCTCACCGAGGTTGATCATACGCTGAATAACCATATTTTTGTTTGGAACTGGAAAGAGATAATAGAAAATCCATTCATTGCAATGTGTAACAAGAGATGAGATACTGTATTGTAATTTTGCTGCATGTCATTGTGGTATATATCATGTCTTGATTGGTGAATATGTTTAGTTTGTGACTTTATTTGAGGCACAAATAGTATGTGAATGCTTAATTGACCATAATTCCGACTGGTAAATACGCACTTCGTCCGAGCACATTATCGCATGTGTCATGCAAACCATCTTAAATGACCACCTAAACTGTCATTTGGCCACCTAAAAAGCTGTCATGGTTGCCCGGCTGTCATGGTTGCCCGGCTGGCAACAGGGAAAAAAAGTTAAGCGAGAGCCCTGCAGTTCCTTCTTATATAAAAATAAAAGGATTTGTTCCACAAAATTTGGATTTATTCAAAAGGCCGCACTTAATGGCCTAGAAGGCCGCAGGTTCCCCACCCCTGGGTCAAGGTTTGGACATTATTAAATTACAGAAGTCGTTAGCTGTTCCCAGGCTCAGTATCTGTGTGAAAGTCTTTCATCCATAACCTATTTCAGTTCACACATTATTGATTTGAAATGTTAAGTCAGTTTGACTCTCCCATGGGTCTGGCTGGCCTATGGACCAGTTCCAAAATGTTCTGTAAGCATCTGTAAGATCTTGATTTGATGGTTGGATCAAACATGGTGTTGGGCTAACCATACAACAGCCAACGATGTGAACTTCGGTGATTATAAGGATTGAATTCAAATGCTCATAAGTGAATTCACATTTTGCGCAGATCTAGAAATAAATCCTCATCCAAACAACAGACTAGAGGGCAAATTTTGAAAGTGAGATGGGCAAATTTTAAAGGACACGTGCGGATTAAGTTTTTGTTTACACAGAAAAAGATGAGTTCCTGGAACACACTGCCAGGAGTGGTGGTGAAAGCAGGGTACACAAAAAGCTGGAGAAACTCAGCGGGTGCAGCAGCATCTAAGGAGCGAAGGAGATAGGCGACGTTTCGGGTCAAGACCCTTCTTCAGACTGGTCAGGGATCAGGGAAACGAGAGATATAGACGGTGATGTGGAGAGATAAGGAACAATGAGTAAAAGATATGCAAAAAAGTATCGGTGATAAAGGGAACAAGCCATTGTAAGCTGTTTGTGGTGTGAAAATGAGAAGCTGGTGCGACTGGGTGGGGGAGGGAGATAGAGATAGAGGGAATGCCAGGGGCCCGAGGGCTGAGGGAGAGGTGGGAAGGGGAGGAGACAGCAAGGGTTAACAGAATTGAGAAAATTCAATATTCAAGCCAAAGGATGCAGACTCCCAAGCGGAATATGAGGTTGCTGTTCCTCCAGCTTGCTGGTGTTGCTCACTCTGGCCGTGGAGGAGGCCCAGGACCGAGAGGTCGGATACGGAATGGGAGGGGAGTTTGAAGTGCTGAGCCACGGGGAGGTCGGGTTGGTTATTGCGGACCGAGCGGAGGTGTTCGGCGAAGCGATCGCCAAGCCTCCGCTTGGTCTCACCGATATAGATCATCTGGCATCTGGAGCAGCAAATGCAGTAGATGAGGTTGGAGGAGGTGCAGGTGAAGCTCTGTCAGACCTGGAAGGACTACTTGGGTCCCTGAAAGGAGTGGAGGGGGGAGGTGAGGGACAAGTGTTGCATTTCTTGCGGTTGCCAGGGAAGGTGCCCGGGGAAGGGGTAGAGTGGGAGGGGAGGGAAGAATTGACAAGGGAGTTGCGGAGGGAGCGGGTCTTTGCGGAAGGCAGACAGGGGGGGAGATGGGAAGATGTGGCGGGTGGAGGGGTCACGTTGGAGGTGGCGAAACTGGCGGAGGACTATATGTTGTATTTGCCGGCTGGTGGGGTGAAAGGTGAGGACCAGGGGGACTCTGCCCTGTTTGCGAGTGGGGGAATGGGGAGTGAGGGCAGTGTTGCGGGGTATGGAGGAGACCCTGGTGCGAGCCTCATCAATAGTGGGGGAGGGGAATCCCCGTTCTCTGAAGAATGAGGCCATTTGTGATGACCTGGTGTGGAACACCTCATCCTGGGAGCAGATGCGGCATAGACGGAGGAATTGGGAATAGGGGATGGAGTCCTTACAGGAAGCAGGGTGGGAGGAAGACTAGTCCAGGTAGCTGTGGGAGTCAGTGGTGAAAGCAGCTCTGGTTTAAGAGCCTTTTGGATTGGAGGGATTATGGTAGTACAAACAAGGTCCTGCAGATGGCGGTTTACACAAAGGGACACAACATACTGGAGTAACTCAGTGGGTCAGGCAGTATCTCTGGAGAACATGGATGGGTGGCGTTTCAGGTCAGGGCCTTTCTTCAGATACGATAACTTGTCATCATGTACAACATGGACATTGCGTGCCAAAGGGCCTGTTCCCGAGTTCTTCTTATCGATGCTCTATGATACACTTCTAACGATGGGACAAGCCCCTACAATCAGTCTGAAGAAGAGTCCCAACCCGAAACATCACCTATCATGTTTTCCAGAGGGATATGAATCATCTGCTGGCTGATCAAATTAAGTTATCTTGGCATTATGTTTGGCTATTATGTAATTTTTGCAGATCCAGGAGTGAAATGAATGCCGCTCTTTCCCCATTTGTATATTGTGGCTTCATTATGCCTGCACCCTGTGCATTCCTGAGGTGAGGGTCTGGGTCCAAGGTAGAGCCATTTAAGTGTACACCTGAGGTAATTTCCCAGGAACAAACTTGACATTCTGATCGACATTCTGAGTTCCGCTTGAATCAATTCTGAAGCAGGCAGCACACACATGTTGTGAAAGCCCTCACATGCATGAATGGCCATTACTATCAACAGGTCATGTATGCATGATGAAAAAATCATTCAGATTGCACAATGTGGGACACCTCATGGTGAGTCACCAATTCATTTCCATGAAAATCATTTAGAAGCACAGTTACACAGCTGGTAGGAGCTGCTGCCTCACAACAGTGACCTGATTCAATCCTGATCTCCTGTGCTGTTTGCATTTCCCTGTTTGCTCCAGTTTCCTCCACATCACAACATTTGTAGGTCAGAAGGTTAACTGGCCAATGTAATTTGGCTCTAGATGGTAAATGAGTGGTAGAACCTCATGCAGAGCTAGCGAGGATGTGAAGGTTAGTGGAAAAGGGTGTTTCATCGCAGAACACCAAGTGCTGGAATAACTCAATAAGTCAGGCAGCATCTCTGGAGAACATGGATAGGTGGCATTTCTGGTCAGGACCCTTCTTCTGACCCTTGTTGCTGTTTCATGGTTGAGATGGACCCAGTGGACCACAGAGGTTAACGCTGGTCCATCTGTGCTGCTGAGACCCCGGTCAGGAACGAGGTCTCTGCTCATCTGGGACAGACCTGATGCAAGGTCTTCACCCGAAACATTAATAATTTCTACCCCTTCCCCCCTAGACCTACCGAGTTCCTCCAGCAGTTTATTTGTTGTTCCAAATGCCAGCATCTGCAGGCTCCTTTATTCCTATTCCTTCTCTCCAGTGTTGCTCATAAGATCATGCGATAGGAGTAGAATTAGGCCATTCGACCCATCAAGTCTACTTCGCTGAAGAAGGGTTTCGACCCGAAACGTTGCCTCTTTCCTTCGCTCCATAGATGCTGCCTCACCCGCTGAGTTTCTCCAGCATTTTTGTCTATCTCTGCTCCAACATTTTGTCTATCTTTGATTCTCCACTTGATGGCAGTGTTACACAATATTTTCCTCTCGAGTCTGAATATGGGACCGAGACGATTTCGACTTTTGTTTGCCTCGTGGATTTGCCCCATTCATTCTTGTTGCTCAGCCCGCTGAGTTCCTCCAGTGATCGTTTGTTGAAGCGAATCTCTTCAATGGTTAAAAAATGCTAACACAATTTTCTCTGTGCCACAAAATTCAATAGAGGGAAAATAAAGTACATCGACATGGCTACGATGCCGGTGTAAAGAGATACCCTTGGAGTTGGATACAAGGGGACGACACTTTTAAGGGCTGTGATATTAAGCAGGATAACACAAACTCACATTAAAGAACTTTCTGAAGCCAGAAGTGTGGACAACTTGAACTAAAACAAGCACTTTTCCCCCCCAACACGAAGTGAGAGACTGCAATGCATTTCGTGAAAGAAACAAAAATCTGTGAAAGAGGGAGTTCTTGAACCACCTTACCCGGCTCCATTTCTGGGGTAGAGCGGTTTCCCAACCACTGGGATGATGGGAAAATAACCTCCCATTCAACTACGGTATTTCTTTCGCAAATCGCGCCTCCACCTTCTACTAACCAGACCGAGTGCCCGAATTAACTAAAGTGCAAGCGAACTGCAAGAGGTGTTGTCCTAGCTGCACCCGTGGATTCATTTAGCAACTGCCTTTCTATCCGATTTTGCGAGGCGAGTTTTGGTTTACACAGAAAATACCTGGAACGAGGTGCACGAAGCAATTCGATTACAAAACATTTAAACACACCCAGGGAATAAAGTACAAACAGGTGCAATTAGTTCAAATAAAATGACAAGAAAGTTAAGATAGATAAAAACAATGGCTAAACTGACCAAAATGCATTTATATGAAAGAAGAAAGTGGGCCAAAATAAAATTTTAAAATAATTTTCCATGGTCTTATAACTACAGTTATTCAATCCCTATTAACAGCAATATGATCTTGAGCTGTGCAGCAGGTTGGAGTTCGATGGTGAATCTTTTGTGTAGAACCTGGGGATTCCCTTGAACTAATGTGTAGGAAGGAACTGCAGATGCTGGTTTACACTGAAGATAGACACAAAGTGCAGGAGTAACTCAGGCAGCATCTCTGAAGAAAAGGAATAGGTGATGCTTAAGAAGGGTCTCGACCCGAAAGGTCACCTATTGCTTTTATCCAGAGATGCTGCCTGACTCGCGATGTTACTCCAGCATTTGGTGTCTATCTTCCCCTGAATTTACAAGCATGCCACTATTGAGATATGCAACCGACCTAACCTTCAGTCAATAAATATGACAACTCCACCATTGAGATGGCAGAGGTTGCAGACTTACTGGCATTTAAAATACTAAATACAAATGGCATCAATCAGAACAGTTAGCCTTTGCCAAAAAGATTGGGTTTGTTGTACCAACTTTGCTTATTATGAAGTAGAAACAAGGAATTGTAGATGCTTGATTACAAAAGAAGATGACACCATCTGCTAGAGTAACTCAGTAGGCCAGGCACATCCCTGGAGAACATGGATAGGTGACATTTTGGGTCGGGACCCTTCTACAGACTGACTTATTATTATTGACTTATGAACATTGGATTTTGAAATGGAAATATGCAAATAAACATAGAACAACAAAAATTGTGGGGGTGAAAATTAAATTCTGATCCTATGACAGATCCAATGAATCTGGATCCACAAGTATGTCACTGCAAGATGTAAATTGTCAATTATCAACACTCAATCTTGTCCACTAGACTGAAAGTGCATTTGTAGGCCTGCCGTTCAAACTTAGATCATAAGAACATTTTGCTTTAATCAGGCTCCAAGCACATCTTTCTTTGAAGATGTGCAATGGAGCTGGCTGACAAATAGTAGCATGTTTCAGGTCAAGGAACTGACAGAGAGAGCACCAATGTTTTCAGGCAAAACCTGACGAGCAGGTTCCAGGGGAACAGGGACATCTCCATGAATCCTGAGGAGCAATGAATGGATGAATAAGTTTATTGACCAAGTATTCACATACAAGGAATTTGCCTTAGTGCTCCGCCCGCAAGTGACAACATGACATACAGTGACAGTTAGGAATGACACATATAACAATAATAATAAAACATTATTGATCAAACATGTGAATTAAATAAAATACCAGAGCAAAAGAAGGCTACATATTTTTGATTATTGAGTAGAGCTACTAATCATGGAAAAAAGCTGTTTTTATATCTGGCTGTGGCAGCTTTGACAGTCCGGAGTCGCCTTTCAGAGGGAAGTGATTCAAAGAGTTTGTGGCCAGGGTGAGAGGGGTCGGAGATGATCTTTCCCGTTCGCTTTCTGGCCCTTGCAGTGCACAGTTCGTCAATGGAGGGAAGGTTGCAGCCAATAACCTTCTCTGCTGATCGTACGATTCGCTGCAGCCTCCAGGTGTCGTGCTTGGTGGCCGAGCCAAACCAGACCATGAGAGAGAAGGTGAGGACAGACTCCACGATGGCTGTATTGAATTGAAACATCATTGCCTATGGCAGATTGTGCTTCCTCAGCTGCCGCAGGAAGTACATCCTCTGTTGTGCTTTTTGACTGTGGAGTCGAAGGTGTCCCCCCTTTAAAGGTCCTTGGAGATGATGGTTCCCATAGCTCTTAAAAGACTCCACAGTTGTCACTGTGGTGTTGTTGATGGTGAGTGGGGTGGGGGGAGGGGGAGCTATCCTAAAGTCTATTCCTACAATAAATTCCACAGTCTCAAGAGCATTGAGCTCCGGGTTGTTGCGATGGCACCAGGACGCCAGCTGTATCATTTCCTGTCTGTAGGCAGACTCCTGCCCATCCTGGTTCAGCCCAATCAGGGTTGTGTTGTCCGCAAACTTGAGAAGCTTAACAGAGGAGTCAGTGGAGGTACAGTCATTGGAGTAGAGAGAGTAGAGGAGAGGGGAGAGTACGCAGCCTTATGGAGCTCCTATGCAGAGGGTCCACTTTACCACCTCTCCCACCCGTGAGTCTCTCATTTTCAGTAGCATTGCTCCCTCTATTTCAAATCAGCTAGCTATGGCAAGAAAAGGGCATCCACTCAAGTTTTCGCCAATAAATTGCATGCCATCTAGTTAATGAATGCTTGCAGCAAGTTGAAGTAGTTTAACAATCCTCTGGGCAGCCATATCCAATGTATATTTATTTCTTATTCATAATTCTGGGCTAAGGTGGAATTTCAGATCAAGACTCCACCACAGTCACGTAAAACCTTTTAGCACCTGAGGACCTGCCAAATATGCAAATAGTCTTCAGAATACAAACTGGGAAGTTTAAGAGGCAAAATACCAAGACCTTACTGGCAGGATGCATAACAACATGACAACCTTGCACAACCTTCTCCTTTGGGCCAAATTGACTTGAACAGCTGCCAGCCCAGTGGAACTACCAGCTGCTCATCCTTCCACCTCTGAGCTCATCTTGAAGTTCCACGCAAGTCCCATCAAACGTATAAATCTGAACTGACCTGGAGGTGCATCTCTACTCACTCCATCATTGGTATAAACCACCATCTGCTGTTCCTTTTTATTACATTGGACTCCCCATTGGGTCCAGCGATGGACCATTGGCATGGTGAGGACAGGGTCCAAATGAACTTGGCAACAGCACCTTAGCTTTACACTGGGAAGGGCTGGCATTTGAATGGCGACCCCAAGCGTTTGGCTGGTATCACCAACTCTGTAAGGCAGGGAACGTGCAGGTAAATGTTTGGATTATTTAACTTTATATTACTTTTATTTTTACAACAATATATATAAATAAATATATATATAAGTCATTTTAAAGTAGATATTAAATAATTTAAAAATATATATATATATATATATATATATATATATATATATATATATATATATATATATTTTTTTTTATTTTTTTTTTAATTATTTAATATCTACTTAAAATGACTTTTAACAGAGGTTCAATAGCCTTTAGCAGTGTCGGGCTGTCCTGGTGTTGAGAATCAGTTCAGAAATGGTGAGTGCATGCAGGCATCACAGGTAATGGGGCAGATCCAACACAGCCCTGCCCTGTTATAAGTAAATATTTACTCCAGTAAACTGAGTTAAATGATCTCACTTAGGGGATAGAATAACACTGGATTCAAGAGGACATACCTGTAAAACAAGTGCTAACTTGTCTATCCAACAGAAGGTTAGAAATATTAAACAGAGAGATTAATTATCTCTAATGTCAACATGACTAAAGTTTATTGCACAACTATGAGAGATGATATTGGACACCAGCAAACAGCTCCGTGTCAGGTTTCATTGTAATTAATTTACTAGTTGACAGATGAAGTTGTCATAGATACCTGAAACCAATACATCTCATGAACTAGATGTTTCAATATATCATACGTGAGTCTCATTGCTAAACCTTGGTTCCAACAATTTTTGATTTGTTTCCAGAAGCTCAAGATAAGCGGTATCTGATGATAAAATAGTAAGATTAAATGAGAACTTACCAGTTTGAAGTTTGATCTGTATTTTATGAGGAGTTATGATGAGGGATTACGTGAAGACCCCGTCCAGCATGCATGCGCGACATTCTTCAAAGCAGCGGTGTGGATTCACAGAAAAAACACAACAATTGAAATAAACATAGTAAAGAAAAAATTAGAACTTAATTACCAGTTGATCTGTATAATAGAGGGTGAGAGCGGAGGGCACGTAATCCCTCATCGTAACTCCTCATAAAATACAGATCAAACTTCGAACTGGTAAGTTCTCATTTAATCTTACTATTTTATTTCGGAGTAACGTGAGTGACTACATGAAGACTTCAAAGCTCGGTGATTCCGAACCGTGTACCAGCTCATGCTTCACTCACTGTCTGAAGACCTTAGAGGGAGGAAGTATGTTATCACAATCAACAATAACCTGTTTGTGAACAAAAAAGGTTTATTAATGACAACAAAAAACAGAGAGCTCCCCCGGGCTTAAATTAAATATTATCTGCAGACTCTAAAATTCTGTCTGCAAATGTGGCAGGTTCCGCCAGCGGCATATTATAAAACCTTTGGAAAGTTCTTTCTGAGGTCAATCCTGCTCTGGCCAGAATATGGTCCATAGGCACGTCCATTTGCCTAGCCGCCGACGTAGATGCAGCCCTGGTGGAGTGAGATTTGTAAACATTAGTATTGACTCCCGCGGACTTAAGCACCTGCTTTAGCCACCTTGAAATGGTTTGGCTTATCACCTGACCATGAGGCTTCTTGTGGCTTATCCATAAGGCTTTTTCTCTCCCTCTTAAGTTGTATGTTGTGTCTATGTAATTGGCGAGATGGGTCTTGGCACACAGCCATGGGTCAGATGAATATGCCCAGAACTCCATGACTGGAGGCGTGGTACCTGGTCTAGTTTGTTTGACCAGTCCCTGAATATGGAATGTGAAACAGTCCAATGACTCTGTCATGCTGTCCAGCCTCAGAAGGTGTAGGGACTGTACACTTTGAGCTGACACTAGTGCCATGAGCATGACTGATTTTAGAGTAATTTGTTCCAGCGTGAGTGACCTGGGTGGTGACCATCCCCTAAGGTACGTCAGCACAATGCTGACATCCCAGATCTGAGTGTACCTTGGTCTGGGGGAGTTAGTGTTAAAGGTGCCCCTCATGATTTTGACCACTAGTGGATGGGACCCCAAAGCCAGTTGTCCTGCTGCTGGAACCAAATAAGCTGACAACGCACTCCTGGCTATATTTATGGCGCTGTAGCTGAGTCCTTCACGATATGATCCAACCAGGGACTCCACAACACTTGTGGCTGTAGCTGTAGTGTAGGTAGTTCCTGTTTTGGAGCAATACCGTTCCCATGTTCTTATGTTGGTCAGGTATCGTCTCCTGGTGGACTCCCGGTGGGATGCGGTCATCATGTTGATGACGTCCTCAGAAAGTCCCAGGCCCAGTAGAGGTCTTTTTAGAATCTGCAAGCCAGGAGATTGACTCTGTCATGGCACGGGTGACTAATGCCTGACACTGGGTGGATTAATAATTCTGGACTGCTGGGGAATTCCAACGGTGTTTCGACAGCCATGTCGAGGGCCACTGGGAACCATGGCTGTGTAGGCCAGTCGGGTATTATCAAGATTCCTGAAGCAGAATCCAATTGAATCTTGCGTAATACCCGACTGATAAGGCAGAAGGGAGGAAAAGCAGAAAAGAACATTTTCCCCCAATGCAGCGTGAATGCATCAACTGCTGCTGCCTCAGGGTCTGGTTCCCAAGCGACATACGTTGGTACCTGGTGATTCAGCCTGGATGCAATAGATCGATATCTGGTGTGCCATATTGCTTTGTAATTTCAGCAAATACTTTGGGATTGAACATCCATTCGATGTCACCGTTAAATTTGCGTGACCTGGTGTCTGTCACTGTATTTTGCTTACCTGGCAGGTAAGTTGCTGATAACCAAATATGTCTTTCGACCCACCATTGCCAGATTAGGTTGACCAAATTGTCACACAATATCGACTTTACACCACCCATGTGGTTGATATAAGCCACCACCGTGGTATTATCTAATTGCAACCGGACATGTGCATGATGCGTATTAGATGAATATGCTTTTAAACCATAAAACGCACCCAACATTTCTAAGTAGTTGATACCCCGTGTCTGTAGGCAAGATGATTCAGAATTAGTCCATCTGCTCCCTGTGCTGGATTGCATGTTAGTTGCTCCCCAGCCCAAAGCACTGGCATCCGTTTGAATGGTTAATACTGGGTTGGTGATTATTATGGGACTGGAACTGAGCCTAATGTTCCTTGTCCACCATTGTATCTCTGGAATGGATTCAGCAGTTAAATTCATAACTCGGTCAAAGTGACCTGAGTTTTGCTTTAGTGCATGCACTTTTGCTCTTTGCAAATTTTGATAATGCAAAGGCCCAAATTGTACAGCTGGAAAAGCTGCTACCATTTTACCAATAACTCTAGCTACCTGCCGTATGGTTGGCTGATGTTTATCCATTAGTTCATTGCATGATAGTGCCAATTCTGATGCTTTCCCCTTCGGCAGAGTTACAATCATGCGAACAGTATCAATCGTAAATCCAAGATAGTCCATGGTAGTGGACGGTGTAAAATTGGATTTATCTGGATGTATGACAAATCCCAAAGTTTCAAACAAACATTTGGTGGCTGCTACTGTCAAAATAGCTGTCTCCAAGGTTTTCCCTACTATTAAAATGTTGTCTAAGTACGCCATGACTATATGCTTTTGTTTCCTCAATAATGCCAAAGCAGGGTTTTAAAATTTTAGTGAACAACCTTGCAGCGGAGGTTAGCCCATTTGGTAAGACTTTAAATTGCCATAGCTGCTTCATCCAGATAAACTTTAAGTATTTACTATGCTCCTTGTGTATGGGTACTGAGTAGTAGGCATCTTTTAAATCAATGCTTGCTAGAAAGTAACCTCTAGAAATCAATAGTCTGGCTGTTTCAAAAGTTTCCATCTTGAAATGTATATACTTAACAGACTCGTTTAAAGTAGTTAAGTCAATGATGATGCGACATCCACCATCTTTTTTAGTTATAGTGAAAATATTAGACACAAATTCCAAAGGTTCATGTTTTGTTCTTTCAATGACACCTTTTGCTAGTAGCCTCATCAGTTCAGCTTGACCCTCTTGTTTCTCTTTGACTGAGAGGGTGAATACCCTTTGGGGTGTATGCTGAACTGGCCGAATGTTTTCATGAACAAAGTCAATTTTATAGCCATGAATGCTGCTGAGAATATACTTGTCATTAGTGATGGATTCCCATGCATCCAAAAACAAGTGCAATCTCCCCCCTGTTAGTATAGAGCCCCTACTGCTCATATGCTGAGAGGAACCAGACCCACCTACCTCCATGGTTACTGGTGCTTCTTCTGCCTCTTCGCTGGATGATGAGATCTCTGCTGGGCTGTAGAGGGCTGCTGTTGATGTGGTTGGGGGTGGCGCATTTTCCATGGGATCCGCTCTGTGCCCTGGCCTAAAAAAGGCTTACGGGGAATGGGTGCGGACCCCGAGCTTTCACCAGTCGCATATGGTGGTCGACGACTGGTGGACGCCGTGGGGTACTGCCGCCTGGGTTTGTTAGGTCTGCTCAGTCCCAAACCTGCCCTCACGAGACCAAAGGTCTTGGATTCTTCCTCTAGGTCTTTCACCTTTTTCAGAAGGTCCTTTCCAAAGAGCAGAATTGGAGGTTCTGAACCCGGTGTTTTGCAAAGTCCCGCAAATTTAGGGTTGAGGGCAGGCTTGATGATTTCCTTCCGTAAATTGTTTATCTCATATTGAGTGGTGCACAGCAGAGCTAATGTGTCATGCTGATTTGTGGATATGTCCACATCATCAATGGACCGAGCATATGATGTTATTCCTGCAGTCAGGAGTTTAAGGATTTTCTGGAGCTTCAACTCCAGGTTCCTGATGTTCTGCCCCAAATGTCCCCAAATTTGACTGTTTACAGCTGGTACATTCAATGATGTACAATTTTCTGGGTCTGTATATTGTTCAAGAGCCTCATTGACCACCTGTTCTTGTAGGAGTTTTGAGGACAGGTGGTCAATGCTGGCTGCAAGTTTCGGCTCTAAAGGCCGACCCGCTCGTGGAATGACCACATAGCGGTTGACCACACCCAGCAGCTCTTCCTGATCCTGTACACCCTGCGTACTCCAGACATCTTCAGCCAACAACCCCTCTTCTTGACCAGCCCAGACCTGGTCGCCAATGCTGCCTTCAAAAGAAGGTGAAGCAATGGCCAGTGCCGTAAAGGGCACTGCGGGAGTGCCTGAGCTCCCTTGGCGAGTCTGCTGCTGCTCTCTCAGCAGATCTCGCTGGAGCAATTGCTCCATAAGCCATTCCATTTGGCTTAGGCGGCTGCCTGTGCCGCTCTCGAGCGGTGAGGCATCTTCATCTGAATCGTCGGATACTACCGCCCGGTTCTGGCTGCAGGTACCTCCAGCCCGCTGCTCAGGCTGCACTAGCGGTGCTGGGCTCGGCTCGGTAGTTATTCCTCCCTCCAAAGAACGTTCCCCAACGGAAGACAAACGGGGGCGAGCTGCAGATTTCTTCCCTCTGGTCTTGCTCATTCTCCTGGAACATAAAGCAGACCACAGAGAAAATACACACGGCCACGGTAAAACTTACCTGTCGGCCCAACTTTCAATTTGTAGCGGGAACGCCTTGAACTCCCGTTCATCGCAGGTGCACTGCATGAACGCTAATGTCCCGCATGCGTGCTGGACGGGGTCTTCACGTAGTCACTCATGTGACTCCGAAATAAAATTGATTATTTGGAAAAAACATTGGATAACTTATTTTATTTTAATGCTATACCATTGTAAATCTACTTGGACCACATTGCAAACATTGATGGGCATTCCCAAGACAACATGGTCCCTGTGGTACATTGCCAAGGAGTCCCACAGTTTTGGTCCCCTAATTTGAGGAAGAGCAATCTTGCTTTTGAGAGAGTGCAGCATAGGTTCACAAGGTTAATTCCTGGGATGGCGAGACTGTCATATGCTGAGAGAATGGAGCGGCTGGGCTTGTATACTCTGGAATTTAGAAGGATGAGAGGGGATCTTATTGAAACACATAAGATTATTAAGAGTTTGGACACGCTAGAGGCAGGAAACATGTTCCCGATGTTGGGGGTGCCCAGAACATCCAGGGGCCAGAGTTTAAGAATAAGGGGCAAGGCATTTAGAATGGAGATGAGGAAACACTTTTTCTCACAGAGAGTTATGAGTCTGTGGAATTCTCGGGCGGTGGAGGCTGGTTCTCTGGATACTTTCAAGAGAGAGCTTGATAGGGCTCTTAAAGATACCAGAGTCAGGGGATATGGGGAGAAGGCAGGAACGGGGTACTGATTGTGGATGATCAGCCATGATCACATTGAATGGCAGTGCTGGCTCGAAGGGTCGAATGGCCTACTCCTGCACCTATTGTCTATTGTCTATTAACTTTTGCCGCTTGTACCCTTTACCCCCAATATTAATCTCTCCCCATATCACTCCCTGAAACAAATCCGTCAATAATACTATGTAAATATATTTTGAAATGGAGAACAAGCACAAATAAAAATGTAACAAAGGAAATGTTGTTTTTTCCTGTATTCTGTTTTGTTATTGAACATTGAGACAATTATGATGGCATGGTGGCGCAACAGTAGAGTTCTTGCCTTACAACGTCAGAGACCCTAGGTTCCATCCTGACTATGGGTACTATCGGTACGTTCACCCTGTGACTGCGTGGGTTTTCTCCGTGTGCTCCGGTTTCCTCCCACTCTCCAAAGACATACTGGTTTGTAGGTTAATTGGCTTTGGTATAATTGTAAATTGTCCCTGGTATGCGTAGGATGGTCTTAGCTTGCAGGGGGCATGGACTCGGTGGGCCAAAAGGCCTGTTTCTGCGCTGTATCTCTCAACTAAACTAAACTTCAGCAGCCCAATCAACTGGTCACAATCCCAATTCCCAAACGATCCTAATGAGAGTCTCCCTCGAGGCTTCCAATAGGGACTTCAATTAGCGCTCACCCACCTCAAGTGCTTGTCCGATCGCTGACTTAACCCAAGGAACCAATCAGATTTGTCAGCCGGACTTCACCAGATGATCATGAGAAGCAAAAAAAAAAAAAAAAGTGCAGGATTGTATTTGTAAACCAGCATCTGCAGTTCCTCGTGTCCAGGAAGGAACTGTAAATGTTGATTTAAGCCGAAGATAGACACAAGTCTGAAGAAGGGTCTCGACCTGAAACGTCACCCATTCCTTCTCTCCAGAGATGCTGCCTGTCTGCTGAGTTACTCCAGCTTTTGGTGTCATTCCTCATGTCTACATATCCTGATCAAAATCCTGATCAACATCCTGAACACCACCAAAAGCTCAAAAATATTTACCAAAAAAAAACCTTTTTTATAGATTCAGAATTAAAATCTGAAAAAAATAGAAGCCTAATGTTGATGATCGGTTCTGCAATTCAGTCCTTGTGTCACTATCAGGAAAGCAGCTGCAGAATAATTTGTATCACATCACAACAGCAACTTATATTCTCATAACAACTTTAATTTAGCAAATGTACAAGGAGTTTCACCAAAAGCATTATCAACTAAAATTTCACACTGAGCCACCTTGAAATCACTGACCATTTAGTCAAAAAATCATTTTAAGGTATCTTAAAGGAGGAAAAATGTTGAGAAGCAGTGATTTAGTAAAAAACGTCAGCTTCAGACTTTAAAACCTAAAGGCTTGGAATCTTACTAACTCACCCATTATCCATATGTCAGGAAATGCATCCAGTTGCAATAGGTAATGAAGAAATGAACATTAAGCTAAAAGTGAGGTGTTAACTGAGTGAAGCTGCAACATTGGATTGCTATCATCCAAAACTGCAAATAATAGCATTTAATGTCTAGAAGTAATCTAAAAACTAATGGATTAGATTGAACCTCTGTGGTCCTACCCTGTCCAGTTGTGTTCAGTGATGGACAATTGGATAACTAAAAGGGGAAAGAGGCTCTAAGAATATTTTCATTTTCATCGATAGCAGTAACCAACAGGTGAGTGCCAAAAGACAAAGCAGATGCATTCACCCCTATGTTCATCCAGAGGTACTGACTGGATGATTTATCTCAGCCTCCTTCTGAAATCCCCACAATCACTGAAGCTGTCTTCATCAGATTCAATGTATCCATGTGGTATCAAGCAATTGCTGAGGGAACTGGATACAACAGAAGCAATGGGGCCAGGCACCATCCCATCAGCAGCGCTGAATGCCTGTTCTCCAGAATAAGCTGCACATCTAAGCAGCTTGTCCCACTACAGTTACAACTCTAGCATCTACCCAACAACGTGGGACATTGCCCAGATATGTCTACTTCACAAAAGCAGGACAAATCAAATCCAGTTGATTACAACCCAATCAGTCTAATGTCAGCCATGAAGAAAATGATGGAAGCCGTCATTGACAGTGGTGCCAAGCGGCACTTACTCCCCTCTACTCGCTGGAGTTTAGAAGGATGAGGGGAGACCTCATTAAACTTAACGAATAGTAAAAGGCCTGGATAGAGTGGGCGTGGCGAGGATATTTCTACTAGTAGGAGAATCTAGGACCAGAGGTCATAGGCTCAGAATTAAAGGACGTTCCTTTAGGAAGGAGATGAGGAGGAATTTATTTCATCCGAGGGTGGTGAATCTGTGGAATGCATTGTCACAGAAGGCTGTGGAGGCCAAGTCAATGGATATTTTTAAGACACAGGTAGATAGATGCTTCATTAGTACGGGTGTCAGGGGTTATTGGAAGAAGGCAGGAGAATGGGGTTAACAGGGAAGGATAGATCTGTTATGATTGAATGGCGGAGTAGACTTGATGAGCCGAATGGCCTAACTAGAACAGAATAGAATGCCTTTTATTGTCGTTCAAACAGACAAGGTTTGAACAAAATTTCATTCCTACAGTCATGACATTACAAAAAAAACCAAGACACACACTTAACACAAACATCCATCACTGTGAATCTACAACACCTCCTCACTGTGATGGATGTTTGTCTTCCCTTTGTTCTTCTCCTGCAGTCCAGCAGTCCAACTGCAGCAGCAGGGGCTCACGATGTTAATGTCCCCGACGGGCGATGGTAAGTCCCATGGCCTTTTAAGCTGTGCCGGCGATGTTAGGCCCCGCTCCAAGTCATTTAAATCCCGCGATTCCGGCAGGAGAAGTTGCTGTTACGGGAGCTCCGAAAAGCGGTCTCCCACCAGGGACCTGCGAGCTCCCGATGTTCCTGTCTGAAGCCTCTGAAGCTCCGGTCGGTTGCAGCCCCGCGCCACCACAGCTCTCCCAACTCCGAAGTCAGCCAGCTCCGCGATGGCAAGTCCGCAAGCTCCTCAGGTTGGTCCCGGTTTGAGGCCGCCACCGGCTCCACGATGTTAGGCCCAACCACACCGGAGACCCGACAGGGAAAACGTCGGGTCCCCGTACAGGGAAGAGATTAAACAGTTTCCACTACCCCCCCCCCCACATATACACAGCTAAAAAATAATGACAATTAGAAACAAAAACATACATCTATCGGGACAAAAAAACTTTAATAGACAGACGGACTGCAGTCGAACCACTGCTGTTAGGCGCCGCCACTTTGCAATTCTGCTCCCATCATTTATGAACATGGACTTACTCACCAATGCCCAGTTTCGAGCACTGCTCAGCTGCAGACGCCATCACAGCCTTGGTCCAAACCGAGAATAAAGAGCTGAGATCTAGAGGTGAGTTGAGGGCGACTTCCCTTGACAGCAGGTAGATAACCATCATGGAGAAGAAGATTTAATTTAATTTAGTTTAGTTTATAGATACAGTGCGGAAACAGGCCCTTCGGCCCTCGGGTTCCAAACCAACCAGAGATCCCTGCACATCAACACTATCTGACACTCACTGGGGACAGTTTTCACATTTATCAAGCCAATTAACGTAAATACCTGTACGTCTTTGGAGTGTGGGAGGAAACCGAAGATCTCGGAGAAAACCCATGCAGGTCACGAGGAGAACGTACAGACACTGTACAGACGACATCCATGGTCGGGATTGAACCTGCATCTCCGGCGCTGTAAGTGCTGTAAGGCAGCAACTCTATTGCTGCCCAGATGAGGAAGAATCTGACATCTTATAAGAGTAACTTAATCAGAGATTATAATATAAGCATACATATCAAAGAACCAAATGGTTATCCACCATAACCAACATTTCAAAGCACTTCATCACCACAGACATTAGTGCCACTGGTCGATAGTCATTGTGGCACGTCACCTTATTCTTCTTGGACACCGGTATTATTGATACCCTCTTAAAGCAGGTGGGAACATCAGACCTCAGTAATGAGTGGTTGAAAATGTCTGCAAAAACTCCAGCCAGTTGGTCTGCACAGGTTTTGAGAACTCGCCCGGGTATGCCATCAGATCCAGGCACTTTCTGAGGGTTCACCCCCCTGAAGGATCTTCTGACGTTGGTGTAGCACACATTGAGCTCATCACTGTCGCTTGAGCTGCCTCCTGGTTTTGCCTTGTAGGAGGTGATGGCATTCAACCCTGCCACAGGTGCCGAACATCCGCCCAATCCTCCAGCTTAGAGCAGAAGTCCCTTTTGGCCTTTTTGATGGCCTTGTCAAGGTCGTATCTGGACTTCTTATAGATCTCTGCATCACCAGACCTGAATGCCCGGGATTTGGTCCTCAGATGAATGCAGATCTCCCGGTTCATCCAAGGCTTCTGGTTGGGAAACACTCGGAAGGATTTTGTAGGAACACAGTCCTCCACACATTTCCTTATGAAGTCTGTAATGACTGTGGCGTATTCATTCAGGTCCGTTGTCGAGTCCTTAAACATTGCTTAGTCTACAGACTCCAAGCTCTCCTGGAGTTGTTCCTCTGCCCCCCCCCCCCCCCCCCCCCCCTCCGACTAGCTATGTACTGCCCTCATCTCTGGGGGTGCTTTGTTCAGTTGCTGCCTGTATACAGGAAGAAGCAGCACCGCGGTATGGTCGGATTTCCCGAAGTGAGGGCGAGGGATAAAGCTGTAGGCATCCTAGATGATCGTATAGCAGTGGTCAAGGGTGTTTAATCCTCTGGTGCTGCAGGAGACATGTTGGTGGTAGTTTGGGAGTGATTTTTTCAGGTTGGCTCTGTTGAAGTCCCTGGCTATAGTGGTATGCTGCCGGGGTGCGCTGTCTGGTGCTTGTTGACCACGGCGTGCAGCTTCTTCAATGCTAGATGGACGTCTGCCTGCGGTGGTATGTAGACCGTGGTCAGGATGATGGAGGTGAATTCCCTCGGGAGGTGGAGGGGTGGCACTTCACCGCCAGATGTTCCAGGTGTGGAGAGCAGGAGTTAGACAGAACTGCCACGTCTGAGCACCACGAAGAGTTGACCATGAGGCAGACGCCCCCGCCTCTCCCTTTCCCAGATGCCTGCGTACGGTCCATACAAAGGATGGAGAAACCTTCAGGCTGGACGGCTGAGTCTTGTAATGTGAAAATTGGTTTTAAATACTTGCGGTTAATTGTTATATGTTTTAACATATAGCCAATAGAGGGAGTGCTGGCACCGTGTATAATATCCTGAACATCAAACTTTGTTCATGAGTTGAATTGCTTTCACATCCCGTGTTTACGGTTTTAACATATTCTGAAAAAAAAATTTTATTGAAGGTGTTTAATATATTAGGACATAGAATAGTACAGCACAAGAACGGACCCTTCAGCCCACAATGTAGTTGCTGAACATGATGCCAAGACCATCTCTTAACTACCATATCTCTCCAATTCCTGAATATTCAAAAGCCTATCCAAAAGTCTCCTAAATTGTATCTGCCTCAACCACCTACACCAGCAGTGCGTTCCAGCAACTCACCACCCTCTGGGTAAAAAAGTGGCTCCACACATCTCCTAAAACTATGCCCTTCTCACCTTAAAGCTATACCCTCTCCATCCTGGGACTGTCTGCCTTAACCACCTACACCAGCAGTGCGTTCCAGCAACTCACCACACTCTGGGTTAAAAAGTGGCTCCACACATCTCCTTAAACTATGCCCTTCTCACCTTAAAGCTATACCCTCTCCATCCTGGGACTGTCTGCCCTGTCTATGCCTCTCATAATTGTATATACTTCTATAAGGATTCAATGCCATATCCAATATTCCAAGTCTGTCCAACCTCTCTCTGTAGCTAACCCAGGTAAACCACCTCCTACACCCTTTCTAAAAACTTCCTCTAATGGGGCAACCAGATCAACATGCAATACTGCAGATGTGGCCTAACCAAACTCCTCCATGGCTGCATCATGGTTTCCTGACTTTTATACCCAATGCCCCAAACTATGAAAGCAAGCATACCATATATATATATTCTATCTGCTTGTGTTGCCATTTTCAGGGGCATATGGACTTGGACCCCAAGATTTCTCTGTACATTTTGCTGTTGAGGGTCATACAGTACATCATGCCATTAATTGTATATTTTCCCCTTACATTTGACCTCCCAAAATGCAACCCCTCACACATTAAACTCCACCTACCATTTCTCCACCCATTTCTGTAGCTGATCTATATCCCACTATATTTTGACAGCCTTCTTCGCAATTCACAACCCCAACAATCTTGAATGTCACCTGTAAACTTACTAACCAACTTGTTCATATTTATGTCCTTGTCATTTATATGACCAGCCACATCGAAGCTCTGGCTAAGAAAGCACACCAATGCCTCTACTTCCCTGGATGGTTTAGAAAGTTCGGCATGTCCCCAACAACCCTCACAACTTTTACAGATGCGTTGTAGAAAGCATTTTATCAGGATGTATCACAGCCTAGTTTGGGAACAGCTTCATCGAAAAGCGCAAGAAATTGCAGAGATTTGTGGACGTAGCCTAGACTATCAAGCAAACCAACCTCCCTTCCATTGACTCCATCTACCACTGCACGATGCCTCGGCAAGGCAACCAGCATAATCAAGGACCAGTCTCCCTGGCTCCCGGGTGATAATCACCCTGGTTATTCCCTCTTCTCTCCTCTCCCATCAGGCAAGAGGCACAGAAATTAAAAAATGGACAGCTCCAGTCTCAAGAACAGTTTCTTCCCAGCTGCTATCAGGCTACTGAACGGTCCTCTCGTCAGCTCGTGTGCGGTCCTGACCTCCCATCTACCAAATTGGAGACTTTTGAACTACCTTTAATAGTAAGATTAAATGAGAACTTACCCGTTTGAAGTTTGATCGTTATTTTACAAGGAGTAACGATGAGGGATTACGTGAAGAAGCCCCGCCCGGCACTTGATCGGCATACTTCAAAGCAGCGGCATGAAAAACACAGAACATAATAGCCGGAGTAAGATAGGAAGGCTCAACATAGATTTAGAACTACCAGTTGATCATTTATTTTATGAGGGTCGGGAGTGGTGGGCACGCAATCCCCATCGTTACTCCAGATAAAATAATGATCAAACTTCAAACTGGTAAGTTCTCATCTAATCTTACTATTTTACTTCGGAGTCACGTAAGTGACTACGTGAAGATTTTGTAGCTTCTGTGTTTTTTATGTCGTAGACTCATTCCATACGACAATCTGGCTCAACCAACACAGTAATGAGCAAATAACACATTTTTTCCCAAACATTGCCTCAGTTTATGTGATAAATTTTTTCCATTATAAAAGAATGAAAATAATGCCCTTTTCATTGAAAGGCAAATTTATCACCAAAATATCAATTGATAATATAATTTGATAGTATAAAAAAAGCAACAATTACAGAGAACCCAATACTCCGTGTCCAATCCTGACACCATGACTGGTTCCTTGTAACTTTAATATTTATTTTACACCCTCCTGCGGCCTTGAATCTTTGCTCGAGCGGCCCATCCTGTGCCATTCCTGTGAATGTATCTACCTCCTTAATGGAGTGATTTTCCACATCTCAATGTCTAGTTCCACTGAGTTTTTAAACATGTTTTAACCATCTAGAATATAATTATCTAGAACCATCAGTTTTTACTGATACTTAATGTGATTTTTGTGTGTAATAAGTAATGCTGTCTACTTACCTACTTTAACATATTGAGTCAATGTTGACCCACACACAATTTTTGGCCGACAGGATATGCTTAAATTTTACCTTGGTTCCAGCTCTTCTTGGTCTGCTTTGTTTGGTAAATTCATAAACATTTAAGATAATGTAATCTGTAGCCACAGGCAATTATAACGTAACATTTGCAATGTTTGCACTCTTATGCTGATACCAAAGTCATGAGCATTATTACTTTAAATGTTAATTTTTTGAATCATTGATAGAATTGGAGTCCATTGCCTAAGGCAAGTCATATATTATATGTCCTAAATAGGACGATAAGCACTATGAGCCCTATTATTGGCTCTATCACTTAGATCCTGAGAAAAAAATGCAATCCACATGGAACTCCCATATATCTAATATGATAAAATAACTTTTACTGTCTGCAAAAGACTTCCAATTTCTTATAAACAAAATATTGTTTTTTAAAACTATTTCTCCAAATTGCAGGTATAACATTCCTTTTGTACATAATTGTTATATTGTTATATTAGTTAAAACATTCATAGACCTCTTTGACCGTCAAACTGTTATAATGGTCTGTTCAAACCTGCAGATAGCCAAATTCATATCTTCATGCCCTGGATGAATTTGTACAACAATAAATTACTGCAACTATGAGTCATCATAACTGGTTCAAACATCACTCTCAACATTAATGAGAACCATGAAGGTCCGGTTTGGGCCACCAAAGTGCCCCTGGCAGCATCCTGCTACATTTTCATCAGACACTGCCCTATCAGACAAAATGAGGAACATAAAAGAACATCTTTCTTCATGTAACTTAGCGAAATGCATCCACCTCTCCTGCTCTCGGTTTTCCCATGAGAAACATTTGAGAAATCGGTGATTTAATCTGGATACAACCAGATTAATGGTAAGTAATCCATATTACTGACAATGTTTTTCCCCTGATTTGTTGTCTGCGACAACATTGTCTCTTCCTTAGAGATAAACAGCTGAACTAAAACATTTTTAGAATACGCCACATCTGGTTACTCAGATAATCACTTGATAATGATCTTACTTGACTCGTGTGATTGATATATGCCACAGCCGTGGTATTGTTCACCTGATTTGACATGCACACTTTCATAGTAGAACAATAGGCATTTAATCCATAAAAAGCTCATGATACTCCAATAATTAATACAAATGTTTGGAGAAAAAATGTCTTAGGGCAATCCATTTGCAATTCCCTGGTGTTATTGTCCGTAGTCCCCTAAACAAGGGATGTATCAAATATTAACTTGATAAGAATAGATATTATACTTATCTTAGCCCAAATAATCACAGAAGCTATCCATCATCCGATAATACTTGCTTCAGCTTGCAACGGCTGCTAAGCTTATATATTTCAAGCAGCATGTGGAACCTTTTCTATCCACCACTTTAATTCTGATAACGTATCCTTTGGTAATTGCATAAGCCTGTCAAAAGGCCTGCATACTGTTATAATGCTTGTGTTTTCCCTTGTTTGGAGCTTTTTTACTCTTTTACCTAAGCTCCTTCTCTGATGGAGGGACAAAGTTTGTCAACAAAGCAATGAGACATATTTGTATCTTGGAAAACATTTTTCCCCCTCATATGGTGCTAAATTACTCCTAAACCCAGAATAGTAATTTAGGAATGTTTATGAATGCCTAAAACATAGTTTTTATTGGATGGGTCAGGACCCTTGCCTCTCAACAGGCTTGTAATTGCTGCACTAATTTGCAGCTGACTCCTGATCAACCTTCCAATTTAAAATGCGATCAAGATAAACCATGACCATGTCCTCATAAGTGCAAGTGCTGATCTTCTTATCAGTGCAATTGTTGTTCCAATAATTATGTGAACAGCCTAGAACTGAGTTTAATCCATTAAACAATGTCTTAACTTGCACAGCTGACCCATTCTAATTAATTTCCAGCAATTGTAAATATTATAATAAATTGGTACTAAATACCAATCATTCGAGTCTTATAGTAATGATAAACAATTTGTTAATAACAGCTGTTTTCAATGTTGAAGATGTCCATTTTTATAAAATGTTTTTACACTGTAAAAGTGTATTTAAAATGATGTCTTGTATGGCTTTACCACCACATCTTCTTTTTTCCTGGGGAAATTTATGATACAAATTTACATACCTCTTCTTTATTGGAGATATTTTGGGTGCAAACCTAAAATCAATTTTTAGATTTTCCTATACTGGTGAACCAATTCCTTCTACAATTTTTTTGTAGATCCTTTACACATTAAAATAAATCAATCCTTTGTTATGCCATATCCTTGATCATAACACACCTGTAATCTCCCACAATTGGAGATTTCATCAACTTCTTCTGTAACATGTTTTTGCACCTCTTCAAAGGTACATGAAGCCTTCTCTTCCCAATCATATGGGTTCACATAAGGCTGTGTTGGATAAATATTTATTTATCATACTCCTGCCTTTGTTTTGATCCATTATCAAATCTTTACATTGGATCATAATTTTGCCAAAGTTTAATGACCAATAGTCTTTCCTTTGTAATCAATGTCTTTGATTTATCCTGAGGCAGGTTTACTCCATAATAACCAGGAGTTTAACATAACTTGATCTGTTTTGAACTGCAAATCTAAAGTGCAAAATTGGTCCCAATAACAATTTATATATATATATATTTTATCCCATTGAGCTCCACAAACTAATGGCAATTTGTCTTTTTATTTAAAATGATTTGGTTATTGCACAATGTTTTATTTGTTTTACATAAGTAGTGATGCCACGCACCAGCTTGAAATACTTTGAAATCGTATTTCCTTATGTCTCCATATAATTGAGACATGGATACCATAATGGGATTCACCGTTGATACCTTAATAAAACATAAAAGTTTTATCAATAACTCTGCTGTTTCAACCATAACTGCTTTGGTGAGAGACCAATTAATTTTGGTTTCCATGGTTACTTTCCATGGCCTCACTCCTTCATTCAGGTATCGTACCTAGTACACCTGTATGCATATTTGTGCTGTGGTTGGTACTTTATGACCAGCCACCACTATCAATGCACCTTTAGGGTCAGTTTTTTCATATTATTTTACTGCCCTGGTTACTCCTGAGTTTTTCCTCAAGGAGACTACCTCCAAAACAATCCGAGGTAGATATTCCCACATTGATAAATTCCACCATATATATGGAAATCCCTCAGGGTCTGTTTTTGGGAATATTCTTGGCCTTTTTAAACCCTTTGGTTGAATTTTTATTTTTTATTTTTGGAGTTTTTCTCCATTAATTTTAAGCCATAAACGTTTTTTGTCTGGAGGCTTTTTATTAGAACTTTTAAATCATGGCCTCTCTGACTTTTAAAAAAAAATTCTCCCCATTGGAGTTTTTCCACCCGGAGTTTTTTCTTTTCTTTTTAACTGTTAAACTCCGTTTTTTCCCCCGGAGTATTTTCTTTTCTTTTTAACTTTTAAACTCCGTTTTTCCTCATAGCCAAAAGTTTGTGGAGCAACTAAAGTCTCCCTAACGGTAATTTTAACGGCCACCGGTATCGGAACCGGCTCCGCACTAATCTGCCGCCCCGATCGCTGAGTTTTCCCCGGGACGCTTTTTATACTCCTTTTATTTTATTTTTTGCTTTTAAATTCTGATTCTTTTTAACTCCTAGTGGCTCTATACCAGCCACGGAGTTTGGATATGCTCTGTAAGTAATGCAACTGTACTTACCTGCGGGCCCATACCTACCGCTGTAGAGGAGCTGCCTCTGCAGCTCTTGCTCTGCCGTCAGCGTCTACGTAATGCCGATCAAGCGCCAGGCGGGACTTCTTCACGTAGTCACTCACGTGACTCCGAAGTAAAATCGGACTATACCTTGCACTAAATGTTGTACCCTTTATCCTTCACTGTGGAGACTTGATTGTAATCATGTACAGTCTTTTCTTTGACTGGATAGCACACACCAAAAATGTTTTTTTGTATAAATAATATACAGTAAACAACTATAATAAACTAAAACCACATCACAAACAGCAGAGGACATAGCACAGTTCCCTGTAGTAACTCCACTGGTCACAGACCTCCAGCTTGAATACGGCCTTTCCAACACAACCCTCTGCTTCTATCAGTACTCCAATTCTAAATTAATACAACCAAGCCACTGCTAATCCTGTGCATCTTAACCCTCTGGCTCAGCCTACCATGAGGGAAATGAAGTGCTTTCATTTCTAACTGAACATTGCAAACTGGTTGAATTGAGTGACAAATTAAAGGATAAAGGATTAAAGGATAAATAATCTAGGTGACCTTATCACGGCAAACACTTAAGGACAACTAGTTGAATGATTTCATTTCAACCCCCAACAGACATATAGCTTTCCATCTCACCCATTCACCTCACATTCCCTCATGAACAGTGTCCATTGACAGCATTAACTCTCATCACCATTCGAGAAATAGGAGAGCTAACTCAATAAAACTTAAGATTAGTTGATATTTCTTAACTTTTTCTGATCGGTAATGACAGAAAAATGTATTGGGTAAATCCAAAGCAACCCTTCAAATTAAACTACCTTATAGACAAGAGGTTGTAGGATTCAAATTAATTAAAAAGTAAATTGTTTCCCCGACATGGTGTTGTTAGTGGCCAGTACATTGCAATTACTACTCCAGCACAAAATCTGAATTCGAGACAATTGCACACTGAAGCACGTATTTGGCCAAATGACACAAAACCAATGCTTTTACCCTGCCCTACCCCTGTAACTGTCATCCTCCTTTGCTTGAAATATTTATTAACTTATGCTTTAAATGTTCTGTAGCTTTGCCTCAGCTACCTGGGGATAAACACTGTGTGATTCAAAGCAGAAGGGAACCCCATCCTACTTGCCCAATAATTTTATGTTCAATTGCTGCTGATTCCCCAACTAAATTGTTGTTTTCTATTATTTTTTCAATATGTTTCCAATTTCAAAATCTTTTACTAAATCTTCCAACATTTTCTGCTGTGGTTCCTATTACTGGTTTGATTTTGATGAGTCTACACTATACACTCTGCATTTCTACCCCAGCTTAACAAAGACATTGCCCCACTATTTCAATGTCCTGCCTGATTTAAATAACAGTCACCAGTACAAAGCCAATTTTAAATGTCACCTAATTTAAAGTTTTGTATATCAAGCTCTCCTACGTTTATACGATTAAGTAGCATTTGAAACCAATTAATTTAATCAAACATCAATATAGTGCATCAGTATACACCAACTTACTAGTTTGCATTACCACAAAGCATGATCAACTGATACCTACAATACAATGGTGCATTGTGATAAATGAAAATATTCTATTATAACCCACTCCCAACTTTATAACTAGTTATGAGAAAAAGACTGTTGGATGATAGAGAAAGGGAAAGATATTTAAAGATACAGTGGCTTGCAAAAGTATTCATACCCCTTGAACTTTTCCACATTTTGTCACGTTACAACCACAAACGTAAATGTATTTTATTGGGATTTTATGTGATAGACCAACATGAAATGGTGCATAATTGTGAACTGGGAGGGAAATGATACATGGTTTCCAAATTTTATTACAAATAAAAAACTGAAAAGTGTGGCGTGCAAAAGTATTCACCCCCCTGAGTCAATACTTTGTAGAACCACCTTTCGCTGCAATTACAGCTGCAAGTCTTTTGGGGTATGTCTCTACCGGCTTTGCACATCTAGTGACTGAAATTTCTGCCCATTCTTCTGTGCAAAATAGCTCAAGCTCAGTCAGATTGGATGGAGAGCATCTGTGAACAGCAATTTACAAGTCTTGCCAGAGATTCTCAATTGGATTTAGGTCTAGACTTTGACTGGGCTAATCTAACACATGAATATGCTTTGATCTAAACCATTCCATTGTAGCTCTGGCTGTATGTTTAGGGTTGTTGTCCTGCTGGAAGGTGAAACTCCGCCCCAGTCTCAAGTCTTTTGCAGACTTTAACAGGTTTTCTTCCAAGATTGCCTTGTATTTGGCTCCATCCATCTTCCCATGAACTCTGACCAGCATCCCTGTCCCTGCTGAAGAAAAGCATCCCCACAGCATGATGCTGCCACCACCATGTTTCACACTGGGGATGGTGTGTTCAGGGTGATGTGCAGTGTTAGTTTTCCGCCACACATAGCGATTTGCATTTAGACCAAAAACTTCAATTTTGGTCTCATCAGACCAGAGTACCTTCCTCCACATGTTTGCTGTGTCCCCCACATGGCTTGTGGCAAACTGCAAATGGGACTTCTTATGGCTTTGTTTCAACAATGGCTTTCTTCTTGCCACTCTTCCGTAAATGACTGATTTGTGGAGTGCACGACTAATAGTTGTCCTGTGGACAGATTCTCCCACCTGAGCTGTGGATCTCTGCAGCTCATCCAGAGTTATCATGGGCCTCTTGGCTGCTTCTCTGATCAATGCTCGCCTTGCCCGGCCTATCAGTTTAGGTGGACAGCCATGACTTGGTAGGTTTGCAGTTGTGTCATACTCTTTCCATTTTCGGATGATGGATTGAACAGTGCTCCGTGAGATGTTCAAAGCTTGGGATATTATTTTATAACCTAACCCTGCTTTAAACTTCTCCACAACTTTATCCCTGACCTGTCTGGTGTGTTCCTTGGGCTTCATGATGCTGTTTGTTCACTAATGTTCTCCAACAAACCTCTGAGGCCTTCACAGAACAGCTGTATGTATACTGAGATTGGATTACACATAAGTGGACTCTATTTACTAATTAGGTGACTTCTGAAGGCAATTGGTTGCACTGGATTTTATTTAGGAGTATCAGAGTAAAGGGGGCTGAATACTTTTGCACGCCACACTTTTCAGTTTTTTATTTGTAAAAAAATTTGAAAACCATGTATCATTTTCCTTCCACTTCACAATTATGCGCCACTTTGTGTTGGTCAATCACATAAAATCCCAATGAAATACATTTACGTTTGTGGTTGTAACATGACAAAATGTGGAAAAGTTCAAGGGGTATGAATACTTTTGCATGACCGGATTTACAAGCCTTGCTGGATGTAAAGGGTTTAAAACTGGATACATAGGAACATTTATTTACAGAGTTATAGGAAACAAACAGAGTGATCGGACTGAGTAGATTACTCGACAGAGAGCCAATAGGGACAATAATGGTCTCCTCTATTCTGCAGTCATTTTATAGTTCTATGTTGTGGTCCTTTGTATTATGCTGGTGGAAGGGCAGACTGAGCTCATAGTAAAAATGAATTTGTGCAATTGTTACTAACCCTCTTTAGTTGTACAGAGAGGGCAAGTCCAATACCAGTATATACATTAGGTCAGCTTAAATCTTGAATTTTGACATAAGCATTAGTATACAAAATGGTTCATCAATTACAAATAATTAGTCTTACAATGTTTTGAAATAGCTCAAATCAACAATAAATTTGTAGAATTTCAAGTGAACTGAAATCTTATCGAAGGTTGCAATATAAAACGAGATAATGCCAAAGCCACGATATTACAGCTCTGAACCCAATTCTTGCAGCTGAAGAGTACAAGTGCCAAATGATTGTCCACATTATGGGAATGAAATCTGAAAATACAGGCATTTTGACTTCACATATCAGTACATATGTAACATATATATATATATATATATATATATATATATATATATATATATATATACATGAAATTTATGTAAATTCAGATGATGGATTAAAACCAAATCCCATTGATGTTCATCTCTGGTCAAATAATTAACCTTTAAGAATTAAATGGGTTTTGAAAGTTACACAGCGCACATCAAACGCAAATGATTCCTGCAGTATGAAGTACAGTGAACAGAATTATAATGGTGATTTTTTTTTTAATTACATCATTTGGTTTGCAATTATACAACAGTTCTCTAAAAGTAAAACTCATTTTTGTAAGCTGAAAATATCAGCGGACGACGAAATTCAACGTGTGCCCAAACAGTAAAAATAGCTCCGTATTATTCTCAGGATGGAATCAAATTTAGTTCCAGTCTTCACTGAATGGAAGCAACAAGCTGGGGCACCAAATGTGCATTGTATTGTGGCTAAACCGACCGGTCTGTTGGCTAGGCGTCTCAGGACTCTATTAAGCTAATACCAGTTCAGTGCCGCTCACAACACACCTCAATATTTTATTGTGGTCAGACAACTGGCATAAGAACATAATTGGCATGTTAAAGCAGCATCAGATGAACAGAATACTCGCCAGATTATCGTACCATCTAAATAATTATGTTGCCTATGGTTTGGCCCACTTCCCATGTTTTTAACTAGGGCTGTGGGTTGAATTTTACTCTCTGTGTTTGGGTGTGTCACAACTTAATTACTTAAAACTAATTTAAAATTCAGTTTATCTTAGATTAATCATGGAGTCACACAGCACTGAAACTGGGCTTTTGACCCATCATGTCCATGCCGACCCTTTTTGCCCATCCACACCAATCTCTTTTAGACACGTTAGGATTTTACCCATATCAGTCTAAGTGCCCTTTAAATTAGTAATTGTGTCTGATTCCACCACCTTCACTGGCAGCATAATCCAGATATCAACCACTCTTTGGTTAAAATAATTTAATCCAAATGTTAAACCTCTTTTTTTTATTATTGCAAGGAATGTGATTACGCGAAACTAATTTAAGTAAATTTAAAGTAATTTTAATGACAAACTAACAACCATGATGACATTCCTAAAGAAGCATATCATTGTTTGTAAAGTGCTTTGGGGAAACCTGAGGTCATGAAAGATTGTACCCAGCTGTAATTTCTGTTTTATATTTCAGATGCACTAAGGAGAGTAACTATATGATCTCTGTATCATTGAGCTTAACGCTGCCATGCACAAACAATTGCAATGCTATTCCAAGGGTGTCCTATCACTAAACCATTTGCCAGGGGCTCAAATGCCCAGCATCTCAAGTCGTTTAGGAGCTTTGGCCTGGATTCATAAAAAAAAATCAAGCAGTATCCACTCTGAATTTTTTTCAACGCTGCTGGGAAGTTTGCCATTGGTGAAATTGCAGATTGCAAAGAAGCTGCAATTCACTGTCCACTCTAACACATAAGGAACTGGGTAAAGAAGCAAAGGGCTGTCAGCACTGAAGATTGTTTTTAAAACATTTATACAATTTAACAACATTTGTGGCTTATACATTTTAAGCTACAGTACAATATTTTATCTAGTCCAAAACTAGACTTACAGTTGATACAGTTGGGTCTAGCTGCAATTCATTTTGCAGCTGATGTGAATGTTTAAGTTTCTATTGTATTGAAATCCACAATTTAATGTATAGTTTTCTTCCATCCCATTGATTACTGCCAGCTATGCAGAAGTGTGGCTCAACTGTGATCACTTTCATTATTGCATGTGGTACAACTGTACTTCTGTATTTTGACCATGTTCCACCTTACACCAACAGTGGTGCCTTAATACCACAGACACCTTACTGTACTCCAGTTGATCCCTGGACACAAGTTTAAGTTTCCATTAAAAGGTATAATTTAACAACCAAGTTTGTTGCTAAAAAGCATTCAAAAGAGTTAAAATGGAAAATAAATATCTATAATAGTAAACCATGAATGTATGTTGCTAGTTGTGTAACTTGAAAATCAGTGGTCTTATCCATAGTTGCATTCCTATCTATAAGAAGAATGGAGTTGTATGATATATATTACCAATGGCTCCACCCTACAAAAACCCTTCACAATAGATTCATTATTTTCCTTTAGTTTACTTTCCCCCAGATTTGGATCTTGTTTCATTATCTAAGTTGGAGCATTCAAAATGTAAACCCATTTTCACCCTGTATAATCCTGTATTGTAAATTTTATCCAGACATTAGAATCTATTGTGCATTGTTGGGTGATTATATGAAGTAGTTTGTATTCCAGTTCAGGTATTCAGTTTAGGCTTAACTTCCGAACCAACTAAGTTTAGAGATACAGCATGGGAACAGGTCCTCCGAGCCACCAAGTCCATGCCAGCCATCTATCACCTGTTCACACTTTTTCTATGTTTCTCATCCACTCCCTAAATATTAGGGGCAATTTACAGAGGCCAATTCACCTACAAACCCACATGTTTTTGGGATGTGGATGGAAACCGGAGCACCCAGAAAAAAAACCTATGTGGTCACAGAGAGAAGATGCAAACTCCTTGCAGACAGCACCCGAGGTCAGGATCGAATCCAGGTCTCTAGCGCTGTGAGATGTGGCTAGTAGAGCTACTGTGAGGCAGTAGCTCTACTAGCCACATCTCTGTACTACACCTGTGTTTGCTTTGTGGAGAATTAATTGAACCGCAATAACTATACAGTGCTGTCTTTACTATGAACCAAAATCTACAAGAGCAAAATCCTTCATACTTGTTTCAGGAAGCAATTCACAATGACAACCTCAATGGTACTCAGGCAGACCTACCCTTCCTTGGATGAGGTGATTGTTTCCCCACATATCTTTGTGCATATGTCAGGCAAGAGAAAGTTTGGAGGGTTCGGCCTCCAGCAGCAATAATGAAGGTGGCAGTGAAGAATCTACCTCATTTCTATCTATCTAATCAAAGAAAGCCAAAAGAAGTTGCAGTTGCTAAAATCTTGTGCGAAACACAATGTGCTGGAGGAACCCAGCGGGTCAACGAAGAGCTGAGTCAAAGCAAAGACAAGTTCAAGCATCAAAATGCAATTTCAAAAAAACAGTAAATCACTATTTTATACTGTATTAATTTTAAAATGCACATTCACCTTAATCAACTATATAGTCCGTAAACAACAAGAAAAACATTACATATCAATTACACAATATTCCAAATATATATATAATCAATACAAAAGTTTAATCCAAGTGCTCTTCTTTATTGTTTTGCAAAGACGCCAATTTTCTAATCGGAGAAGATAGACACAAAATGCTGGAGTAACTCAGCGGATGAGGCAGCATCTCTGGAAAGAAGGAATGGGCGACATTTCTTGAAGAAGGATCTCAACCCGAAACGTCGCCCATTCCTTCTTTCCAGAGATGCTGCCTCACCCGCTGAGTTACTCTAGCATTTTGTGTCTACCTTCGATTTAAACCAGCATCTGCAGTTCTTTCTTACACACTTCTAATCAGAGAATATACATAGGGACTAAAATGCAGATTCAGTTGATGAGTAGCAGCTCATCCTGTATGGTATTCCACCTCAGGAGGTACTTCTTCCCAAATAGCCATTTGGGAAACCAAGTCCATAAATGACATTGCTTGAAGAAAAAGGCACAAAGGAATATGAACCAATTTCTTCATAATACAAAGACTGGGAGCATCCACTATAATCTTTCATCATATATTTCACTCTCTTCTGTGCGTCTGAATATAGGTGCGTCGAGGCCTTGTTAAACTGTTCAGCATACTCATAGACTTCTTTCTCTGTTTCAATGTGGATTTTCCTTAATAAATTGTTTATTAACACAGCCCTTCGAAGATAGATTTCAGGATCTTCAAGAATCCTTATTTTTTCTAGTGAAAGTCTCAGTATACATGTTCGATCCTCAGGAAAGATCAAGTTCTGGAAAAAAAAAACACTTCAACGTGTAATCAGAATGTCAATACACCCATTGTCAGAAAAAGGTTTCTTACCTTTGCATCAAATTGGCAGCATCCTACTTTAATTTTTCTACATTCATTATGATTAATCTGTTTTAAAATTCATTACCAATTCACAAAATGGCTCTTACTTTTGGAAAGTATCCATTGTAAACTTTATGTAAATCTTCTTCTTCTGCATATTTTCTCTTGAAGTATGCTACTTTCGACGTTGTTAATGAATTTCAAAAATGTTCTCGGATTTCTGCAGAAGAAACACAAAATCTTTTCAACAGAACGAAAGGGAAACGTTTTAGAATGATTACAACAATGATAAGAAGGAGAGATATATTTTGGATTTTTACAGTGTCTATTTTCTCAGCTCCAGCAGTGTCAAGGATTACATAGACAGAGCTCACATCCATTATGATCTAGAGAGCAATTCCTCGAACTCACCCACCTAGTGCTTAGTGGAGTCACAGTGTAATCCAGGGAACATGACTCAGAAGCTATATTTTATGGATAAGTTATAGGATACTATTTTTTTTTTAAAATCACATGACAACTGACTACATAACCAGTAATGCCATGACTAAGACTTTCAAAAATATGGTTCTAAAATTAAATGAATAATCAATGCTTAGGTAAATATGCAAAGTTATCTGTTTCCAGACACCCCTCAATGATATAAATCCACCAAGGCAGGCACCTTTGAAATAGCTTTACAACAAACTGTCTCTAATTTATTTCAAGGCTAAATTAAATAAAATAGTCTCATAACTCTTAGCTGTGAAGTTTAACCTCCGACCTCATGACTCTGTTATCATGAATGTCAGTCCGCAAATAGGCATCCACAAAGAATTTTAACCAACCACTACCTTTATTGTCTTCTCACAAATCAATCATAGTCACAACCCCAGGTGGAATCTACATTTGATCTGTGACTAGGTGGGTTGCAAATACTCAGCTGATCCTAAAGAAGCAGATGAGCGCCTTTGGGAATTTAATTACAGGATGTGGGTAATCAATAATAACATACAGGGAGAACATTTCAGACATGATTCAGGTCATTGAATTTGAAAACATAGCCAGGCAAAACTCCACTGAACGTGTTACTGAGGCAAACACTTTAATGCAGTGCCATGGAAGTGCCACATTTAAAGATATCTTCATTCCAATGGGTCATCAAGACAAGATCTCATCTGTCTATTCAAGTGGATATAAAATATGACCAGTTAGTATTTCAAAGAAGGCAAAGTTCTGATCAACTAATCAACATTGTCTCCCTTTATCATTACCAAAGTATGATAAGTACTTCATCAATTTTCTCATGTAATTTATTGGGCATAAAGAACATTTGGTTTCCAGCAATCCAAAAATACATGAGAGATAACTATGTTATTTCTTCTTTCTTTATATTTAGAGCATAATATTGCTCTCAGTCTTACATGAAAAAAACATTATACTCAGTGTGCTTCAAACTGGACAGATGTGCATTTCATTAAGAAACACCATGTGGGCTCCTATTTAGCCCATAACACCTGCATGTAGCATTGACAACATGACATCAAAATTCAACACAGAATGAAAAGCTTTTTTGTCAAACATACATAAGCAATAATCCTTGAGTCAGGGACAGATACAGCATAGAGCTAGCCTTTTGGCCCATCGCACTCAACCCATGTCGACCATTTTTCCCATTTACATAAATCACATCTGCCTGCATTAAGTCTGCATCCATATATATATTGCCTTATATATATTGCCTGTCTAAACATCTCTTAAACATGATGACTGTATCTGACTCCACTATGCTCTTTAGCTGTGTGTCGCAGACATCAATCAGGCTACTACTGTTATGACTTTTTTTACTTTTAACTTTAACTTTTATTTTAGAGCTATGGTGCAGAAACAGGCCTGCCGGCCCATGGAGTCCATACCAACTAGCTATCACCCCATACACTTGCACTATTCGACATACTGGGGACAATTTACAATTTTATTGAAGCCAATTAACCTACAAATCTATATGTCTTCAGAGTGTGGGAGGAAACCAAACACCTGGAGAAAACCAATGCGATCACAGGGAGAATATACAAACTACATACAAACAGCATTCCTAGTCAGTATTGAACCCGGCTCTGTAAGGCACCAACTTTACTATGCGTCACTGTGCTGGCCTCTATGGGTAAAAGATTCTGACTGTCTACCCTATCTATACCTCTTTTATTCCTACATACTTCTATGAGGATACCTGTGCGTAGGAAGGAACTTCAAACCGAAGATAGACACAAAAAGCTGGAGTAACTCAGCGGGACAGGCAGCATCTCTTGAGAGAAGGAATGGGTGACGTTTCGAGGATACCTGTCAGGCTTCCTTTGCTCTGGGGAAACCATGCCTAGCCTATTCAGTCTTTCCCTGTAACTAAAGTCCTCAAATCCAGGCAACAACCTGGTGAATCTCTTCTACACTATCTCCAGTATTACTATATCCTTCTTATAGAGGGGCAACCAGAACTATACACAGTACTCAAAGTGAAGTCTAATATGTGTTTGGTAAAGTTGCAATATAATGCTCCAAAATTTAGATTCCAAGTCCCCAACAAGCATATCACAATCCTTCTTCACTATCTTGTGTTCCCAATTTAATGGAACTATTATTTTAATTCCCACATCTCCTTGTTCATCAACATTCCCCAGTGCTCTTCCATTTATTATGTATGTCTACTTCTAATTGATGTCCCAAAATCCATCACCTCACACTTGTCAGGATTAAATTCCATCTGCTAAATGCTCCACCCAACTTCCCATCCGATCTTTATAATGACAACAACTGTTAGGAATATGATATGGTTTCTTGATGTTGTAGATAACAAAGAGTGTTAGAAAGCCAATACTGTATGAAATTAAGCCTGCAAGGAAATAAGTACAGGAAGGTAGACAAAAGTACTGGAGAAACTCTATGGAGCGAAGGAAATAGGCAACGTTTCGGCCCGAAACGTTGCCTATCTCCTTCGCTCCATAGATGCTGCTGCACCCGCTGACTTTCTCCAGCACTTTTGTCTACCTTCGATTTTCCAGCATCTGCAGTTCCTTCTTAAACAATAAGTACAGGAACACTGTTATTAGATTCTGAAGCTCTGATGCTGATTTTCTAAACATTAACTCAGAGCACTAGCCCATGAGAGTAAAAGGATGTTTCATCAATATTAGTTATATGGTATTGAAAGATTAAAAATCAGCTTACATTTTCCAGCCACTAAATTAATTCTTAAAAAAGAAACGCACGCCAATCAATTGATCCCTTTTATTTGTTATTCAATGTGTTGAATGTTTGATTCAATTTGGCAGGATCTTACATGGATTTCACTGCATTACTTTTGATTTATATCTTCCAATTAGCAGAAGTGCGATAAAGTTTCTGATATATACATTCTACATCAATAACTTCATAGATGTGACTAGAATTACCCTTTTATTAAATGATACAAGTAATAATTTTCCAGCCATTTAATGACAGCATAACCTTGTCAGAATTGTCATTCCCCTTTCTATTTTAATATGAATAATTTGAAGAATCCCTATCTAACAACTGGTAGTTTTTTGATAACACAGGCATATTTGCCAAGGATAACACACAAATAATGCCTGTTACATTTTAGTGAGTAATAGCCCATGTCAATGTTGACTCATAGTAAATAAAGTATAATTACAAGCATTCCTTTGTAAAGTGTAAGAAGAGATAAAGGTCTATCCGTAGTTTCTAATCATTCTTGGGATACTAATATATCAAAAATTAACTAAGAATTGTAGCAAAAGACTTGAAATCCAACCAACTTATTTTAACATTCATATCATTTTTATAGTTATAGATCCAGGATATATCCACGGCTGGAGAAAATGGCACCTGAAATTCTATCCAAGGGAACCTTTTGAGACTCAATGCTTTGGGATCAAATTATCAATCTGAATTTGTACATATTCACCTCTTTACTTTTACCTTGTTTGTAGACCAATCCATTCACCCTCTGTACCGAATCCCGGCCCTTGCCAAATTTCCCGCATTACCCTGTGATGTAAGACACTCTGTTTCTACCTCAAATAATTCCTATTAGTAAGTAATAAGATCAAGTTCAAAATCCATTTAAACTGGTAAGTGAAGATATCACTCAGATGGACCAATTTCCATAGGGCCCTACACCATAAAATAGTTCCAGTACTCTGCTTAACATAAACATTTTCTGCTCTATATATTTGGCCAGCACAGGAATATCACTCTTTTAAGTGTTACCTCTGCTTATTTACGTCCACTGAGTGATTCTGAGGAAATGACAATGATCTATATCAAAGCATATTGTAAATGGTCCAATGACAACTGGCTCTTCATGCTTTTTTTACTAATATTGACTAACCAATTATTACCAACTGGTGGTTTTGAATGTTTTATTTTAATTGAACTAATATCTAATCCTCCTTTTGATTCTTGAATTGATATTAACACCAAGCTTGCACACCAACCTTAATAGCTTCTTCACTATCCCATTCGGTCCTCCACTTGCGCAGTAAATTATTAGATTATTCAGTCAAAATATCTTATTGCTCTCTTGAATAGTGGTTCAGAAGGTAGCTCGTTGATTGCTGGAAAAAAACATAGAAAATGTAGGTAATATCTTCAAATATCTGGCCTTTGAATAAACAATATTTAAATCATTTGCTTGTTCTGATCATACAATAACACTCTAAATAGCATCCAGATACCAAAAATTGCCGCAAAGAAAAGGAAGACCTTTAACATACACGCAAACAGACATACACACACACACACACACACCATCCTAGGTCAAAACAAAATCAGTTACTTTGTGTTTCTTAATGAGATTGCTTTTCATAGATCATCTGGCAGTTTGGTTTTAAAGGACAACCCTAGTAAAAGATCCAGGTAAAGCTTTACATAATCTGTATCCATTCAATGCGACTTTCAGCTTGTGTTTTGACTATGACTATTTACAATATTGCACAGTCATAACAAGCAGCAATTGGATTAAGTGCCTAGTAAAATCAATATATGTTAATTTAGATGGCAGGGGATAAATGGATACAAAGGTAAAAATCAATATATGTGGAAGACTAATAGAGTTCACGAATTTTGCCAGAAATATTTATGTAAAATTGCATATTTGTGAACAGGAGAATCCATGGTTCAGATGACCTAACCAGTGATGTATCAAAAACTTTACACTTATTTAATAATTTCATTTTTGGCTGTAATCGGGTGAATGTCTGTCACATACTATGCAACTAGAGTCATTGAGTCATAGATTCAGACAACGTGGAAAGAGGCCCTTTGGCCCAACATGTCCCTGCCGACAAAGATGACCCATCTAAGGTAGTCCTGTTTGCTCGCTTTTGGCCATGTCCCTCTAAACCTTTCCCATCCATGGATCAGTCTGAATGTCTTTCAATTGGTATCATTGCACCTGCCTTAACTACTTCCTCTGGCAGTTTGTTCCATACACCCACCACCCCATTGTGAGAAAAAAGGTGTCCTGCAAATTCCTATTAAATCTTTCCCCTTTCAGCTTAAACCTATGACCTCTAATTTCTGATTCACCTATTTTGGGGGGGGGGAAACTGTACTTTCACCCCATTTACTCATACACCTCCATAAGATCACCTCTCAGTATCTGGAGCTCTAATGAATAATGACCCAGCCTGCTCAACCTCTCTCTACAGCTCAGGCTCTTGAGTACTGAAAATATCCTCATACATCTTCTCTGCTCTCTTTCCAGCATAATTATAGATTTCCTATTGTAGGGTGACCAATGCTGGACACAACACTGTAAGTGTGGCCTCACCAACATCTTGAACAAGTATAATGTAATGTCCCAAGTTCCATACTCAATTCCCTGACTGATGAATGCCAAAGCTATCTTCATCACCCTTTCCCCCTGTGACACCACTGTAAGGAAATTATGTACTTCTACTCCTGGATCCATCTGCTCAACAATGCACCCAAACTCCTATATTGCACCTGTCCAGGTTCAACTTCCCAAAATGGAGCAACTCGTGCTTATCTGAATTAAACTCTTTTCACCATTTCTCAACCCATTTGCCCATCTGATCAAATAGGTGGTATCGTAGACAGTTAAGCTGGCTATCAAAGATTACTGCAGGCTCTTGATCAATTGGGCAAGTGGGCTGAATGCTTAATGGAGTTAATGCAGATACTGTAAGTGCCGGTGTTACATTTTGAGAAGACAAACCAGGCCAATCAATGTTAGGGCCCTGGAGAGTGTTTTAGAGCAGAGGGATCTAGGAATACAGATACATCGTTCCATAGTTTTAATGCCCTGGCACTGTAGCAGTCCCAGTCTATATTGGGAAAGTTAAAATCCCTTATTGTGCTGCAGGCCCCCAAATAGACAACCCTTATTAAGACAACCCTATTAGTCTTGTAACTGTCCGCAATGTCCCAGCGTATTTGTCCCTCTCATTCCCATTGTCTATTTGGGGGCCGGTAGCACAATTCCAACAAGGTGATCATCCCTTTCTTATTTCTCAGCTCCACCCATGCAGCCTTACTGGATGATCCTTCAGAAATATCATCCTGAACTACTGCTGTGATGCTTTCCTTAATCAGTAAAGCAACTCCCCTTCCTCTTTTACCCCTACCCCTACCACTACCTCACCTGTGGTACTTGTACCTTGGAATATTAAGCTGTTAGTCCCGTCCCTCCCATAGGCAGGATTCTTTAATGGTGATAGAAGTCCCACTTACATGTCTAATCCACGCCCTGAGCCTTACCTGTCAGGCCTCGAGTTCGGAATTAAATGCAATTTAATCTGTTCCCTTTCCTCACTCACTGCTGTACTCCTGCCTATCCTGCCTACAGAAGTTGCTTCTCTACTGACTTCCAGTCTCCCACCTACCTCACTGCAGCATTGGATTCCACCCGGCTGCCAATCTAGTTTAAACCCATCCGAGTAGCACTAGCAAACCTGCCCACCAGGCTATTGCTGCCTGTCCCTCTTGTACAGGTCTCCTCTGGCCCAAATGAGTTTCCAATGATCCAAAAATCTGAATCCCTGCCCTCTGCACCAAATCCACAGCCATGCATTCATCTGTCATGGCGCACTGGAAATAATCGGGCGATCCCAGCTATTGGCATCCTGCTTTATAACTTATCTGCCTAACTCCCTATATTCATTCCGCGTGACCTCATCCCTTTTTATACTTATGTTATTTGTGCCAATGTGCATTATAACGTATGCACCTTGAGAATACTCTGCAGCTGCCCCGAGACTTCCTTGACTCTGGCAGGAGAGGGGGCAACACACCATCCTAGAGTCGCATTTTCTGCACAGAATCTCCCAACTGTCTCTCTAACCAATGGGTCTCCTATAGCCCTGCGGCCCTGTCTGACCATCCTACCCTGTATCTTAAAGCCCAGCCTGACGCCACAGACCTGTCCTTTTCCATCCCCTCCCAACAGTATCCAAAAGGGTATACTGAACAGATTCACCCAAAGAATTCAATGAGATTTCATATTGGAATTAAATTAAAATGGTGGTGTATTCTGAATATTAAAAGAGGTACATTTTAATTGATCCTGCCAGATTTCTTCAAAACAGTATAAGATATGAGTTCAACACTAGGCATGTTCGGCAGCCACTATGCCAGTGAGATTAGAAACCCCAGAGAGAACTCCTGAGTTACTTCATCAAATTCTAAAGCAAATACAGAAACACCATCTGCTGAAGTTCATACAGAGAAATACACTTTTCAACCATCTTTTTAGAATTTGACCAAATGTAATTCTTATCTGAACAACAACTTTCAATTTGCAGCCAAAACAAAAGGATGCACACTTAAACATCTTATATATTGTGCACAGCTTGCTTTATTTGTATGCAAAATTTCACAAACTTCATAACATTTAACAAAGAACCACACAAGGGAAACAGAGCACCCGTGTCTTGTTTCAGAACCATTGGCCATTCTGAACTGGTGGAAAATTGACTCTTTCTTATTTGATACCTAGATTAGTAGGCCGCTCCCGGTCATAACTGACCATGGGTGATGCATCCTTGTTGTTGGCTGCTTGCTCCAAACCTCGGCTAGAGCCGATGGTTCTCTTCCCAGATGTCAGCTCTCCATAGAGGATGTCTTTTGGAATACGGCCATCCTCCATGTGGTGGATATGGCCCAGCCATGCCCGAGTCAAGTGTACATACTTGGAAAGCCAGCGCGAGACAGGATCTCAGCTTTGGACACTTTGTCTTGTCAGGATATGTCGAGGATACGGCGGAGGTTTCTGAGGTGGAAGGTGTTGTGTCTTCTCTCCAGTCTGGCATATGTAGGCCATGTATCACTGCCGTAGAGCAGCAAGCTGTTGACAGGCATTATAGACTGCTATCTTTGTCTTCACTGTCAGCTTTGGGTTGGTCCACACTCGAGGTGTGAGGTGAACGAGAGTTGTAGCTGCCTTCCCGATCCTCTTGTCCATCGCTGTGTCCAAGGAGAGGTTGTCGGCGATGGTGGAGCTGAGGTACGTGAACTGATGGACGGCCATCAAGTTCGTAGTCATCGATGGTGGTGACTGGCAATGCCTCTGTATTCTGCCCCAGGATGTTCGTCTTCTTCAGGTTGATGGTCAGCCCGAAGTCCTTTCAAGCCCGATAGAAGCGGTCCATCAGTGACGCTAGTTCTTGCTGGGTGTGGGACGCAACTGTTGCGTCATCGGCAATCAACATGCCTCTGATGAGAGCTTCACGCACCTTTGTCTTTGCTCTGAGGCAGGTAAGGTTGAAGAGCCTGCCATCTGATCTAGTGCGCAGGTAGATCCCCTCTGTTGCAGTGCCAAAGGCATGTTTCAGGAGCAGCCGATCTTTGACAGAGCCTTAAATAGGCCATCTCTGTTGACGAGGTTGAATGTCTTGGTGAGGTCAATGAAAGCAACATACTGGGGCATCCGCTGTTCTCTGCTCTTCTCCCAGAGCTGGCAAAGGGAGAAGACCACGTCTTCTGTTGACCTTCCAGCTCGGAAACCGCACTGTGACTCTGGGTAGATACGTTCTGCCAGCCTCTGCAGGCGGATCAAGTTGACCAGAGCAAAGCCCTTGCCGACGATGTTGAGGAGGGAGATGCATCTGTAGTTGAAGCAGTCGCTTCTCTCGCCCTTGTACTTGTAGATTAGCACAGAAATATTATCACAGAAATAACCAAAAAACGACATTGTGAACGTGTTTCCTCTGTCAACACACAAAAACGAGATTATCGTGCATCCATTAAGTTCACGTATCAACATAAATGTCTATATTTTGCTAGCATATTATTCTCATACACTAGAAACTGGCCCTTCAACCCATGGAGTCCACACTAACCATTGATCACCCATTCACAATTGTTTTATGTTATCACACTATCTCATCCACTCCCTACACACTAGGGACAATTTTACAGAGGCCAAATAATCCACAAACTGCACATCTTTGAGATGTGGGAAGAAACCAGTGCACTGAGAGGAAACCCATGCCGTCACAGGTAGAACGTGCAAACCTCACGCAGACAGCACCTGAGGTCAGGATCGAACCTGGGTCTCTGGTGCTATGAGGCAGCAGTTCTGCAAGCTATGCCACTGTGACTCTTCATATCTGTTCCCTTGTGGACCCTTCCTTGCATGGAAGCCCAATTGCCTTGACCACCTCTACCACCGGACTTCTCCACATGGCTGACACTGAACAACTTCTCCTTTCAGCAAAATAGGAAGTGTTGGAGGAACTCAGCAGGTCAGGTGGTATCACTGGAGGCAGTGAGATGGTCGAAGTGTTGGGTTTTGAGCTACATCTTGGATGTTTTAGGTTAGAGGAAATGGAAAAAGAAAAAAATGGGGCCATTACGCAAACTAACAAATGATCAGCAGATGTGACAGGAAGGGATCATTTCCTGTGCGTTGTACCATGCGAGGAAACAAGCATTCAGCTGAGAAATTAAAAACTCTGTTGGAAAAATATTCAATCTGTGGATAACGAAAGAGGTTGAGGATAGCATTGGATTAAAGGAAAAAATATGATATCATTATATCATAGGAACATATCCTATGAGAGTTTTAACAACCTGGAGAGAATGACCAAAAAATTGACATATCATGACGTTGATTGTAAAATAATAGCAAATGAATAAAAAAGATTAGAAAAGCTATATCGTGGCAAGAGGTAAGAAAAGGAGAAAGAAAAAAATAATAGTGATATTAGCCAAAGATTTTGTATCTGCCTAACTGAAGAAAATGCAAAGAATACACTCAAGATTGGAAGGGAGTTAGTGTCCAATACGAATGAGCAATAATGGTAATGATAAGCTGCTGGAGTAATTAAACAAATTCAAACAAAAGAAACCCCTGAACCTGATGGCCTTTATTCTAACAGTGATGGCGGCAGAGGTACAGAATACATTGGTTGTGACTTTCCAAATATCACTCAATTTTGGTTGACTCTCAATGAGCTGGAGGGTAGCAGATAATACTTTGTTTGTAAGTAAGAAGGAATGAGACTAAACTGATTATTGTTCCAATTAATGTCATCAGTTTTTGAGAAAATACTGGAATCCATTATGTGGTAATTGAATATCATAATATTATTAGGTATTATCACCATGATATTATTTAAAAAAAAGACAACTGGCTTTGGCAAACCGAATAATATTTTTAAGAGATATGATTAGCAGAGTCAGTGTTTTACAACTACTATTAGGAAAAATCTATAGACTTGAGTGTTTATAAATATTTGAAATTCTCTACATCAAGGAATATGAATGCTTAGTTGTTGAGTATATTTGAGACCGAGATTGATGATATTTTGGACAGTACAGAAATCACATGAAATAGTAACTGGGTGGGAACATGGACAAAGTTGAATATCCATTATTATCATAATGAAGCAAGTTCAAACGATCACTGGCACATTCTTGGTTTCATTTCTTCCTTACATATGACAATAATAAGCCAATAGAGAAAAACAATACAAATTCCTATTACCTTTCAGCATTCCAAAGAAACAGGGTCATGTATAAGAATTTATATTTTCCTGCTTTTAAACATCCTTGTAAACATCTATGTGCATGATAAATGTGACATCTCCTAATGTAACTCTCCCCAGTATGTGCCCCAGTAATTGCCCATCAGTTCCATTAGATCCTGATCCATTCATCAGATCACCTGATCCCAGGACCAGGCCACCTTCTCATACATTTATCATTTTGCGTCCTCTATTCCTCCATCCTGGGACACAAACATTCCTTCCAGGTGAAATGGAATTACCTGTAACTTTATCTAACTGGCATAAGACTTATGTCAATCCCAATACAGTCTCGTGTATAATAAACGCATTAATGGAACATCTCTATTAAATCTAAAGCCTGGCTCTGAATATCCTGATGCCAGAGACTTTAGTTCCTTGCTGCATCCCACTCCACCTCTCCAGCTTTAGTCTCATAAACTGTCCTAGCGAGAGTAACCAGAAGCTCAAAGAAAACACCAGAGAGGAGAAATTCATCTTGGTTGCCAATGGTTGAGGTCTGTTGTCTTCACACTGACCTCAATGGACTAGAACATGTAGACAAAAGAACAACAAGCAATGTTTAACGCTGCAAATCAAAAATAAAATACATTAGTTCATGTAGGTGACTCACTACCACTTGCTCAGGGGCACCAAGGATAAGCAATACACCCTGGCCTTGCCAGTGAAGGCCAGATCCTTGAAAACAAAATTCAAAGACATATGGCCCAAAGAGCTGAAAGTTTAACACACAAGTGGCAGAGATGCTGAGGAGGGAAAAATATTGGACAATGTGTGGTGCAGACACACCAGAGATTGACCAGCCAACGTGAGTAGTTCTTCACCCAGCATTGTGCTAAACCAAAGACTGTTAATATTATCTCCACTTTCATTAGTGTTCAAAATTACACTTTTCTCCAAACAAAATCATTAACATTTGACACTGCAAATTAAAATTGCATTGGCTTCATCAGTGATTTCAAATTTACACCTTAGCTGATGTCATAAAATAATCATAAAACCTCTACTTTCCTAAATAGGCAAAGGAATTATAGCTGAGAAAATAAACATCTTAGAATTGATTAGATATTAAAAACCACTAAAGATGTGCCAGGTAGGAATCAGAAATATGTGTAAGGTTTATTTTTCACCATTGTTCAAACATAACTGCTTGTCAGCGTGTTTTAAATCATGATGCAAAACAAACATAATTATTTTTGTGTTTGCCCATCTGTCTTTATGCTCGCCTCACATACATTTACATTAAGAGGAGATTACACTGGCTGTCATTTACAGTCGCGTTCCATTTAAGAGCCAATCCAAGTTTCCACAAACAACCAGCTTTACTTTCTTTCGATGTGAATATACGTAATTATTTGATATTCATTTAACTATGTTACTAATAGGAAAACAAACTTGTAGGCTTTTATATTTGATTGGAATATGAATGTTGGTGGTGATCATTATTCTGTAAAAAGCACTGCATTATACGTCAATGGTAATTCATGGTAAACTGATTAAATTATGGGGCTTTACTAAAGTGTTCTTTTGCTTCCATCGAAACTCCCAATGCTTTCTGTTGTATATTGTCCTCTGAATTGCAGGTCTCCCGTGTTTTGTAACATTAAAAGTTGGCCCAGGACAAACACTTCCAGGATTCACACAAAAAGCTGGAGTAACTCAGTGGGACATACAGCATTTCTGGAAAGAAGGAATGTCACCCATTCCTTCTCTCCAGAGATGCTGCCTGTCCCGCTGAGTTACTCCAGCTGTTTGTGTCTACGTATCTTCGATTTAAACCAGCATCTGCAGTTCCTTCTTACATACTTCCAGTTTTCTCCCTGTCCTGAACTGGGAACACCAATGAACACCTGAAAATAAGCAAGCGGCTACCTCATCCAATCTGCTCACTGCCCTTTGATCCCCAAACGAGCTTCTCCATCACAGCACAACTGCAGTAAACAACCTGATAGTGATGAACAGGAGCCACGAACACACTTCACAGGAACACTATCCAGGTGGGGTAACAGATTCGTATTCATTCTTTATCTGCAATAGACTAATAGGATATCCATTTAGGCAGATATAACTTACATTTTAAAATTGATTCGAGGCTTGCCTAGCCAGTCGTTTAGTTCCAATTCCAGTTCTAGTTCCCGCCCTCCCTGCCATAGGAAGATTTTTTACCGCCCTTGCCTGATTCTCGATTCCAATTGACTCCATCCTACACGATTTTAGATCGCAAGACTAAAAAGAAACAATATTGCAAACATCATTGGAACGCCTTTCCGGGAAGCAACACAATTGTTCCACGCGAATGTATTAATGGAAATTTGTCCTGTTATTGCACAGTGAGTCGGGACTGGCTAGGCACAGTCACCCGGGATAGCCGTCCGTGTCGCTGCTGTAAATACCGGTGAGCTTAAAATGAAGTGGCAGACCGATACTCCAATTCTGTTGATAAAAGCGTATAGATTTTGCTAGCGTGGACCACATGCTCTGGGATGTCCTTGTGTCTCAGATTCTCCATGCCGGTCCTGTCCAATTAACTCCTCCACTCCCTGCTTTTGGTCATCTTCTCACTAATTCCACGGTCAGCCAGATATATTTTTTTATTTACTCCTTATGTCGGGGTGTGTTATTATTTTCTCGGTTCTCTTTGTGGGTGGAAGCATATGAGCCGCGAATGCCCGTGCTGAACACGATAGCACGTTATCTTGTCTCAAGTAGGATCTTCTTGAGTTACTCTAGCACCAAGTTAAACTCATCTCCTCCTGTCTACATGTGATCACATCGCTCCATTCCCTGCACATCCATGCTCCAATATAAAAACCTCTGATATGGAACTGTTGTGTCTGCCTCCACCAAATTCCACAAGTATCCCTTGTTACAGTGAACACATATTTCCACAATCACTCACCTCTCATCCGCATGAGAGGAATAGATCGGGTTGATGCACAGAGTCTCTTGCCGGTGTGGGGGAATCGAGGGCCAGGGGACATAGGTTCAATGTGAAGGGGAAAAGATTTAATAGAAATCTGAGGAGTAACGTTTTCAAACGAAGGGTGGTGGGTGTATGGAACAAGCTGCCAGAGGAGGTAGTTGAGGCTGGGGCAATCCCAACGTTTAAGAAGCAGTTAGACAGGTACATGGATAGGACAGGTTTGGAGTGAGATAGACCAAGCGCAGGCAGATGGGACTAGTGTAGCCGGGATATATTGGCAGGTGTGGGCAAGTTGGGCCGAAGGGCCTGTTTCCACGCTGTATCACTCTCTGACTCTATGACCCACACTGTCAGCTAGCCAAAACCGGACTGAAGACAATTTCACTAAGTGGTCATCCACTACCCGAGGACAAGGATGAACATCATAGATAGCACTTGACCAATTCATGGATGGATGCCATATTTGACCTCGAGGACGGGGGGGGGGGGGGGGGTCTTACAATATTTTGGTGATCAGATTCCTAGCACTGGCATATGACTGCGTGGTATCCAGGGTCAGAACCTGACCTACATGCCGGGTCGCATTATGTGTCGGATACGAGGTTCCACCTTACATTGTACAAGCAGTAACTAATCTCGCAATTCACAGGCTGTCAGTTACAGATGAGAAAATGGATAGCATGACTTGATCTCCAAGCCCTAGGCTGCCAGATAACCTTCGGGTTTCAGGCCAACTGATTCATTTGAATGTGACCGGGGAGAGATGGTTTGAGCTTAGACCTTTCCCCCTTTTATCCGCATGTAAGGCGCTGCAGTCAAACCCTGAATCCATATTTTAATTCCGGTAGGTCAAGTCTTTAAAGGTGCAGTCAATAACCATCAAGAGCGAGACATTATCCAAATATGAATAAACACGCTAGGAGCTTATCAGAGGGAGAGTGGGACGGACACGACAGATAGCAGATGCTGGAATCTTGAGTAAAACACAAAGTGCTGGAGGAACTCACTGGTCAGGCAGCATCTGGGGAGGGAATGGAAAGAGGGAGAGGATTTCTGACAATTACCTGCTTCTAAATCGCATGAACGACTACCTCCTTGCACCTTGGCAAATAAAACAAGTGGCAGATATGTGGAGAAATGAAGGCACAAGGAACCGCAGGTGCTGGTTTCCAAAAAAAAAAGTGATGGAGTGACGAGTGTCGAAGGAATTGTGGAGACTCAGGACGAGTTCTTAAAAATCTGACAAATTGTCAGATAGTCCACTTTTTGTTTTTAAAGTTCACCTTTCACCTTTCAAAAAGTAGAACTCGGCTGATCAACAGAGGAAGGTCGTTTTAAAACGAAAAGAAGGAAGATTGCTTTTGTTCGTGTCCATGCAGTGTGAGTGGACGCGCTCACCGACCGCCACCTCTGTACACGCCGCGACACGCGGCGACACGAGTCAAACACTGGAAACTATTACAACCTGCAGACACATTTCGCAGTCTCAACTGAATCGTGCAACGACTTCAAAAAAAAAAATCCCCTTTCCCGCCTATCCCCCCCCCCCCCCACCTGTGAATATATTCAACGAATGATCCCATTTGCAAAACAAAATTGAAACTTAAACTGACAACATTGAATGAAAGGGCTAATATCGGAAGCGAGCTGCAACTGGAGGTTGGTATATTAACTTTTGGTCCAGAGTTTTAGCCCATAGCCCCCCCCCCCCCCCCCCCCCCCCCCCCCACTCCAGCAGGTAACTCTTGTCCACGTTAAGAATTACCTTGCCAGTAACAAAGCTAACGAAGGCTTGATCCTCCGACAGCAGCGGGTCTATACCCCAGTGGGAATTGAACCTCCGACCGGACACGGCCCCCCTGTTGCAGAGCTTCCCGGTGGGCTGCAGGAGCCGGGTGTTCCCACCCTCCAGTGTCCTATCACGGGCAAAGTGATTCGGCGGTCGCCCTCCGTCCTGGCTTGTCAGCGGCAGCCTGAATGTGTTAATGAAGACAAGCGTGAGACTCACATCACCAGCGCTGCCTCCCAGCCGATTGGCGAGCCGAGCTTTCACTGTTTCCAAGTGAGTTGCTAGGAGCTTGTTGACGCTCTCCGTAATCTCAGGTACAGCCGGCTGGGTGGGATTGAGCTGTGCTCGCTCTGCTTCTAAGGTGGGTGGAGAAATACGAGGGGATCCGCAGGTAAACACTGGCTCCACGCCAGTCCCCTCCCCTCGTTACAATCAGCTACACTTCATCTTAACCACAGGATACAATCTAGAAACCCGAAGCGTCACTTCTCCATGTTCTCCCAGAGATGCTGCCTGACCCGCTCAGTTACTCCAGCACGTTTTTAAAGAATAAAATCAGTTGCTTTTACATCATTTGACCCGCGACACAATAACATTGCCGCGAGCAGTTCCGTCGGACCGTCCAATGTGTTTGCTGTTTGAGAAGTTGCTTGTGACCTGCATCCATAAAGCTCGTGTTCAGTTAAAGATAAGACATGGAAAACACCGTCTGTGAAGCAGAAATGTCCCTACAATCGACCTGAGGTCTGCTCCCAGCTTGACCTAATGCCAGCAGTGGCGCTAACCCCAACAACTCAGTCTAAACGGTGCAAATCCCATTGTGTGTATGTGTGTGTGTGTGTGGTTGTGGCGCGCCGGCAGCTCCAGACACCAAACATGTAGCCCGGCTAGATACAAAATGCTGGAGTAACTCAGCGGGTCAGGCAGTATCTCTGGAGAAAAAAAGATGGGCGAGGTTTCGGATCGAAACCTTTCTTCAGACTACAATATCGATAGGGGACTGCAGCCCCGCTATCCACGGATAAGCTAACACGCCGGTCTTTAATGAGACCCATCAATGAGAGCCGGAGAGCTTTCTTTCCCCTCAATTACTTCTGCCCATCAATCCAGTCCTGCGGTTATCATCATATATTTACGCTCCAAATTCAAAGCCATTGTAACGGTCATTGCACGCCCACTGAACATGTCGGGCCATTTCTCGGGCCAGTATTCCAGCCTTCCCTCGTATCTGGAAGAAGTGCACCGAGGCGAAACTAATTTCTCTCTATTTCCTCCACAGATGCTGCCTGACCCGCTGGGTTCTTCCTGCACTTTGTGATTTTCCAGCCTCTGCAGTTCATCCTGGTCCCCTCCCCAAAGTTTCGACTCATATGTGCACTTTTCCCCCCAGCTGCCCATTTTATACATTTTTCTTGTGGGATGTCCTTTCAAATCTTTTGACTTCAACTTGGCGGCTTTCACTTATTCAGTAGTTTCCTGTTCTCTGTTCATTTGGAATGAGATGGAACCTGGGGATGATTGGGTTAACATATGATGAGTGTATGGCCACACTGGGCCTGTACTGGCTGGAGTTTAAAAGGATGAGGGGGACCTCATTGAAACTTACCTAATAGCGAAAGGTCTGGATAGAATGGACGTGGAGAGGATGTTTCCACTAGAGGGAGAGTCTAGGACCAGAGGGAATACCCTCAGAATAAAAAGATGTATCTTTAGAAAGGAGATTAGGAGAATCTATTTAGTTAGGGGGTGGCAAATCTGTGGAATTCATTGCCACCAACAGCTGTGGAGGCCAAGTCATTGGGTATCTTTAAAGTGGAGATTTACAGGTTCTTGATTAGTAAGGGTGTCAGAGGTTATGGGTAGAAGGCAGGAGAATGGGGTTGAGCAGGAAAAATAGATCAGCCATGATTAAATGATGAAGTAGACTCGATGGGTCGAATGGCAAACTTCTGCTCCTATGAACATTGCCAGGATTTCATATTCCAGCTTGATAACTGCAATAAAAAATGCATCACTGTTAATAAAATTATAAAAAGGATCCATCAGCTATTCATATAGAGGCCAAATGCAGAAAGCCTGAAGCCAGGGATCCTGACGTATATCATTAACTTTAAGGGTCTGAAAATTTCTTGTGCCAATATTCGGGTCACCACCCAAAACGTCATTTGTTCATTTCCAGATGTTGCCTGACCCCCCGAGTTCTTCCAGCACTTTATTATTTGCTCAATATTCCAAAATCTGCAGTTCCTTGTGACTTTTTTTGGTCATTAACTTTATTTCGTTTCTCTCATCATATAGACCTGTTTAGTATTTACACCTTTAAAAAATGCTTTAATCAGTCATTGGATGCATGATGCTGTTGAAAAATCGCTACCAGTTACATCAACAAAAATATTTCTTGATATTGAACCATACGTTGAAAGATGTTCACTCATGCAATATGTGACCCATATTTGGTTTAATTCATTAATAACTAAACACATTGGTCATAATCTGGTTGAACAATGATAACAATTATGTTTGAAATTATTATTGCTTCAATCAGCTGGTCAATACCCAACCAAAGTAAAATTCCAGCTGTACAATCTACGTAGAATTATAGAAACATAGAAAGTTCATGACCCCACAGGAGGTCACTGGGTCCATGGTGTCTTTGCTCATTGAAAAGGACTTGGTTCACAGATGCACGTGCAAGCACTTCAAGTATGGCGGGAGTTTCTGCCTCTGTTCCTGATCCCCACCACGACCTGGTGATTTATTTTCCTTCTTCTGTGCCCACATTATTCTGTCATTATTTCTATTTGAATGTACTATTCCTGGATTTTGATCCCTTTGAAAAAGGAAAGAGGTGCAATTTATCACAGCTGCTCACAATCTCAATTTAGATTCCCCCCACTCTCCCCAATTCCAAAAGAAACAACCCTAGTTTATCCAATCTTTTCTCTTAATTATGCCTTTCCAATCATGGCAACATCCTCGTCAATCTCTTTTCCATTACTACCACATCTTTCCTATAAAGTGGATGCCAGAACTTAGTACCGAAATGTGAATTAACAAGTCACAGAGACAAACAGCATGGAAACACATCCTTCGGCCCAACCCATCCATGCCGACCAAAATGCACCATTTTGCTCGCATTTGGCCCATATCTCATTAAACCTTTCCTATCCATAGATACAGGAGAGGCAGGAGTAGGCCATTCGGCCCTTCATGCCCATACCGCCATTCAATGTGATCATGGCTGATCATCCACAATCAGTGCCCCGTTCCTGCCTTCGCCCCATATACCTTGATTCCGCCAGCCCTAAGATAAGCCTATTTAATTGTCCAAGTGTCTTTTAAATGCTGTTGTGGTATCTGCCTCAACTACCTCTGCTGGCAGCTCAATCAAATATACCCTCCACCCTCTGAGTTAAAAAGCTGCCCCTCAGGTTCCTATTGAACCTTGCCCTTCTCACCATAAACCCATATCCTCTGGTCCTTGATATCCATACTCTGGGTAAAAGACTGCTAGTGTATCCAGTTCTAGCATAACCTCTCTGCTCTTATATTCTGAGCCACAATTAATGTAGGAAAGCTTTGCATTTGGCTTTAAAAACAGTTCATCAACCTGCCGTTCTACCTCTTAGGATCTGCAACTGTTCACTCCATGTATTGTGTATTTCTTTGCCTTGTCACAACTCCCCAAATGCATTACCTCACATTTCTCTGGATTAAAATTCACTTTCCATGTTTCAACCCAAATATCAGACAGTCTTTATTGCCCATCAGTCCAAAACATTCCTCCTTACTGTCATCGGCACTGCCAATTTTTGCATCATGTGTAACCTATTTTTCATCCCCTGACAATGAGGCCCTAATCATTTATATTACAAAGAGAGAAAGAAATTGAGTACTGAGCCTTGTGGAATCCTATTGGTAACAACATTCCAGCTGCAAAAGTATTCTTCGATTATTATCCTTTATTTCCTGTCACTGAGTGTTGGATCATATTTCTCTGTTGGATTCCATAATATTTTGACCATCCTGTCAAAAGCCTTGCAGCACTCCATACTATCCATCACCAAATAAAATTTGTAAAACCTCGTAAAATTATATAATTACTCAACCCTTTCCTTAATGAATGCATGCAGACTTTTTAAAGAGTAAATTGCCTTTCTAAATATAACCATATTTCCTTGCAATATAGACGGAGGTCATTTGGTACATCAAGTTCATGCAAGGTCTCTCCACCCAATCCCGCACTTGGTTCCCAAAAAACATTCCCTATCATGTCCAGATGCTTGAATTGCTCACCAACACTCTCAGCGGGACTGGTAATTCACTAGCAGCGACTCGCTGGTAATGGCCCTGTCCCACGGTACGAGTTCATTCAAGAGTTCTCCCGAGTTTGCCCTGATTCGAACTCAGAGATTCAGGGTAATGGCCGCTCGTAGGTACTCGGGGCTCTCGTGGACATTTTTCAACATGTTGAAAAATCTTCATGAGTCTTCCCGAGCTTACCGCGTTTCCCGAGTACCTGCCGTTAGCGTCACATGCCGCTAAGAGATGTCCCGAGCTCCGATGTACCCACTACGTACATTCTACATGCTTCCACGCTTCCACAGGGCCATAAGGGTGATTTTCAGTAAATAATTAGAGTTATGCAGCATGGAAACAGGCTCCTTGGCCCAACTTTCCCATGCCAACCTACATGCCCCACCTATGCTGCCCGCATTTGGCCCATATCCCTCTAAACTTTTCCTATTAATGTAGCTGCCTAAATGTATTTCAAATGTTGTTATAGTACCTGCCTCAACTACCTCCTCTTGCAGCTCATTCTATAAACTGACTAACCTTTGTGTGAATAAATTGCCCTTCAGCTTCCTATTAAATCTTTTCCCTCTCGCCTTAAACCTATGTCCTCTACATCCTCTAACCTAACGAACCCATCAACGAACACATCTTAGGTAAGCAGGCGGAAACACAAGCATACAGGGAGAACGCAGGGTGCAGACTCCACACAGACAGCACTGAAGGTCAGAATTAAACCCAGCTGCCTGGAGAGAGTGCATGCTGCGCTTTTTGCTGCGCTCTTGGCTGCACTGCCCAAAGTGCCTAGGAATGGCGACAATCAATTTATCTGAAAGTGTTATCGTATCTGGACTGTAGTTACTTAGTCTATCCGTTTCTCCTTTTTATACAATATTGACATCCTCCTATCCTCCAGTCTGGGCAATTATATGCTAGCTCAACCTATGAAGCCCACATCACTTGAATAAGAAAAAGTTACTATTCTCAGATAAGATTGGAAAATGAAGACCAGAGCTTCTTCAAATGTCTCCCTTATTTGTTTTAATCTCTGGATTATATTTTGATCAGGCCTGTCAACTTATCCACTCTCTAACAGATTCCTTGATGTATCCTCTTTTGCAGTGTTTAGTCAATGCAAAATTCCACATTTTACCTCCTTAACTACAGTAAGATATTCATTCGTAACCCTCCCCACACTCTCTGCCTCTGCACCTAAATTACCTCATTGATGCCTAATAATCCTTACTCTTTCCTAAGTGGTCCTAAATGCTTTTTACGTGATTATAAAACTTCTTTGGATTTTCTCCGACACCTAGGTTTGAGCTGAACATTAATAAATGGCTACTCCCCATTTTCATTTACTTTGTCCTGACACCTTGGAGAATCGTTCTTCACTGGTTCAACTGCCTTGAACCGTTACACATTTTTCCAAAATTGATCTATTTTCCTACCATGTATAAAGCTGAGTAATTGACACAATAGAAGAAACGCAGGAATCAAAACGACTAAAAAAATGCGCAAGAAACAACTGAAAGGAAAGTGACATGTATTTTTTGCAAAGTGGAAATCAATCTAGTGTTTGAGAAGTGTTGTAATAAAACAGCTGGGGAAGAGTTTCAAGTTACTGCAATAAACATCTTCATAAAACCTGGATCAAAATGATGCCATTTAGCCAGAGGACCTTTTCTTTAATTGGCACCATCTAGAAGATGGGGGTGAGCCATATTCTTCAACTGCTAAAGAACCTTTGATAAAGGTGTAGGGTAGGGATCTCCAGGTTTTAAAGCTAATGGCATTATAGCAATGGCAATATATCCCCATGGCATGATAGTACGTGGCTTGGGAGGGGAACCTGCATATGGCAGCATTCATCTGACCCCCCTTACTCCTTTCCTCTTGGAGGCAGAGGCTGCAGGTTTGCTAGACATCATAGACACCAGGTAACACCAGTGCATTTTTGTAGATTGTACACCATGCATCTAAGGTGGAAGGAATAAAGATTTGGGTTGGTGGCCAATCAAACAGATTGCTTTTTCCTGCTGGAGTAACTCAGCAGGTCAGGCAGCATCTCTGGAGAAAAGGAATAGGTGACGTTTCGGGGTTGAGACTCTTCTTCAGACTGAGAGTCAGGGAGAGGGAAACTAGATGTATGAAAAGTTACAAAGAACAAATGAATGAAAGGTAAGAAAAGAACATGTCAAAGCCAGCACCGGTTTTAAGGAAAAGTGGAGCCCACAAAGGTCCATTGTTGGCAGTAGAAAAGGTAGCATGAGGGTATACAGACATTGAAACAAAGCAGGACGACAGTGAAATTAGTAGGACAGTGAGGATCAGGGAGGAACGGAGAGGGAGGGAATGCAAGGGTTACTTAAAATTAAAGAAATCAATATTTATGCCCCTGGGTTGTAAGCTGCCCATGTGAAATATGAGGTGCTGTTCCTCCACTTTGCATTTGGCCTCGCTCTAACACTGAAAAGTCAGTGTGGGAATCCTGGATTGTGTTAGCATTCTCGAGTGTCATTGGAGCTGCTCTCATCCAGAGAAACGGAGAATATTCCATCAAGCTGCTGACTTGCGCCTTGGTGGAAGGGTTTTAAGATATTGAGAGGTGAGTCATGGTTTCAGACCATGTCATCCTTCAATTAGCCTGTCAATGTTTACAGAGTGTCTGCTGTGTATTACAGCTGTTGCTATGAAAGGTGTTGCTAGTACAGGCCTGAAGAATTAATATTTTCTTGCAAAGATGGACCCAATCACATATTCACTTATATATAAAAAAACACTTTATTTAACATTGGATAAAGCACGTTCCCAAATTGCAATTAAATATATGGCCTTTGGTGTATAGTTGTACCTGAGATGATTTCTTGTATGTGATGTCAGGCTTGATAGATTTTTACCATAGTTACGATGTTAGCATTTGCTACAAATAGAAATTTTGTTATCATACCAGTGATGACTCACATCTGAACAAATAGAAAATTATGGATTCACTAAATACGCGCAGCTTGACATAAATGCATCTGTGTGTGGAGTTCAAGTAAACCAAATTGCTTTCCATTTTCTTCTCTTATATATAATTGCAATTTCAGCTGTAATGTACAAGTCTGCAACCCTGACCCAAGAATACAATTTCCTTGCATATTCATAATTGTACTGCCAAATGCATTGAACCATTGCCAAGCCATTGGCTAATTATACTTCCAGATTGCAGGACGCAATGTGGTCATCATTCTGGATGTAATGTAAGCCAGTGGTGATGTCCTTGTAATAAAATACTTTGCAAAATGAAAAGAGAGTGCTTTCATTCTCCGAGAGTGCAATGGCTGTGGTCGGTTTTTGATTATCAGTCAAACTACATTGCTCACTTCTGCCAGCGATTGCCAGGTTGTAATATACTGTATAAACATGTCTGGCACAATTTATGTCAGAAACCTAGAATTACACAGGAGGGGCCAATACTGAAGCTAATGCACTTATGCTAATTCTTTGACGAGGTGTCCACATTTTGAATGAAGTCTGTTAGCAGAATCAATAGATACAATATCATGGAGGAATAAATGTTAAAAAAATGTTATGTTAAATCAGTAATAACTAAACTAAACTAAATGACCACTATCAGTGTCTTATCTCAGATGCGAAGATGTGAGATGGTATGATGGTCACTTCACCAAGAATACGTTCAGGTAAAAAAAAAAAATGCTGTGCGATTGTAATGAGAAGAGATAAAATTGGTATTGTCGAACGAATGGGCATGTGCGTGCCCTCATTTTCAAACCTTTCATAAAAACAAAGTCTTTGCAATTTGAAAGGTACGGTAAAATTGCCAAGGTAAAATTAATTATACTAAGCTAATAAGATCTATGGGCAGGTCAGCTGCTCCAGAACGTCTCGTTTATCCCATACAGTAGATCTGACTGTATATATCCTATATAGTAGACCTGTATGACTCTCTTAAGGAGTAACTATGACTCTCTTAACATCAGGGAGTTACTGGCTAGTTACCGTAGCTGAGGATGTCTTCATCGTGTTCTCGCCGTCCTCAGTGAGTCGTGCCTCCACGTGGTCCCGCTGGAAACGACGCTAAACATCAAAGCGTCGGCCGAAACGACTTTAGAAAGAAACACGAGACGGACAACGATCTGCGGAGATCGGACCCCTAGCAGACGAGGGATACAAACAAAACAAAATGTTGGCTGATCTACTTGCCTAACCGGATGGGACTTGTCCCGGATAAAAATCGTCCCCGCATATTTCACCCCTGTAGCGGTGCTCTGCGAAAAGTGTATCAAATGCAGCAATTGAGCCAGGTCACGTCTGCGTGAGCTGAGCTATCATCCTCATTCCGCGTAACTCCAGGAAGAGGAGGAGAGACCCTTACCACCCTTAATATGCCTTGACGGTCCGGGGTCGGCTGGCCAGAGCCAATAGAACCCAGGGAAACCGCAAGTGGAGACATGTAACACTAAATTGATTCGATTGACATCTTTAAGTTTGAGCCTTGCTGGTTCGTGTACCGCATGCACACCGTGCCTTGTTGGTACCCAGTACTAGAACCGGGGAACAGCAAGTGTGGAGAACAATGACACATCAGATGATGTAAATAAGACGGCTACCTGGACAAACAGACTAGCCTCTCGAATGGTCGGCTCAGTTCCGTCACCCTTGCGGTGGTGGTCTTCCATGCTTGGTGAGCGATAAATTTCCAAATTGTCCGATTCATACTGACTTCTCACGATCGAGTCAGCTATAAGATCGAGCCTGCCCAGTCGCCGGGCCCAATCCTTGTGGTCCTGTGGTATTCGATGGTAGGAATTTTGCCGTGGACGAGCCAGGTAAAGACTCGAAATATACACTCATTTAATGGGGGCGCCCAAGAGTGTTACTAAATAGACCTGACCCCACTATTAAATCCATAAATCCATCGGCTGAATGTTTCCAGCATTTTGTTTTAATTCAGGTCATCTTCAGATTGCTGGGGGGGGGGGGGGGGGGCTCGTAGCATTAAACCACACCAAACCACCCCCCCATTTCCCCCTCCAAACATATGGTGTAATGGTACCCTAAGACTAGCTACTTCTCCACTGTTATCAGGCACCTGAAGGGGTGAGAAATTGCAAGCTTCACGCAGTCCACCCAGCAATCACCTCTCTCACAACACTTTTCCAGATGTGCTGCCACATACTCTTAACTCTACCTCTTTTGGTTATTCCATTACAGTATTTCAGGACTTTAATTTAGTTTAGTCTACAGATAGAGCATGGAAACAGGCCTTTCGGCCCACCTTGTCGACGCTGCCTATCGATCACCCATTCACACTTGTTCTATGTTATCCCATTTTCTCACCCATTCCCTACAGATTTGGGGGAATTTTACAGAGGCCATTTCACCTACAAATCCGCATGTCTTTGGGATGTGGGGAGAAATGGGAGAACCTGGATGAAATCCACTCCTTCATATTGCATGACAATCTATGCACAATTCTGCTGATTTGCACTTGTCATTGTGTTTATTGTTGTGTGTCGTTGCCATTTTATGAGCTTTATGCAGACAAGCTTTATGCGTTTTATTGCACCCTGGTGTATATGACAATAAAATGATCTGAATCTGAATCTGGATCTGAAACTGAAGTGAATTCCATTCATAGCTGTTTTTACCACCACCAATCTACCATCTGCTAAAATAAACTACATGCCGCCTCCAATAGTTTGAGTAATGGACATACGCCGTTACTGAATTCACTAATCATAACCAAAAATTATAATATATGGAATAAAAATATAGGTTATGCGTCAATTTTGATTCTATTTTCAGCTCACATTTCTCAGCACTTGCATGTGCAGATGATGTGGCTTCTTGTTACGGAATAGCATGAATCAGACGGCTTTTTAGGAATGTAACACCTAACTACCATGCCCCTGTAATACGTGGGTGGGGGGGGAAGGGGGGTTCACTTGTAAAGGCATCCATCCTGACACAATGGAATGAAATGTAACTTAAGTACAGCCCATCCTGCCTACAACCTGCCACTTTGGCACTTAATGGGGCTGGGACAAAGATCACACATCCCGTCTGCTCCCTGAGGGGGGGGATGGAAATGTAAATATTTGAATAAAATGACAGCTATGAGTCAATTGGTTTTGCATGTTTAGTTGTGGCTGGCGAGGTCACGGGCCTGTAAAAACCCAACCCTCTGAGCCAGGATGAGTGAGCAAGTTTCTTTAAAATCCCAAGACTTTACCCGTTAGAGTAAGGCAATAACGAGATCCATGTGGTCCATGTGGACCAGTTGCAGCATCAACATCACCAACTCCACCCGCCCCTCAGATCACAGGCTGAACTTGTTTCTGCAACCTGCACCAACTTCCCCTCCAGTGTCTTCTGGGCTGGGAATCCACTACCTGCGACCTTTAGTGACCTGAATTGAATTATCAATTGAATTATCCATCCCCCCCTCTCAGCCTGATATTCGTATCTTTGGCCTCTTCCACTGCTCCAATGAATTCCAAAGAAGGCTCAAGAGACAATATCCAATTTCCAACCTCACCCTGCTTCAGCCCTCAGGGCTCAACACTGAATTCAGATAACCTGCCCTTTTAGTAGGAGCAGGGATTGCTGGGAATGCACAAGGGCTGGGCACATTTGTCAGGGTCCGAGGGGACAGAGTTGGCATTTCCGATTGAAGATCTCTCAGGGTGAGGGAGTCATCTCTGTTTCACTCCCTATAGATTCTGTTTCACTCCCTGTGGATTCTGTCTGGCCTACTGAGTGTTTGCTTCATTTTCTGCATGTGTTTCAAATTCCCCAAATCAGCAGCATTTTGCTTTTGAGTCCCTGGCCAGTTGTGACGTAACTCAGATTTCCCTTCTCTACAGATGCTGCCTGATCTGCGGAACATTCCCGATGTTTGTTTTTATTTCAGATTTCCAACAACTGGCATATTTCAACAGGGATTTATTTCTGAAGATTCTCTATTTGCAGATTGGGATTAATTATCTACTGTTACAAAGAGTTCAGAACCCTCAATATCAATCTGTGTGGTGTGTTTTCTCTTGACATCCAGTCTATCAGAGACATTTCCTCTGATTTCTCTATCACTCAACTTTCTCTACTTCCTTTCCAAATATTCCCAATTTTGATAATCAAACTTAAACGTTAACACTGTGCTGCACTCTGCACACAATATCTGACTGTTATGTATTTTCAGCATTTTCTGGTTTTACAACCTATCTACTCATCCCCATCACATTCTGTTAAAATACATATCCAAACTTCATAAACTGTGCTGAATGTTGCTTAATTTTCCCTGTATTTTGCTCAAATAACATAAACACAACAATAGAGAATCATTTGAAGTCTGAAAAAAACTGCAATGAGAATAACTACAAGGGATTGGGAGTATTTCAATGAACCTCAAGAGATCTTGTCTAATACCCATTTGGCCTCCAGGTGTAGCATCACACAACAGCAAAAGACTTGCCTTGGAAAGGAAGGCAATTTATTTTTTAATTCCTTGAAGTACACCCGTCAAGTGAGAAGGAGCAATGCATTTTGATGTGCAATGTTTGGGGTGAAGGAAAAGATAATTTTAGTAGTTATGAAATTGTTGGAAGGAATTTACACAGAGGTTATAGGTATACAGCAATTGTTGTTTGGGCAGTGAGCTAACCATTCCAATAAGGTCAGGCTGCAAGCAGGCACCACCTACATACAAATGACTAACTGAAAGAAAACTACAGTGATGACGTGGGGAATGGCAGACTGTGGATCACTCTTGCACAGAACTGGCACAGACACAATGGGCTGAATTGACTTGTTTTATCTTCCTTGGACATGTACATGCAGGAAAACCTCGCGCTGCCTCGGCAAGGCCAGCAGCATAATCAAGGATGAGTCGCACCCTGACCACTCCCTCCACTCCCCTCTCCCATCGGGCAAAAGATATGAAAACACACACCTCCAGATTCAGGGACAGTTTCTTCCCAGCTGTTATCAGGCAACTGAACTATCCTACCACAATTAGTGAGCAGCCCTTAACTACTACCAACTCATTGATGACACTTGGAAAATCTTTGATCGGACTTTTCTAGCTTTCCCTTGCACTAAATGTTATTCCCTTACACTGTAAATGGCTCGATTGTTATCATGTATTGTCTTTCTGCTAACTGGTTTGCATGCAACAGAAGCTTTTCACTGTGACAATAAATTAAACTGAACAAAACATTGATGTTCATTTCTGGTTGCACAGTGAGAATGGCATTGGGTCCTCTTCTTGCTTCAGCAGTTTGCACGATAATCCATTACAACTATTTGACACAACACAGTTCATTTACTAGGCCAGAGACCTGTGGGGAGCCAGCTATACTGGCAAGATGCTGAAATCAGAAAGACAACATTTCTGTCTCATTTCATTGTCAGGATTCTTTCTGGGGACATTTTTCAAAATATGATAAGTTTTAATCTGCAATTTGAAAATCATAAGTATCAGTATTGCAGTTGAACAAAGGGGACTATGGAGGCATGAGGGAGAAGCTGGCCAAAATTTACAGGAAAGGGACCCTAGCAGGGATGATGGTGGAACTGCAATGGCAGGAATATCTGGGAAAAATCTAGAAGATGCAGGAACATTTCATTCCAAAGAGGAGGAAAGATTCTAAGGGGAGTAAGAGGCAACTGTGGCTGACAAGGGAAGTCAAGGACAGTATAAAATGAAAAGAGGTCTGTATAACATGGCAAAGATGAGCGGGAAGCCAGAGGATTGGTACATTTTTAAAGAGCAACAGAAGGTAACTAAAAAGGAAATACTGGGAGAAAAGATGAGGTACGAAGCTAAGCTAGCCAAGAATATAAGGAGGATAGTAAAAGCTTCTTTAGGTACGTTTGTGAAAAGGAAATTATTAGTTAAGACAAATGTGGGTCCCTTGAAGACAGAAACAAGTGAATTTATTATGGGAAACAAGGAAATGGCAGACAAGTTGAACAGGTACTTTGGTTCTGTCTTCACTAAAGAAGACACAAACAATCTCCCAGATATATTAGGGGCCAGAGGATCTAGGATGATGAAGGAGCTGAAGGGAATTCACATTAGTCAGACTGATGGGTCTGAAGGTTGATAAATCCCCAGGGCCTGATAGTCTGCATTCCAGGATACTCAAGGACATGGCTCTAGAAATTGCGGATGCATTGGTGATCATTTTCCACTGTTCTATAGATTCTGGATCAATTCCTGTGGATTGGATGGTAGATAATGTTATCAAACTTTAAAAAAAAAGGAGAGAGAGAGAAAGCAGGGAATTATACACCAGTTAGGCTGACATTGGTGGTGGGATAGATGCTGGAGTCAATTATTAAAGATGTAATAGCGGTGCATTTGGATAGCAGTAACAGGATCGGTCCAAGTCAGCATGGATTTACGAAGGGGTAATCTTGTTTGACTTCTGGAATTTCTTGAGGATGTAACGAGTAAATTGGACAAGGGAGAGCCGGTGGATGTAGTGTACCTGGACTTTCAGAAAGCCTTTGATAAGGTCCCACACCAAAGATTAGTGGGCAAAATTAGAGCACATGGTATTGGGGTTAGGGTATTGACATGGATAGAAAGTTGGTTGGCAGACAGAAAACAAAGAGTAGGAATTAACGGTTCCTTTCAGAATGGCAGGTAGTGACTAGTGGGGTGCCGCAAGGCTCAGCGCTGGGACCGTAGTTATTCACAATATATATTAATGATTTAGATGAAGGAATTAAAAGTAACATTACGGAGATTACGGAGAGTCGGTTTGTCAAGGACTTTCTCTAACTTCTACAGGTGCACAGTAGAGAGCTCGCTGACCGGTTGCATCGTGGCTTGGCTCGGCAACTTGAGCGCCCTGGAGAGGAAAAGACTACAAAAAGTAGTAAGCACTGCCCAGTCCATCATCGGCTCTGACCTTCCTTCCATCGAGGGGATTAACCGCAGTCGCTGCCACAAAAAGGCTGGCAGTATCATCAAAGACCCACACCCTCCTGGCCACGCACTCATCTCCCTACTACCTTCAGGTAGAAGGTACAGGAGCCTGAAGACTGCAATGACCAGGTTCAGGAATAGCTACTTCCCCACAGCCATCAGGCTATTAAACCTGGCTTGGACAAAACTCTGAACATTAATAACCCATTATCTGTTATTTGCACTTTATCAGTTTATTTATTCATGTGTGTATATATTTATATACTGGTATATGAACACACTGATCTGTTTTGTAGTCAATGCCTACTATGTTCTGTTGTGCTGAAGCAAAGCAAGAATTTTATTGTCCTATCAGGGACACATGACAATAAATTCACTTGAACTTGAACTTTAACTTGCTATTGATGGAGCGCAGCGTGGGTTCACGAGGTTAATTCCCGGGATGGCCAGACTGTACTATGATGAAAGAATGGAACAACTGGGCTTGTGTGCACTGGAATTTAGAAGGATGAGAGTGCATCTCATTGAAACTTATAAAATTATTAAGGGATTGGACATGCTAGATGCAGGAAACATGTTCCTAATGTCGGGGGAGTCCAGAACCACAGGTCACAGTTTAAGAATAAGGGGTAGGCCATTTAGAGCTGAGATGAAAACGTTTTCACTGAGAGAGTTGTGAATTTGTGGAATGCTCTGCCTCATAAGGCTGTGGAGGCCGACTCACTAGATGCATTCAAAAGAAAGTTGGTTAGAGCTCTTAGGGCTAGCGGATTCAAAGGATATGGGGAAAAAGCAGGAACGGTGTACATATTGTGGATGATCAGCCATGATCGCATTGAATGGCGGTGATGGCTCGAAGGGCCGAATGGCCTACTCCTGCACCTATTTTCTATGTATCTATGTATGTAAATTACACAGATTTTCCACATTTAGCCTGATACCCCTCATGATGGGTTAAAACATTGAGTAGCCATTAGCAGGAAAGTGGAGATTGCACAGTGGGTCACAAGTCCAAAGTGCCAGCAGATCTTATTTCTTTTTTTCCACTTTAGTTTTTATTGCTTTTATGTATACACAAATAAAACACAAATATAACAACGAAACATACAAAATTACAATGAAACGTACAACAGTGTAGCGGGGGGTTCAGTTTACAATTAATGATGCAGTATACAGAACTATTTTCATATTAAAACATTTTCCAATAACTTACATTATTGTCTATAAAATTATACAGTGTTGATGTCTTTATTTCTATACCTAATCCATTTTTCCCATTTTCTGTTAAACTCGTCTTCTTTCACTTTTAGAGAATATGTCATTTTCTCCATGACAAATATTTTCTGTACTATGTCTAACCATTGTCTAAGTCTGGGTGTGTCCGCTGCGAGCCAGTTTCTTGTAATGGCCTTTCTGCCAGCTGTGAGTAGGATTTTAACCAAGTAATGGTCTTCCTTCAGCACCACTGTAGTTATATTACCCAGGTATAAAATGGAACACTTCTTGCAGACTATATATCCTAATACCGTTAATTCTGAATTCACTCTGTCCCAAAATGGATCTATTTTTGGGCAACTCCAGAAGATATGTGCATGGTTTGCGTCTGTTTGGCCACATTGCCTCCAGCATGTTTGCTGCCTTAGAATTTCCTTGCTTTTTATGTTAGGAGTAATAAAGAAACAAATCAAATTTTTCTATTTAAATTCTCTCCAATTTTGTGAATTGGTGGATATCTGTAGTGTTACACACATATGATGCCATTCTTCTTCTGAGATTGTAATGTTCAATTCCTTTTTCCACTTAAATGTTACATAAAATGTAGTTTTAGCTTGACATTCCATTAAACTATGATAAAGTTTAGAAATAATCCTTAATGTTTTTTGATAATATGCACTATCACTTCTATCACTGGATTCTTTTCTTCTAGTGCCTCCCTTTTTACCTTTTTATTGTAATAATCTCTCAGTTGGAGGTATCTAAACAAGTCTTGGATCCGAAGTGCAAATCTATCCTTCAAATCTTGAAAACCTCTTAGGTCTCCATTTTCAATAACAGTACAAAATGCAGTCATTCCTTTCTTCATCCACTCTTTAAATGTTGAGTCATACATCCCTGGTTTAAATTCATTATCCAAAGCTATACATCTTAAAACTTTTTGTCGTTTATTCCGTTTAGGTTGTCTGGTAAGAGTGAACCAGGTTTCTAAAGTAAATATCGTTATTGGATCGATTATACTCCTGATATGTCCAGGAAGCGCTTTTTCTCCCAAAAGTGTTTGGATGTGGAAGTCAGGGATATATGTCTCAATCTCTTTCCACCTAGCTATATAGCTGTCCTCACACCAATTAATTAGTGGTCGAAGTTGGGCTGCATGGAAATATATCCTAAAATTTGGAAGTGTCATTCCACCTTTGTTCTTTGGCAACTGTAGTGTAGTGTATCGAATTCTGGCCTTCTTTCCTCCCCAAATAAATCTAGATATTAATTTATCCCATTCCGTGAATTGTTTTAATGGTACCTCTATTGGCAGAGATTGAAACAAGTACAATAGCCTTGGCAAAATATTCATTTTCACCACATTTATCTTACTACTAAAATCCATTAGGTAGGTGGACCATCTTTCTATATCCTTTCTTATGTTTTGGTTGATGTGATTATAATTGGCCCCATACAACATTGATATATTTTTTTTTATATGTACCCCTAGGTATTTGATTGATTTTGAATCCCATTTAATATTATAATTTTGTTTGATTTCTTCTGGGGGACAATTACATAGGAGGGTTTGAGTTTTTGAAATATTCACTTTATATCCTGCATAAAAATTAAATTTATCTATGATCCCCATCATCCTTGGAAAGGAGGTGTTTACTTCCGTGAGATACATCATTACATCATCTGCGAAAAGGCCAATTTTATGTTCTCTGTCTCTTATAGTTACTCCCCTCAGTTCCCTATCTTGACGAATCGCTTGAGCCAATGGTTCAATATATATAGCAAACAGGGTAGGGCTAAGACAACATTCCTGTCTCGTTCCTCTTCCTAACACAAATCTCTCAGTTAAGGACCCATTCACCTTTACTCTTGCAGTCGGTTGCTGGTAAATTGCTTTAATAACTTGAATTGACTCTTCGGTAAAGCCAAATCTTTCTAGTGTTTGATATAAGAATTCCCAATTAACCCTATCAAAAGCCTTTTCCGCATCTAGACTTATCAGGACAGCGTGCATACTTTCCTTTCGAATCTTGTGTATTATATGTAGGGTTCTTCTAATACTGTCCTGTGTTTGTCTGCCTATTAGAAAACCAGTCTGGTCTTCATCAATTAAATCTGGCATGAACTTTTCAAATCGTTTGGAGATAATTGAAGAATATAATTTATAGTCCACATTTAGAATTGATATCGGTCTGTATTTGGTACAATTTTCCTTGTCTTTGTTCTCTTTGGGGATTAATGTTATAATTGCCTCTTTCCATGACGGGGGTGTCTTGCCTTCTTTGATAATCCAGTTAAAGGTTCTCAGAAGAAGTGGGTTCAGCTCATTCCGAAATATTTTATACCATTCTATAGGGAAACCGTCGCTGCCTGGGGCCTTGTTTGATTTCATCCTACCAATTGTCTTCTCTATCTCCTCCAGTGATATTTCTGTTGTGATTATTTTATTTTGTGTCTCTTCAATACAGGGCAGATCTGTGGTACTTAAAAAAATCCTCATTGATTCCCCATCTACTGTAGATGTTTGTGTATATAATTCTTTATAATATTCCTGGAAGATATATTCTATTTCTTTTGGATCAGTCTTCAAATTCTGTGTATAGGGGTCCTTAATTTTGTGTATGGTGTTGTCAGCCTGTTGTTTGCGTAGCCTTCGGGCAAGTATTTTAGTGGATTTAGGGCCAAGCTCATAATGTGCTTGTTTTACAAATCTTGCTTTTTTCTCCACCTCTTGACCCACTATTCCATCCATTTGTCCCCTCAAATCTTCTATTTGCTTATAGGTTCTCTGGTCCTTATTATTTTTGTACTTCTGTTCTAAATCCTTCAGGTATGTTATCAACTTATTATATGTTTTAATTCTGGCCTTTTTAATATGTGATGCCCTCGCTATTAACCTACCTCGTATTACGGCCTTCAATGAGTCCCATAGTATGGATGGGTCCACCTCCCCATTGTCATTCTCCTCTAGATAAGTTTTGATTTCCAATTTAATATCATTAACAGTTGTTTTATCGTTCAGTATTCCAACATTTAATCGCCACACGGTGTTTTTCCTTCCACTGTACATTTGAATTGTTAAGTATATGGCATTATGGTCTGATACATCTGCCACACCAATTCTGCAATCCGTTACCCTATAACAGTCTTCTTTCTGCATTAAGAAATAGTCTATTCTGGAGTAAAGTGAGTGCGGTATTGAGTAATGTGTATAGTCTCTTTCTAGAGGGTGAAAATTCCGCCAGACATCAAGTAAACCAAATTCTTCACAGGTAGTGTTTAGTAGTTTTGTTAACTGGTTCTTATTCTTCTTTTTACTTGTCGTATCAAGCCTATGATTCAGTACAACATTCAGATCCCCCCACATATACAAATTCCTTCTGCTTCCATTGCAATAATATCAAATAGGGATTGGAAAAAATGTTTATCACTATCTGGGGGAGCACAGATATTCACCAGTGTCAGGATATTATCAACTTTGCCCTTTACTATGATATACCTCCCTTCTTTGTCTTTTATTTCTGTAAACATTTCGAATTTAACCGAGTTTGATATCAAGATTGCCACTCCTCTTTTGTGACTACAAGTATGTGAGCTATAATATGTGTTTTTATATCCAAATCTTTTCAGATTGTACTGAATCATAGGCTTGATACGACAAGTAAAAAGAAGAATAAATCTTTTCAGCTTCTCATGCTCTTGTCACGATAAATGGGTTTCTTGTAAGAAAATAATATGCATCTTCACTTTTTTCAATTTAGTCATGACTTTAGCCTTCTTAATTGGATTACCCAAACCATTAACATTAAGAGACATCAGCTTAAGTCCTTGACATTGCATCATTACACTTAGTGTGAATGATTTCACTGTATCCCCTCAATTCAACACCAGAACTATTCTGAACGACAAACCAAAACATATGAACAAACAAAGGTGTTTTACCTGGCAAAACAAAACATCAAAACATATATGGACTCCCAAATAAGGGTATTCTCTCTCCTCCATAGATCCAGAATCCCTTTGTAAATTGAGGAGGGAAGCCTAACACTAAGAAAGGGCCCTCTCCTAGATAAGAGGGGTAACCCTCTATGGGTCCCTCCATTCATTCTAGCTAATATTTCGCTAATCTCCCTAACAGTCGGATTTATCTAATACAGAAAGTTGTATTAAATCAACATTAATTACACTCACATGAGGTCTGTGAAGCTTGGTGATATTTTTAGAACCAGGCTTATAAACAGATTTCTCTATGAATATACATATCTATACACATATTTATAAACTTAGGATTCCATAAGAACTCAGTATTCTAACATATTGTGGCAGAAGCCATTGTGTTATCCATGTCTGTGCGTACCTTCATAATCATATCTCATTTCAAGCATGAGTCTTTTGTTGGAATACTTGAAGGTGCTCCCATGCCCGTCTGACTGTCTCTGATTCCCCGTGTCTCTCGATGAGTTGCCACCGCGCCGTTTGGTGGAGTTGTTCACGCAGTGGTGGCATGTCCGTGTCTCCCCGCAGCTCTTCCACTTTATAGCCTCTCCGTTGTAGCTCTCGCACGGCTTCCCTTGCGTTGTTGTAGGTTTGGTGTCCGCTCTTCCAGTGAATACGTATCTTGGTAAATGGTGTCTGAAAGCGGATTCCTTCCTCTTTTAAGAAACGTTTAATATGTTTGTATGCCTTGCGTTGTTGTACTACAGCGGTAGTATAGTCATGGTCAAGAGACAGCATTCATTCTCCAAGTTGGATCGTCTTTTGCCATGCCTGTTTGAGAACCATCTCTTTAACTTTAAACTGGAGAAAGTGGACAATTATGGATCTTGGAGGGGAACTGGGGCTTGGTTTCTGTGCCAGGGATCTGTGTGCTTGTTGAATCTGTAAATCTGTCATTTCAGGGATTGACATTTCACTTCTGAGCAGTTTCTCTACAAACTGAGGTACTGAGCTACCTTCCGCACCCTCTGGCACACCGTATATCCGCAGATTATTTCTTTGGGATCTGGACTCCAGATCATTCAATTTGTCGACAAGTAACTTCTGGTCTTTCAGTGTTTCTTGGAGTATGGTGTTTGCAGCGACACTCCATGTTTCCAGCTCCTCTATTCGGGTGGCGGCTTCTTCCGTGTTTTTTTGTGGTCTTGTATTGCTTGTGCATTCGCTGCCATCTAAAGATTCATTTCATGTTTAAATTCGGCCAGCTCTTCTCTCATATCCCGCTTGAACTCATCTTTGAATGATGTGAAGTCCGCTTTTAATTCTCTTCTCAAGTTGCTGATTTGTGTATTTATGCTTTTCAATCCGTCTGTTGCATCGCCTCTGTTGCATCGCCTCCACCAGCCTGTTTGTTTTTGGCTTCGTCCGTGTCGCTTCAGGCCTGACCTTCTGTTTCTTGCTTTTCTAGCATCTTTTCTTGCAACTTTCGGCTCTTTGTTTTGACTCCCCCACTCATACTGTACTCATTAAAACTTAAATACTTGCTTACTTTGAATTTAGGGGAGGTTTATTTATCCAACTGTACGGAGCTTTCTGTCTAATCAGCCACCATGCTCTGCCGCCTACCGGAAGTCAGCAGATATTATTTCAAGCAAAGGAAATACAACAGCGGTTCACATGAGGCGAAAAAAAAAAATCAGCAGCTAGCTCCATTGTAAGCAACACTTTACAACAATACTGCCTATCATTCACAGAAGGAAGTTCGATCCTGGACATGTTACAACGCCAAGCTCACTTTTACAAGAATGGGTAACAGTAGAAACACGTGGATTGTTTAAACGGGTTGGCTACATTTCCCAGCAAGACAAAAAAAAATGCTGCTGCAATGCTCAGAGTTGTAAAATGTGAGGCCTTTGGTTATAATATTCCCTTGGGATAATAGGCCATTTGTCTAACTTGTCACAATTGTCAAGGGGCGCGCACAGTTTCAGGGACACTGCCAGAAATCTGCTTTTGGGCCTGAAGCAGTTATTTTCACGGCCCTCTCTATTGATATTTGACACCTTGAGAAAGGGTTACGATGATATATGTGCGTAAGAGGTGCCAGCACAGGCAGCATTATGGCAAAAGTGCTTGAGATGATCAGAAGAGGAGCTCTGTAACACACAAAACCGAGGATCAATTAGAATAATTTATCATGTTCATATGCCAAATGAATTAACTTGAGTGCTTCTTTGTGGTTTTTGAATCATTGATATCTTGCATATCATTTCAAAATTGGAATATTTGAACCCAGTGGTTTCATATTTCAAAGTCAAACAACAAAGTTGAATAATTCAAAAATATTAATTTTCTATGATCATTGCTACAGTCGGGATTGAGAGTTGGGAGCTACAAAATGTTACTGTCAGTCCATCCGCCACCAGGAAGGCTTTAAAGCCCTCCGTTTCTTCCTCAACTGCAGAACCATCCAATTTCCCTCTACTAACACTCTACTCTGCCTAGTGGAGCTGATCCTCACCCTCAACAACTTCTCCTTTGACTTTTCCCACTTCCTGTCCAAGGCGTGGGCCCCAGTTATGCCTGCCGCTTTGTAGGGTACGTTGAACAATCCCTGTTCCAGGCCCCATCTGCAAACTCTCTCTCTGCTACTTTGATTATTGCATCGGTGCTACCTCCTGCACACACGCAGAACTCATAGACTTCAATAACTTCACCACCAATTTTCATCCTGCACTCAAATTTACTTGGACCATCTCTGACACCTCCATCCCCTTTCTTGATTTCACAGTCTCCATCACAGGAAATAGACTAATGACTGACATCTATTACAAACCCATTGACTCCCACAACTATTTCGACTACACTTCTTCCCACCCTGCTTCCTGAAAGACTCTATCCCCTAATCCCAAATCCTCCAAGATGAAGTGTTTCACACTAGGACATCCGAGATGTTTTGGCGAGACGAGTCAGTTGACGTAAGTATAATTCGTTATTTTAAACGATAACAAAGTGTTTAACTCAACTGCGTTTAGATCAGCCAAATAACACGAAGTTCCTTCCACGCAGGTGGAACTTAAATGAAGACTATCCAAAAACTCACGAAAACATCCCCGCGATCACGTGACTGCGCCAGCCAATAGCGAGGGTTCATGATGCCCCAAGCCACCACTAGCTGCCGCTACAATGTCCTCATTCTTTAGGGAACGGGGGTTCCCATCTCCCATCATAGATGAGGCCCTCTCTCGTGTCTCCTCGGTACTGCGCAGCTCCGCCCTTGCTCCCCCTCCCCCTGGTTGCAACAGAGTCCATCAAGTCCTTACCTACCACCCCATCAACCATCACATACAACACATAATCCGTCAAAATTTCCGCCACCTCCAACAGGATCACACCACTAGCCACATTTTCCCATCTCCACCCCTTTCCACCTTCCGCAGAGACCATTCCCTCCGCAACTCCCTGGTTGACTCATCCCTTCCCACCCAAACAACCCCCTCCCCAGGTACCTTCCCCAGCAACCGCAAAAGATGCAACACCTGTTGCTATACCTCCTCCTTCAACTCTGTCCAAGGACCCCGACAGTCCTTTCAGGTTAGGCAGAGGTTCACTTGTACCTCCTCCAATCTCATCTACTGTATCCGTTGTTCAAGATGTGGACTCTTATACATCGGCGAGACCAAAAGCAGACTGGGCAATCGTTTCGCGGAACACCTTCGCTCAGCTTGCGTGAACCAACCTCATCTCCCGTTTGCTAAACACTTTGATTCTCCATCCCATTCCTACACAGACATTTCTGTCCTAGGTCTCCTCCGTTGTCAGAGTGAGGCTAAATACAAATCTGAGGAACAGCATCTTATAGTTTGCTTGGGCAACCTACAGCCCAGTTGTATGAATATTGATTTATCTCCTTTCAGGTAGCCCCGGCATTCCCTCCATCTCTATCCCTCCCCTACCCAAGTCGCACTAGCTTCTCATTTTTACCCTACAAACAGCTAACAATGGCCTGTTTCCTTTATCATTGTTACTTTTTTGCATATCTTTCATTCATTGTTCTTTATCTCTCCACGTCATCGTCTATATCTCTCATTTCCTTTATCCCCAACCAGTCTGAAGAAGTGTCTTAACCCGAAATGTCACCCATTCCTTCCCTCCAGAGATGTTGCCTGTCCCAGTTACTCCAGCTTTTTGTATCTATCTTCGGTTTAAACCAGCAGCTGCAGTTCCTTCTTACTCACAGTCACATTGTGTAAGGAAACCTTTAAGAACTAGCATATTTGTCCATTCAGGTTCTCCAAAAGATTACTGAAACTGCATCTTGATATAAAATCATGAGAGTTCATAAAATCATGAGAGGAATAGATCGGGTGGACACACAGAGACTCTGGCCCAGAGTGGAGGAATTGAGAACCAGAGGGCGTAGGTTTAAAGTGAAGGGGGAAAGCTTTTATGGGTATATGAGGATGACCTTTTCATACAGAGGGTGGAAGGTTTATGAAACAAGCTGCTGAAAGCAGTTGAAGTAGAGACTATCACAACATTTAAGAAGCAATTAGACAGAGACATGGATAGGACAGGTTTGGAGGGTTATGAGCCAAAGCAGGCAGATGGGAGCAGTGTAGATGGGATATGTCGGTCAGTGTGGGCAAGTTGGGCCGAAGGGCCTGTTTCCACATGGTATGACTCTGACTCTAAGAAGATTGACACTCTAATTGCACTGAAAGTAGTGTATTTTATTGTAATATTATAAAAAAGAAAATTCATCTGATTTAAAAGTTCATGCAACACACCGCAGGCCATGCAGAAAGATTAAAATGCACACACAATGTGTCAAAATCCTCATTCTAAAGCCATTAATACACTAATCTATGACAAGTACAATGTGTTCTTGCACACAAAAATGGATAAAATTGATCAGGAGATTGTTTTACTCATTGACAAGTTTCATATTCCAGGATAAGAATTTTAAAAGCCATTTAGCCTTCATCAGAACAGGCTGAATTAATCAAGAAATTATAGTTAAGTTAGAGCACGTCCAATTAAGTTTTATATGATTGAGGCAAATATTTTCACATGGTGCATATCAATAATATCCTCACTGCTGTGAAAATATTGCCCTAAGCTATCAAGCAATGACAAGAGATTACAGAATTTAAAATGGGGGTGCATGAGAGTGCAAATGCTAGAATCTGGAGCAAATAACTGCAGGAGAAATCCGGTGGACCAGGCAGCATCTGTGGAGCTGAAGGATAGTCAACATGAAGCCCTTACATCAGGCCTGAGAGTGGAGAGAGAAGATAGCTATCATAGGCTGGTTGTGAGAGGAATGGTCGAAGACAGGGTATGTTAGGTGATCAATAGTACCTGGTGAGGTTGGGGGAAATGGGCCGATGGGGCCAGCTGGAGGAGGGGAAAGGGGAAAATAGAGACAGAGGCTGAAGGATGATAAATCGAACCAGTTAAGGGAAGAATGATAGGCAGACCAAACAACAGGTGTGTGGGTGATGGACAGTTGAAATAAGCTGCAAGAGGTTAAAACATCTACGTAAAGGGTGAGGGAGGCGTAAGATGAAAGGTGAACATAGGGGAACTAGAATCTAGGTGCAAAAAATAATCCGTTGGAGGAACTCAGCTGGTCCACAGTAGCAGCAGGAGCAGCATCTGTGGGGGAAAAGAAATTGTCAACGTCTTGGGTCAAAACACTACATCAGTACAGGGATCTCGGTAGACCCTTAGGAGTGGGAAATGAACACAGGGAGTGTGGGTTATCTAAAATTGGAAAATTAAACATTCATACCATTGGGTTGTCAGATAGGAAGGGAGTTAGTGGATTTATAGCATATATTGTCTTGAGATGGAGATGGTCTCTCCAGAAAAAGGAGAGATTGGTCAGAAATGGTCCAAGTGACTTTGAGAGCAGGGTGGAAGTCAACAGAATTGAGAATAACTGTATTTAAAATAAAAGGAACAATGTTTGAGTAAACATTTTGCAGAAAATAGACCAAAACGGTCTTTCTATAAAATAGACCATGGCAATGCTGGGACTTGCATTTGTTTTATTTGGAATATGTTCTTTACTCATTGCCTATGTGGATAATCAAACTGTGAGCTTATCCAATCAATTAATGACATCAGAAATAGCTAAGGTGATTCATTGATGTTGGGGGGGTTCGAGGTTGTCCAGTTTGTCTACCAGTTGAAAAGACATCTTAATATATTACCAGAAATGACCCCAACGGTGCTCAAAATTAAAGGGAATCTGTTCCAGGGAACAACTCAATTAACAGATTGGCATCAATCTATTTAATAACAAACATAAAACATTGTTTGGAAGAGAACAGAACTTAAAAAATGCTGGGCTAAGTTTAAATATGATCCCCTTCATTAAACCTGTACTGCTGACAAACAGTATCAACGATGTGGAACGGAATGTAAACTTAAGGTCATACACGGGGCATAATACACAGGAGATTGTTACTAATAATTGTAAAGATATATTGATAGCAATATGTGGCTGCCCAAGAATCCTAAAGAGGAATGCAAAAAAATGTAGATACAATATGTAGGAAGGAACTGCAGTTGCTGATTTACACTGTAGATAGACACAAAATGCTGGAGTAACTCAGCGGGACAGGCTGTATCTCTGGAGAGAAGGGATGGGTGACATTTTGGGTCGAGACCCTTCTCCTCAGTCTGAAGAAGGGTCTTGACCCAAAACATCACCCATTCCTTCTCTCTAGAGATGCTGCCTGTCCCGCTGAGTTATTCCAGCATTTTGAGTCTAAAATTCAGATACACATTTGCTTGAACTTGTACCACTCCCATATCATGGCATGCTGAAATAAGTCAAATCTTATGCATGGAACACAGCGTGCTGGAGTAACCCAGCGGGTCAGACAATATCTCTGGAGGACATGGATAGCTGGCATTTTGGGTTGGGACCCTTCTTTAGACTAATTGTAATAGGGGGAAGAGACCTGGAATAAAGGAGGGGCCAGGACAGAGCTTGACAAGTGATAGGTGGATAGGTGAGTGGGGGGGCGTAGGTTGGCAGATGGGTGAGAGGCTAGAGATGAGAAGGAGACAATGGGAGATAAGGAGACAAAAGGGTGTCGGATAAGGAGAAAAGGGGAAGTGAAAGAGAAGTGAAATGTAAAGCCAGAGTGGGGGATCCATGTGAAGGGGGGCAGGGTGGGAGGGGGTGCAATTGTGAGGGGAATGGGTGTGCAGTGGAATGGGGAGGGGGTGCAGCAAAGAGTGTGGGGAGAAATATTAACAATATGTTTATGTCTCAAAGATTAATTCCAAAAATATTACCTTCACCTTTTAAATGTCTAGAAGAGGATTCAGAAAAAGCAAGATTAAAGCTCAGGGTGGCACAGTGGCACAGTGGTAGAGTTTCTGCCTGACAGCGTGAGTGACCCCGGTTCAATCCTGACTACAGGTGCTGTCCATTCGGAGCTTGTACTTTCTCCCTGTGACCACGTGGGCTTTCTGCGGGTGCTCCGATTTCTGCCCACACTCCAAAGACGTACACGTTTTGTAGGTTAATTGGTTTCTGTAATATTATGAATTGTCCCCAGTGTGCAGGATAATGCAAGAGATCGCTGGTCGCTGTGGACTCAGTAGGCCGAGGGGCCTATTTCCACACTGTATCTCTAAATAAAAGGTTTAACACGGGTGTAGATTTTTTAGCAAAAATGTCAATAAGTTACCTCCATTACTGAGGGAGAAGTAACTGGAGTGTGGACATTAGCGATAAGTGGCAAAAGTACCAGAGATCATTGTGGAACAAAAATGTCCACGGTGAGATATACTCTGGAAATTACTACCTCAAAGTTGCATGTTCAATAATAACTTTTAAAAGGTGAACACTTAACTGGATGAAAATGGAAAGCAGGGCTATGGAGAAAGTTCATATAAATGGACAAAGCAGACAATGGCCTTCTTGTGTGCTGATTATTCCATAGATTAGCTTAATCAAGCCTCAGACAAGTTAAATCCAACTTCATAAACGAGCTGCAGCCTATCGTAGAGCATTTGCTCAGTACATGGATGTTTTTGACAATACACAGTAACCACCTCTGTTGACACTTCCATAAATTGGAAAAAGGAGGCCAATGTAATAACAAAATTATTAATCATTCATCCAAAAACAAAATAAAGACCTCAGCATTTAAATCTTATTATAGACTAGGATCAGAGAGCTATTGACCCACACACTGTCCCATCACTAAGTGACAAGTGCAAAATGAAGCAGAAACATAAATTTAACTTTGTGTACATTATTTATATCATGGCTGGCTGATACATTTAAATATCATATTTAAATTCAGCGGCACACAATATTGGTATCCAATGTGAATCTGAAAGTGTGCTTTTGCCATCATAAGAATGATGGCTTAATAAGGACGAACCTGCATTACTGAATTTCAAAAATATTCTAGTCAAGGTACGAATACTATTCTTCTACAAGTAGTAGAAATGAGGAACTGCAGATGCTGGTTAATACGTAAATGGACACAAAGTGCAATAGTACAGCAGGTCAGGCAGCATCTCTGGAGAACATGGATAGGTGATGCTCTTGGTCGTGATCCTTATTCAGACTGAAATAGGGTCTTGACATGAAACTTCACTATCCATGTAGTTCAAAGATGCTGCCTGACCTGAGTTACTCCAGCACTTACTATCCTTCTCCAATCTGTTATGGAGTCATAAAGTCATACGGTGTGTACAGCGAGGAAACAAGCCCTTCGGCCCAACTTGCCCGCACCGACATGCCCATCTACACTAGCATTTTTTTTCACCTCTGTTATACACATTCACATGTGAGGAATCAGTCAGACACATTGTAATATAAAAAATAATTGTACATAATCCATATTAGTTCAAGTTAATTCAAAGTTGTATTCCATATCTCAACATTGGTTTCTGGATAAATAGATTTATACTAGTCCACTGGAGAAGAGCGTCTTAGAACACTATGCTTGAAAAATGTTAAGAGTTATTTTCCCCAATGTCATTTATTTTCCTGGCACATCCAAACAAAATAAATTTGTTTTGATTTTTTCTATTAAAATGAGTTCCTTTTCTTACTAAATTTCTCCATTCTGTCTTCATCTACACAAATAAAATAAAATAAAATTTTCAATGCAACTATGCGAAATGACTCACCAATTGCAAAGGTTTTGTCACAATCCATTCACTTTAATGTTTTTCCGAAACTTCCACCACATGCTTCCATGAACATATCAAGGAGCATACACATGGTCAGCAGTTTCTAAAACTATCCAAGCTGTGTACAGCCAGGAAAGCAAATGAGTCTGCAGAAGGCTGCTGACCCGAAAGGTTGTCCAAGTAGGCTGCCTGATCCACTGAGTTACTCCTGCAGTTTGATTTTTGCTCAATGAAATAGTATCATGGCCTATTGAATGCAAAACAGGGATGTCTTATACAGGTCCTTGCATTATGTACAATCCTGGCCTTACCTGAAAAGGGATGCATTTGCTATATATTTTCATCAAAGATTCACCAGATCGGCTCCAGGGATGATTATTCTGTTACATGACAAGATCAAGCACACGGGGCCTCCATTCACTAAATATCGTTATCAAAACAATTAAGTCAATTAATGGGCTTGAAAGGATGATTGGGGAAAGACATTTCTCCTACTGAGTCCAGGAGATGCAGCTTGTAAATAAGCAGCAAGCCATTTACGAATGAAATAAGGAAACATTTGTTTTCTTATAAACTTGTGAATCTGAGGAATTCTCCAACTGAGAATGCTGCCGAGGTTCAGATATTGATTGCCATCAAAACCAAGATAAATACAGTACGGGATATTAGAAGAATCAAGAGATATGGGCATGGAGCAGATTTGAGGGACAGAGTCGATAACCTCCTCCATTGCTTAATTTCTGATGTGACTAATTTTATAAATAACTAGACCAAGTGCAGACTCCCCCAACACGAGATTCCCACAACGCAAGCCGTTCCCACAACGCAATATTGCACCACTCACGCGTTGCCCCCAACTGCGCAGGCACAGCTCATTTCTCCTCATCCCCCAGCACGCCCTCTTCAATCCCTCGAGGGGGGGGTAGAGAGGGAGGGGTGGGAGAGAGGGAGGGGGGGTGGGGCAGAGAGGGAGGGGGGGTTAGAGAGGGAGGGGTGGTAGAGAGGGAGGGGTGGAGAATAGAGAGGTTTCGGGGGTGGTAGAGAGGGAGGGGTGGGAGAGAGGGAGGGGGGCAGAGAGAGAGGGGTGGGCAGAGACGAGGGAGTAGAGGGGAGAGAGGAGGGGGGGTAGAATGGGTAGAGAGGGAGAGAGTGAGGGAGGGAGATGGAGGGGGATAGAGAGGGAGTGTGGTAGTGAGGGTGGGAGTTAGGGTAGATAGGGAGGGGGCATCTCCCTCCTCCACCCCTCCCCATCTCCCTCCTCCACACCCACCCCCATCTCCCTCCTCCACACTCCCCACCCCATCTCCCTCCTCCTCATTTCCCCCATCCTCCTCCCCTCACTCCCATTCCCTGCCCCAGGACCTACCCAGGTCGTAGAGCCAAGGCCTGGTACTTGGCCTGGTTCTCATACTCGGCACGGCCCTGGCTGTAGTCTGCAACCGTCAGCTCGGCCGCCGGCCTGGGCTCCAGTGTAGGCCCCGACTTCATCACTGGGCTAGTCCATGACCCCGGACCCAGGCTCATCTTTGGTTCCAGCGGCGGCTTCTTTCTTGGCCCCGGTCACGGCCCATCCCAAGCCCCTGGGCTCGGCCCTCACTCCAGCTCCAGCACCACCCTCCCCACCGGGCATTGGGCGCCGGCAGCCGTCGCCAATCCTTGTCCACCGCGAGCGTGGAGTGCCCCTCCCTCCCGCAGTGTCTCGTCCTGCCTTGCGAGTGCATTGTTACGTCACTCGGGTTTTTGTCCGAAATGGGTGAGTTTTCAGGCTGTTTTTAAAACTTTAAACGATTAAAAACTTGGGAATATAGGTGGGAATACGACGGGAAGATGTTTATCGCCTCGACGAGCAAAATGTGAGTAGGATGTGCGAAAATGGGAAGGCTGTGGCCTAGCGTTTGGAAGAAAATAGGGAAATTAACCAGATTGACACACACAGCCACAAACAAGACAAAGACTTTTAGTATTATAGAGATGTGTCACACAGTGACCACGGCTAATGGATCTGAAGAAAGGTCATGACCAAAAATATTGTATGGCCAATTCTTCCCACAGATGCTGCCTGACCCACTGAGTTCTTCTAGCATTGTGTTTTTTTGCTCAGGATTTCAGCATCTGCAGACCTGTGTCTCAAGACTGTTAGGATCCTGGTGGATATATAACTAGTCCTGGGCCTCTCTGAAGCTTGGTCCAAGGCCCAAGACCTAATCCTATTTCATTACAGAAGAGTAATATGTCTCGTTTCATGACCCAGAGGGAAAGTGACCAGTTGAAACCACTGAGGCAGAATATATCATATTAAACCAGGAGTCCCATTCTTAGAATAAAGGGAAAGCCATTTAAGACTGAGATGAGAAAAAACCCTTTTCACCCAGAGAGTTGCGAATTTGTGGAATTCCCTGCCACAGAGGGCAGTGGAGGCCAAATCACTGGATGGATTTAAGAGTGAGTTAGATAGAGCTCTAGGGGCTAGTGGAATCAAGGGATATGGGAGAAGGCAGGCACGGTTTATTGATTTGGGACGATTAGCCATGATCACAATGAATGGAGGTGCTGGCTCGAAGGGCCGAATGGCCTCCACCCTGCACCTATTTTCTATGTTTTCTATGTTTCTAAACACTGCCTCCAGCTCTTACCCAAATATCACAACCCAGCCCAGACCCCTGTTTTTTTCTCTCACCTTCACCTAATGTATCATTTTATCAATGTTGAAAGGCAACATACCAACAGTGCAAGTGCAGATCCATCACAACAACTTTTATTTACAAAAGCATGAAAATTCCATTTGTGTTCATTGACAATGACATCGTGAACATCCAGATTGACAGAAACAGTGAAGACAAAATGTAGAAACTAGGAAGAGCAGAAAAGGGGGCGGCAACAATGTGGACAATGCAATATGATAGAAGAGACACAATTTATTCTTTACCGGAATCAAACAACTTTCTCACAAAATAAAACGTGCTGGAGGAATTCAGTGGGTTAAGCAGGATTGGTGGAGGAAATGGCCAGACGTTTTGGGCTTTGACTCTTCTTGAGACTGAATCAACCTTAAAAGTTATTTTGAAGCAAAGTTCACCATTTTTTCAAAGAAATCAAATAACTACTTGAGAAATAAGTGTGTTAAATGACAGAAAATTGACTTTACCACAGTTCACATGAAGAAAAACACAGGGTACAAAGCTGATAAGACAAAATAGTCTGTTTCCACAGACTATTTGAAGTGTTTCCACACTTCAGACTGTTTCAGCAATAGCATCGTTGTAAAGTCATTGGTCTACTGTTGATTGTAATTGTTTGAAACATGTATTAGCGCAAGGTTAAGCCATTCTCAAGACATGTGCATTGTGAACCTAACAGACTTGTGTTTAGTCAAACTCTATGTAGTCAAATTACCTAAACTTTCTGAATTCAATTGTATTGTGATGAGTGAAATAAGGCTCTGGTCAAGAATATGAAGGAGGCATGAGGCAGGTATAGGCAGCCGAGATCAAGTCCCTGGCGGAGTTTCAGGAGCTGAGGAGCAAGTTAAAAAATAAATCGGGAAGGGAAAAAGGGGACAGGAGATAGCTCCGGCAGATGGTATTAAGGATAATCCCAACAGATTTTATAAACATATTAGGGGAAGAAAGGTAACCGGAAAAAGAATGGGGGGCCTCAGGAATCAACTCTGTATGAAGCCACAGGAGATAGGCAAGGTCCTCTGTTATTACCATGGAGAAAGGCATGAGGACCAGGGAACTGGGGGCAGTCAATGGAAGTGTCCTGAAGGCAGTCAGTATTATGATCGAGGAGGTGCTGAAGGTGCATGAAAGCAGACAAATCTTCCATGCCTGACCAGATATATCCGAGGACAGGGTGGAAAGCTAGCGAGAAAATTACAGGTGCTCTGGTTGAGATTTATGAGTTATCGTTAAATATGGGTGAGGTGCCAGCAGATTGAAGGGTGGCAAATATTGTGTCTTTTTTTAAGAAGGGCAGCAACAAAAAGCCTGTGAAGTACAGGCCAGTGAGTCTAACATCTGTGCTCGGAAAGTTACTAGAGAGTATTCTAATGAATAAGATAAACATGCATTTAGATGAGCGGGGGCTGATTATGGATAGTTAGCATGATTTTGTAATGGGAGATCTTGTCTCACAAATCTGATTGAGCCTTTTGAGGATGTGACCAAAACGGTTGATGAGGGCAGTGCCATAGACATCATATATATGGATTTCAGCAAGGCATCTGACAAGGTTCTGCTCTGGAAGGTTAGATCGCATGGGATCCAATGAGAGCTAGCTGACTGGATAGAAAATTGGCTTAATGGAAGGAAGCAGGGGATAATGGTGGATGATTGATTTATGGTCTGGGGGGGCTGTGACTAGTGATGTGCCTCATGGTTCAGTGCTGGGTCCATTGCTGTTTGTCATCGATGTTAATGATTTAGATGACAATGTACGAGGCATGATTACTAAGTTTGCAGATGACACTAAAATGGGTGGTATAGTAGATAGCGAAGATGGTTGTCAAAAATAACAACAGGATCTTGATCAGTTGACCAGCTGGGCTGAATAATGGTTAATGGAATTTAATATAGAGAAGTGCAAGGTGTTGCATTTTGGAAAGTCAAACTAGGGCTGGAACTACACAGTGAGTGGCAGGGTCTGGGGAGTGTTGTAAAGCAGAGAGATCTAGGAGTCAGGTACAGAGTTCGTTGAAAGTCATCAGTCAGAGTATCGAGTAGAAAGTATTGAGTAAGCCAGCAACTGCAGTTCCTTCCTACACATATTGGGAGATCATATTACAGAGATAATATATATATATAAGCATCTGGACAAACAGGGTCTGATCAGGAACAGTCAACATGGATTTGTGCCTGGAAGGTCATGTTTGACAAACCTTCTTGAATTTTTTGAAGCGGTAACTAGTGAAATTGATGATGGTAAAGCAGTGGATGTTGTCTATATGGATTTCAGTAAGGCCTTTGACAAGGTTCCCCATGGAAGGTTGGTTAAGAAGGTTCAATCTTTGGGTGTAAATGGCAGAGTAGCAAGATGGATTCAACAGTGGCTGAATGGGAGATGTCAGAGAGTAATGGTGGATGGCTGTTTGTCAGGTTGGAAGCCGGTGACCAGTGGGGTGCCTCAGGGATCTGTGTTGGGTCCACTGTTGTTTTGTCATGTACATCAATGATCTGGATGATGGGGTGGAAAATTGGATAAGTAAGTATGCAGATGATACTAAGATAGGTGGTGTTGTGGATAATGAAGTAGATTTTCAAAGTCTACAGAGAGATTTGGGCCATTTGGAAAAGTGGGCTGAAAGATGGCAGATGGAGTTTAATGCTGTTAAGTGTGAAGTGCTACCTTGGCAGGACAAATCAAAATAGGACGTACATGGTAAATGGTAGGGAATTAAGGAATGCTGTGGAACAGAGGGATCTAGGAATAACTGTGCATAGTTCCCTGAAGGTGGAATCGCATGTAGATAGGGTGGTAAAGAAAGCCTTTGATGTGCTGGCCTTTATAAATCAGAGCATTGAATATAGGTGTAGGGAAGTAATGTTAAAATTGTACAAGGCATTGGTAAGACCAATTCTGGAGTATGGTGTACAATTTTGGTCACCTAATTATAGGAAGGATGTCAACAAAATAGAGAGAGTATAGAGGAGATTTACTAGAATGTTGCCAGGGTTCCAGTAACTATGTTACAGAGAAAGGTTGAACAAGTTAGGTCCTTTATTCTTTGGAGCGCAGAAGGTTAAGGGGGGAATTGATTGAGGTCTTTAAAATGATAAAAGGGATAGACAGAGTTGACGCGGATAAGCTTTTCCCATTGAGGGTAGGGAAGATTCAAACAAGAGGGCATGACATGAGAATTAAGGGACAGAAGTTTAGGGGTAACGTGAGGGGGAACTTCTTTACTCAGAGGGTGGTGGCTGTGTGGAATGAGCTTCCAGCAGAAGTGGTGGAGGCAGGATCGATTTTAACATTTAAAAGTAAAGTGGATAGGTATATGGACGTGAAGGGAATGGAGGGGTATGGTCTGAGTGCAGGTAGATGGGACTAGGGGAAAACAAATGGTCGGCATGGACTGGAAGGGCCGAGTGGGCCTGCTTCCGTGCTGTAATTGTTATATGGTTATATTTTATATGGTTGTACAAGATATTGGCGAGGCCACACTTAAAGTATCGTGTTTAGGTACATAGATAGGATAGGTTTAAAGGGATAAGGACCAAACACAGGCAGGTGAGACTAATGCAGATGGGGCATATTGTTCAGCATGGGTAAGTTGGGCCGAAGAGCCTGTTTTCATGCTATGACTGAAGGACACCATTCCTACAGTAGTATTGTATTCCTACCATGGTCTTGCATAGGCAAAGTATTTTGTCATCTCCAGTCAGTCTGAAGAAAAGTGCAAAGTAGAGGAGTAATATTATGAGTTGTTGGTTGAATCTACATAAAATAGAAACGCCTTTTGGATTTATCTCATCTTGACATTCATCTCAGAAAGAGCCGTGTGTTACTTTCAAATGAGTCTGATGGCAAGCACAACAGTGTTTATTTATGCAGTACTGGGAGTTGAATCATCAAAAGCCATAAAAATGTGATAATCTAATGTTTAGCGCTGGAGACAACAGCAAATAACATACAATTTGCAGAGAGCTGCTTCAGGTGACAGGTAATGATGTATAGTGATCTGTAAACACTGTAATGATTCAAAGCTGCATCACAGCCAGTTTTCATCATGCCTGCTTAGAGTATTCTGGACTCTGATACAGTATTTCTAGTGGGATATTTCATTTAACAAATGCTTCACTCTGCATTGTTTGTTTTATTATTGTAAAGCGTATTTTTTTTCTTTAAAAATAAAATTAGTGTTATTTAATATTTGCATTTGTCAACAAATTCTAGATTGCTCATCTTTCACTGGAAGAAAATAATTAAAGAACCAGATTATTTTTGCATGCATGGCTTGGCACTAACTAATGATCAATTAAAGAGTTAATGTAACATGCACTTACATCTATAGCAACAGTTCCTCTGTACTACATGTTCATCCTAAATACTGATTTGTTAATGTTATTATATTTCAGTGACATAGCTCCTCCACAGGCACTTAACTCTCTTAAATAGCTTTTAAATCTCTGTAAGAATGTCTCATGCTCGGGAAGCAATCTGCTATACATAATAAATTCTTGGATTATTAGCAAAGTTACGGTTTCAGCAATGAGTTTGAACATTGCAATGCAACAGACACCTGTTGCACAGGTAAAAGGTCTCGAAAGCTGTCCTTTATTGAGCTGAAACAGGTTTAAGATTCTAATAGTGTGTGCCATCTGCACACCTGGTGGTTCTGACATTCCTTCATCTCCAGCCAGTGATTTTGTTCCTCTTCCCCGCTGCTGTTCTGACCCATGGAAATCCATCCGATCATTTCCTTGCGCTTCATACTGCGCCGGTTGTAAATCGAGACCATCAACGTGACTTCCGAGAGCTGGAAAAGGGCGACCTGAAAGATGAAAGTCTCCTTGTAGACTGGGTTAGGCTGACCACGTCGAATTGAGGTCTTGCACCGTGACATCTCCTGCCCAACTGAGTTGAGGAGAGAGAGCTTTGCATAAGTGTCTAGAAAGACAAACAGAGAAGAAAGCCAAAGTTAAGTTTGTTTATGTCAAATTCTGTGGTCGCACACAATAATAAATAGATCACAGCACTACAAATTATCCTTTTGTAAATAATATATAATTAACAGTATATATTTTTCTGTTTTTTAAGCTGACCATTTTATTCTCTGGGCTTTTAAAGTGGCCATTTTTTAAATTAATCCTTTTTGGGTTTTCAACATGAAACCTGCAATCTCTCTCTCACTCACCACCACTTCACCACACTATCAACACCTACCCTCTCACCACAACTCTGCCCCACCTTCATATTCCAAAATAATTAACCTTCTATCTTCCAGAAGATAATCCAGACTGGTAGGATTTTCTATAAACCTTGACCAAGACTGGTACAGTGGTACACTAATCGAATCAGTCACACTGCAATATTGAAACTGAAATCTAGACTTTCTCCAGCTTATACCCAACAAAGCAGGGACGTGTTCGAAATGTGCTTTGTACAGGAATCAGAATTTGAAAAAAAAAAATCTGCAATCTGATTAAAGCCACAACTGGGAACCTAGATTTCAAAGATTTAGAAGTGTTATGAAGTGTTTGTCCATTTTCAGATTCCAACCCACTTATCACTCTCATAAGAAGGCAAAATTCATAGGTGTGAAAATTAGTCAGATGTCATACAAAACAGCCAAATTGCTGCAAATAGAAACAGAATTGTAGCCAGTGGCTGATGATTAACAGGAAGTTCTTCTGATAACCTTCTTTTGGCAAAGACATCATATCGCTGAGGGAAAGGAGAGGAATTGGATGGGTAGAAATCACAGATAAAGTATTACATAGATTATGTCATTCTTTAACTACAAAGTTATATTTATAAATAGAGAAATGTGCACACACTAAAGAAGCAGATTAGATATGGTAAAATCTTAATACCAGGTGAAGAATTAACTGGAAATCAGTGGAATGGTATTGTCATTGCCATTGGGCAGGAGATACAGTGGCCTGAAGTCCCACGTCATCAGCTTCGGAAGTCTTCTGTGGCTCTTACCAATTTCTACAAATACACCATAGAAAGCATCTTTTTGTATGGGTCACAGCTTGGTTTGGGAACAAGTCTGCCCAAGACCGCAATAAATTGCAGGGAGTTGTGGATGTAGACCAGGCTATCACACAAACCAGGCCCCCATCCCCAGACACCTCTCCCACCCAACCCCCCCGCCCCAAACTCCATCTACACTTCACACTGCCCCTGAATAGCAACCAAAATAATCAAGGAACATTTTCACCCCAGTCATTCCCTCTTCTCTCCTCCCCCTTTGTGCAGAAGATACAAAAACATGAAAGCATGTGCCAACGGTTTCAATAACCTCTTTCCATTGTTATCAGATAACTGAGTGGTCCTCCCATAAACTAGGGTGTCATCCCAAATTTCCAATCTACCTCATTGGGGACCCTGGACTTTTCTCAGCAACCACAATGCTGTAACGCTGTAGCACTATATTCTGCACGCTGGTATTTCTCTCTTTGTACCATGAATTATACAAGTGGTGCGAGTTAACGGGCCGCATGATGGCGCAGCAGTAGAGTGGCTACCTTACAGCTCCAGAGACCTGGGTTCCATCCTAACTATGGGGTGCTGTCTGTGTGGTGTTTGTACGTTCTTGCCGTGTACTATGTGGGTTTCCTCCCACACTCCAAAGATGAACAGGTTTGTAGGCTAATTGGCTTGGAAACATTGTTAATTGTCCCTAGTCTGTGCAGGATAGTGCTTGTGTGTGAGGATCGCAGGTCGGCGTGGGCCAAAGAGCCTGTTTCCGCACTGTATCTCTAAACTAAACGAAAAAAGTGCACGGCTAGCACTCATATGACGTATGATTTGAAAGGATAGTACACAAACAAAACGTTTCCCTCTATCTCAGCATACGCGACAGTAATAAATCAATGCTATACCAAAAGTTGCAACTGTCCTGCCCAGACTCATTCAGGAAGAACAGTCTAGTAGCAACTTGATGGAGAACTCCAGTGTGTCCACTGATACTGTGTTTTTAATTCACTGCTCTATAGTGGTGAGATCAGGACATGTGCAAGGCATGAGGAAAGATGCTAACAGTTTCTACCTTTGATGCCTCAGATGCATACCAGACATCTACTGGTGAGGCATGATCCCTAACTCATAGGTCCTGGAGCACACTAAGTCTGTCGGTATGCACTCACTGAATGCATCAATAGACAATAGACAATAGACACTAGATGCAGGAGTAGGCCATTTGGCCTATCGAGCCAGTACCGCCATTTAATGTGATCATGGCTGATCATCCCCAATCAGTACCCCGTTCCTGCCTTCTCCCCATACCCCCTGACTCCGCTATCTGTAAGAGCCCTATCTAGCTCTCTCTTGAAAGTATCCAGAGAACCGGCCTCTGAAGCAGAGAATTCCACAGACTCACCACTCTCTGTGAGCAAAACTGTTTCCTCGTCTCCGTTCTAAATGGCTTACCCCTTATTCGTAAACTGTGGTCCCTGGTTCTGGACTCCCTCAACATTGGGAACATGTTTCCTGCCTCTAGTGTGTCCAAACCCTTAACAACCTTATATGATCCCCTCTCATCCTTCTAAACTCCAGAGTGTACATGCCCAGCCACTGCATTCTCCCAGCATATGACAGTCCATCTACAGTAGATGATTTATGTATATCAGATGGGTGACAGCTGTATCTCCATGGACCTTGTATGTGCTGAACTGGCTCCCTGGTCACCGCCAGTGGGCATCTATTCATACCTGGGTGGCCCAGCGGCAGAGCTGCTGCCTCACAGTGCCAGAGACCCAGGTTCGATCCTGACCCACAGGTGCTGTCTGTGTGGCATTTGCATGCTCTCCCTGCGACCAAGTGAGTTTTCACCGGGTGCTCCAGGTTTCTCCCACATTCCAAAGATGTGCGGGTTTGTAGGTTATAATCTGTTTCTGTAAATTGCCCCCAGTGTGTATCAGGCGAAAAGTGGGAAAATATAGATCTACTGTGAGGGTGATCAGTGTTCGGCGTGGGCGTGGTGGGCCGAAGGGCCTGTTTCCACGCTGTATCTCCAAACCGTAAAACCTCTACTACAATGACATCTAAAAACCAAAGATGGAGATGGCAGAAATTGATGCTGGGGTCCAGTCGCCCACTGCCTGGAGTGCACAGGAGGTTGATCAGGAGAGGCGAGGAAAGCAGAATGAACAGAGGGCTGTGAAGAGGACCCAGAGCTATCAGAGGCCAGCAAGTGTGGTTGGCTCCGTTCGTAGCCTGCAAGTGCAGTGAGTGCAGCAGAGAGACCGCTACAACAGAATGGCTTTCCTGAGCCACATGATCCCCTGAGCAAACCATTGGCACATGGGATGAAAGGCTGTCAAACTTCACTTTGAAATGCTGACAGTTCAGCCAAAAGAAGCTATTGTGCCCGCGGCAGTGGTAACAAGACCAAAAAATGTGGGTAGGGCAGTTTGATGAAGCTACTGTTTGACTGCTTTGTTTTCTCACCATCTCATTTACCAATCTCCCAAGCACCCAAACTCATCCATTCCCACAAAGCCCATCCTCCCCATGCAGGCGACAACGTCTATGCAACTGATGCGCTACAATGTTGAGAAATATATTCTGCACTCTATATCTTCCCCTTTGCTCTATCTATTGTAGTTGAGTTTGACTTCATTGTACTTGAGAATAGTTTATCTAGAGAAAAATGATGGGTGACGTTTCGGATCGGGACCCTGTCTGAAGAAGACTGAAGAACCCAATCTGACCCAGTCTCCAGAGATGCTGCCTGACCTATTGAGTTACTCCAGCACGATGTGTCCATCTTCGGTATATACCATCATCTGCAGGTCCTTTCTACACTTTATGTTTGGTATATCTGATATGTTTGGATAGCATGCAAAACAAAGCTTTTCACTGTACCTCAGTACAAGTGAGAATAATGAACCTAAACCTAAACAGTTCGAGAGGTTGGCCCCAAAACACCTAAACAAAGGGCAGGTAGGACTGGACAAGTGATGCTGTGGAGCTAACAACACTTACATCTCAGGAATTCATTATTTTAAAACATTTAAGATGCATAGTGCAGGCAGGTGGAACTAGTGTAGATGGACCATGTTGGCCGGTGTGGGCAAGTTGGGCTGAAGGACCCGTTTCCACGCTGTAAGATTCTATGACTATTTTGGGAATGGTTCAATGTGAGACCTTGCCTGACCTCTGGGCCTATAATTTCTCCTTCTTCTCCTGAAGTAAAATGTGCTCTAGGCAGAAGAATATATGGTGAAATGAAGGTTTTATTTTTCTAGTTCAGGTTTCAGGATGCAATGAATTGCTCCCACAGATGGGTGTGGTGGGCCTAGACTGCATCACGAGATTGTACACATTATGGTAACCGGAGATCTTCTCTTCACAATGTCAGAAAGCCTGGAGCCCAATGTTACCACAATCCCCAAAAATGTGAAGCTTTGCTCTGAAGATGTAGAATTTAAGCCCTTCTCTGTCAGATCAAATTTCTGACATTTTAAGCAGAAAGTATAGTTTCCTGTTGTCAGACTTGGATAAAGCCTGCTCAGTATCAATATTCTGCATCACTGTGGGCAAACTGAAACCTTACCTCTCAGTTCCTGAAGGTATGACATTGAATCAACTCCCCCTTGGATCAGCTCTTCATAATCCTCTTAATGACAGACATTGACCCTGAAGTTCCTCAGGTTGTCGCCCCAGTAGTTAAGCTGGGAACACACAAGGACCTGCAGATGCTGGCTTACAAACCATAACACAAAGTGTTGGAGTAACTTAGTGGGTCAAGCAGCATTTCTCAATGACATGGATAGGCGACGTTTCGAATCAGCACTGTCACGAGGAGGTAAGTTGCTGCTTTACCGCGACAGAGGCCCGGGTTCGATCTGACTACAGATGCTGTCTGTATGGAGTTTGTACGTTCTCCCCGTGACCTGTGCGGGTTTTCTCCGGGTGCTCCAGTTTCCTCCCACACTCAAAGACGTAGTTTCGTAGACTACTTGGCTTGGTAAAGAATTGTAAATTGTCCATAGTGTGTTTAGGATAGCGTTAATGTGCAGGGATTGCTGGTCCGCACTGACTCAAAGAGCCTGTTTACTCGCTGAATGTTTAAACTAAACTAATTTGGACTGTTTTGACTAATTGTAGTGGGGGGAGAAAGCTGGAGAAAAGATGGGGGCAGGACAAAGCCTGGCAAGTGATAGCTGGATACAGGTGGAGTGGGGGGGTTGATTGTCTGGGACAGGTTGGATTAGTACAGAAGGGCATCTTGGTCAGCAGGGGCAGGCTGGGCTGAAGGGCCTGTTTCCGTACTGCATGAATCTATGACTCAATAGGGAGAGAAGAGGAGTAAAATGTGAAGCCAGAGGGAGGAATATAGGTGGAAGGTGTAGGGGGTGGGAACATTTTCAATATTTTCCTACAGGACGAACCCATGTGATCAGCGGGAAGACCTCAGTTTCATGTGGGAGACATACATAGACATCAGCTGAAGCATGCCTACAACATACCCTACCTGTGCAGAAGTAAGCGGTAGTTGCCCAAACTCCAGCCTAATACTGAGCAGGTGTTATATACCTCAATGGATTCTGTGCCATTCACATTCATTTCCTTCCAGATTCTCAGCAGAATTGAGTCAAAAGAAAGTCCCTGACTCAAAACACCACCTATCCATGTTCTCCAGAGATGCTGCCTGACCCGCAGACTTACTCCAGCACTTTGTGCCTTTTTTTTGTGAACCAGCCTCTGCAGTTCCTTGTTTCTATATTCTTCAGCACAAGGCCCTAGTGAGACCACACCTGGAGTATTGTGTGCAGTTTTGGTCCCCTAATTTGAGGAAGGACATTCTTACTATTGAGGGAGTGCAGCATAGGTTTATAAGGTTAATTCCCAGGGTGGCGGGACTGTCATATGCTGAGAGAATGGAGCGGCTGGGCTTGTACACTCTGGAGTTTAGAAGGATGAGAGGGGATCTTATTGAAACATATAAGATTGTTAAGGGCTTGGACACGCTGTTGTGGGAGTCCAGAACCAGGGGCCACAGTTTAAGAATAAGGGGTAAGCCATTTAGAATGGAGACAAGGAAACACTTTTTCTCACAGAAAGTTGTGAGTCTGTGGAATTCTCTGCCCCAGAGGGCAGTGGAGGCCGGTTCTCTGGATACTTTCAAGAGAGAGCTAGATAGGGCTCTTAAAGAAAGTGTAGTCAGGGGATAAGGGAAGAAGGCAGGAATGGGGTAATTATTGGGGATGATCAGCCATGACCACATTGAATGGCGGTGCTGGCTCGAAGGGCCAAATGGCCTACTCCTGCACCTATTGTCTAATTGTATCCATTGTTGTAGCATTTCTTCCTGGTGATTGGCAATAGGGAGTCTCAACATTAGCTGCAGCTCCTATTATTGCAGGGCTGAAGCCTTACGTTCATAAGTTCCAGGAGGAGAAGTAGGCCAATCGGCCTATCAAGTCTGCTCCGCCATTAAATCATGGCTGATCTATGTTTCCCTCTCAACCCCATTCTCCTGCCTTCTCCCCATAACCCCTGACACCCTCACTAATCAAGAACCTGTCAATCTCTGCCATAGAACATCCATAGATTTGACCTCCACAGCCTTCTGTGGAGCAGAGTAATCTCTGGAGCATAATTTGCCTTCTGAATCCCCTTCGCCATTCCAATAGTTTGTTCCGAGTTATAGTGTGGAAACAGGCCCTTCAGCCTAACTTACCGACACCTCCCAACACTTCCCAGCTACAACTAGTCCCACCTGCCAGAACTTGGTCCATATTTCTCCAAACATGCCCAATCCATGTTGGGAATGCGGCCGGAGGCCTTTATCGAGGCGCTGTGGTCTCGATGCCTCCCGGATCGCCGAGTGGAAGCCCAGGTCGGGGCCCGGCCGGGGGCTCGCGAGTAGAAGCCCGGGTCAGGGCCCAGCCGGGGCCTCGCGAGTAGAAGCCCGGGTCGGGCGAAGCGGCCGACGGAGGCCGCAGCTAGGGCCCGGTTCAGCACCACGGAGGCGTGAAGTGGGGCGCCGACAGCGGTGAGGCTTCGGCGGCGGTGAAGCCTCACGACGATGGGGCCTCGTCGGTAGTGAAGCCTCACATGTCCACCCACGGTTGGCGGTCAATGAGAGCATGGAGGACCACCGTGAGAGGGGAGGCATGGTAAGAACAAAGGAGGACCCGGCGTGGGGAGAACGCCGTGAGGGAGGTGGGGGGAGAACAACGGACAATGAGACCTGGCGAGGGGGAACTATTGGGGGTGGAGGGGGGCAAAAGGAGGAGCCAGTGTGTTTGGTAACTTTGTCAGCACCGTAGGTGGCTGCTATTTGTATACATTGTGTATGCAAGCAAAGAATCTCACTGTGCCTAATCACATGTGACAATAAACTATTCGGGTGCCTACTATCTAACTGTTTCTTAAATGTTGGGATAGTCCCTGCCTCAACTACCTCATCTGGCAGCTTGTTCCACACACCCACTACCCTTTGTGTGAAATAGTCACACCTCAGATTCCCATTAAATGTTTTCCCCATCGCCTTAAACCTATGGTCCTCAATACCCCTACCCTGGGCAGGTTCTCTACTTTTTCTTGGTGTAAAGATGTTTGTGGGGCCTATCGGACCTTCCAGAAACATTCAGTTTTTGAATATTGTGGGACACTGGCAGAATGTTTGAGCCTGGAATATTTGGGCTAAAAGTTTCACAAGTGCATAACCAGAGTGAAGGTCTTTGCTTGTTCATCTGGATTACGTCATCGGTGGTGAAAATGACCATGACACCATTTTGAGTCAGGATAATAGGTTTCAGTCTCCACTGCCCTGGGCAACAATCTGGCAGAGGGAATTTGTTTATTTCCATCCATGCTCTGCTTATTTCCCAACGCTATCGTACAATTTGTTCTCAACAGCCTCAGCTGTGCCCATGGATCTCAGTTAGTCAATGCCTCCTGTATGATTGATGACTCATTGATGACTATCCTCCCAGTGTATCTTTGCTTCTTTCAGAAATTCGTACCGTGGGTTCCAGCTAATGCCTTTCTCTTGAGCTCAGGTTGGGAATTGTTGTCCTTCGGTCCTGTTATATCGTATTATGCAGCACGCCCACAATATTCCACTACACCGGGGCTTCCAAACGCAATGAAGCTTTGTATTGAATAATTGCAATGCAGGATCTGCAGGCAGTGAACAATAGACTATAGGTGCAGGATTATAGGTGCAGGAGTAGGCCATTCGGCCCTTCGAGCCAGCACCACCATTCAATGTGATCATGGCTGATCATCCCCAATCAGTACCCCGTTCCTGCCATCTCCCCATATCCCCTGGCTCGGCTATTTTTAAGAGTCCTATCTAGCTCTCTCTTGAAAGCATTCAGGCAGGCAGAATGGTTCAATGGTAAAGCAAATTTCATGATGCAGTAATAAAATCTCCACAGACAACACCTTGGAACCTTTCCAGCTGACCTTTCCCTCAGTGTTATTTTGCAGCATGTCAGTGTCATTCTAACTGTGATTGATCAAACGAACGCTCTCTGAAGTATTGCATTTCTTTGAGATGATAGTAATGCGAAAAAGTAGTTTCAATCAATTTTGATCCAAGGTTATACTCTACTTGGCAGGATGCTGAGAGTGTCACCGTTTTCATATTCCGCCTCCATATCTTGCCCCCCAGTCAGAGGGAATCAAATGGGTTTATTTTATCCTCGATGTTTATCCCTTGGACATTCCTTCCACCTGGAAAACCAGAGTTTTTCGTAACTTGGGCTCGCCCAGCGTGAAATTTCCTTCTGCATTCAGCCATAACAGTGACTTTAATTGCAAGAAGGAGTCCTGGAGAAAAAAGTACCGCAAACGTTCACACTCCCTCGAGGCTTTTTCGGAAAAAAAAATCCAAAGAAAACGGCACAGTGGATGTGCGGCACGGTGGCGCAGCGGTAAAGTTGCTGCCTTACAGCGCCCAAGACCCGAGTTCGATCCTGACTACGGGTGCTGTTTGCAGGGTTTTGGGCATTCTCCCTGATTCACGTGGGCTTATCTCCGGGTGCACCGGTTTCCTCCCACACTCCAAAGACGTACAGGTTTGTAGGTTAATTAGCTTTTGTAAATTGTAAATTGTCCCTCGTGTGTCGGATTGTGCTAGTCTACCGGGGTGATCACGAGTGGGCTGAAGGGCCTGTTCCACGCTGCATCTCTAAAGCCTAGAAATTGCCCAAAATACAGTAAGTTGTTTCCAAAGTATCAGAATTTCTCACAGGCAGCTGAGATAAGAAGCCTGTCACTTACTCTGGCACTGCTCTGGAAACTTCCTGGTAATTACTATTATAGACAATAGACAATAGACAATAGGTGCACGAGTAGGCCATTCGGCCCTTCGAGCCAGCACTGCCATTCAATGTGATCATGGCCGATCATCCCCAATCAATACCCCGTTCCTGCCATCTCCCCATATCCCCTGACTCTGCTATCTTTAAGAGCCCTGTCTAGCTCTCTCTTGAAAGTATCCAGAGAACCGGCCTCCACTGCCCTCTGAGGCAGAGAATTCCACAGACTCACAACTCTCTGTGTATCAGGGTGTCTCCATGATGACAGAAGAGTAACATTTTTATGATAAAATAAGTTTAACTGCCCCACACATCAGCACTAAAGATTCAGCAAGGAGTAACCGTTTATTTTATTCTGCTTCCAAACTCAGTTACACTGAAATCGATAAAAAGAGAATGAAGGGAAGGAGGGAGGAAGTGAGGGAAGGAGGGAGGATTAAGTTAAACAAAAGATGACTTTAGTTCCCATGACCCCTTCTGCTGGAAAAAAAGAGTGAACACTCACGAAGGCAACATTCTGACATCGTAATAGTGCCTCAATAATTATTTTTAATTTTACTATCCAGCCTTCCTAAGAGTGGCTTTCAAATATTCTCAGATTCAAAATTCATCAAAGTCTGTTATTGTTCAGAAAATTGGCTTTATGCGCAGCAGCAAAATAACCAATTCGTTTCTGCTGTTGGGAGACACAAGAGGCTGCACAAGCTGTAGTCTGGAACCAAAAACAAACTGCTGGAGGAAATCAGGCGGTCCGGCAACATATGTTGATGCAAATGGATACTCGATGTGTCGAGTTGAGACACTGCATCAGCACCTGATGCGGAGACTTGATTCAAAATGTCGCCTATCGACTCCACAGATACTGTTCGACCTGCTGATTTCCACCGACAGTGTTTTTTTGCACTAGTTTCTACTATTCATTTGATGTTGTATCATCAAGGCAGCAGATCCATAGTTTGTTGAATTTAAGTGCAACTGCACTGCATCATGAGAGGAATAAATTGGGTAGATGCACAGAGTCTCTTGCCCAGAGTAGGTGAATCAAAGACCAGAGGACATAGGTTTAACGGTGAAGATTTAACAGGAATCTGAGGGATAACGTTTTCACACAAAGAGTGATTTCCAACATTTAATAATCTATCCGAACATTTAAACAGGTACATGGATAGGAAAGGTTTGGAGGAATATGGACCAAACGCGGGCAGATGGTACTAGTGCAGTTGGGACATGTTAGCCGGTGTGGGCAGGTTGGGCCGAAGGGCCTGTTTCCACACTGTATCACTCTATGACTCTATCTAGGACAGCATGGTGGCACTGCGGTTGGAGTGGGTTGGCTTGTAGTGCCAGAGATACAGGTTCGATCAATTTTTTTGGTGCTGTCTGTGCAGTTTGTACATTCTGCCTGTGACCTTGTGGGTTTTCTCCGGGTGTTCTGGATTCCTTCCATACTCCAAAGACATACAGGTTAATTGGCTTTGGTAAAATAAATTGTAAATTGTCCCTGGTGTGTAGGATAGTGCTAGTGTACAAGGTGATCGCTGGTCGGGGCAAAGGGCAAAGTCTAAAGTCTAAAATCTATTACCAGTAAGTGTCGATATAATGCATTGATGTCTGTGCCTAGTAAATAATTATAGACTAAATAATAATAATTTGCGCAATCTGGAAGGAAGTTAAGTAAAATCTTTATAACTGTGAACAATGAAAGAATAATTTGCCCAACTTCTCTGCAGCATTCAGGAGGCAATCTTGAAACCAGGAGATATTTCTCCTCAAGGAAATAAAACTAGCACAACATCAGTCAGCCAAACATTGAAACAAATCTGTACTTCACCAGGCACTTAAATAATGTGATTAGGTAGAGAGAACTTGGACTTATGAAAGGAAAATCAAGTTTGATAAATTCCTGAGAGCGTTTTGAGGTTGCACAGAGCTGAAAGAACACTGGATGGATATATTTGGATCTTCGGAAGGTTTTTGATGAGATTACACAAAATTAAAACACATGGGTATAAAATGGCATAGATTGAGGACTGGTTAAAATACACAATACAGTAATTTTAGGGTTGACAGCTTGTAATTAACAAGATATCACAGGAATTAGTGCTGGTCCCAGGTGCTCAAAGTCAGTCTGAATGATTTGCATGGGGGGACCGACTGTAATGTAACAACGCTGGCTGATGATTTAGTTTAGTTTAGAGCAGGGGCCTTCAAACTTGTATATTGTATATTCTTAGTCACCCATCCACACACTTGGCAAAAGCTTTGTGCTTTGTTGATGCAGTAGTTTCAGATTTACATTATTTTTAATAAAATCCCTCCAAAATGAGAATCCCACCCACTTGCATATTGAGCATGATTGATAGTACAGTTAGGTGCTTCCCAGGTTTTAAGAAAACACCAATTTCCTGCAGGCACGGTGAATAGAGAATTAGAAAATCGAGCACTGAAAATTGATTGGAGCCTCCATCAGTAGAAAGTGGCCATGGATCTGATTTGAGACCCATTTATCAGAGAGCAATTCTGAAAGGTGTCAAATTAGTTCTTTGCAATTTTTATTTTCTTTATTGACTAGATATAGATGTTACAGAAGGGTCTCATCCCAAAAAAACACCTACCCATCTCCAGAGATGCTGCCTGACCTGCTGAGGTACTCAAGCACTTTGTGCCCTTTTATAGATGTTACATACTGATGTGACATTTTGTGGATGTCAACTAGTGCAAAAAATAGAACATTCCCAAGTGATAGAAGAAGATCTGTACATTGGTTCCATGTTTGGTGGACACCACAGTAAATTATAGCATCTTGCATGTTGGCAGGTCAAATGCTTAGCCTAGTTACGCTGCTAGAGTCATGGAGCCATACAGCACGAAAACTGTCCCTTCAGCCCAACTCATCCATGCTGACCAAGATGCCCATCAAAGCTGTTCCAGGGGTACGGTGGCACAGTGGTAGAATTGCTGCCTTACAGCGCCAGAAACACGGTTCGATCCCGACTACGCATGCTGTCTCTATGGAGTTCATACATTCTCCCCGTTACCTGTGTCGGTTTTCTCTGATATTCTCCCACAAAGACTTACAGGTTTGCAGGTTAATTGTCTTGGGTTAAAAAAAAGTAAATTGTCCCTAGTATGTAGAATAATGTTTGTGTACGAGGATCACTGGTCAGCATGGACTCGGTGGGCCGAAGGGCCTGTTTCTGCACTGTATCTCTGAAACTAAGCTGGATCCAACGTGTTCTCCAGTTCTCGACTCTCCTGTCTCGTGGAGGAGGATCAACCACAGCAGTTTCTATCTTTCACCGTGTCATCTTGCAATGTTATGTCACTTTTTTCAGCCTCTCCCGGGATATTATAATGTGGGCAGTGATTGACTTCAAAACTATGTAGGACTAGCCATCTGGTCTCTCTTTCTGGGCAGGTCAGTGGTGTAGCAGGCAGTGCTGCTGTTACAGAGCTTCTCTGATCAACTGCTCCCGTTTCCTCCCACATCCTGAAGATATGCTGGTCGGTAGATCAACTGGCCATTTTAAGTCGCCCCTGATATAGAAGGTTTGCAGTGGCAGGAGAATCAGGGAGAGTTGAAGTTCAGTCAAAGAGAGTAGGTTATCAGGAATTTAGCAAATAAGGGAGGGAATAGGATTGAATTAATTGCTTTGAAAGCCAGCATGGACTGTAAGGGCCAAATGGCCTCCTGCAGTAATATTATATGTACGGAAACTAGCCATTGTGAATGTTTTGTAAATTTGCTCACAATATGTGGGTGACATTGGCAACGCTCCCAATATCCAAACACCTCTTAAGCTGAGTGGCCATCCCAAACACCATTAAGAGTCAAACACATGGATATGTTTGGAATTACGTAGAGGCCAGACTGGATAGGATGGCAGGTTTCCAATAGAACTGCACCAGATGGGGTGTTATGACAAACCTGTGTCTGCTTGTGTGGAGAGAAAGGGAAATGTGACGAATTCTGACAAATATGATTTTGTCTCACATTAGCTTGATACATCACAACTAGTCTGCTACAATAAACATATATCTCACTCACCGGGCGGCCTGTTGAGAGCCAAGTTTCGAAAGTGACTACCTTTGATCACTTCAACAGAGAGCCGTCCTGTTGTGGCGTTATACGATAAGCCAACAAGTAGTTCTGGAACTCCGCCATGTGAGAGAGATTGTGTTGAAGAAGCACTGTCACTGTGAGAGAAGGCAGACAGGCTGATCTGTGAATCTCCACCCTGTGCGAACATCAAAATGTTATTTTTTTTTATTACCTACGATAGAACATAGAACAGTACAGCACAGAAACAGACCCATTATCCCACAATGCTTGTGGCGAACATGCCACCTAGTTAAATTGAACTAATCCGCAAGTACATAATCCATGTCCCTCTATTCCCTGCACTTCCATGTGCCAATTCAAAAGCCTCTTAAACACCACAATTGTATCTGCCTCCACCACCATCACTGGCAGTGTGTCACAAACTCCCACCACTCTGTGTAAAAAACATGCCTTACACATCTCCAATAAACTTTTCACCTCTCACCTGATAGATATGCCCTCCAGTGTTGAACATTTCCTCTCTGGGAAAAAGGTTCTGACTGTCTACCCTATCTGTGCTTCTCATCATTGTATAGTCTTCCATCAAGGAAAATGGGACTGGAGTAAAAGAGGATCCAAAATGTGAAAGAAACTTAAAGATGATGTCTAGAGTAGAAGTAAAATGCTAATTCATCCGCGGATGAATCCCTTCAACCTCTGATGTTTCCAGAGACCAAAAAAAATCAGGAAACTAAAATGTTCTAAAATCACTAAGTCCTACCCTTTGAAAAATGTGATTGCAAATTCCCTGGCAGTGATTTGACATAGTATTTTGTCAGCCGTGGCTTCCAAGGTCATATTGCAGATAGCACACACCAATTCAGCAGAACGACCAGCGATATGCTTCTTGATGAGAAATGTAAGGCTTTTGCAAGGAGGTTGTGGGATAGCGGCGGTGGTTTTCCATCTGCTTTAAAGAACGCTGTAGTACATTGATTGGAATATCCCAAGAAAATAATTCCGTGGATGAATTAGCATTTTACTTCTACTCTAGACATTATCTTTAAGTTTCTTTCACATTTTGGATCCTCTTTTACGCCAGTCCCATTTTCACCTCTGATTATTTATTCTCCTTTTTAGTTTTCCCTCGATTATAGACAATAGACAATAGGTGCCGGAGTAGGCCATTCGGCCCTTCGAGCCAGCACCGCCATTCATTGTGATCATGGCTGATCATCCCCAATCAGTACTCCGTTCCTGCCTTCTTCCCATATCCCCTGACTCTGTTATCTTTAAGCGCCTTATCTAGCTCTCTCTTGAAAGTATCAAGAGAACCGGCCTCCACCACCCTCTGAGGCAGAGAATTCCACAGTCTCACAACTCTCTGTGTGAAAAACTCTCTGTCCACTTTCCTTTCAATGGAAGAGGGAGGCAGTGACAGAAGTTGCTGCATAGGGTTGCTGGCTCCATTTCCCAGTGCAACTTGGGGGGAGAATGCTATTTATGGAGCTTGGCAGTTCTTTTCTTTTCTTCCCTCCTCTCTCTTTATATCCTCTGCCTCCGATTAGCCACAGAGCTTCTATGCTTCTCTTTTTTTTTAAATCAATTCCCCACTCTTGTTGCTATTCTGACTCACTCACGATGTTATTCCTAACTTTTCCTATTCAAAATGCTGCCCTGTTTTATTCCCTGTCTCACCTCATTAGAGTCTGAAAAAGGGCCTTGACCTGAAACATCATCCATTCCTTCTCTCCAGAGATGCTGCCTGTCCCGCTGTGTTATTCCAGTATTTTGTGTCTATCTTCAGTTTAAAGCAGCATCTGCAGTTCATTCCTATTCATTAGCTTTCACTGTTTTGCCCCTTCCTTGTATCCCAATAATGGGAGTTAGCCACAGATCCCGTCAGCTTCGTCTATTGTGTTTATCCAACTCCTGTAACTATCAGTATTCAATTTCCTCTGGGATTCCGTAGTAAAAACGAACTGGCTGAGCAGTGAGAGAAAGTCTGAAGAAGGGTCTCGACCCAAAACGTCAGCTATCCATGTTCTCCGGGGATGCTGCCTGACCTACTGAGCTACTCCAGCACTCTGTGTCCCTCAGGGATTCAGTTTACTTTCAGAAACACAACATTTAAAATAACTCAAAATAGGATGGCAATAGGCACGCTCCCTAATTCATTCTCTCAGTGGGTGGAATGTTTATATATTTTTGACTGTCAGGAGGACATGAATTTGATAAGTGGATAATTTGCAATTGCGCCAAATAAAATTGAAATTTGTAACTTGAAAATGGATCTGAATGAGAATGGAGACACTCTCGTCTTAAAGATGCCATCTAATATTTATAGCACACAAAACTGAAACTCCTCAGGGTTATGCAACTGGTACAGTCTGTAAAATATTCTCACTCTCACACATGTGCCGGCTGACTTAAACCAATGTGAATTCCAGATGAGAAAAATCTTTTGAAATATGAACCCCCAGCTTGTCTTTCAAATCATTTGAAAAACAACTGAGCAGTGACTGATGAAAATGAAAGAAAAATATCCCACCAATCCATCGGGAATAAATTGTGAAAATCTGGTATGTTGTACACACTTGAACCCTCCTATAATTAGTTGTATTCGTTCACTTTCTGTGGCAAAAATATTAATCCCGGGCCCAAGTATTTGGAAATAGTTGATGCCTTTCATTCAGAAAGGACAAAAGGCAATTTAATGGATACTATCACTACCATTTTATTTTCAATTTTTGATTAAACCTAATTTTGGATCTTAGAAATACAGCTTGCTAAGAGAAAATATGTGTTGATAACATTTGTGAGGAAAAGGAAATCCAATTCATTGATTATAGCAGCCACAACAAACAAGTCATAAAATGAACACAAAGAGAGGTGCCACCCTTAGATACTAAATGTCAGATAAGTATAATGGGCCACTATGACCGTTCTCACTTATCCCTCTTAGTGAAAAAAGACACAAAGCGTGGGAGTAACTCAGTGGGCCAGTCAGCATCCCCGAAGAACATGGATAGTCAGGACCCAGGGACCCAGGGAGCAAGGGGGTGTGTGGCAGAGAAAGGGAGAGAGGATTGTTAGAGGTTTCCTAAAATTGGAGAATTCACAGCTCATACCATCAGGTTGTCAGCTACTCATGTGGAATGCGAGGAGCAGTGGCTCCAGTTTGGTTGTGGCCTCACTCCAGTGATAGAGGAGGCCCAGGACAGAAAGTTCAGTATGGGAATGGGAAGCGGAGATAGAATGATCAGCTACCGGGAGATCTGGTAGGCCTTGGCGGACAGAGTGCAAGTGTCAGCAAAACTGTTGCCAAGCCTATGCTTGGTCTCACCGATGTACAGGAGGGTACTAGGGTAGTGGATGAGGTTAGAGGATATACACAAATAAAAACGCTTTTCCTACAAATTTTACTAGAAACTGAATCAACTTGTTAATGATAGGACCGCACATAGAGTTTAAGTTTAACTTGAAACTCCTTCCCAGGATAGCATCACACTTCAAGGAACCCTCATTTTTACCTTTCCAGTTGTGCCGCTCAGTATAAATCCATATAGTACTTCAGTTTGACGATTGTATTTATGTATGGGATATATGATCTGTTTTGATACCTCTGAACATTGGTACATGCATTTAGAATACAGCATTGGAATCCAGGAATGCTTTACTCCAGCATTTTGTTTCTACCATGATTTACTAATAGAAGGCTAAATGGGAAAAAAGGTGATTTAACTGTTGCTAATGTTGATGAAGGTATGTCTACAGAACCTACTAAGATAAATAGCAAAAGAATAAAGAGTTGATCAGAACGGGTGTCAACGGTTATGGGGAGAAGGCAGGAAAATGGGATTAGGAGGCAGCGATCAGCCATGATTGAATGGCAGAGTAGACCCGATGGGCCGAATGGCCTAATTCTACTCCTATAACCTGTGAACTTGTGAAAGGAGGAAGAGATACTTTTATGCATGTTTTACACACACCGTTGCTATCTTGAATGCAAGCACTCCTTGAGAAGGGTACTGACTCAACAGCAACCAGCAAAAGGCATCTAGATAAGTGGTTGAAAAAGAAAGATTAAAGATTAAAGAGATTGCTGGGCAAGAGCAGTAATGTGGGAAGGCTCTTTTAAAGAGTGACATGGTACTTTGGGTAAAATGGGCCTTACTTGTCGTGCGATCCCATGCCGCCAACCATCTCTAATTAAGTACACCGATGTGAACATTTCGGTCATTGGTTACTTACACTCTGTACTTACACTCATGTTACTCCTTGGCTCCAGGAGTAGGGGCACTTCCATTTCCCCCTCTTGATTCAGATTCTTGAGGTGAAACAGCTTCTCTCCCATCATTCTCACCCGGTTCATCTTCCTCACGGCATACAGCCGGAACCGCAGAGCGGAACAATGGAGCTCCTCTGGCGCCAACTTGTGAAACCTTAAGGTCTCATTGAAGACGGGCTCTTGTCCTCGCTGGATGTTGGTTTTGGAGCGTTGCTTCTTGCCCGGCAGGAGGACTGCATGTACCTGCCACGAGCTCGCGCCACTCCTGTCCTTCGCTGGGATGTCTTTCGCAGTGATTATCGTGACGTCCAGTTTGTGGTCGGAGGGTTTGTAATTGAAAATGACGAAGAGGTCTCCACATTTTGAAATTGGTCCAGGTGGCTCCTGCTGCTGCTGAGGGGCTGCAGGCTTGTCATCTGCCTCCTAAAGATGATTAAAGTCCTGGTTAACGCACATCCAAGCTGTATCCACGTTGCCCCCACATTTATTATGAGATTACAATCCAATATACAAGGCTGTACTGAAATGGCATTTAAATTGTTTGCTCCCTTATTTCAAAGCATTGTAGCATCTGCATTAAGCATGAAAGCATTAGCCTATAAGCGGGGCACAGTGGTGCAGCGGTAGAGTTGCTGCCTACAGCGCCAGAGACCAAAGGTTTGATCTTGATCACGGGTGCTGTCTATACAGAGTTTGTACATTCTCTCCGTGATCGTGAGGGTTTTCCCTGGGTGTTCGGGTTTCCTCCCACACGTCGAAGACATACAGGTTTGTAGCTTAATTGGCTTTAGTAAAATTTTTAATTGTCACTAGTGTGTTTAGGATAGTGTTAATGTGCAGGGATCGCTGGTCGTCATGGACATGGTGGGCTGAAGGGCCTGTTTCCACTCTGCATCTCTAAACTAATCTAAACAAACCTAAATATAAAATGTGTAGCTCTCGAATTAAATGCATCAAACAAGACCCAGAGGAAGGGTGTAGGTTTGACTGCAGTTAATGGTAGGTTAACTGATACTGCGACTGTCGGGAATGCTGCAAAGGACCAAGCATTAGAATCGCATGTAGCCTGATTTCACATACCGCACATGGTTTCACAGGGAAGGCTATAGGGGCAAAATTCTTTGGCATCACCTCAGTTTTAGCCCATGACCTCCAAGGCTCACAACAGAGATTGACAGAAAAATGAAACTGATACCGGTTTCAAATCGATCTCCATTCACAAGTGGTGCCCTAATGGATGAAGCAAAGCAGTAAAACACCAGGAAATTAAAAAAAAACATGTTTTTCTAAAGCACCCATCATAACTTCAGGACATCCTAAAGCACTTTATACGTAATGAAATACCTTGTAGAAATCAAGTTCCGGTTGCAATATAGGATGCACGACTGCTAGCTTGTGCACAGTAAAGTCGTTGAAACAGCTGCATGATAACAACTAGAGAGATTATTAATTGATCGGATCATCAGGAAAAACCTCTATGAACTCAGGGCACTAGGCTTTTTTATGTCCATCTGCTAGGGAAGACCAAAAAGTCTTGGGTTCATGCCTTATCTGGAAGGTAACCGTGAACTGAACTGGCAAAATGCTCTAGAATATCAGCCGGGTTCTCCCAGCTCAAACTCCAGGGTTGGAAGCCAGTGTGTTACCAATTGGCACAATGGAGGTAAAAACAGAAGACAATGAACTAATACAGAAATAGAGTCCTACAGTGTGGAAACAGGCCCTTCGGCAAAACTTGCCCACACCGACCAACTTGACACCTCTATACTAGTTATATATATACTATCCCTCTAAACATGTCCTATCCATGTACCTGTCGAAATTGAACATTATGATAGTACCTGCCTCAAGAGAAGAGTCTAGGAAAAGAGACCATAGCCTCAGAATAAAAGGATGTACCTTTGGAAAGGCGAGGAGAATACATTTATTTCATCAGAGGTTGGAGAATCTGTGGAATTCATTTCCGCAGACGGCAGTGGAAGCCAAATCAATAAATATTTTTAAAGTAGAGATTGACAGATTCTTGATTAGTATGGGTGTCAGGGGCTATGGGGTGAAGGCGGGAGAATGGGGTGGAGTGAAAGATAGATCAGCCATGATTGAATGGCGGAGTAGACTTGATGGGCCAAATGGCCTAATTCTGCTTCCAGAACTTATGAACTTTGAACTCAACTACCTCTTCTGGCCAGAGGAGGTAGTTGCAAAGCTTTGAAATCCTTGCAGGACAAATTGAAGAGGGGTAAAATCTAGAATAAAGTATCCGAAACTCGCTCTCGGGCCTCTTTGCGACATTTGATGAGAGGAAGCCTTCACGTCATTTTCCTCTGGCTTCAACTCAAAAGCCAAGCAAGGAGAGAGAGCCAGCATAATGTGGCAGCTTTTAAAACGCAGATCAATATTAACTTCAGCCTCCGCCAATAGTTCAGTGCATTTAAAGCCTCAGTCATAGAATGATACCCTTCCAACTGGGTCCAATTTGCTATTGTTCATTTTCTGGACACGGGATCAAGGTGCTTTTCGGTATCAAAAGATGAAGAATTCATCCTTTGTGCGTTTTAAAAAAAAACTACTGCTTCCACTACAAGGATCAAGAATCAGTCCCTATAAATAGGTTTATCGAAGTAATTAGCCCAAGAGCCTTAGAATGGCATCCAGTTACCAAATCAGGGCATTAAACATGTGAAAGCTGCTTGACAGAAGGAAAAAAAATGTGATCAAATATCACATGAAAATAGGAACAGCTAATCCAGTGTATAGAGTTACATAGCTTTCCAACACATTTTAGAACTGTTAGATTAAGTATTACTTTGTTCACCAGTTCTCACACAGATTCATTCCCAGCCCCTTTCTTTGAAGCTGGAGACGGGAAAAAATACATAATATTCTTCAAGTCAAAACATTTAAAGAGAATGCTATTTGAATACAGTTATAAATAGTGGTCAAGTAATGCCCACACACCTGAACCGGGCTGGCATTTGGAGCTGCTGCAGTGGCCACCTTTTGGCCACCCAGTCTCCTTTCCCATCGGGACTATTGTGATCTACTGCCATCTTTGGTCAATATGTTACAGGGAGCCTGCCTTTGGCTGCAGTGGTGCAGCAAGTTAGTTGGCTCCCCACTTGATCCCAGAGCCACCATGTTGTAGAGGGGGAAAGGTTCTGACTTGCAAATTGGAATTCAGGCAACTGGATTGCTTTTGCAAAGAACTAGCACAAGTGCCACAGGCGAAACGGCCTCGCTCTGCAAATAATGAGCGCATCCTTTCAGGAAAGAAGTAGCGGCGATATGGAGAGATCCTCATTCCCTGCTGAGACTAAGCTTTAGAGTATGGTGCGACTAATAGAGATTGCATTGCAGGCAAAAGGCACGCCATAGGAGTTAAACACATTCTCTCAAAATATTTAATATACATTTATGTAGTATCGTTAGCAGTAAAATTCAAACAACTATAATTACATTGATAGTTATGGCTAAAAATAAATATTTGATCTTTACATTTTCAATATCTATTATATTAGGAGAGATGGTGGAATAAGAGAACTATGAAAGGCAAAACACAAAAATCAATATCGTTTCATCTCTACTCTCAATCACATCCCCACAGGGCAATGCCACCTGTAGATGCTGCCGAATAGTGGATGTCAATTTATAGTCTTTATTTACAAATGCATTGTGGGATCAGGACACTACTGCAAAGGCCAGCATTTAATGGCCTTCCCTTAACAATATGGTGGCACGCCACGTTCATAAACCACTGCATTACTCTTGGTGAAGATACTGCCACATTGTAGTTGAAGAGGAAGTTCCAGGATTAGACAAAATCAAGGTAGTTTGCGATTTGGAGAGAAACCTCCAGGCTGCTGTACCTATTGCCCTAGCCCTATGGTGTAGAGGTTATTGGTTTGGCAGCTGCTGTCAGTAGCCTAGGTGAGTTACAGAGTGCATTTGGTGCATGACATATAATGCAGCCACTGCGCATGAGTAGTACACAGTAGAGCAGCACAGTGGCCCCGCAGTAGAGTTGCTGCCTTACAGCGCCAGAGACCAAGGTTCGATCCTGACTACGGGTGCTGTCTGTTTGGAGTTTGCACATTCTCCCTGTGACACTGTGGTTTTTCTCTGGATGCTCCGGTTTCGTCCCACATTCCAAGGGCATGCAGGTTTGTAGCTTAATCTCCTTCTGTAAATTGCTCCTAGTGTGTAGGATGCAAACTGGAGTAATCTAGAACTAGTGCACGGGTGATCGATGGAACATAGAACAGTACAGCACAGGAACAGCCCACATGTTTATGCTGAACAAGGTGCCAGGTTGCACTGATCTCATCTGCCAGTACATGATCCATATACCTATATTCACTGCACTTCCATGTCCCTATCTAAAAGCATTTAAGTTAACTATCGTATCTGCCTCCACCACCACCCCTGGCAATGCATTCATCATCGCCCTCTGTGTAAAATATTTGCTACTCACATCTCCATTAAACTTTTCCCCTCTCAACATATCTCTATGCTCTCTAATCTTGGACATTTTCACTCTACCCAATCTCTGTCTCCCACACTTTTATATACCATCTCAGTTGATATTCCTCCATGTGGAACAACAAGAAAACACAATTTAAAAAAAAATGTTTTCCAGCATTTCATGGATATTTCTGTATCCCATATGGACAATAGGAAAATGACTGCTATAGGACTATGCTGACTACATACAATTCATCAGCTGGGGTTCCATTTTTCCGTGGGAAGGAAAGAAAAATGCTCTATTCAGAATTTAAATTATCTGAAGTAAATTATTGCATATGGTTTTAAACCAGTCAGCAAAACAAAGGATAGTTGTTCTTCAGATTAATATTTCAGTACAGTTTCACGATACCCACGTGGTAGATACCAAAGTGGGATAATACAGGACTAGTGTGAATGGGTGTGTGTGGACTTGATGGGCCGAAGGGCCTGTTTCCGTGCTGTATTTCTAAATTAAACTGGTAATAGTGTGACAGACTACCAGAATATTCAACCTTGTCATTTATCATTGCGTCAGTGCAGATAGTCATTACCGGTGTACTGGGTGAAGAAACACAAACAAAACAAAGAAGAAATAAATTAAGTTGTTAAAAAACAACACACCGACTTAAAGCCAATTAAGTTAATGCAACCCTCTAATTTACTTTGTCCAAATAATGAAAGTGGTCAATGACAATGAAATTGAGTTTAGTTTAGTTTAGAGATACAGAGTGGACACAGGCCCATCAACCCTCTGTGTCCGAGCCGACCATTGATCACCCGTATACTAGTTCTATGTATCGCAGTTTTGCATCCTACACACTAGGGGCAATTTACGGAAGCCAACAAGATTACAAACCTGCACGTCTTTGGAATGTGTGAGGAAACTGGAGCACCCGGAGAAAACCCACGCGGGGAGAATGTACAAATTCCACTAAGACAGCACCTGTAGTGTGGATCGAACCCGGGTCTCTGGCGCTGTAAGACAGCAACTCTGCTGCTGCATCACCATGTCACCCACGTATGAGATATGATTATTCCCCAAAAAGTGTACAATGCTGAGGTATTACCTCTGGACTCCAGGCTGGGGAACTATCAGTCTGGTCATTTCCATCATAGGCCTGGTTATCAAAGTTGGACTCTTGATCCGGATTTCCCTCCTCTGTTTGCTGCATCCTGCCGTTACTGACTGCAAGTCCAGCTGCTTCATCAGATGCCTTTTGATGTTCGGCTCCATCCTCAAATCCAGTGGCTGAGATCATAGATAATGCATCTTCTTCATAAGAGCAATTATCTTGGAAGCTAAACTGATTCTGTTTATCTGCTCAAAACAAGTAAACATGGGCAATATTTTTAAAGCATGGAGAAGGCAGAGGTCTGTGAACACTAACATACATAAGAATATAGCTCTCAATCACTTACAGCTTACAAAAAACATGTAGGGAGTTCCAATTATTCAATAAGGTATTTTATCTCAAGACAATGCATTTAGACAGCAGAATTTGTTACCTTACATAAATTATGTTTAAGTCCATCCTTTATTTTTGTAAAGTTAAATAGGGTCATTACTGAAAAGCACTGGAATAACTTTAAAAAAAAACACACAAAAACACATTCAAGTTTGCAAGCTGCAAAAGAAACCAGCAAAGTATTGAGAAAATGGTGTGACCTTGATGATGATATTACAAGCCATGCATGGTACCTTCAACTCCAGAGGCCTCGCTGCTGAACTCTTCACAATTTGAAGGTAAACGATTAAATTTCTGCCTACGCTCTGACACTGTTGATCGGAAACTCTGGGACCTCGACACAGAGAATTCAAACTGCTTGATCACTTCTTCATCGCTGTCTGTGGATGTTGCCAGCTCCTGATCATCCCCATAACTGTCCACTGGGGAGAGAAAGAGAATACGGCCCTTGGACATCTTTGCAATAAAAGAACTTTTTCCTGTTGATAGTTGATAGGCACACAGTACAAAAGCTTTTCACCATACCTCGGTACACATCAAAATAAACTAAACTAAACTAAACTAAGAGAGGCCACTGCAATCTCACAACATTTGATGCTTCTTATGATACTTTACACAAAGTCCTTATTTCACAGCAAGTATTAATGTTTAACTAAACAATATGTCTATTAAAATACAAAGCATTATATCATTTAGGTTTGGCTTTGAGAACTCACTAACGGCAATAATCTGTAATTTCATTTTTGTATCCTCAACATTACTTGAAATGGGTTTTTTTCATTTCCCATGTAGATATAATATTTTGATTTAATTTTAACAAACTAATGTCATGAAGTTGGAAACGGTGCTGAAGAGATTTACCAGGATATTAGCTGGACCTGCAGGCTTGAGATATCGGGAGAGGTTGAATAGGCTGGGAGTTCTATGGAGCGTAGGAAGCCGAGGGGTGGAATTAGGCCATTCGACCCATCAAGTCAACTCTGCCATTGAATCATGGCTGATCTATCTTTCCCTCTCAACCCCATTCTCCTCCCTTCACCTCATAAGCCCTGACACCGTTACTTATCAAGACTGTCAATCTCTGCCTTAAAAATATCCATTGACATGGCCTCCATAGCCATCTGTGGCAATGAATTATTTTAGCCTCTGTGCATCTTCCTCACAATCTACCCAGTTTCAAACCAACATAGCCTCTAAAGTTCAATATACACGTTGCCCTTGTCGATGTTAGGAAACATTTCATTTCTTTTGGCAAGCAACTGCCTTGCCAGGAATTATTTTTGCTCTCATATCACTTCTGGTAAAGAGGTAGACTGGAGAACCAAAATTGGCAAATTCCCATTGATCTGATATTCACCTTAATATTTGTTTTCCTTCTTAGACCATATAGAATTATGGGGTTAATGAATTAGCAACTGAGCCACCAATATTCAATTGCAATCCTGGGCTCTGACTAAGTTCATAGCTTGTACTGCAACTCCCTAGTTCCCAAACTTTACCTTTATTAAACTATAATCGGCCCACAAGACTGGGGCCACCGGTCCTTTGAAGTATGCAGGTGCTTCCTCATTGACATTTGGATATCCTCTGAAAATTTCACGTGCCTTCGCTTTTACTCCATGGTTAATTAATAGCTAATAAATTATTGTTTATTATTAAAATGAGTTTCGGGTTTGTTTCCTCATTAAAGTCAAAATTAAATGGTAACAATCTCAGTAGCTATCCCTGTGATGACATTCAAACAGACTGCTCCCAAGCCACATGATTCCTTAGGGTTTCCTGCTAGTTATTCCCATAACCTCATCATCACACTGCCTGGAAACTGGCCAATAATTCCCAAACGTTGGACTGTGCCAATCTCTTTCTTTAAATCTAAATAAACAACACATGCTATTTCAACCTTAACAACTGGATCAAATGTTATGCCTCAAAATAATGAATTTAAGAGCTGCCAAAAATGACGTTGTACTTATAACACCATGCTCATAGCCTCCCATTAATCCATATCCTCCAGACTATCACCGTATTCTCAAATAATTCCCTTGCATTCAATGTGGGACTTGCAGATTGAAGATCACCAGCCCATGATGTGAACATAAGGGCATGTTTCAGTCCTATGACAGCTGCTTTGAGTCAAACAAATGCTGGAAAATATCAGCTGACTGCCAACTTCCTTCGTCAACTGAGAGGCGGGATCATTGGTGCTAGATGGCTTATTTAACTTTTCCATCTGTAACCTCGTTCATTCTTGCTCAAAGCCAGAAGCCCACTCCCATTCAACAAGTCTCCAAGCCATGTTTATTACCCCACATTTCCAGGCAGTTTCCATCTTTAGTTTAAAGATAGAGCACGGAAACAGGCCCTTCGGCCCACCGAGTCCGCACTGACCAGCGATTCCCATATACCAACACGATCCTGCACACTAGGGACAATTTACAATCTTTACCAAAACCAATTAACCTACAAACCTGCACGTCTTTGGAATGTGGAAGGGAACATCTAATCACAAGGAATATTTTCAATTTAATATTTCCTTCATTTATCCCAATCACACTGGTTTTATCTTTTTCTTTCCTATTTTTGTAAGTGAAATTGTTTTCAGCCTTTGCTTTCATCGGTTTTATTTTCAAATTCATTCACTTTCCCTTTGCAACCTTCAATTTAACAATGTTACAATACTGTATGATGATTTTTTTTTTAAACCTGCCTCATATTCGTGGAATAACATCAAATTTAGGTGCAACTTCACTGCAGGACAGCTGGTGATTCTGGACATCACTTGCTGAGTTTACACCATCTTGTAAACACCCACTCAGAAGTACAGAAAGGAGTTAACCGTCCTGACCCATGCTTCAGATAGATAAGCTCAATCAGGATCAAGTAGCAAAGTTATTCTATGAGTATTGGTAGAAACTACTGAGTCCCTGTTGACACTATTTCGTCCTACAGAGTGTTTAAGTAGTTCACGTTTTCATGATGCAAGTCTATAGGACTTTGGTTTGGTCGCATTTGGAGTATAGTGTGTAGTTCCAGTCACCCTATTACAGGAAAGATGTGCAGGCAATGCAGGGGTAGTAGAGGCAGCTTACCAGAATGCTGCCTGGATTAGAGGGTTTTGGCTGCAGGAATAGTTTTGATAGACTTGGATTGTTTTCTCTGGATTGTCGGAGGTTCGGGAGAGACTTGATAGAAGTATATAAAGTTTTGAGAGGCACAGATAGGGTAGACAGTCAAAACCTTTTTCCCAGGGAAGAAATGTCCAACACTAGAGGGCATAGCGAGGGGGGAAGTTTAATGGAGATATGTGAGACAAGTTTTTTTACACAGAAAGTAGTGGTGGCCTGGAACGCGTTGTCAATGGTGGTAGTCGAGGCAAATATGATAGTGACTTTTAAGAGGCTTTTAGATAGGCACATGGAAGTGCAGGGAATAGAGGGATATGTGCAGGGAATAGAGGGATATGGATAATGTACAGTTCAATATGATAACTTGACATCATGTTCGGCACAAACATTGTAGGCCGAAGGGCTCAATCCTGTGCTATACTGTTTTATATTCTATGCTTTTGATCCTTCCTATCATCACTATTTCTTTCCAGTGAAAAGATTGTGCATATCATAGTCAATGGATGACACTGACTTGAACTGTAGTCACTGATGTCGTTTAGGCAAACACTGCAATCCCACCAATAGCCAAGTTGCAGTATTAGTTAATCTGATAGCATCAGTTAAGGGAAGAAAATTGGCCAGGACACTGGGATAGTTCCATTCTCTTCTTCAAGAAGCGAGCAATAGTGTCCATTTTGCTTTGATGAGAGTGCAAGGACACTGCCGTGCACATGTTTTGCCTTCCACATTAGGAAATCATGGGTCATTTCCTATAATTATGTTGAGATTAAATTCTTATGTATTCAGCATTACATCTTAAAGAGTAATAATAGAGCTGGTTACTTTCTGGGATACCGAACCACTGGCCTACAGATCATTAAGCCATCTCACTTTCTGCCACTTGACTCTGCTGAATGTTATTTGCATTTGGGTATCAATCAGCAATGTGATTTCTGTGTTCTATTGCTGCTGCTGCCAAAGTCAGCATTTTGTTCTTTCCACGAGTTAGAGCCTCGGGTTTTACTGAACCAATCCTTTTCTCCCTCACAATCATCTTCTTTTCTCCATAGTAATTGTTATTCAGAAACATCTGCACAAAATGATGCTTCATTGCGCATCTGTCCACAGGATATCCCCAAGATAAATATTTCACGATAACTTGAGAACTGGGTACCATGACTCGGAAAGCTGGAAGAAATAGATCATCTCCAACACATGGAGTTTCCTTTGTTAAGTGCACCAGCCTTCCCTGTCACCCCACCCTTTCACATGATCCTCCCGCAAACATACCCTTCCCCCATACCATACTCACCTCTTCACCACTTGCAACCTGATCTAATTCTGCAATGGTAAAACCAGAGGAAAGAAATGTATTCATGCTTTGCATGCAATACTAATCCCGTTGTGCTTGGGAAATTTGTTCAATACAATATTGCAGCAAAGGGCCCATAGGCAACACATGGCAACACTAGTCCATCATGTGGCACAGTTTCTTGGCCATCTATATTTGCCAGAGGGGCCACGTCTGTTGTATAACAAAACAAAAAATAAGACTTGAAATGTAAATAAACTACTTGAACGTTGCCTATTTGTGAGGTCTCCACATTCTTGGAATCACTTTAGTGCCTTGAAGCCCATTTATTGCCTGACTATTATTCCTTAAATAACACAAAATTGCTCCTACATCGTTACATTTCTATTAAGATACCAGAAGCAGAAATATGAGACAGTGCTAGAAAGACTTGAACGACTTGCATTTGTGGTTGCCATGGCAACACTTGAATAGGGATTATTATTATCCTTCATTCTTTTGTCTTTCTGACAGTGAGTGAAACATTTTGAAGCCCTGTAGCCTCTCCATAAGTTGCACGTCTATGTTCAAGTATGTAGATGATTTCAAACAAAATTGCTTTTTATGAACCCTTATCATACATCAACTGGTGCGTGGAACACAATGCTGCCCATGAGAGTTTGCTTCCAAAAGAAATTCTTAAATCCTTTGAATTTTGAATGTAATATCTCACAGAGATTATGATTTTAACTGAACTAGACAACATAAGCAATTAGTTATTTTTGTCCCCAACACAGGTTTAAAAATAATTATGTACAGGAAAGAACTGCAGATGCCAGACACAAAAATCTGGAGTAACTCAATGGGACAGGCAGCATCTCTGGAGAGATGGAATGGGTGGCCTTTTCGGTCGAGACCCTTCTTCAGATTAAAAAATATTTTTAAAATATTGGAATGTTTAGTTTTCAACATTCTGTAGAGAGTCATCTAACAAGTTATAGAGTCATAGAATGCAGAAACAGGCCCTTTGGCCCATGCCTACCAAGATGCCCCATCTACACTAGTCTCACCTTCCTGCCTTTGGCCCATATCCCTCTAAACCATTCTCTGACAGCTCAGTCCATATACCCACCATCCTCTGTGTGAAAAAGTTGCCCCTCAGGTTCCTCTTAAATCTTTTCCCCCCTCACCTTAATCCTATGTCCTCAGGCTCTTGATTCCCCTACCCTGGGTAAAAGACTCTGTGTGTTCACCCTATTTATTCCTAAACATATTTCTATTGCCATTATGATTCTTTTTGCTTTACCTTTCGCTTTTCATTTTCCTTTTTCTATTTATCTGTGCCTGCATTGGAGGAGGCTGAGGGGTGACCTCTTGGAGTCACATAAATGTTTGTGGGATAAATATGATTGATCATAAAAATCTTTATCCACCAGTGGAGGTATCAAGGTTGGCAGATTGTGAGCTTCTGGAAATCCCCATTAAAAAGTGAACGGAGCCTAGGCACATTGATATTACTGCCCACTGATTTAAGTAAGATGCCGATAGGGTTAAAGTGAAAGACTGGACAGAAGGCAATCACATGAAGACACATGGAACTGCAGCTGCTGGGATCTTGAGTAAAACACAAAGTGCTGGAGTAACTCAGCGAGTCAGGCAGCATCTTTGGAGAGAACATTGAGTATTGCACAGGGTGCAGTCTTATCTCATTGACAACTGGTGCTGAAACGATATTGGGTAGGCCTTCACCGAATTGCTCCAGAAGGTGCCAATTAGAATCCCAGAGAAACATTAAATATCCTGAAAATTAAAGCTATCACCTTTCAGCCTGTGTGACGTCAAATCTCAATCCCGCATGGACAGATAAAAGTATGATGTGGTCAATTTTCTAGGCAATTTGTACTCCAATATATATATATATCAAAACAATAAAAAATCATTTTAAAACATGCAATTGAGTATTAAACAAACGTCTAACTGAATATACAATTAGTGATTTAACGATAAATCTGGAATCCTTTGCAAGATAATCACAAAGTTCAATTCTACATTTGTTCTACCATACTCTCATCTTTCTTTCCTTTTTCATTAATTTTAATCTATTTAATGTTCTTGCCAGTGAATCCCGGCTGGTTTCCTGGAATCGTTCCTTATTACCCTTTTTATTCCCACTGAACATCCAGCACATTATTCCACTGTTCCCTGTACAACTCTGATCCCTTAATCCTTTGTAATGTGGAGACAAACAAGACAATAAAGGCACCAAATAACAGTTCCAGTACATTTTGTAATTCTTTTTTTTTAAAAATTCCTATAAATAACTCTACAATTCTTGAGTCTCCGCTGCCAATGAAATACTGAATGCAAGTGGTTTTTTTTTACTAGAGCACCTGTTGCTTAGTGTATCTGGAAAGATAGCATCTTAAGCAATATTCTTGTGGCTGAGAAACCATCAGGAAAGTTCACTGAGGAACAGGAGCTCTATTAATTTTGCTGCATTGCCTCCCACAATGAAATAACCAAATAACCAATTGTGAATTTACTGTACAGAGTAAATATTTTTTCTAAAAATCTCACAAAAAATAGAACCTCTGCAGCTTGCTGCAAAACAATTGTGGGATGCAATAGACGTTTGTTGAAATAAATCCAAAATGGTTCATAGGCGTTCTAGGTCAAAAACTTATGAACACATGTTAAATTGCAAAGTCTTCCAAAGCTAAAATTTTAAAATGTAACCTGCAAAGGTTGCATTCAAGTAACAAATAATTTTATCAGGAACTGATACATTGTATCAGAACTTTGTGTCTTGTAAAGGATTCCAGATTCATTGTTAAATCACTAATTGTATATTCAGTTAGACATTTGTTTAATACTCAATTGCATGTTTTATCAGGAAGATTGACAACGCACACCACCAAATTCACGGACAGTTTCATCCCAGCTGGTATCAGGCAACTGAATCATCCTACCACAACCAGAGAGCAGTGCAGAACTACTATCTACCTCTTTGATGACCCTCGGACTATCCTTGATCAGACTTTGCTGGCTTTACCTTGCACTAAACGTTATAACCTTATCATGTATCTATACACCGTAAATGGATCGATTGTAATCACGTATTGTCTTTCTGCTGACTGGTTGGCACGCAACAAAAAGCTTTTCACTATACACATGACAATGAACTGAACTGAACTGACTACCATATTTCAGCTAATGCATCACACAGTACAAGCCCAGACCATGACTAAAATGTTGCGTTCTATTTTAGATATTTTAATCACTATTAATTGATCTCAATAGGTCAGAAAGTCTAGCTCAATACTTTAACAGCATTTCTTTATTTGTCATTATTTTTCATTCCAACTTCTCTCCTTCCCAGAGCACAACAATTTGAAAGCCTGTATTTTGATTTACTCTGGGGTTTACATATACACTTAATTTGGCTGTCTAATTTTCCTACATTATAATCTATTCTTTACGCCTGACCTGCCTCGGTACCATCATTTTCTCCCTGATTACTGCCCTTTCCATTCAAAAGACCCAATTATTTCAAAGTTCTCCATAATTATTAGCAGAATTCCAGTTTATTTAAACTAGAGTCTTAATGTGAGCAATTCAGTTTGCAATAAAATCCACAGATTTCTTTAAGTGCAATTATTACTCCCATGCATAACCTAAATTTAAAAGCAACGTCATAAAATCATATGAAAATCAGGAAGGAATAAAACATGATCTAGCTGTTTAAAATTGACAATCTATGACAAGGTGTGTGGGGGGGGGGGGGGGGCGGAGTGGGGTCCCTCTTTGAAAAGTACGGGGATCCCCATCTAAAATGGAGGAAAATAGAATTCTCTGAGAAAGTCTTTGAAGCGGTTTTCCTTAAATAGCTGTGGAAGAAGAAACTTTTCATATTTTTAAGGCAGAGGTAAATTGGTTCTTAATAGTCAAGGGGTGAAAGGTTACCTTGGATATACAGGAATAGAGAGTTAAGGTGTGAATCAAATTAGCCATCACCTACATAAATAGCAGAGTAGGCTTGAAGGGCAGAGTGGCCTCTTCCTGCTCATATCTGTATGGGTTGCCTCCTTCATTTTTGGCAAGTTAAAATAATGGCACAATGGAAAATGATCAGTTGAAGGTAGGAAAATTACGGAGAAAGATCAGAGACTAATTGAGCATGGCCGCCTAGACGGTTTTTCACTAACTGCTGCAACTCATTTATATCCAAATGAGCACCCGGGATATTCCCTGGAGGAAGAATACAGAGGCCTCAGCAGTGGTTGAAAATAGTACAATGTTTGAGTTTGAAATTGTGTCATACAGTATTTGCAATTCAAATTTTGTACTGAACTCATGTAACAGCAGCTCCCTCTTTCCTATTGTCTTTGTATAGTTTACAGTCAAAGATAAAATGTCACATGATTTAAAGTGACAAATGGACCACAACCATGGAACAATAACAGGAGGGGGGGGGGGGTATCTCCAGATAGCTCCAATCCAATCAATCTTTTACCAATTTCAATGAAAGGACTATCAGTTTAAATGACATCTTTCACATTACTCATTAATCAACAATTTAACTTTGGGCAGGTACCAATGCTATAAAACAATAATAAAACATCTGTTAACACTCACAAGTATTCGCTGGGTGCATATAACATGCTGAGAGGAGGCAAAAGGTCACACAATGTATATGGACCTCAGAGTTCAGATCAGTCTTACTGTGATAACGATGCAAAGAGATAGCTCAATAGGGTGGCATCACTAAAATGATCAATTAATGAGATTGTGAGCAGCAATGAATTAAAAGAGTTTCTCGCCTCTAGTTCTCCCCCACCTCTCCCCCCACTTTCAGTCTGAAGAAGGGTCCTGACCCAATATGTCACCTATTCTTTCTTTCCAGAGATGTTGCTTGTCCCACTGAGTTACTCCAACATATTGTGTCTATCTTTGGCATAAACCAGCATCTGTAGTTTCGTCCTATTACATAGAACAGTACAGTACAGCACAGGAACGAGTCCTTCAGCCCATGATGTTTGAGCCAAACATGATGCCAAGTTAAACTGATCTCATCTGCCTGTACATGATCCATAATCCCTCTATTCCTTGCATTTCCATGTGCCAAACTAAAAGTCTCTTAAACCCCACTATTGTACCTGCCTCCATCATCATCCCTGGCAATACATCCCAGACCCCCACCACTCTGTGTAAAAAAACTTAGCCAACACATCTCCATTAATGCTCGGTCCGCAATAACCAACCCGACCTCCCGGTGGCTCAGCATTTCAACTCCCCCTCCCATTCGCATCCGACCTCTCGGTCCTGGGCCTCCTCCACGGCCAGAGTGAGCAACACCGCAAGCTGGAGGAACAGCACCTCATATTCTGCTTGGGGAGTCTGCATCCTTTGGGCTTGAACATTGAATTTTCTCAATTCTGTTAACCCTTGCTGTCTCCTCCCCTTCCCACCTCTCCCTCAGCCCTCGGGCCCTGGCATTCCCTCTATCTCTATCTCCCTCCCCCACCCCAGTCGCACGAGCTTCTCATTTTCACACCACAAACAGCTTACAATGGCTTGTTCCCTTTATCACCGATACTTTTTTGCATATCTTTCACTCATTGTTCCTTATCTCTCCACATCACCGTCTATATCTCTCGTTTCCCTGATCCCTGACCAGTCTGAAGAAGGGTCTCGACCCGAAACGTCGCCTATCTCCTTCGCTCCTTAGATGCTGCTGCACCCGCTGAGTTTCTCCAGCTTTTTGTGTACCCTCACATCTCCATTAAACTTTCCCTCTCTCACCTTACAGCTATGCCCTCTAGTGTTGGACATTCCCACTGCAGGAAAAGGTCTCACTGTCTACCCCTACATATGCCTCTCAGAATTTTATATACTTCTATCAAGTCTCTCCTCAACCTCCGATGTTCCAGAGAAAATAATCCAAGTCTATCCAACCGTTCCTTGTCGCTGAAACCCTCTCGTCCAGGCAGCATTCCGGTAAACGTCCTCTGCACCCTCTCCACAACCTCCACATTCTTCCTGGAATGGGGCAATCAGAACTGCACATAATACTCCATAATGTGGCCTAACTAAAGTCTTACAAAGCTACATCATGACATTCTGACTCTTATACTCAATGCCCCTTGCAATGAAGGCAAGCATACCATAAGCCATCTTCACCATCTTAACTACTTTTGCTGCCACCTTCAGTGAGCCATGAACATGGGACTCCTAGATCACCCTGTGGATCATTGCTGTTAAGGGTCTTGCCATTAACTGCATACTCTCCCCTGACATTCAACCTCCCAAAGTGCAATACCTCTCACTCACACTTGGATGAAACTCCAGCTGCCATTTCTCCACCCATTTCTAGGGCTGATCAATATCCCACTATATCTTCTGGCAGCTTTCCTCACGGTCTGCAACCTTTCCAGTTTTGGAGTCATCAGCAAAGTTATTCACCACCCCATCTGCATTTACGTCCAAGTGATTACATATATCACAAACAACACAGCCCATTTCAAATAGGTCTACACCCTGGAATTCCACGGGGCACAGACCTCCAGCCAGAACAGCTTCCTTCCACCACAACCCACTGTTTCCTATGAATAAGCCAGATCTGAATCCACTCCATCAAGTCATCTTGAATCCCATGCATCTTAATCTTCTGGATCAGCCTAACATGAGGGACCTTGTCAAAAGCTTGACTAAAATCCATGTATATGGCACCCACTGCCCCATGACAGCACCTGCTGCTGAATGTGATGAAAACTATCTACAAAATGGTAGGGTTTCACATTTTTGGGTCCTATGAGACATCAGATCCAGGAGGATCTGTGGCACACAACAACAGTGATACTATAAAGGGGACTGAGCCGCTAAACACGTTGGGGCCATAGTTATGATTACGTATTCCATTAAACTTTCACTCACACCTTTGGCATAATCTTTATGATATTTTGCAATGAGGAGGATTTATAAGCAGACAGTTATCATCAGTTTACTGGTTTCCTGAGAATACACTGTAATAGAGCTGCCAAGTAGTCTTCCCTGGGGAATGGACTCACAGACGGCAGCATAAGCTGCAGTCTCCAGAAGTTGCACTTTGTTTTCATGGTGTAATGACAGCAACTGTTGGTAGTTTTATAATTGCAAAATCCAGCCCTCCACGAAACACTCCACAATCTCTCTCTGCAGAATATTTTTCATAGAACCATAGAGCATGGAAACAGGCTATTCAAAACTGCACACAATACTCCAGGTGTGGTCTCACTAGGGCCCTATACAACTGCAGAAGGACCTCCTTGCTCCTATACTCAACTCCTCTTGTAATGAAGGCCAACTTGCCATTCGTTTTCTTCACTGCCTGCTGTACCTGCATGCTTACATTCATTGACTGAAGAACAAGGACCCCCAGATCCCGTTGTACTTCCCCTTTTTCCAATTTGAAACCATTTAGATAATAATCTGCCTTCCTGTTTTTGCTAGCAAAGTGGATAACCTCACATTTATCCACATTAAACTGCATCTGCCATGCATCTGCCCACTCACCCAACCTGTCCAAGTCACCCTCCATTCTCATTGCATCCTCCTCACAGTTCACACTGTCACCCGGCTTTGTGTCTGCAAATTTGCTAATGTTACTTAGAATCCCTTCAATTAAATCATTGATGTATATTGTAAATAGCTGCAGTCCCAGCACCGACTCTTGCGGTACCCCACTCGTCATTCCCTGTCATTCTGAAAGTGACCCGTTAATCACTACTCCTTGTTTCCTGTCTGCCAACCAATCTTGTCAGCACTCTACCCCCAATACCATGTGCACCAATTTTGCCCACTAATCTCCTATGTGGGACCTTATCAGATGCTTTCTGAAAGTCCAGGTACACTACATCCACTGGCTCTCCCTTGTTCATTTACCTAGTTACATCCTCAAAAATTCCAGAAGATTAGTCAAGCATGATTTCCCCTTCGTAAATCTATGCAGACTCAGACTGATCCTGTTACTGTTATCCAAATGTGCGGCTATTTCATCTTTTATAATTGACTCCAGCATCTTCCCCACCACTGATGACAGGCTAACAGGCCTATAATTCCCTGTTTTCTCTCTCCCGCCTTTCTTAAAAAGTGGGATAACGTGACCACACAGGGTTTCCTCCGGGTGCTCTGGTTTCCTCCCACATGGCAAAGACATGTGGGTCTGTAGGATAAGTAGCCACCGCAAATAAAATGTGTATGGAGTGGATGAGAAAGCGTGATAACGTAGAACTGGAGTGCTCAATGGATGGCATTGAGTTGGTGAGCCGAAGGTCCTGTTTCTATGCTGTATCTCTGAACTGATCAGTACCATCCCAGGCACCATCCTCATCAATCTCCTCTACACCCTGTCCAGCACTATCACATCCTCCCTAATATCACGGTGACCAGAACTATACACAGTACTCCAATCGAAGTCTGATGAAGGTTTAGTAAACATTCTTGGTTCTGTGCTTTCTCCTCACTGTGCGTAGGTGTCACCTTGACAGATTTTTCCTCCGAGTTAAGATTTTGCGATCAGACTGCAACTATTTCCGGTTTTGATTTACTACTTTCATTGCAATTATACATTTCCATTCATATTATATCACAACCGTCAAAACTTCAGTCCTTATCTCATCTCTGTCCCAATTCAAAAATGTGACTGGATATTCAACAACCCATAAATAAGGGAGAATAAGCATCTGGTTTAGATTTTTAAAAAACTTTTAGGTGAGTTCACAAGCTCTTGCTCTGAATTTTTAATCCAGAAGGACTCACAAAACTATCAATCACCAAAGACTATTTTAATGAGACAAAAGTAACTATTTTCTGGAACTTAATCAATAATCCCACATCCCCATCTTCTATCAATTTAAGATATAAAACAATATTAGCTTTCAGTCGTGGCTGGTTATTTCCAAAATATATTGGTGTGAAAATGACACAACATGTTGCTTTGCACTACATGCAGTGATTTGAAACTAGCACCAATTAACAAATGAACCCCATATATTCTGCCTTCTAAAGGCAACGCCTTATTGCGTTCTCGCCAAAAATAACAAGATTATAATCACTGCCATGCGGACTTGAATCAAATTTAGCCCATTTCAAATAGGTCTACACCCTGTAATGCAAGTGACCAGATGTGTGCAATAAAACACTGCTCCTTGGGTGGCTGCACTTTCAGTAATCGCCAGACGCTGTGTACACATTACCCTTCTATAATTACCACTCGGTGGCATGGTAACTCCCTCATTCAATGAGTACACAAAAAAATCAGACCTACAAAATACATTGTAGAATTGAATCAATCAGTTGATCCTGATTAATAGTTATAGCTGAGCAGAGGAGAATGCAAATAAGCTTTGTCATACCAAATATATCACTGCTGAGCCCCTTACAGATATTAGCTGAGTTTTAATACTGCGTACTAATTTATTGTCAAGTCCCAATGAGTTCATAAGTTCATTAGTGATAGGAGCAGAATTGGGCCATTCGGCCCATCAAGTCTGCACGGCCATTCAAACCTAGCTGATTGAATTGGCTGATATTGTGGCTGATATCGTTCAGGTCATACAAGTCATCAGCATTTTGGCTAACATTGCGCGGACACACACGTACCAGAATAAGACAATTACCAAGGCAACCTGAATGCACCCTTTACATGTAAAAGAATCCCACAGTAAGACATTTACTGGTGCTCTAAATTTTATTTGGTGCTTTTCTTTCTGCCCTCCATTTTATCTCAAAATTTAGATTTCAGCAGCATTGTAAAGACATCTTTTCACTGCTAAGCATGCCAAAGCAAGTCTTTGGAATTTTCTTCTTCGAAAGGGTCCAATATTTGAGACGTCCCCAAAGGAATTCAATAGCTTTGAGGGGGAAAACGGCAGGGTAATAGAGCGGTCCCAGACATGTCCAGTCTCCATTGATAAACGTCAGTTGTCAGAGCTGTCACATCCATAGCTACTGCGGTGGCAAATGTACTCTTAAACCGAAACATTGGTGCAGGTGTAGGCCATATGGCCCTTCGAGCCAGCCATTCAATATGATCATGCCTGATCATCCAAAATCCAGTACCCTATTCCTGTTTTCTCCCCATATCCCTTGATTCCGTTAGCCCTACTCTTGTATCATGGCTGCACATATCACTCTATCGCCTGCATCCTTCTGGAATGTTGCAATTCTCAATGTTCCAATGAGCAGTGAATGTCAAACAAAGTTACCCTACCCTGCATCGTATTAATGGTGGCAGCCCATAAACAATGAAGTTAGCACTTAGCGACACACTGTCACTTGGCAGTAGGTTTACTTGTTTCCTCTATTTTATTCAACCGGCCACTATACCTCTCAAAATGCTACTTCCCATTTCACCCATTCAGCTCAACTTTCTGTTACATACAGCTTGCATGTAATTTTCCCATCTGATGTAATCTGTTATGCACCCAAATTAATTTCAATGAAGCTGACACCACAAAGCGGTCAGGACCAATAAACTACTGGTGGTTCCACAATTAGTAAATGTTCAATCAAACTGCTTGATATAAATAGTACAGGGAATAGGCACTGGTTTCAGGAATCTGATTTTGATATCAGCTTCCTTTCTATCTTGCAATACTTGAATGTGTTTTTCGTAACAAATAAATGTTGAAGGAAAATCAGCTATACTTAAAATACACCACATAAAAGCTATCAGCAAAAAAAAATGAACAAGATTCATTGGCAAGCAATGGCTGCAGATAATAAAAAGTGCAAAGAATAAATATTATGAATTAGCTGAAATGCATTAACAAAGAAAACCCATCTGTGATTGAAAGACAAACTGCAAGTTTGCAGGATAGTTGATTTTGCAGGTCTATATAAAGGAAGAGATCAACTTTAATTTCAATGTATTCGATTATTTAAGCTAAAATGAAGGTGAGTCAAAGTTCGACTGGATTTTTGAATTTGTGTGATTTAAATCTTGCCGATTTAATTTTAATGAGTTATCACTGGCATTAAAGTCATTCTTATTGGAATCCCAATTCCAGGCTCAGCAAGGTTACTTTATTACTACTGGGCAAAAGCCTGAGATTTGGTTTAATGGTGGCATTTTCAAAACCGAGTTGAAAGATTTTAGTTTCAATCAATGTAATCACTTGGGATTTACAATCTCAGAACTAGGTTGACATCCAATGGAGTATTCCCATCCGGATAAATGAGCCATTGGCTCAGTGGCAGCATCCTGATGTTGTACTGATTTTAGATGATTAGCCATGATCATATTGACTGGCAATGCTCATTCGAAGGGCCAAATGGCCTACTCCTGCACCTATGTTTCTATCCCCATCTCTGAGTGGACGGAGGCTTGGTAACGGTGATCACCTAACAATTCTAATAGGTGAAGACTGGAGCTCTGGTCCCAGATAATGTGTGATACTAGCTGTGGTACATCTGATGAATGTATGCCAGCCAACCCTTCCATCTTTAAAGGCAAATGGGGCTCTTTAGCCTGAACACGCATTTAGAAGAAGGTATTATAAAGGTAAAATCCACGAGCAACAGCAAGCCATTCAGCTACTCTTTATCTTTATGTGGCTAAGGAAGGTGATGTGTATGGCTGTTGGTCAGGATTGACTGGGTTAGCACATAATCAAGGGATGGAACTAGATATAACTATTCAGTAAGGACTGAGGGATATTTTAAAAGGTTAACCATATTCACAAAATCTTAAAAAAACTTATATTGAGGAAAATCAAATTGTTTTGCTCCGGGTTTTATTGAGACGGTTTTCCTTCCTTAACCTAGTACAGGAGACAGCAAGGAACCATTGAGGCAGGCGCAATGTTATTATGTTGGCAGGTGATAATGGAAAAGAGGATGTGAACTAAATTACTTCCCAACACTGTTAGGAAGCCCTGTTACAATAATTTGAGGCGTTTTTCTTAATTACATACCAAAAAAAAATTCTTGTTATGCAAACAAGTAATGCAATTATAGAAATGGCAACATTTTAGATGCTGTACAATTTATAATATCAACAGAATTTCACACCCTCAATGATTCCACCATCTCCCACCAACAGATAAGCTTCAAATGCCAACAGCATTAACACAACAGGAATTAAAACAATAATTCCCACTCCGACTTAACAATTACTTGCAATACATTTTAAGTAACTAATCTAAATAAAAATACGCACAAAACAAGGTTCAATTCTATTCTTTACCGACGGCAACAAGGATTTTAAAGCATACTCCACTCTGATCGTATCATAAGCAATAATGGACTCCTGTAGATTAAATAAACTGGTGAAAGAATTAAAGATAGCAGAAAGTGTAATTTATACAATTATTTCATGTCTTAAGTGGGAGCTTCTCCTTTCCATCTTACCTGGCTTAATTTCCACATAATTTCCAAGATCCTCATATTCTGGATCAGGTATAACATCGACGTAGATGTGACTGGATCCATCTTGATCATTCACCTTCTTGATTTCTTCTGGAATGGCAGCCAGATCACTGGAAGATTCGGAGTCATAAGCATCCATTTCGGTAGAAGCAATGTCCTTTCCAGCCGTTGAATCTAATCCATTGCATAACCTTAAGGAGTCTTGACTTAATTTTTCATATTGCAAAATGCAAGCATCAGCCTGCCTTTGATTTGTCTCAACATCAACAGAATATGTTCCTACCTCAGTGTCGTGGTAATCCAAAGTTTGCAACTCATCACCCAACGCTGCATGTAAATCACCTTCTGCACATTTTTGTTCATCGTCAGCAGCACTTAAAACTGGATCCGTTACCTGGACAGAACGATGCTCCTGACTCTCTTGCTCTGCTTTTGCTGAGGAGCCTGGTGGCCCAGTGTTCAATGTCTGATTAGGTGCATCTTGGTGAAGATTTAGATTTAGAAATGCCAGTGGAAATGGAGCTCCCCGCTTGTTGGAATGATTCAAACATCTGAGACATCCACGATGAGAGAGACTGTATGGTGGGATCCTTCTTTGAAATTTCTTCCGAAGCCATAACTAGTAAAAAGCACACTCCTTCATCACCAGTGGTCCCAATGTTTTAATGTGTGTCAACGGTTACTTTCGTGTGAACTACAGAATGAGGATCATAATCAATTAACATCTACACACGATCACCACCGAGAAACAACCACCTGTCCACCGTGGGAAAAACAAACCAAGGAAGGCCAGGCCAAAGGAGAAATAGGAAAAGCCAATACACATCAGTCAAGAGCCACAATTAGAAAAATAGAGATCCTCACCAACATACACCAACTTCAGATCGATTGACATCGAAAGTATTGATTCGAGAGGCCTGCTTTACACAGTTCAAATAATTTCCCAAGTAGAAGGTAAATGGAAAAAAATGAATTCTGCAGATAGATTCCAATAAATGTAATCCCATTAAAGAACTGAAAGAGAGGCTTCAGATCCAACCAATGAGTTAGCAAAGGTGAGCTTCACTTGCCCTAGAGGATTGATAAATTAGCTGTTATCTTACATAAAAATCTTTGCTCTAGAATTTCTAAGTGTACAGCATTGGTGAATTCCCCAGTCTACAACATCCAGTACTTTAGGTTGGCCTTTGCAGCAGACAACCCTCTTCCACTGAGGGAACTGGCAATAGGAAAAGGCCAGAACAAATCTGTCGCTGTCCAGAAAAGGTCAGCAACAGATGATCAAGGAAGGCTGAAGCCCATAATGGCGCACAACATATGAATGTCGATTTCTCTAATTCAAGTAACGCCTGCATTTGCTCTCTCCACCCCTCCCCCACCCAAGTTGCCCTACTGGTTCCACTGTTGCCATCCTTCTATCCCTCCATCATCAACTCTTCCCGGGCCAACAATAGGCCATGATGGGCTACACTTTACTTGGGCTCCCCTTTACTTAGTCGGAAGAAAGGTCCCGACCCAAATCGTCACCATTTTTTCTCCAGAGATGCTACCTTTCCCGCTGAGTTACTCCAGCACATAATGTCTATCTTCATGGCATAATAGGCTTCATAACTGTTCCCCCACCACCCCACAAACTGACCAGGAGTCTCCAAGAGTCATGGCTTGCTCTTCTGGACCCTGGTGTCAGCAAATTGAGCAAAGATTCTTGCTCGCCAGAAGAATTGGCTACTTCTTTTTCACTTTATTTGAATACTATTCTATATTTGGTAAAAATACTGAAAATATTGTGGGCAACTTAAGTAGCAACAATCAAAAGAAATGGTCAGTATTTTCACTGTACATCCAATCCACCAAGACAGCTATAAAAACACTTATCAAACAGTACATTTTCCCTCATCACCATGTTACCTGGGCAGAGAAATTAATAGCATTTACAACAAAGTTGCCATCAGCAGCAGTGATGACAAGAGTTTGGTGTTGGCTTGAGGCAATTCTGCCCACAAAGATCCAGTGATCTCTGTAACGTGGACTTCCCCTTCTGGTGTAGGTTACCATCAGATGGTTGAGACTGTGGTCCCTGGCAAGTAGCAAGCGTGATCCATTTAAGCAGTCAAACACTGAGGAATTCACACAGGCAGCAAGCCAAGAAACATGATGCATATTATTTGGCTAACATTTTGCACAGATTGCAAAGTAATATTTAGAACACAATTTTACAACAAAGGCTAAAGTATCTTTAAAAGCAAGAAAATATATATTATTGTAAAAATCAGTAATATTCTGAAATATATATCTAAGGAAATTACAATCCATAAACATAAATTGGTTTATTTAGGTCCAGATGATTTGCTGACCTGTAATTTTACCTTAACAAGACTTTAAATGTCCATAATCCTTGCAAAACTAATTTGTCAGGATCTGAAATTTTCAACAATTAGAAGACGTGTGGAGATTATCGTGGAGAAAACTGTGAAACAACACAATTTGTGTAGGGGCAGAAAATTGCCGATGGCACCTTCTCAATTTGAGACTCAAACCGAACACATGCGTATTCCACAAGATGTTGACAGTTTCATAGTGTGATGACATTGGAGGGTGCCTGTTTTATCATCATTCCAACTGCAGCATCTGGGTCCTTATTAATTGGCACAAAACTAATGATTGGATGTATAGAGTCCAAGCGCTGTAGAGGCAGCATACTTGATGTTTGTATCATTATTAGTGCAATAATCATGAGATTATCTTTATGCACAGACAGAATCGTAGAGTCCTTATGATGTGGGAGACCATTCAGTCCATCAAGCCTTTATCAGACTTTTGTTCGGTACCATCGTTTCGCCAAGGCTTTGCAAATTATTTTCTCTCAATTGGGACCCTGACTGACTCTGTAAGTGGTAAATGGTTGTCAGTTTCCATCACACTGCCAACCATTTCAGTTACATGTCATCACCATATTCTGTGCAAAAACAGTGTTTTGCCTCACAGCCCCCACTATAGCTTTAATGATGACTTTAAATCTGTGCTCCTTGGTCCTTGACCCATCTACTGTTGGGGACAGCTGCCCAGTCTGGGGTCTCAGCCACACTCAGCCTGAACCTAGGGCTGAGTGCAGTTGAACCTGGACCCACTCACTGTCAACCAGATCCCAGAGTCCACCAGATGCCAGGCCAGGTACAGGGAAACAGAACTAGGTCATCTGCTCTAATCTTGTACTTGGCATCTCTCAAGAACCATTCTAGTTAGTTTCGTCTGACCTTTCTAATACCTTCACATCCTTCCCAAAGTGCACCTAGAGGCAACATGGTTCAGGACTAATCAACATTTTCTAAGAGACAAGAAGACACAATAGACTGTAGATGCAGGAGTCTTGAGTAAAACAAAACAAACTGGATCAAGAAAAACTTGCTTCTAGTCTTATGCGAACACTGTTAGTTTCAAATTATGCTTTTGCTGTATAATTCTACCACCCAATAGAATTACATCACTTTTTGTCCCCTGGTACGATGTACAAACTTTTGTGTTAGGACATTAAAAAAAATGATTTGGTGACATAAAGAGATGTGGACAATGTTGCATGAACTTAAAATAAGTTTAATTTAACTTGATTATTGGCTTGTAAAGATCAGCAGGAGGAAGCCATTGGCCGTGGAATTCTCTGCTTCATAGGGCGGTGGAGGCAGGTTCTCTGGCTGCTTTCAAGAGAGAGCTAGATAGGGCTTAAAAATAGCGGAGTCAGGGGATAAGGGGAGAAGGCTGGAATGGGGTATTGATTGGGCATGATCAGCCATGATCACATTGAATGGCTCGAAGGGCCAAATGGCCTACTCCTGCACCTATTGTCCATTGTCTCTTGTCTATTGGCTTTTTGTTCTAAGTGTTTATGGAAAGAGGGTGAGGATGTTGCTAGGACTCAAGGGTCTGAGCTATAGGGAGAGGTTGAGCAAGCAGGGACTTCCTTGGAGGGCAGGGGGGTGATAGAGGTGTATAAAATCATGAGTGGAGTAGACTGGGTAGACACACAGACTCTCTTCCCCAGAGTAGGAGAATCACAAACCAGAGGACATAGGTTTAAGATGAAGGGGGAATCTGAGGGGGTAACATTATCATACAAAGGGTGGTGGGTATATGGAACGAGCTGCCAGAGGAGGTTGTTGAGGCAGGGGCTATTGCAATATTTAAGAAACAATTAGGCAGGTACTTGGATAGGACAGGTTTGGAGGGTCTATTTCCTTGCTGTATGACTGTGACTATGAAGGAAAGGATCAATGATAAAGAAGGTAAAAAGGAAAACTTTGCCTCTCCAGACGAGTTTTTTAAGTACAGGAAACTAAAGTACTAGTGTGAAGAGACCTTGAGCTTTGAACACGTCAATGACAATTTGAATAAGATGTTATCAGGAAAACATTGAGTCAGACAAATGAACAGATGTTCCTCTCTTAGTTCTCAATTTCTATTCCTTCCAACCATTAGATTTTGTGGAGGAAAGAACATTAGATTTTGCAGGTAGATAAAAATGCTGGAGAAACTCAGCGGGCGAGGCAGTAATTATGGAGCGAAGGAATAGGTGGGCTGCTTTCTGAGTGACAGTGGAATTTAAAAAAATAGAACCTTGTTATTTAAAGTGAGATGTCGACAATGAAATTCCAGTGCTGAAACAGAAATTGACATCTTTACCATTTTGCCTACCACTCAAGAATCACGTCCTTGGGAGTGTCCTTTGTTGATTGATTGCATAACCTTAACCACCAAACACCAAAGCAAATACTTTGGTGGTCAAATAGTATATTTATGGTGTTCAATGGAGTGTTGGGAAAGCAGTGTTCGAGCGCAAACACACCATTTGTTTTCTTTGGCAGGACCCACTGGTTTCTGTTGGGTCTCAGGGAGGGCGAGCAGGAAACAGACCTGCATTTTCCAGGCCATTGACAACAGTTTTCAGGATCAGTAAAACTGCAAGTGTAGACGCCTTTGGCAATAAGCCTTCTTTACACCAATAATACTCCATCAGCTTTTTTAGTTTGGTTGAGAGATACGGCACTGAAACAGGCCCTTCGGTCCACCGAGTCCATGCCGACCAGCAATCCCCGCACACTAACACTGTCCTACAAACACGAGGGACAATTGACAATTTTACCGGAACCAAGTAACCTACAAACATGTACATCTTTGGAGTGTGGGAGGAAACCGGAGTACCCGGGGAAAACCCACGCAGGTCATAGTGTGAACGTGCAAACTCTGACCTGAGCCAGTTTGGTATTGAGCCAGTTGGTCGGGCTCGAACTCTCGTGTGGACCGGGCGTGATCTGGGTCAATCAATCACGCGGTCAGGGGGGGCAGGCCGTCAGGTGAATGGAATTCAAAAGCAGCAGTTGGAATTAGAAGGATTGGCAGTTGGAGTGGGACTCGAGTGTGCTCACGAGCGACCGACGGCACAGTAGTAGCACAATATTGACCAGATGCGTGCGTGAGCGACGGGGCTGTGTTAGTTAATTATTGAACAGAGTGTTTGCACAACGCGTGGACCTCTACAATATCAGGAATACAAACAGTAGATTTGGAAAATCTTTAAAAAGGGATATTTCCCTCTCCGAGTCAGATAAGGTTAAGGGAGGATGTTTCCTAAACTAAGAAATGACTGGAGAAGGTGCAACAACAATTATAAACTTGAAGGAAAGGATTATTGAGAAGAGGTTTTAAGATACAATTAGAATGCAGATTGCTCCATCATATGGCTACTTGAGAAGGGAAAACAGACAGGAGAAAGGGTTTCATCAACTTCAACCAAGATGCCAAAAACTGTGTTGACACACAACAGACAAATAGTCTCGAACTGGGCAATGATTTCCATCAATCTTTGAAGGTGCAACATGCAGAGAAGCCGAGTGGGCAGATTTATTGGCCACAGGAGATCTTCTGGCAGCTTAAGGATGAGTCACCATCTGCAGGGGGGGGCGCAGACAAAGAGAACTGGTGGGGTGGGAGGGGTTGCAGAAATATACTGTAAACACACAAGCACACACATACACACACACACTCACACAACTGTAAATTACAGCGAGGCTTGCTTTGCAGACTAGTACAACTTGGAATATTTTTCGTTTTTTTTGCTTTGTTTAAATATTAAATTTGACAATGATATTCTGGCTTATTTCAACTGTCAGCACTGCAGATTTCAAGGCATGACAGTTTTAAAAAATAAACCTTTGTAGTTGGCGGAAGCTGAGATGTGAATTAGTGCAATTACTCTGACCTGGCATCAGCGCACAACAGCACAGAATTATTTTACTTCAGAGTCACGTGATTGACTACGTGAAGAAGGCCGTCCCCACGCATGCGCGTCATTTTACGTCTGAGGCGTTGCGCAGGGACTGACTGGTGGGCGCGCGGCTCCTGCCAGCGGTAAGTTTTTGAACCTGGAAGGTAAGTTTAAACTTATTTCTAGGGCTGTTTCTTGTATTGCAGAATTGCCTGCTGAATTCGGGGCGAAGTTGGACGGGCCGCGGGAAACCGGTTATCGACCGTGGGGAAATCCCGGACCGGACCGCGGTATCGCGGGTATCCGGCGGCCGTCTGGTTTGCTCCCAAGACGCTGACAAGGTGGTCAGCGACACCCAGGAGGGGAATGCGAGTGGGGGTTCTCCCAGTTGAGCTCACAGACCACTATGGGCCCCCAGAGAACGGGGTTAGACTGGTAGTTAGCCGGTCTTACTACCCCAGTCTCTGTTAATGGGGTTAGCAGCTCCCACACTGCAATGATTCCCCAGGGAAGGGGTTAGACTGGCAATCAGCCGGTCTTGCAACCCCAGTCATTCACAATGGGGTCTGCAGCTCCTACACCATTATGGTCCCCAGAAATAGGGGTTAGACTGGCAGCAAGCTGGTCTAATTACCCCAGTCTTGGACAATGGGGTCAGCAACCCCCAGACCGCTTAGGTCTTCTGAGATAAAGCAGTTAGACTGGCAGTACACCAGTCACGCTACCCCTGTTGTGGACTATGGGGTCAGCAGCCCCAGACCGCTTAGGTCTTCCTAGAGAAAGTGGTCAGACTGGCAGTAAGCTGGTGAAGCTACTCCAGTCACGGACAATGGGGTCAGCAGCCCCAGACCACTTAGGTCTTCCCAGAACAAGGGGTTAGACTGGCAGTAAGCCGGTCTCGCTACCCCAATCTGTCAATGGGGTCAGCAGCTCCCAGACTGCTTAGGGCTTCCCAGATAGGGGTTAGACTGGCAGTAAACCGGTCTCGCTACCCCAGACGCTGACAATGGGGTCAGCAGCACCCAGACCTCTAAGGTCTCCACAAGTAAGGGGAAATCTGGCAGTAAGCTGGTCTCGAGACACAGTCACTAACTATGGGGTCAGTAACTCACAGACCGCTATGGTTCCCCCAGGAAAGGGGTTAAACCACGAGGAAGCCGGTCAGGCCTTGGGACTCGGTCGAGTCGGGCCAGGAGGTCCCCCCCTCCTTCTATGTGTAGCGTCTGTGAAGCCTAAAACCCACCTGGAGCACCTGATGGAGGTTGCTCCAGAGAGATATGCTCCAGAAGAGAGCTATCTGAGCCCGGGTATTATGAAAAAACCCGCTGGCAGCGGCACCTGTTAGGGCTGCACACTGTCTCCCTCTCTGAGGAGGGGAGCATCAGGGGTCAGTTTCACTCTGGCCCAGAGTCATATTCTGATATAGGTCCGAGGGGCCATGTCAGCGCAGGTATCCTCAGGGGCCTGCGGCAGCACCTGTCTCAGGGCTGTCGACGAGTCTCCCTCTCGGTGGAGGGGAGTGCGAGGACATACTCGCAAGGGAAGAGGCAAAAAACTCAGCAGGGGCCAGATTCCCTCACGCTACAAGTGCCGGCAGTGAACAGAGCTATCAAGGGAAACCATCGTATTGGCGATGATACTCCCATGCCTCAACGGCAGTAAGCAGTTCACTGAAGTTGATGGGCGCTTGTAAGCTGGGCCAAGCTGGTCTCAGGAATATGGAAATCAAGGATGGGAATGGAACCCACATCAGGGGCCTTTGGGCTTACCATAAGACCACCGGTAACCATGGAGGTAGGTGGGTCTGGTTCTTTCGAAACATGGGGTAAGTGGACCATTTACAAGTTTGTAATATTTACACTTGTTTTTGTACAAATGAAAATGATAACATGTGATGGGTCGAGGCAGGCTCAGGATTACGGCCAGCATTGCCTTCCGCGACAAGCTCGGTAATATGGCCAGAGTTGTCTTTCGAGGCAGGCTCAGAATTACGGCCGGAGCAGTTTTAAGGCAGGCCAGTAGTATGGCCAGAGCTACATTTAAGGCAGGCACAGAATGATGGCCGACATGGCCTGTTCCTTGTGAAAGATGGAGAGATGTTGGTTCATATTTCATTTACTCCCATGTGCAACATAGCTTTTCAGTATATGGAATTTCTCTACTGTCTAATTACTAATTTCCTTAGGATCTTTATGGCATGCATCGATCTCATAGATGCATATTATTTAGGACCCATTCACAGGAGATCACTGGAGACATTTCAAATTGACCTGGAGGATATTCCTTACGCTGTGTTTGGTTAAATCAACTGTTTTCAGCCATCCAGTCAAATTTAAGTTGATACCAACTGGAAGTTGTTGTTTATCGGATATACCTTTAACTATTAATTACCTGTGATTCCGCCCTGGGGCAACAGATTGGAATCAATTGAAGCCTGTAACAACCTTGTTATCAAGCAGTCTTCTATTTATCAAGTGTAATTGGCTATAGCAGCTGTGTTTCAGCTGTGCAATTGTGTCTTGCATTATTAAAACTTTCAACGTATTAACCTCTCAAATGCCATATAGGTAATTGTTAACAGGCCTATGCTATTATCAGCTGAAGCTACCAAAGTCACAATGGTGGTCAAACTATATTCAGCATTGCTCCAGTAGTTTTGGTCACATACTCTTCAGTTATATTACTTACACGTGCTAGAGCTCAAAGTTGGTAAATCACGAATGCCATCTCTAGTAACAAAGGCAGATATGATTTGCATGAATCACCAATTTTTCAGTTATTAGTATCAACTACCCATAGACACTAGGTGTATACTATGGGTTAAAGGGTTATTGTGTGAATAAGCAAAACCTGCATGTTTAGTTCCAAGTTGATACACTGTGGTGGTGGCATATGTTAGTCACATGGATGCAATAAAGCCAAAGTATCCTGTCACAATTTACCCAACCTTTTTTGGCGCTGGTGTATCATCCTGCAAAGTCAATGACAATACGGTATGGATGTTGGATCACAAAGCATTTTAGGATCTATGGCTCGATGGCATCCAATATTGATATGTTTGCATGTTGGCTCATTCTCGCTACACAGGGGAGGAATGTTCTTTTATGTGGTTCTCCGTTTTGTCTCATCAGTCGGGGCTTGCAATAATTCAGCAAGAACCCGCATTCAGGGTTCTCGTACAGTCTGACTGGCCTATGCAGCCATGGTTTCCCGCAAATGTTGGGAATAATATAGAATCTTATATGGGGTTCTAAACATAAAATTTGCTGGTTCAGCCTGGGATTCGCGGAACCAGCCTCTACATGATTAATCAATTCATTGCTTTACAGAATCTGAGAAGACCGCTCCTGCGGCTCGGGCGGTCAGACTGATCCATGTATGTCTCACTGCAGAATCCAGGGATAGCAACAAAAAAGCAGTACTTTGCCTCTTCAGTTTTTTCTGTTAAATGTTATGTTACACATAATACGGCACGAATACTGACGTCTTAGAGTTCATTTTCTATGGGTCTTTGACAATAAATTATGTTATAATCCCATTAACTGTACCCAACGTGCTTCTCATCATTGTTGCTGCAGCAAGTGGGACCCACTCTCTCGGGTTTCATCCTCTGGTGTCCAGTATTTAGGATATCATTAACACAAGTTCTTCCAGACCCAAGTACACGGAAGTGTGGGATATTGCCATTGTGTTGACATGTATTCACCATGGGGCTCCAGCTATATCTCTATCTTTGGTTCGGCTCTCATAGGTAGGCTATTCCCTGGCTATTGCATAATTCCCTGGCTATTGCGTAAATGCCTAGCATTACATAAATTGCGAATGGACAGGATCATTACACCTGCAATATCATAATTCATGTTTACATACCCCATGCACCTTCGGTTACATGTGGTCACACGTTTACATCATTACGTCAAGTTCATCTAGAGCCTTAGAGGCTCTGATACTAGTTCAGACCATCTCCAGGTGGTTATGCGAGGTTTGGCTTATACAGGAGTAGATACTGCTTTCTAATCTCACTCCACCAGGGCTGCTACAACACCAGCAGCAAGGGTTATGTGCGGTCCTCTGGACCACATCCTGTCAACTGCAGGATGGTCTAACAAGCGAGGTATCCAACATTTATTTTAACCCATTGCCAGACCAGGGGTATTTGCCAACTCTATTTAGGTTCAATTTATAGTTCCCCTCGGTTCAGCGGGGTTGCTGTTATCATTGTTTGTTCATTTATCAGCATCAGCATGTTTTAAATCTGTCATGTATGTATGCATTATGATGTTTCCCTTATCTATGGTCAACTGATGCAGTCGTGCTTGGGTGGACTTGTTTTTCCACGGCATTAAATCACAGACCTTCAAAATCTTCACGTAGTCACTCACATGACTACGAAGTAAGATAGTAAGATTAAACGAGAACTTACCAGTTTGAAGTTTGATCATTATTTTATGAGGTGTTACGATGAGGGATAACGTGCCCTCCGCTCCCTACCCTCATAACATAACGATCATCTGGTAGTTCTAGTCATGTATAATCTTACTATGTTAGTTCAACAACTGTTATCTGTGATTTCACACCGCTGCTTTGAAGATTGACACGCATGCGTGGGGACGGCCTTCTTCACGTAATCCTCATCGTAACTCCTCATAAAATAATGATCAAACTTCAAACTGGTAAGTTCACATTTAATCTTACTATTAAAGTGCAATTTTACCGTATCGCTAAAATAACTCTAATAATTGTGCTGCTGGTGCTATTGTGCACTGAAGCTACAGAGACAAACCTAGCCCAGTGTCCAGTGCTCATCATAGAGCAGGTCATTCAAAAATGACACTAACATCATTCATCGGTGTGAGGGATAAAATGATTAAACCCCACTATTGTAAGGGTTCGGGAGAGGATTCTAACCGATAGAGGCTAGGGAGAGGATTCTGACACAGCTGTGGATGAAGTTACCAGAACTGTCCTTGAGTAAGGATTGATGGCATTGTATAGCGGTACAAGGGAGTGATGAATGCGACCCTTATCAGTAGAGTCTAGCTTTTAATTCAGATACAAGAAAACTGAGAGAGGTCAGTTGGAGGTGAGCAAACTGGGGCAGGTCATTTACAACTGAGCATGCTTAATGAAATAAATGAATATTACTAACACACCCCTGGTCAAGAAACTGCTCATTACCATGCACATGTATGGACATGCAATGTATGATGTGGGAGGTACTGGGGGGACGTACCTATAGACTGTGCACCTCAGTGCCCTGATTGGAGAGGGCCAGAAGGGGAGGTTAAATGTAGAATTGAGTGTATAAAGGGGCTTTACTTTCCTGACTTTGGTGTGTCTCAACTTGGAGAGGCACTCGACTCTGCAGACTCGCAAATAAAGAATCTCTTGTTTCCACGATTTAGTCTCTGAGTAGTGATTGTGAGCACACCGTATATCTCACAATCGGCGATTAAAATCTTGACAAATCAATTGATCTGCAGCCAGGATCTGCCACCTCATGTCATGATTGGATACAAATACAAATCAATGAGCCTTATGTGGATTAATAGGCTAGAAAAATTAATATGTTGAAAGTTAATACCTGCATGCAATCTAAGGAGCTCCAGGCACAAACAAATCAATGGCAGACTCATAATGGAAATAAATGTTAACTATTTCATAACAAAGTACGGATCAGACATGCAACTGGTGTTCCAGTTGACAGGCTCATTATGGCTTATCTTCCAGTTCCCAAATATCTATTTTGCTGCCTAAGCACCTAGAAAACTTTAGCCATTGATAACAGGGAACAAACAATGAACACTCTCAATCCGTCTTGTTACCATAACATCTATCCAGACAGAGATGTTAAGCCATTTAAATGATAAGCACCTTGATTGAAATAACAGGCTGAACTATTCATTCACTGGTTATTTGGAATAATATTCAACCAGAGACAGGAGAGGATATTATGACTCAATATTACTCTTTATAAAAAGCCATCTCTAAATTTCAAGGCATTAATTTCCATTTTACAAATAATTAGTAGCTTGTTATATCTAATCTATTGACAGCTCTCTCAATAACAATACCAATGTTGTTAGTCATAGATCACAAAGCATCTAAACTGCAGATAATCTCTTCAGTCCACACAGTATATCAAACAGCCATTTTATAACAATCCTATTGTATTCTAACCCAAGACACTGCCCCTCACCTAGACGTTGGGTGTAACTTACATTAACCTTCGGCCCTACTTGTCCAAGCCAATTGAGATGCCTAATAAGCTCATTTTCCGGCATTTAGATGAAATATCTCTATTCCTATCTGATCCATACCTGTCCAAATGCTTTTGAAATACTGAGATTGTACCTGCCTCTTCTCTAGTATCTTCTCTAGTAGCTTGTTCCAAATACCCACCTCCCATTGAAAATCCTCCCTCTCAGATTTCCTTCAAATAAATTCCCTCTGACCGTTACCCTCAGTCCTCTAGTTAAAAGGAAGCCCACAGGTGTTCAGCACCAAGTTAATAAATAAGCACAAGACTCACCAAGGCCCTTGTGGATTCCAGCTTTCTCGCGTACCCGCTTCTTTTCTCGCTTCAGTTCAAGGCATGGGAGGCCTCCAATTTTCTCAAAGCACAGTTTTTTGTTGATGAAGAGGAACAGAACTGCCAACAAGACAACAAAGACTCCAACTGCAGACAAAAACCCAATGGCCTCTGGTGTGACTACAGAGAGAACAAGAGTAAAATTAATCAATTGAAGATGAAGATATTTCAATACGATCCTGTTTTCGCTGCTTCTCCTCATCTGTTGCCTTACATCTAACCTCATCCTCTAAATGGAGAAGCAGTTAACTTTCACTGAGCCCACTGGTGTCTTATAAACCAACCATTTGGAATGACGTGACCCAGAGTTGGTCAGTTTTCTGGCTGAACATGACCTGCCTCTGGCATCTCCCAGTAAGAGCAGTCATTAGGAATTATGAGCAACGACTCATTTGCCATCAGTTCCCAGTGCCTAGACCTGGAAAGCACAATTTAATGTGCCATGAAAATACGACAATTCTAAAATAGTTTGACACTGTACAAAATCAAAATCTGACTAAATGTTAGCTATAATGAGAGGCTGGACACACTTCCACTGTTTTCTCTAAGACATAGGAGGTTGAGTGGAGACCAGATAGAAGTATACAAAGTAATGAAGGTGGAACAGGGGAGCAGGTGGTAGAGCTGCTGCCTCACAGCACCAGAGATGTGGGTTCAATCCTGACCACAGACGCTTTCTGCATGGAGTTTGGTTGCCCTGTGACAGTGTGTGTTTCCTCCCGGTGCTCTAATTTCCTCCCACATCCCAAAGGGGTGCAGGTTGGTAGTTTACTTGGCCTCTGCAAATTGCCCCCGCATGTGCACTGATTGTCGCTGATCAGCCATGATCACATTGAATGGCAGTGCTGGCTCGAAGGGCCGAATGGCCTACTCCTGCACCTATTGTCTATTGTGTAGGCAGTGGATGTAAAAGTGGGATAACATAGAACTACTGTGAATTGGTGATCGATATCCAGCTTCGACATGGTGGGCTGTAGAGCCTGTTTCCAGGCTATATCTCCAAACTATGAGAGGCATAGATGAGGTAGACAGTCAGAACCTTTACTCCAACACAGCATGCTTATCTGTGTGGAGTAAGGGCTTAAAAGCTGAATTTGTGAGAAAACTGTACAAATTTTCTAAATCATCCATGTCCGATGATTTAGCGTTGATACCAATGGTACAATATTAAACAAATCTTCTGATTCTGACCAATGGCAATCTGAATTTTCACCTGTGTGAAATGAGAACAGCGTGGGAGTGAAATTATTGTTCCCTCCCATAGAAAGCTCTTCAAATATTTCCACGTCCTTCCAGCTCCCAAAGAGACTGATGACATTTTCCTTTTCATACTAAATTACTATTTACTCATCAGGCACTGAACGTTACAGTTAATTGTTAAATGCTAACCTGCCAGATTTAGGATTATGTTGTAGACTGGTGTGTAGGTGGAAATTCAAATTATATTGTGTATCTTGATAACGATTATGAAATGATTAATTGCCCACTTAAGTTCTCAATTATATGAGAGCCGTGACATTATGCTCATTGCTCAAGGATGCAATAGTGCGTGCAACTTAACCCCCTTTGAATACTGAATGTCGGACTCCTAAAGATTTTAGCTCCTTCCCCTGACCAGCTGAATTGCACGGAGATTAGATATAATAAAAATGAACTGCAGATGCTAGTTTGTACCAGATATAAAGGGACCTGACACGTCACCTATTCATTTTCTGCAGAGATGCTGCCTGACCCACTGAGTTACTCCAGCAGTTTATGTCTATGCATGCCGATTAGTTTGGTCATGTAACAACATCCTGCACACACAACAACATGCATTTCAAGCAATGAAGCCAGGATCATTCACTAATGTGGGGTAAAGAAGCTCATTCAAGCAAAGACAATGTTGGAGACATCACAACAGACCTGGAAAGCTCAAGCTGAGCATAAGCCTTATTAAAGTATGCATGGCCAAATTGGGACCCAACCTTAAAGTTCCCTATGGTCACCTAACCACAATCTTAAACATTTGCCCCCTCAATCACTGGCACACTATGGCTGCAGTGTACTCCATCTAAAAGCCACGGTGCATCAACTTCCTTCAACAGTATCGCTAAACCACTTGAACAAGAACCTGGGCAAGGCCACCAGCATAATCAAGGACCAGTCTCACTCTGATCACTCCCTCTTCTCCCCTCTTTCCATCAGGCAAGATGTTTGAACAAACACACCTCCAGATTCAGGACAGTTTCTTCCCAGCTATTATCAGGCAAGCAAACCGTCCACTCACCAGCTAGAGTGCGTTCCTGACCTCCCATCTACCTCATTGGAGACCTTTGAACTATCTTTGATCGGAGTTTATCTTGCAAGAAGTGTTGCACCCTTCACGTGTACACTGTGGACGGTTTGATTGTAATCGTAGAAAGTCCTTCCTTTAACTGGATATCACACAACAAAAAGCTTTACACTGTACCTCGATACACATGACAATAAACCAAACTCAACTAAAACTAAACTAAACAGCTTCCACATGGGTCACAGAGCATCCTGACTTGTACAGACGGCATCACTCTGTCCTCACCGGTTTAAAATGCCGTAATTCCCATTCATCAGCAATAACCGACACTGGCGACAGTTCAAGAAGGTGTCCCACTCCTACCTTCACAAGGGCACTTGCACAATAAATGCTGGTCTTACCAATGGCCTTAGCAATGCAAATATACTGGGAATGAACTAAAGCAGACCTCTGAAATTTGCCACTCTCACACTTAAAGCTGAATATTGCTGCAACCGTTGTTGTACTGCCTCCCGTAAACAAGGATATTTGGGAAAGTGCTGGAACCTCTGCCTGGTGAACGATTATTGATAAATCAATTTAAATCCAATTTCCAATTTAAATACAATTTACCACTCCCTCCCCCCAAAGTATATTTATGAAAATGTCCCAGATGAATGTTCTCACACGAAGCTGACACATATATTGAAAACCTGCTGGTGTGGTCCACGTTATTTATATTGAATACAGAGAGAAGCTGCACTCGGGATTTATTCTTTTGTATCTTGGTTGTTAACCAGGTTACAGAGCAGCTACACTCTTGATACAATAATATTAACAGAGAAATAGTAGAGTGGAGCTTGTATAATAACTTCACTCCTTCACGTCATTGTCCATCACCCACATCAGTGTTCTTGTCCAAGAAATCATGTGGAAAGGAATAAGATGACCCTTCCTGACCTTTCTGCCCTTGGAATTCTCCATTGCCTGGGTCAGGTCACATGAACACGAGAACAGCACCTCATAGTCTATTTCTCCAGTTTAAAGAAAGAGCCCCTTTTTTTTCCTGCACCACTCCTTCACATTTCTCCCATCCTCTTCTTTCCTCATCTGACACCCTTTTGTCGCCTTTTCACCTCTAGCCTTTACCACCCATCTGCCAATCAACCCTTTCATCTGTATCCACCTATCACTTGCCAGGATTTACCCCACCCCTACCTCTATTTTCCATTTTTCCCTTGGCATCATGCTCGGCACGGACATTGTGGGCTGAAGGGCCTGTTCTTGTGCTCTACTGTTCTATGGTCTGCGTTTCAGTTCCATCCACCACCCAGGCTGACTTTTTCTTTGTTTTCGTACAACCTAACCTGCTGGACATGTTCTACAGCCCTGCATTTTGCAACTTTGACATTCTTTTGTCTGCATTCTCCCTCTCTAACCACCATTATTTAAGTTTTATGATCAAAGGACCATGTTCTCCCTACCTGACTACCGCCATGGACCCATCACCGTGATAACCTTGCTCACAGCTTATCCTCCATTCCACCGCCACCCTCCCTGTAACTTAACACCAACTTGTTTCTCACCTTACTAGTTCTGACAAAGGATCTGGTATGTCAAAGCACGGGTCTGGTATGTCAGAAATTATAGACGGTGTAAGAGAGTCTAAAAATTAACTTTGCAGGGGGAAGGAGCAACATTAGTACACAAGGTTTCAACAATCCAAACATTAACTACTAAAGGAGCAATTAAAACATCAAGAAGAATGTTTTATATGTTTGTAAAATATGAAATTTTGACTATTTTATCAAGATTCTGGCATTCCCTGCAGCCCAATTTCCTCGAGCGATCATGTTAAGTGCAGTAACCAATTTGCAAAGAAATTCAGGGGAGTCCAGTGTTACAGCAATCAATGAGCGATTTATAGCACTGGGTCCTTTGGTTAAACAGTCACAGCTTTACTGGAATAACATCCCAAAGCACACAGTTTCTCCAGCGACTGTTGCTAAATCATTTAGACACCGCCAATTTTATTAGCCAGGGGGGAAGGAACTCTATGACTATGTACGTTTGATCACCTGTCAGACCGCGAGCATGAAGTGCAAGCAGGGCTGCTTTCTCACCATCTGCATGGATTCCAGGCAATTAAGAAATTGTAGTATCATGAATCAATGCTGGAAAAATCCACAAGGGAGCAGCTGCAGTTTAACTGAGGATGAACAATCCATATATATTAAGTAAATTATATTGCATAACCTTAAAATCAACATTCTCAGTCAGTGCTTGAAGATCTCTCTCATTTCTCACTAGCCATTGCTAAATAACACTGTGGTACCTGTTGGATGGTTATTTGTGCGTTGTTATGGATCAATTGCAGCTTGGGAAATATTTTTGGCATTGATTTATCCAAGGGAGTTTGTTATCACAATTATTCCCCTCCTATTTGCACAGTGGCTCAGCTGGTACAGTTGCTGCCTCACAGTGCCAGAGATGCAGGGGTTTTTCCTGTCCTTGGTGCTGTCTGTGTGGAGTTTGCACGTTCTCCCTGTGACCACATGGATCACCCCCTACATTCCAATATCGTGCGGGCTTGTAGGTGAATTAGCCACTGTAAAATTGCCACGAATATGTAGGGAGTGGATGAGAAAGTTGGATAGCATTGAACTGGTGTGAGTGGGTGGTCGATGGTCAGTGTGGACATGTTGGGCCACAGGGCCCGTTTTCACGCTGTATCTCTAAAAAACCATGAATAAGATTAGATCAGTTTGTTTTGTTTTTTTTGGGGGGTCAATTTCAAGGATAACTTTACTATTTGTCTTCTACATGAAAACCACACGATCATAATTGGTGAAATGGCACAAAACTGTACGCGCTTTGTGCTATGCTCACTCAGCTATTAGTTTTATAATCAATCAAAAAACAAAAAATAAATGTGCATAAATTAAGTCATTGTTGGCTATTGTTTGTAGGGAATACATTTGCTTCTATTTACTGTGATTTAAGTCTGTGCCAGTACGACAGCACCCTCAGCCCAAACATAAATGAAAAGGCAATGGTCGAATGGGGATCCAATGCCATGGCCGTTCCCCTCCAAATCAGACACCACCCTGATCTAGAGCTCTAGCTCCATTCCTTCATCACCGTAGAGTCCAAATCCTGGAACTCTATAGATAGCAGTATCATCAGAGCCCATTCAGATGAATGAAAACAGTAGAGGAAACTGACTCACCATCTATCTATATATTACTAAAGGTCTGATCCGATCTATCTATGCGTATGTGATCTAGGACCAATGCCTAAATGGTACACGGTAGCGTTAAAATGTTTGCACCACCTTATTTACCTTTGTCCCGTGGTCGTTCGTGTAAAGTTTCATTCAGATTGATGTTACATTTCACGTTATTGATATTTGCAAGTTTATAAAACCCTACTTTGAGAAGAATAACTAGACAGATGCTGTGGCAGTTGATTGGAGATTCTGGCAGTTAGCAGCTATGATGTCACAATGGGATCTCACAGTCCTCCAATCACAATGGGATCTCATTTGCATACGCTGCTGTGAACATTCCGCCACCCGACAATGACATCACAATGGAATCTCAGTTGCCAATCAAGTGTTGGGATAAGTTCCAGACAGTGCAATGAGAGATTTCTTACATTGCTGTGAGGGGAGGTAGGGATTGGGGGAGGGGAGTAGAAGAAATTTTAGTTAAACATTGTGCTTAGGGGGGGAAAGCGAAAGGGGAGAGGTGAGGGAGGGAGGGTCTGAAGGGTAGGGAAAAGGAGATGGTGGGGGAGGTGAAGGAGGGAGTGGAGGATGGGAGGAGGAGAAGGGAGAGAAGAGGGAGGGAGAAGACGAAAGGAGGGAATGTATGAGCTGCGCCTGTGCAGTTGGGGGCTGGGGCTCATGTTGTCGACCTCCCCGTGGTGAGCCCTGTCAACTGACTTCAGTCAGGCGAACGACAACAAACGGAGACAGCAGCAGCGCCGTAGCTTGGCGCCAACCCGAAGCATGCGCCCTTTTTAGGGCGGGCACCTACGGATGTCGAACCGGATGGCATCACCCTGCTGCGGACTTCTGTTGCCTCAAACGCAAGAAGAAGAAGAAGAAGTTGGGGGCTATGGGTGAGTGGTGGAATATTGCGGTGGGGGAACGGGTTACTTTGGAGAAACTGGTGAGTGGTGGAAATGGGTTGCGTTGGGGGAACGGTGGAATGGTGGATTATTGCATTGGGGGAATGGGGCCCAACGGGTCCCATTTGGGCTAGTCCTTATAACATTCTTAAGGGATTGGACAGGCTAGATGCAGGAAAAATGTTCTCCATGTTGGGGGAGTCCAGAACCAGGGGTCACAGTTTAAGAATAAGGGGTAGGCCATTTAGGACTGAGATGAGGAAAACCTTATTCACCCAGAGAGTTGTGAATCTGTGGAATTCTCTGCCGCAGAAGGCAGTGGAGACCAATTCACTGGATATATTCAAGAGAGAGTTAGATATAGTTCTTAGGGCTAACGGAATCAAGGGATATGGGGAGAAAGCAGGAAACGGGTATTGATTTAGGATGATCATGTTGCTGGCTCGAAGGGCCGAATGGCCTACTGCTGCACCTATTTTCTATGTTTATATGTTTATGGGAAATTGTGTATTGGCAATAAATTCGGGCCTTGTCATCAATGCCTACACTGCAAATCAGTGGAAATATAACCACATAAATCTCAATGCATATCAAGAGTCCAAACTTGTCTTCCTGTTATAATTTCTGTCTAATAATTTGCAGCATTAAATAATGTTTGCTTTACACATGCTCACTCCAAACCAAAAGGTAAATATAGCCAGGACATGCCTTTCATGTTTATCATTTGCCATACATTGATCTTGATTTTACTGCCTAAATTACATCCATTTTATTGAACTACTATAATGCTCAATATGTTATCAGCATTAGTGTCACACAAACATCAGCTCACCTCAGCCTGGCCTTCAACACACTGCTTCCTTTCCGCATTAATTGCCCATTAAATTTTCCCTGCAGTGACCAGGACAGTACGTCGTAGTGCAGGTATCATCCTAGCGATGAGATTTAGACTTTTGCAAAGCCGTGCAACCCACTAGGCCCAAGAGAGAAAAATTAAATTTATCAAATTAACAAATTGTAGTTGGAAATAAAAGGAAGAATAATTACAAATATTCACTTGCTTTTCCATTTCATTTCCATCACAAATAAGGGTGTAATACCAAATATTGCAGAGAAATAGAGTGCCTTTCCACATCTTCATGAAGCTAGCAGGTCAGCAGAGGAGGTCGTGCAGGCAACGTGTTGGACAAGTATTATTGCACATTTGTCCATTGTGCAGTAATGCTATCCAATGCTGCATTTGGAGCTCTGGCATTATTCAGTAATCCATTTTACTACACATCACCGATGTGGCCTACTGTTCAACAGAAATCGTAATGCCTTAATTAGCTGTAGCATGGTAGTTCATGTTAGAAGTGTACATGGTTTACATGTACTGATTTGCTCACCAGCTTACAGGAAAGACGTGATAGCACTGGAGTGGGTACAAGAAGAGCTATGAGAATTCTGCCAGGAATGGAAGTTTGGTTTAAGGAAAGATTTACTAGGTTGCATTGATTTCTTTGGGACAAAGGTAGTTCAGGGGAGATTTCAATGAGATATATTAAATTAGGAAAAGTCTTGCCATAAACAATTTATTTCTATTTTTGCAGAGAGGAACTTCCGAGGAACGTAATTAAGCCCTTGCTCCAAAAAGACCCTTGACGACTGGTTGAAACTTGCTTGCTCTTCTACCCAGATGAAAATCAAAGACCTGCAGATGCTGGAAATAAAACAGAAAGTGACAAAATGATCCTGGCCTGAAACATTAACTCTGTTTCTCTCTCTTTAGATGCTGCCCAACCTACTGAGTTTTTCCAACATTTCCTGTATGTTTTTGTCTTCTCCCAACCTCTGTTTACAACTTCAAACTTGGACAAAGTTACATGCAAGTCCTAATCAGTTTACAGTGCAAAATACCACTTCCAAATGTATTGTCCAAATCCACAGCATTGGAGCTGGCTTCATAGAGAGAGTTCTTGGATCTGTTACTGCACAAGAATTAAATGTGGACTTGCAATTAGTATCTCCCTTCACACATTGTTTTGTGCCCGCCACCTAATGCCTAATGAAAAATACAATGCTCTAGTTGAGTGCAAGACAAGAAATTAGAACATTTAGAACATTTGGTAACTCATGAGCCCTCCAAAAATCACTCACTAAATCTTTTAAAATTTCAGAATTTCAAATTTCCATTGGTCAACAGGCCATAATGTCTCTCATGACAGCATAACAGGCTGGACCCTGCTTGTACACCATGGGATGCTGGCACAATTACTCTGAGATGTGTTGAACTACTCCCCGTATGAAATCTTGGTCCTCAGTCATCTTACATCTGTGTTCTCTGGTTCTCAATCCCTCTACCAGTGGGAAAAGCTAGGAACTGCACGATTCAATGTTCTGAAATCAATGAAAGCCGATGACTCAAAGGGCCCAAGTAGATAAACAAATAGTTTATTCGACGTGGGTTCATTTCAACTGCAAGTTATTGGATCGAGATTGTAGTTTTAGTGGTGAAATTACGAGAGTTTGTAGCTCATACACGCAGAACACAAGCAGATCGAGTACCTACTCGGCATGTTAAATGTACTAATTTCCAGTAGGTTCAAGTTAGAGGCTACACTCTCACATGTGTGTTCAACCAGACCCTGAGAGTCCTATCAACTGGTTCCCCCATTTCCCTTTTATCCCCCCTCTTTACCCTCCACTATGTCCCATTCACCTATATCACTCCCTCCGGCTTAATTTTCACTCCTCCTCTTCATTCCTTAACTCACGCCCTTTTATATCTTTTTCATCTCTGGCCTTTGTCATTAATTCCATCCATCTGCCAGTCACGCCCCCTCCCGCTCACCTGCATCCACCTATCACTAGCCAGGCATTTCCCCAACTCCACCTCTCTTTCGAAAGTCACAAAAAGCTGGAGTAACTTAGCAGATCAGGCAGCATATCTAGAGAACATGGATAGATGGCGTCACAGGCTGGGAGAAGGGTCCCGAACTGCAATGTAACCTGTCCATGTTCTCCAGATATGCTGCCTACCCGCTGAGTTACTCCAGCATTTTGCGCCTTTCCTTGGTAAACCAGCATCTGCAGTTCCATGTTTCTCCCCCTCTCTTTACCAGCTGTCTCCATCAGTCTGAAGATGGGTCCCAGCCCAGAAATGTGGATTGTCCGTTTCCCTCCTCAGATGCTGCCTGACCTGCTGAGTTCCTCCTGCGTTTTTATTGTGTTTAATTAAAATATAGCTTAGGCGTGTGTTCTTCTACAGTTTGTCTGCAAACTGCTTTAGTAATTTAACTTGATCCATGTTCCGCATGGAAAGAAATCTATTTTTGGGCAGGTTCACCCTTTAACTCTTGACCCCATCTCATGAATGTGCTTAAAACAAACCACACATTGAGAAATCTGAATTCCACGTCTCTGTGTCACAACATTTTAAGGTGTCTAACAAAATGATTAAACAAATGACTGCAATGTGCTCACGACATTACACTACAAACAGCAACTGATAACTCGGTTATGCCTTGTTAATGGAGCTGCCAGGAAATTCAAACAAAATGCCACTGCGCAAGATTCAGCGAAGCCAATCTCACGTGCCTCCAGTTTGTGTCAAAAATACTTTCAGGAATACAGCTTTAAAAATGAAATTTGTAAAATTCCACAGTAAACAATGCAGGCCTAAAGCAATCGGATACAGGGGAAAAAGCCTGCACCATTCCTCATCTTCAAAATTACAAGAAGAAATGACCAAAATCGATTTGAGCAGGCAGCACCGCTGATTTACCCAAGCAAAAAACACTCAGCAAGACAACAACACACTTTTCAAGCTGCAACATATTATCCTGAGGTTCAGTCAAAGGGGAAGCACCAACTCTCATAACTTGCACAAACCCTAAAGAAGAATTCATATTTTGTACCAAGTCATGTACGGGGCTGTTTAAATGAAGCAAAGCACAGACACGTTGTCAGCTTACTGCATGACTCCCCACACTGGGGACAAATTCCATTGTATAACATGTCACATCCAGTCCTACACTATGAATGGCTACCACCAGTTAGGTGGATCTGCACGGCTCAAAGCCAGCTCTTAATGTTGGGAATAGGCATGGATTGTGGCCAGAGCAGGTAAGGGCCGGTCCCACCAACATGCGACTCCATGCGGTGAGTGCGACCAAACTGGAAGCGGGGGCCGCGCGGAGGTCGGGTGATCCCCTTACAGGGCCGGTCCCACCAGCATGCGCCTGCATGTGGTGAGCGCGACCAAACCGGCATCGGGGGCCGTGCGGAGGTCGGGTGAGTTGCACGACGTGGCGCGAAGTTGGAGCGAAGTCCGCGGTAAGTTCGCAAGGACAGAGAGGGACACAGAGAGAGAGTCACAGAGGCACACACAGAGAGAGGGCCACGGAGGCACATATAGAGAGGGTCATGGAGGCACAGAGAGAGGGTCATGGAGGCACATATATAGAGGGTCACGGAGGCACATATATAGAGGGTCATGGAGGCACATAGAGAGGGACACAAAGAGAGGGCCATGGAGGCACACAGAGAGGGTCACGGAGGCACATATAGAGAGGGTCACAGAGGCACATATAGAGAGGGACGGAGGCACGATGTGAGGCGGTGCATAATGCGTCAAGGCGGCTGCGGGCCGACAGGCCGTTGCCGCGCGGAATTTTTGAACACTCACAGTTTTTCAGAGCCCCGCGCGATGTCGGGACCAGCTCCGCACAACTCCATATGGCTCCGGCGATTGAAGTGGGACCGGGGACGGCTCAAGCGACCAAGTCAGGTCGCGCTCACTGCATGGAGTCGCATGCTGATGGGACAGGCCCTGTACTGGCAGATATTGGGATCCTGCAGTGGGCCAGGATATCTTACACACACACTCTCACATACACACATTCTCTCTCACACACTCTCTCACAGACATTCTCACACACACACACTCTCATATTTACACACCTACACTGTGTTTAAATCGGGCTGTTTAAATGAAGCAAAGCGCAGACACGGTGTCAGCTTACTGCACGACTCCCCTTACTGTGGACAAATTCCAGCGTATGAAACAGCAGAGGTGCATTCCAGGCCCGTGTGCTTACGGCCCTACCTTAAAGTAAAGCTGGACTCCATTCACACAGCCCCCTCGCCCTTCAGCTCACAGAGCGAGAGGAACACACAGTAAACATGGTCTTCCCTCACTGTGCTGGTGGGATTTGTTTCAAGCCCAAGGAGATGTTCCTGGCTCTTCTGAGAGAGAAAAAAAAACTTCCTGAAACTTTAGGTGTGGCTCAGTTCCTTGTAGCTTTTATTCGCTCACAGAATGAGAGGGTTTACACAAGAGCCCAGATTGCAAAATCCAAAGCCTCCTGACTTTAAACAGGAGCACTGAACCATCCACACTCTTTTCTAGTTAAATTGAAATACTAATCAGCAGATGAAAACTCTTGCACATTACAACACTCTAGCTAATTTCTTATTTTGAAAAAAAAAAAGAATATCAGTAGGACCCGGAAATCTGATGGATTCCCACACTAGTACTCAATTATGCCACTGATTATTTTAGGACAACCAGTGATTTGCAATATTCCTAGGTAATACTGGTAAGTTCTGGGGAACATGGATAGATGACATTTTAGGTCGAGAACCTTCTTCAGTGACGTTCCCCAGAAATGCTGCCCCAGACCTGCTTAGTTACTCCAGTACTTTGTGTCCTTTTGTGTTTTCACCAGCATCTGCAGTTTATTGCTTCTACTAAAGGGTGGATCATGGGCAAGCTGGATAAACAGTGGAGGATGGAAGGGAAAAGTGAATCAGCTGATGAGGTTGGTTAGAATGGCCTATTTCTGTGTTGCAAATCCAAAGCAATTAATTCAATTCCAAAACCCATCTTGTAACCCAACTGTGTAGGCAGGAACTGCAGATGCTGCTTTACACTGAAGGTAGACACAAAAAGCTGGAGTAACTCAGCGGGTCAGGCAGCAACTCTGGAGGAAAGGAACAGGTGACATTTCGAGTCGAGACCCTTGTACAGGCTGGTAACCCAACCTGTTAAGCTTGTCAGTTGGATCTTCTGTTCATCATTCTGTTTTATGTTCATGAAGGGGTGACAGGAGCATCCATGCTTGTGAATGTTGGTGCATTATTGTCATGTGTACCAAGATAGAATGAGAAACCAAGTCTGTGTGTTATCCAGTCAAATACTATACGTATGCTAAACATCAAATGCTGGAGGAACTCAGCGGGTCAGAAAGCATCTGTGGAGGAAATGGGCAGACAAATGTTTTGTGTTGGACCCTTTTTTGAGTCTGAAAAGGGGCCATGACCTGAAACATAATCTGCTCATTTCCTTCATAAATGTTGTCTGACCTGCTGAGTTCCTCCAGCACTTTGTGTTTTGCTTAAGATTCCAGCATTAGAAGCTTGAATCTCTACACTATACACGTGGACAACCAACCCATACACAAGTTCAATAGGTAGTGCAAAGAGGAAAAACGCCCGAGTACAAAATACGAATAAATTCTATTCCTAAGGATAGACACGGCATGTTGAAGTAACTCAGCGGGTCAGGCAGAATCTCTGGAGAAAAGGAACAGGTGACATTTTGGGTCGCAACCCTTCTTCAGACCTACCCCTAAGGATCCTCTCTAGAGCTTCCATACCATTGAGGTGAGGCTCACCAACCAATAATTTCCTGCATTATCCCTTTTTTCCTACTTAAGTAAAGGAACAACATTGGCTAGTCTCCATTATTCATTGTTCATTATTGCAGAGTTAACTGATTTCTGTTTCCACAGATGCTGCATGACTGGGTGAGTTCTTCCACTATCTCTGGTTTTGGTCCTGCTGGGACAGATGAGGTTCTGTTGGTAAAATTGGGCAACAGGACAATATGCTCTAATAGTTTCCACATGAAATATATAGTGTTTTAAAAATGGAAACCAACATCATCAGACCTTCAGCAAACATGAGTAGGAACAAACTGCAGATGCAGATGCTGGGAAACTGCAGATGTTCCCAATGTTGGGTGAGTCCAGAATCAGGGGCCACAGTCTTAGAATGAAGGGGAGGTCATTTAAGACTGAGGTGAGAAAAACCTTTTTCACCCAGAGAGTTGTGAGTTAGAAAGAGTTCTAGGGGCTAGTGAAATCAAGGGATATGAGGAGAAGGCAGGCACGGTTTATTGATAGGGGACGATCAGCCATGATCACAATGAATGGCGGTGCTGGCCTGAAGGGCCGAATGGCCTCCTCCTGCACCTTTTTTCTATGTTTCTATGCTGGTTTACACCGTTGGTAGACACAAAATGCCGAAATAACTCAGCGGGTCAGGCAGCATCTCTGGAGAGAAGGAATAGGTGACGTTTTGGGTCGAGACCGAAACATCACCTATTCCTTTACTTTTCCTATTCTCCAGAGATGCTGCCTAATCCACTGAGTTACTCCAGCATTTTGCGTCTATCTTCAGCAAAAACCATTGTGTGCAAGAGTGCAAAGCGTGGATGACTACTCTTGCTCCTGTTTTTTTTAATTTCTGCTCTCAGAAGGTGAGAAGGTAAAATTAAAAAATACACCTCGGCTTTTTGGTTTCAGTTTAAATTTGCAGGAGATACAGTACATGCCTCAAAGTGAGAACAAGGCTACTCCAGGTTGTCAACAATGATCTCCTTGCATAAATGGGGCAAAACAACCTAAAAAAAAGCAGAAACAAAGATGCCAGATAATACACAAAAGGACACAAAGTTCTGGAGTAAATCAATAGGTCAGGCAACATCTCTGGAGATCATGGAAGGGTGGCATTTCAGTTTGAGACCCCTCAATGATTCTCCAGAGATGCTTCCTGATCTGCTGTGTTACTACAACAATTTGTTTCCATTTAAGCCTCAAAAACCAGAGCTAGTTCAAAGCTGCCTTTGCATTGTTCTGCTTAGAATGCTTAGCAATAGAATTTACAGGCTTCCCTTTGAAAGCTCCTTTATTTCAGTTTTGTTGCTGGAAGACAGAGGGTGCATGATGCCTTTGTTCCTGGAAATACCAACCCACCATTGTTGGCTTGTGTGTGTGTGCGCGCAACATAGAGGCTTTTGTACTTTTCGTAGATCAAATACTGCAGCAGTTGATTGTATAATACTCTGTTGCTTTGGCAACATACAGCTCGCCAAGGCTAAACCCAATATTAGGCTATTCATGAACTCTATGTGAAGTTTTAAACCTTGCACTGGTTATGGGAGGTGACTAAAGTAGAAAGCAGATAGCTTTATTGTTAAAAGCAGCATTTGGTGTTTCTTGGGGAAGAACAGCTTGCATAGTTAGATAGATGGATGAATGATGCACAAAATCATGAGAGGAATAGATGCACAGAGTCCCTTGCCCAGAGCAAAGGGAGTCGAGAACCAGAGGACAGAGGTTTAAAGTTAGGAGGGGAAAAGATTTAATAGGAACCCAAGGTATAACGTTTTCAGCAAAGGGAGGCGGGTTTATGGAATGAGCTGCCGGAGGAGTTGAGGCAGGTACTATCACAACATTTAAGAAACATTCAAGTACTTAAGGATTGGACAGGCTTAGAGAGATATGGGTCAAACGCAGGCTGGTCAGCGGGTGTCGGCAAGATGGGGCGAAGGGCCTGTTTCCGTGCTGTATGACTATCTAAAATGATTCAAATTGTTCTCATGTTCATATTCCTCCTATGATCTGAGACTGTTCCTCGGTTCCGAAGAGCGACTTCTGAGCTTAATTGCTCAGCAAAATGCTTACCCCATCTTTTCATACTAAGCTTTCCAATGATCACTAACAGTGCCTCCGAGTACATTGGATTAATCGCCCAGGTTAATCGCTTCTCTGCACAAAAACAAGACTTCTATTGATATCACGTCTATCGAGGCTTCAAGATGTGTTACAACATTTCAATGCCAATGTTGTATATTTTCATCTGTAGTCTCTGATGTAACGTAGGGAACCTGGTGGCCAATTTGCACAGAGCAAGCTCACAAAAATGTGATAATGAACAGAAAATCTGTTTTTTGTAATGGTCAAAGAGGAATAAACATTTTTTGGGGGAATAAGCAAACTGCTCTCTGAATTAATGGCAATGGTGCCTCATGTCTCTGGCAGGAGTGGATGGAATGTACATTTAATAACCAATTCAAAGAATAGGTCCTGTAACAATGGGTACATCCCTTGAGTATTACACTGGATACTTTCCAAGCACCTGGAAGCTACTTCAATCTACAACCTTCTGAGCAAGAGATGAGCATCTGATCATCGAGTTAGGGTGACGCTCCCAATGGTAAAGATGGGTTGACCATCATGCCCTGTTTCTGTCCAAAAAAAGTCTTAGGGAATCACATCCATGCACCTCAAATGGTTCCTGGAAGATTAGTTTTGGACTGCGAAGGGGAGTTAAAATGGTTAGCAATTGCGAGATCCAGTAGACCTCGGCAGACCGACCCCAAGTGTCCAGCGAAACGTCGCCAAGTCTACGCTTACTCTCGCTGATGTAAAGGAGGCCACATCAGGAACACTGGATACAGTAGATGTAGTTAGAAGAGGTGTGCACGAACCTTGGTCTCATATGGTAGGACTACTGGTGTCCCTGGATGATGTGAGGCAAGAGGTATCGGGACAGGTGTTCCAAGGTGTAGTTGCAGGGGAAAGTACCTGGGGGGGGGGGGGGGGGGGGGGGGGGGGGGGGGGGGGATGGTTTGGGTGGTAAGGGATGAACGAACTAAGGAGTTGCAGAGGGAGCAGTCTCAGCAGAAGGTGGGGGTGTGGGGATGGGAAGAAGTGACTGGTGGTGGGATTATGTTGATGGTCGTAGAAATTACAGAGAATGATGCATTGAATGCGGAAAACAGTGGGGTGAAAGGCGAGGACCAGGGGAACTCTATCCTTGTTGGGAGGTGTGCGAAAACGAGAGCAGAACTACAGGACGCTGAGGAGATGCAGGAGAGAGATCCATCTATGACAACAGTGGGGAATAATATTTATTAAAGAGGACATTTCAGAAATTGAGAGTCGGGGATAGAGTCTTTGCAAGAAGCAGGGTGTGAGGAAGTGTAGTCCAGATAACTGTGGGAGATGATGGATTTGTAATAGACATCAGTCGATATTCTGCCCCCTATGATGGAGACAGAGAGATCATGAAAGGGAGAGGAGGTGTCGCAGATAGTTAAGGTGGGGTGGAAGTTAGTGATAACCTCATTCACCTAACTTCAGTGAGCAGCTCCAACAATCCCTCCAATCACACAAATTATACTATATAATCGGAGACCCACTCCTTTCTGTCTTCCATGGAGGCCGCTTCATTTGAAGCTCCTTGGTTCACTCATCCATGCCCACCTGAACGATCCCCTCCCTAGGTACTTTCACCCGCATCCGCAGGAGACGCTACACCTGTCACTATACCTCCTCCCTCAATTACATCCAGAGACCCCAGCAGTCCTTCCCAGTGAGACAGAGTTTCATGTGAACCACCTCTAACTTCATCTACTGCATCTGGTGTTCCCAATATGTCCTCCTGTACATCAGTGAGACCAAGCATGGACTCGGAAACCATTTCACCGAATGCTTGTGCGCAGTCCGCCAAACCCTACTGGATCTCCCGGTTGCTAACCATTTCAAACCCCTCTTCCCATTCCCATATTAACCTTTCTGTCCTAGACGTCCTCCATTGCCATAGTGAGGCCATACGCAACCTAAAGGAACCTAAAGGAACAGCACCTCATAGTCTGCTTAGGTAGCATCCGACCCAATGCTATGAGCATTGAATTCTCCAATTTTAGGTAACTCCAAACACCCTCCTTCTTTCCCTCCCCCCACTTTCTCCCCTCCCTCTCCTCTTCTACCTACCTTCCTTCCTCTTGCTTCTGAATTCACAACTCTTCAATTCTTTTGTCTCATGTCTACTGTCTTTCATCTCTGTCCTTTGTCCAACCATCTGACTATTATAACCCACCCTCACCTGTATTCACCTGTTACTTAATATAATAAAAAAAGAACTGCAGATGTTGGTTTATACCAAGAATAACCGCAAAATGAGTTACTCCAACTCAGTGGGTCAGGCAGTATGTTTGGAGAGCATATATGTGTCTACCTTCGATTTAAACCAGCATCTGCAGTTCTTTTCTAAGCATATTGGGAGAAATGGATAGGTGACATTTTGGTTCAAGACCCTTCCTCAGACTCCTTATTTTGTCTGAAGAACGGTCCCAATCTGGAATGTCACCTATCCATTTTCTCCAGAGATGCTGCCTGACCCACTGAGTTACTTCAACATTTTGTGCCTATCCACCTATTACTTGCAAGGCTTTGTCCTGCCCCTTTTCTCTTCCAGTTTTCTCCACCTCCCAGCAACTCCAGCCCCCCCCCCACTACATTTAGTCTAAAGAAGGGTCCCAACCCAAAACGTCACCTATTCATGTTCTCCAGAGATGCTGCCCGACTCGCTGTTACTCCAGAATGTTGTGTGTTTTTCTGTAAATCAGCATCTGCAGTTCCTTGTTTTTCTATAACTTATTTGTGCCACTTTGCTTTTCATAAGTATGAGATTATTCCTAAATCACAAAAAGATAATGCAAACAGGATTGTTTGCAAAAAAATAAAAATCTGTTCTAAATTTGCTGAGCAATAGATCTGTCCCTTTAAGTCAATCCTCCCCGTTGGATTGCAACCTTGTCGTGGTCGGGGAGCTTGAGTGTCTCAGTGACCCCTAGAGCTATGCCAGCGGGAGATTCGTCTCCTGTTAGGGTCTCTCATGCTGGACAGGTCGAAGGGTAGAGGCGAGACGAAGAGCGATCCACTGGTCCTCCAGGTTGGAGGTTGAGCACAGGGCTAACAACCCTGTCTCGTAAAACATGTCACAGAAACAGCAACTGAAGGAATCAACACTACTGGGCGTGATGGCTAGCCCAGAACAGACAGGTGTGGAGGACCTTTGTTGCTGCCCTACATGCCAGGAGGCATAATAGGCAGTAAGTAAGTAAGTAAGTTTAAGTCCTCTGCCATTTCAGGAAAGTTTTGTGATCACAAATGAAAGCGTTTCCTCCCTTCTCCCCCTCCCCTCACAACACCCACAAAGGTAGCTAAAGTAATTGTATAAGTCCACGAGTGAAAGCCCTGGCTACGATTAGTTTCATGTTACACTCAGGAGGACAGACCAACATTGTTTGTGTTGCCACGTGCCCCCAGATCCTCATGTTTCGTTACGCCAATGAGTGACGGTGCACAATAATCCCCCTGGTTACTCCCCAATGGCACCAGTTAACAAACAACAATGAAACTGATTCTCTGACACTCAGTTGCTTTGGTGGCTGCCAAGTGTAACACTTCTCATCAAGGATACAATCCAGCAGTGCCCATAAGCAGCAAGTTACACAATTAACTACAGATGCTGGAATCTTGCATTGCACACCAAGTGCTGAAGTAACTCAGCAGGTCATGCAGCATCTATGGAGGACATGGATAGGTGACGTTTCCGGTCGTGACCTTCTTCAGAATGATTGGTGAAAGGGGGAGGAGGGGAAATAGCGGAAAGAGAGGTGGAGGCAGGACAAGGCCCTGCCGAATGTTAGGTGGATACAGGTGAGGGTGGATTTGTTTTGCTGATGGATGGACAATAACTAGAGAAGAAAAGGAGGCAAATGGTTGACAAATAGGGACACAAGAAGACAAAAAGGAGACAAAGAAAAGGAGAGAAGTAGAGTGAAAGAGGAGTGAAAGGTAAAGCCAGAGGGATGGGACAGGAGTGAAGGGAGCATGATAATGGGAGTATTGAGTGTGCACTGGGGTAGAGTTGAGACACAGGAAAGAGTGTGGGGGCGGGGGAAAGAGGTTGTTACCTAAAGTTGGTGAAATACATTTTCATACTACTCTAAACTGATATTGAATTTTAAAACACATTTCTGAGGCAATTACACTTATTAAATTGACATTTTTAGCCACACAGGCTGCGAAGAAAGAGGCTACCATTCAAAACTTAGTTCCGACTCAAAGACACAAAGTGCGACTTTTTCAGTTGATTTATTTCAGCGCTTATCTTTTTGTTGACTTCTTTTGATTCTGCTGGAGAAGCAAGGGGTCACTGAAAGTGACCTCCAGAGTTCATGCCTGCCATTATCTGCACACATGTGCAATCTGGAAGTTCACAATTCACAAGTTATAGGAGTAGAATTAGGCCATTCGGTCCATTAAGTTTACTCCACCATTATATCATGGCTGATCTCTGCCGCCTAATCCCATTTTCCTGCCTTCTCCCCATAACGCTTGACACCCGTTCTAATCAAGAATTTGTCTATCTCTGCCTTAAAAATATCCACTCACTTGGCCTCCACAGCCCTCTGTGACAATGAGTTCCACAAATTAACTATCCTCTGACTAAATAAGTTCCTCCTCACCTCCTTTTTAAAAGAGCACCCTTTAATTCTGAGGGTATGACCTCTGGTCCTGGACTCTCCCACCAGTGGAAACATCCTTTCCACATCCACGCCGTCTATGCCTTTCTATATTCTGTAAGTTTCAATGAGGTCTCCCCTCAACCTTCTAAACTCCAGTGAGTAAAGACCCAGTGCTGTCAAGCGCTCATCATATGCTTACACACTCATTCATGGAATCAGGACTGGAAGTTCCAGCCTCATTTTCTCTATCATAATATTGAGCAGTGTTGGCCCACCATTGTTCTCATTGCAATTTCCTTATCAGGCTTACAATTCTCTCCATTTTCATTTCAACATAGAGAGCTGGAGATAATAAGCAACTGAATCATTACCACCAGTTTTAAACCATTCGCTGAACTCAATGTTACCACCACTGTATGAACTGAACATTATTATGCCACAGTATAAACCAGTGGGTCATATATGAAGATTATATGAAGATCCGTGTCTTGGGGGTTTTAGAAAAACTTAAGATTTTTAGGCAAATTAGCAAGTTATTTACGTTCGAGGAGACTTGTGAATTGGTCTTTTCAATTAAGCAATTTGAAATAAGGACGTGACGTGGATAGGAGTGTTGTGATCGCATAATTAGGCATCAAGGGGTTTCTCTTTTCACACAGGGTCACTGACCTTTGGAGAAATTCTTGGCTCAGTCAGTGAAAGCAGATTCAATGTAAACCAACAGGGAAATCAACACTTCCCTGAAGGAAGATGATATCACATCACACTAAAACTCGTTGGAAATTTAATTCCTGGCTGGAGTTGTCAACTGGAAGTTGTTTTTTTTTTTGTTTCAGGTCATATTTAGGAAAGAGGTGGGATTTCTTACAATTCATTGTCCTGGGATTTAGCTTATCATTCCTGCACCTTTTCACCTGACCGTACCTCTCTCAGGAATGACATGGACACCGGCAAGTGTCTGTGGAAATGGGTTACTAAGTTACCGGTTGCCGGTTTTGATGGTTGACCGGTTCATTCTATTTCTCATTTAAGCCCCTAACGCTGATGAGGTGCTGCATTGCCAGAGATGCTGAGTCTCCGTTGAGAAATTAAACCAATTTCCCTCTGGTGGAAAGAACAGATCCCATTGCAGAATCAGTCTGAACAGGGGTCCCAACCCGCAACATCACCAATCCATGCTCTCCAGAGATGCTGCCCGAACCACTAAATTGACTCAGTACTTCGTGTCTTTCATTGTTTAGATTGCAGAGGTAATATAAAAAACTAATCCTCAAAGTCATGGTCAATATTTATCCTCCAATTTATGTCATAGGATTATTTGCTCGGTAATGTGTATAATTAATTGGAGTGTTTTCTTCATTGGGAAGGTTACTGTTCTTCAAAAACTACATAAAAGGGTAGAAACATTCTGGGATATATAGTAACAAAATCAAATAATTATTTTACTTCTCCAAACTAGAGTTAAGATTGCAATTACCAGGGCAAGATTGAGAACAGAGACGGAGTGCAGGAACACTGCTTTGGGAGGCTGTGCAATGTCCTTACAAGTATATACTGCACAGAGCTAAACAGAACCAAGAAAAGGCTCACACATTAAACGATATCTATAAATGGGCACGAGGCATCTCCTGTACTGCCATTGAACCTGCAACATTCTTAAGGGCCTGTCCCACTTTGGCGACCTAATTGGTGAGTTTAGGAGAGTTTGAAAAAATGTCATGTTGAAGACCTCCTTCGACTATGTAGAAGACCACCTTAGACCTCCTTCAACTATGTTGAAGACTAGCTTTGACTAGCTACGACTAACTTTGGGAAAATTGGACATCGAATAGTGGAGAGTGAAGACGACCTCCTTCGATCTCCCTTCGATTATGATGAAGACTATCTACGACTACCCTCGATTACCTACGACAAACATGCCGACCTACTACGACTAAACCTACGAGTAAAAAAAGTATCGACTTTTTTTCCATGGCGACCCTTTTTTCTCTGATCATTTTTCAACATGTTTAAAAATACGCCGCGACCTAGCTGAGCCCTCGAGTACACGGGGACTACTCTCGAGCATGAAGGAGAGTTACAAAGACCTCCTACAACCTCGTGTCGACCATGATGCGTATATGAGTCGAGGGCAAACTCGCCAGAACTCACAGATTAGGTCGCCCAAGTGGGTCAGCCCTTTACGTTTTTGAATAAAAGAGTATCAGAAGTAAAAATGTTACGATTCTCTGTCCGAACTTTATCAATCTGTTTCTAATTCATGTCTGCCAGCTTCTTCCCAGGGTAGTTTGAAATGTTTAATTATGCTGTCGCTGTAATTGGTAATGACCTCTGATACACTGTTGTGAGCAGCTTGTAAAACTTTGATCTGATCATATACTGTATTTACAGTCACCATCCTGCTACTTACAAGATGCTGCCATGTTGCTGAAGCAGCCTGTGTAATTAGCTCAGTCCAAAAGATGAGGATACAGAGATGGAACACCAACGCAGGGCAACTGATCATACAATCTGTACGATGTGTGAATAACACTGCTGTTCTAATATAGGACTCTCTGGGTTCAAAACCTGGCATTAGTGACGATTGAATCGAGCAAGATTTCTGGCTTTCAGCAAAATTGTGTTCTTTTATGAACTATCTAAAATTGACAGATTCTTTTTAACAGTTTTTTGCACTGGCAAAATCAGCAGCTAAAATGAAAATCCACAATACTGCATGTGCTGGAAAACTGAAATAAAAACAGACAATGTTGGGATTCACTAGGTCGGGCAGCATCTGTGGAAAGATATATTGTTAACATTGTAACTCTGACAGAGGGTTGCAGACCTGAAACATTGACTGTTTTTACTTTCTGCTTGACCAGCTGAATTTTTTCAACATTTTCAAACATTAGCCACTACTTAGGTCATTGTCCCACAGACAGAACTGAGATGAATGACGATTGAAGTTGGTGGCATTGATTGGGAGATAACATGGAGAACAGCCTGGCCTGAGTCAGGGTCTTGACTAGAATCACTGACTTCCATCTTTTGCCTGCACAGATGCTGCTTGACAAACTGAATTCATACTGTCAGTCATACAGCATGGAATCAGGCCCGCAAGCTCCACTTGCCCACCCCGACGAGCATGCTTCATCTACCTTCGTCCCACCTACCTGCATTTGGCCCATATCCCTATAAACTGATCCTTTGTATCTGTCCAAATGTTTTTTAAACAATGTGATAGTAAGTTCTTCCAGCATTCTGTTTTTTTTTGTTCTGAGAACACCTTGCACTTTGAACAGCACTGCGGATATTTTGAAACAATCTTAACAGACACGCAGGTTGTTAATTGAGCAGAAACAACAAAATCGTATTCCTTTTTGCTTTGACTTTTGGTTCGATTCCCCTTTTCCCACTTCAGCCACTAACCTCACTGTCTCTCTATAAGTGCTGACCAGTCTGCTATGCCACAACCCTCCTTTCCCCAAAGCAATCCAAATTTGTTGTACGTTGCAAAACATACTTGATTAATACATTACGATTATGATTATACTAATAAACTGATCGCTGTCAAAACGGTGCCACAGATCATCACTAATGAATCATTCCAGCAACTTGTTTACAATCACATTCATGCTAATTGCCTCTAATTGCCTGTTCCTTACTCCTTGTCCTTTTTAAACATCAGTACATAATGACTCTCCCCTGAGACAAAGAAAACAATTTCTAACCCAAACGCTCTGCTAGATTTGTCAACAAAAGCTCGAATTTCTTTGAACTTTAAGGTCGTGATAGGTCCATTTGGCCCATTATGTCTACTCCGCCATTCAATCATGGCTGATCCATCTCTCCTAACCCCTTTTGACTGAACTCTGTGAGGATCGCTAGTCCATTCTGTTTTAAGGGCCCGTGATTCTTCCCAAGACATAGTATGCCCCTTTGACACTTACAGATCATTAATTACATTCATTGTAACGAAAGACAAGTCAAAACTTGCAATTGTTATTGGAACCTTCACCACCATTCTGCAAGCTTATCTACCCTAAAGGAACATTCAAATGCCATGCGCAATTCTCCTTGGATTGTTATTATTGGGGCGTCACAGTGGCGCTTGGGTAGAGTTACTGCCTTAAAGCGCCAGAGTGCCGGGATCGATACTGACTATGGGTGCTGTCTGTATGGAGTTTGTACGTTCTCCCAGTGGGTTTTCTCCGGGTGCTCTAGTTTACTCCCACACTCCAGTCATGCAGGTTTGTAGGTTAATTGGCTTCAATAAAGATTGCAAATTGTCACCGTGTAGGATAATGGCGGTGTACGGGGTGATAGCTGCTCGGCGAAGACTCGGTGGACCAAGGGCCTGTTTCCACGCCGTACCTCTAAACTAAACTGGTGCTGAATTTATCTGAACGTCTTCTTCCCAACAGTGACTATGTTTCAAAAATACTTCATTGGCTGTAAAGTGCTTAATAGGGATGTGAAAGATGATATTTCAAACCAACTTTTTTTCTAGAGATACAACATGGAAACAGCATTGACAGCACTGTAGCTTCTGATACCTTCTACTGAGCCCTGAACCCTTCTTTATTTTCCTGAATGTTATTTGATTTTATCGTGAAAGCATTTTGCTTTGGTTCTTTCACATGGTCAGTCACCCATTTATGCTTGATTTTGCAATCGGTCAAAGCACACAGCATTATTCAGCTGTTCCACAGATGACTGCTGTTGAAATCCTACTTGTGACTCAGTCCCTCTCTGATCTCTGACCAAGCATGGCTTAAGTCAGAGAGGAACTGGAGGTCTAACTCTGATGCACCTCTGTACTGCCCATTGGATTCACCACTGAGTGAAGAGGAGGAGCACAAATGGTGTGGGGAGAGCGGAAGTCACAAGAAAGGAGGAGGGATAAATGGATATTACTTGAAATTGGAAAATTCAATATTTATATTGTTAGGTTGTAAGCTGCCGAAGCAGAATATGAGGTGCATGTAGTCGCACCCTGGCAATGGAGGAGGCAATTTTAAGATCATCAGCGAAATAGCCAAGGGCAAGGTGTGAATTTTTCCATATGGTGGATTGTTAAGCTATCAGAAACAAAGGTTGGATGAAAAGGAAGTGAATAAACAGCTGAATAAGAAAAACTATGCGAGGACAGGGGAGAGAGAATGGGACTGATATGGGGTAGCCTTTCAGATGGTTGTTCAGGTTATGATGGGCTGAATGGCTTTGACTGCGCTGTGCAGTTCTGTGTTAAATGGTTGTGAAAAAGGATTGCTTTGCTTTATTGAGGGACTGCATTCAGGGACAAAGCTCGGCCAATCAATAATTGGTTCTGCAAAGTGAATGATAAAAGTGTTTCCAATTGTTGACTTCAGTAAAACATTGTCACGTGTTCGCTCTCTAAACGCCAAATAAGACCGTCATAATTCCTTTAAAAAAAATGGCCTTGAAACGAAGTGTATTACAAATTGCCAGGCAACCGAGATAAGTAAACAGTTCCCTTGGCAACAAGAACACATTTTGGAAATAAAACCACAGAATATGATTTTTCCATAGCTCCTTTAAAAAAATATCAATTTGTACTACTTTGCTTTGTCATTCACACCACAGCATTCAACCACACACTTAGTGCAGCTCCATGCAAAATTTAAAACCATGAAGCCAACTCTGCAAGACTTCTAATTTGTGATGCAGTTGGATTATATTACACAGTGGGTTGGAACAGTGGGACCTGGGTATGAATCCAGACCTGATCTCCATTCTCCCAGAAATGTCAGAGTTCAAAATGAAGTCAGGCTCAATGAAGTTCCTATTGCGTGAGCTGGTTACATGCATTAGTTACAGAAAAACTAGTATGCAGACTAATGCTCCCTCTGCAGGGACTGTGCTCTTACATTAATCTTACTCAAATCATTCTCTGGGTATTAAGTGCCGATATGGCTGGATTTTAAACCGGTGGCTCACTTCCATCACACTAATCTCCTAAATCAGAAAGCTGCTGGTTCAAGCCACGAGTGATCTAGACTCAGGAAGCCCCTCTACTGAGGGACTACTATATAGCCAGAGGCATTCGTCTTTCCGTTTAGTTTCGAGATACAGGATAGAAATAGGCACTTTCGCCCATCCAGTCCACGTTGACCAGCGATCCCCACACACTAGTTCTATACTACACCCTAGGGACGATTTACAGAAGCCAATTAGCCTACAAACCTGCACATCTTTCTAATGTGGGAGGAAACCGGAGCATCCGGAAAAAACCCACGGGGGGGGGGGGGGGGACGGTACAAATTTTGCACAAACTGCACCCGTAGTCAGGATTGAACCTGGGTCCCTAGTGCGGTGAGGCAGCAACTCTGCCTCTGCACCGCCCTGTTGAATCGGATCAAACCAAGGTCTTTGGTGCCGTGAGGCAGTGGCTCGACAAGCTGCACCATGGTGTTGCCCTTTCAGTTGGGACATTTGGTAAATGTAAAAAACTTCAAAAGGTCAAGAGGACCATTTAATTCTGTATCCCAGCCAACATTTATCTGTAAATCAATACCTTGCAAAATATGAACGACTGACTACGGTCGCTGTGATTTCTACTGAGATTTAGTTTAGTTCAGAGGTACAGTGCGGAAACAGGCCTTTCGACCCGTTGACCCGTGATCCCCGCACACTAATGGGCCTGTCCCACTTAGGCGATTTCTCAGGCGACTGTCAGAGTGGAACACACACACACACACATCGCTTCCTTCACCAGCCCGTTATACAGGGTAAGCGGGGGGAGTGTGATACAGGCACACACCACGATGAACAGGAAGGTTGGCGCTGTAATTAAGACGGTGAAAGCAGTGTACGGGAAGGGTCACGCAAATCCTTTAAAAGAGGGGGGGAGAGGGGGGGAGAAGGGGGGAGAAGGAGTGGAGACAACGTTTAAGAGGCCAGAGATACACAGCTGTGAAGCTCGGCGGATATTAATATTGTCCCTTATCGGAAGGTTGTCGTAGGTTGTAGCCAGTGCTGACCGGTGAATTTCAATGGTTCATTGGTAACAATGAAAAAAACATTTCTCTCCGTATGCGCCTGCGCAGCAGATAGTTTTCAGAACCAAGGATGACCATGGCACCTGCGCACTCCTGGGGCCCGGCATCCCTCTGCTCTACAGCTGCCGGGCTGGCACCGGGGACTCCCCTGGGAGGAACCGACCATTTTGCTGCCGGACTCATAAAAAGTTATTTCGTAGATCCTTCCCATGGGAAAAAAACGTTAGATGTCCCAAAATGCAACACTTCACACGTCTCTGTATTAAATTCCATCAACCATTCCTCAGCCCACCTGGCCAATCGATCCAGATCCTGCTGCAATCTTTCACAACCATCTTCACTGTTCTCCCAAGCCTTTCTTGACGTCCTCTGAGCGAGGGCTATTTTTATATATGTATGTAGCCTGCTTGTGTATACTACTCTTATAACAAATGTAACACACTTTGGTCAACGAGAGTTGTTTTTTAAATGTGCTATATAAATAAATGTGACTTGACTTGACCAGACTGTCTGCAAAACCACTCACTTTTGTATCATCAGCAAACTTGCTAATCTTGCCCTGTATGTTCTCATCCAAATCATGACAAACAGTAACGGACCCAGCACCGAACCCTGAGGCACACCACCAGTCACAGGCCTCCAGTCTGAGAAGCAACCTTCCACCATCACCCTTTGCTTCCTTCCATGGAGGCAATTTGCTATCAATTCAGCTTTCTCTCCTTGGATCCCATGCAATCTAACCTTCCAGAGCAGCCTACCATGCAGAGCACTAGCTCAATTGGGCAACTTGGTTAGCACGAACGTGTTGGGCTGAAGGGCCTGTTTTCCTGCTGTGGGGCTCCATGATTCTACGATTCTATATCAGCATTGCCTGGTCAGCTGTAACACCATTAATAGAGATGCAAGGTCACCTCCCTGCCATCTTTACTGCACATATCACTAGATGAAAGAACAGCACCTTCCCGGCTGTTATCAGAGTCTTGAATGGACCTTTCAGAGGCTAAGGATTCCCGATCTTGCAATCCACGTTGTTGCGGCCCTTGCACTTTTTTTTTCATCTGCATTTTCTTTGTAGATTTCACATTATATTCTGCACCCGGTTTCTTTTCTCTCTTTGCACTAACTGGTGTACTCGCACATGGTATGATTGCACTCATGTGTGGCATGTCCTGCCCAGATGGCACACAAAGTTCTTTTATTGTATCTCAGTGCACGTGACAATAAGCTAGAAACCAATAACTGTATTAACACGCTCTCTATTAACAAGATGTCCAGAGGACACAATAAGGTGCTGGGTAATTGCAAGCTTATCATTTTGCCTCCAGCCCCACTTGTTCCAAATTGTTCCATCACAGAGAAAGCATTAGGAATCCATGTGAAGGAAGCACAAGTCCTAGCTCCAAGCTAATCTATAAACAGAGATTGCAAAATCTATCAACATTTACAACCTTGGTGCCTCTCTGTTCACCACATCTTTCCTTATTTCACATCAAACAGAGAATGATTGTGTAACAGCTCCATCTACTGCCATCAAATGAACCACCATTAAATTATGCTTTTCAATTTAACTTGTGTTCAAATGTAAATCACACATACCTGCAACAACTTTTCAACAGCATTGTAGGAAAATATGTGGTTTGACTTATTTCATTTGAAGCTGTTCATGCCATTGACCTAAAGGTTTGTAGGTTAATTGGCTTGGTAAAGTGGTCGGTGGGGGCGCTGTGAGATGGATGCCCTGCCAGCAGCGTGTTCGTTATTTCTACTTTTTTGTTTAAGTGTGCCCAAATGTTTGTTTTAATGCTTCTTGGTGTGTCTTGTGTGGGGGGTGGTGAGGGGGGGAACCGCTTTCGGTCGCCTCCTCCACAGAGGGGCAACTTTTTCCATGTTGCATCCCTCGCGGCCTAACACCATGGATTGGTGCGGCCTTGCCCGGAGTTGGGCCCGGAGTTTCAGCAGTGGGCGCAGCGTGGACTTTTCATCGCGGAACGGGCGAGCCCTCGCCGGGGTCGCCAGTGTGGAGTGCTCCGATCGCTGGCCCGCGGACTATTACATCCTGAAGCCGCGGTATGCGGAGCTTCTAGCCGCAGGTGCGGTGTCCGGAGCATGGGGTCCCTCGGTGGGGATCCCCGGAGAAGAACTCCAATCGCTGGCCCGTGTCCTATAACATCCTGAAGCCGCAGTCTGCGGAGCTTATAGCCTTGGGCGTGGCGTGGACTAACTATCTGGAGCCTGGGTTCCCTCGCCGGGGACAGCCAGAGGAGAGCTCCGACCACCGGCATGCGGCCTACAACATCCTGAAGCCGCGGTCTCCGGCAAGATAGCGCCGATCCGGGACCTCCAAGCCACAGAGTTTGTTCGACCGTCCCGACGAGAGGGCCTGAACATCGGGTGAATGCGGAGGTTTATGGCCCCGACCACGGGTGAACAATGGAGGAGGACTGACTGTACTTTGTGCCTTCCACCACAGTGAAGAATGCTGTGGTGGATGCTTGTGTTACATTTTATTGTGTGTCGTGTGTTCTTTTTTAATTGTACCGCTGCTGGCAAATTCATTTCATGCACTTATATGTGTATGTGATGAATAAAACTGATTGATTGATTAATTGATAAGTGTAAAAATTGTCCCTGGTGGGTGTAGGATAGTGTTAATGTGTGGGATCACTGGTTGGCGCAGACCCAGTGGGCCAAAGGGCCTGTTTCTGTGCTGTATCTCTAAAACTAAACTAAAGAAGGTGAACGTTTAAAGGAGATGTATTGAGCAAAGTTTTATTTTACCAGAGGGTAGTGGTAGTGGAAGCAGATATGATAACATTTAAGAGGCTTTTATATAGGCACATGAGATGCAGGGAATGGAGGGATATGGATCACCTGCAGACAGAAGGGATTATTTTAAGTAAGCACATTGTTTGGTGAAGACAATAATGTATGTGGACATCCCATTCAAAGAAGCATGGATGAAATTCAGAGCAATTTAGCTTGTTGGTACACTGGAACGCTGAATGGCACTATTTCCTGATCAGATTCTGTCAACTCTTCCGTGTTAATGCTAATTTAAATCAGACTTGACATAAAGGTGGCCTGTCAGCCAAACTGTACGTTAATATTATTTAATCCGCCTCCTCTATCCAACAGCAAAACATTGCGTCTGCAATTCTGACAGGAGGTTTAAGTAGGTATGTTACAAAACGTACCTTGAGCAGCGCTGCCGTTCTGCCGCTCACCATGTGCGTGACTTTGGCGCCTTTCAGAGGGGGGCGTGTTTAAAGTGCCGTTTTTCCACAGACAGGGCAAATAGATCCATCTCAGGGGATTTCGTTGCTGAAGAAAAATCACTCCGACATTTCATTCATGAAGGTATTTTTAAATTACGCTTGATTATTTATTAGCTAGAGTAATTTAAGAATCATCTTCTAAAGCCGTGAGCGTCGACAACGGGAAGGATTTTACGTAGGGGAGACAAAAAGGTACACAGTTTATTTTTACATTAAAACGTGGTTTTTAATCACATTTTCATGTTGCAAAATGGGGACAAAATGTACGAACCGGCAGTATTTTTCCTGCCGACTTCACCACAAACCGCAACGTTCTAATCCACCGTATTCCACTAAAACCCACTCCCAAGTTGATTTAAATGGCCATTAATTTACAGGAATTAAACACTAAATTCCTTCCATTTGGCCTATAAATTCATGAAAATTAGATTTAAAAATCATGTTATATTGTGAATAATTGTGTGAATGTTATTTGGACACTTAGGCAATTAAAAATGTTTATCTTTTCTTAAGAAATGGATAGATGTTTAGATCTAGTAATTGAATTTTGTAATTAGCTACAATTAGGTAACTAACTAATTATATGCTTTAATTTCAGGTCATCCAAGTAAGGTTGTTTCATATTTGTTTCAGAATGCTTCAATCTATAATAACTGAAAATTTCATTGAGCTCTTAATTTTTAAGAATGTTATGGGCTTTTGACTGTCCTAGATCACAGCTTTTGAGTTAAGTCAATGGAAAGGCAATGGGGAACAAGATGCTAATTTCCGAGTATGAAAATGGCCATAACTTCTTTAATACTGAAGATATGAAAGTAAATTAGGTGTCAAATTAAACTTCATTTTATGCTTTATTTATGGGATAAATTGGATAAATTGCAGACTTGATTTTTAAAATCAAAAAAAAATTGTAACATTGCTAGTTTAACAAGCTAAGTGGAAGAGCAAACAGCTCATTGACCCTGGTTCCTTGATTGTGTCGGAAGGAATTGCAGATGCTGCTTTATACCAAAGATAGACACAGAATGCTGGAGCAACTCAGCGGGTCAGGCAGCATCTCTGGAGAAAAAGAATAGGTGATGTTTCGAATAGGAACTCCTCTTCAGACTGCACACAAAATGCTGGAGTATGGGTCAGGCAGCATCTCTGAAGAAAAATATGCTCCACTACCCTCTGAAGTTTGAAGAAAGGTTCCGACAGGTTCACGAGCTCTAGGCTTTCCGTCCTGAAGTCAACAGTCCAACCTGCAACATCTTGAGAGCTGGAGTTCAGATTGGTCTCTCTCTCCTTTCGGCACATCCTCCAAACTTATATTTCCTTCTGGTGGCAAGCATGATATAGCACCCACAAGATGACCCACGCATTACCTTGCACTATGCGAGGGGTACACCAATAGATGTTGCAAGAGGCAGTCTTTATTGAAACTCTGCAGCTGGGTAAAGTATCCACACCACAGTACCAGCACTCAAACTGCCAGTGCAGGAATGGGGATGGGTTAGGGACTCTAGGTGGCACGTTAGGACGATAGATGGGCTTCTTGGTCAGCATGGACAAGTTGGGCCAAAGGGCCCGCTTCCATGTTGTATGACTCTGGCTCTACTGTCATTACTAAATTTAAAATGTGTGCATGACATTTAACTAAAATGAGATGGACGACTGATAAAATGCACAGACTTGTTCTTCAAAATTGGCATGCAAACTACATTTGTTTTGCCAGGAATTGCAGTCTGTAAAGGGTAGGCAGAAAACTGAATAAACTCAGTTAAGAATCAAATCAAGCAAGTCAACCTGCAAAGCATTGGCATTGGTGCCGATGTAGACAGGTGCCTGCACTAATATTTACACTGGCGTACGCAGGTGTGAACATTAGTTGAATAGTTTGTTAACAAGTTTTAGACTGACGATAAACCTTCCCACACAAAAAAAAATCTATTTTCCTCAGCAAAGCAACTTTGTTCTACTAATAATTGGACATCAAATATTCCTATCTTGAACAAAGATGGAAAATGGTACAATCCAAAGGGAAGGAAATATTAATCAAATTATCATGGGCATGATTTTCTAGACCTACTCAAGGTCGTCATGGAACACCAACTATGAACGAAGGGCTGTCTTAGGTTGCACTAAAGGCTTCAGGCTTTTTACACAAGTATTGAGGTTAAAATGTATTGATTTTTTGTGTATGATGTATTATCTCGGTTTATTGCATTTACAGGCCTGTTATCCTGCTGAAAATAAGAATTTAATTGTTCGGTACACATGACAATTCTAGACCAGCGATCGGGCGCTGAGGTGAGGGAGTGAGCATACACATATCTGAAACCCAACATGGAGCATTAACCTACACATGCCTAAAATCCAGGTGTGGGCTTTGTGCTTGTGAAAGTGAAGACAATGAGCATTTACTAATCACCACAGCAACACGCCAACTTCCACCAATCTCAATCAACAAATTGCAGGTTGCACTGACAATGACAAACAGGACCTATGTAATTGTTGCTATTTAAAGGAATTCTGTTCACAATGTTTACCCGAGGGGATTAATGTTGATGAATAACCTAATGAAGTGATGCAGAACAATGCAAAAAAAAAAACAAGTGAAATGAAGCAAAAACTTGTTCTAACCCCTGAGTGCTTTAGAACAGGCCCTTAGAGCTCCATCTGCCATTCACTAAGAATGTGGCTGATCAATAATATTTATTTTTCTTGACTTAACTCTGTACTGCCTGATTTTCACTGGAGAGCAAAAGGTTTCCACCTTTAATACCCACAGCCAACTGAATAGACTTTGTCTATTTGTCTATTTCAGAGGGCGGTGGAGGCCGGTTCTCTGGATTTTTCACGAGAGAGCTAGATAGGGCTCTTAAAAGTAGCATAGTCAGGGGATATGGGGAGAAGGCAGGAACGGGGTAATGATTGGGGATGATCAGCCATGATCACATTGAATGGTGGTGCTGGCTCGAAGGGCCGAAGGTACTCCTGCACCTATTGTCTATTGTCTATTTCAGACAGCTCTAATGAGATAGCAATGACCCATTCTTAAATGTTATCTGTGCTCTTAGTTTTAAGCTTTCCTGTCAAGAGAAACAACTGCTAAGCATCTATCATGCTGGCAATAAATGCTTTGCATGTTATTATATGGCACAAGTAAAGGTGAGACGTCAATATGATAATTTTTGTTCACAGCCTGAGACACTGACAATTCCCTCACAGTTGAAGAGTTAGCAAGCTTGCTGATTTTTAATTAGAAAAGTTAACTTGGAAATATGATGTTGTGGCAATCAGTGAAACATGGTTGCAGGAGGGCTGTGATTGGAAACTAAATATTCCAGGATTTCGTTGCTTCAGGTGTGATAGAATTGGAGGGACCAGAAGTATTGCTCGTCAGAGAAGATATTACAGCAAGGATAGATTAGAGCTCGTCTAGGGAGGCTATTTGGGTGGAACTGAGAAGTGGGAACGGTGTAGCAACACTTTTAGGGGTTGTCCGCCAAATTTTATGTAAGGAGATAGCAGATATTAGTAGTAAGCACAAGGTAGTGATTGTGGGAGATTTCAATTTTCCAAAATAGACTGGGAAACACATTCTGTAAATGGGCTGGATGGTTTGAAGTTTGTTAAATGTGTGCAGGATAGTTTTTTGCAGCAGTACATAGAGCTGCTGGACCTCCTGTTAGGAACAGGTCAGGTGACGGAGGTATGCGTTGGTGAGCACTTTGGGACCAGTGATCACAATACCATTAGTTTCAATATAAATTATGGAGAGAGTCAGAACCCTAGGTTCGAGGGAATGCTCCTGGAGGCATAGTAAATGAGGTGCTAGAGGAGTATAAAGAATGTAAAAAGAATCTTAAGAAAGAAATTAGGAAGGCTAAAAGTATGAGGTTGCTTTGGCAAGAAAGGTGAAAGTAAACCCAAAGGGTTTCTACAGCTATGTAACGAGGGATAAAATTGGACCATTAGAGAACCAGAATGGACAGCTATCTGCAGAGCCAAAAGAGAGGGGGAGATGAACAATTTCTGGTATTCACCAAGGAGAAGGATATTGAACTCTGTGAGTTTAGAGTAGAGTAGCTATGGAAACTATGAGATTCAAAGAGGAGGAGATACTGACACTCTCCAGGTCCTGACAGGATATTCCCTAGGACATTGAGGGAAGTAGTGTAGAAATAGCCTATAACAGAAATATTTCAAATGTCATTAGAAACAATAGTGCCGGAGGATTGTACTGCGCATGTTGTTCCATTGTTTAAAAAGGGTTCAAAGAATAAACCTAGCAATTATAGACCTATTAGTTGACGTCAGTGCTGGGCAAATTAATGGAAAGGATACTTAGATAAATATATAAGCATCTGGATAAACAGGGTTGATCCAGTCAACATGGATTTGTGCCTGGAAGGTCATGTTTGACAAACCTTGAATTTTTTGAAGCGGTAACTAGGGAAATTGATGAGGGTAAAGCAGTGGATGTTGTCTATATGGATTTCAGTAAGGCCTTTGACAAGGTTCCCCATGGAAGGTTGGTTAAGAAGGTTCAATCTTTGGGAGTTAATGGCGGAGTAGCAAGATGGATTCAACAGTGGCTGAATGGGAGATGTCAGAGAGTAATGGTGGATGGCTGTTTGTCAGGTTGGAAGCTGACCAGTGGGGTGCCTCAGGTATCTGTGTTGGGTCCACTGTTGTTTGTCTGTACATCAATGATCTGGATGATGGGGTGGAAAATTGATAAGTAAGTATGCTGATACTAAGATAGGTGGTGTTGTGGATAATGAAGTAGATTTTCAAAGTCTACAGAGGTTTGGGCCATTTGGAAAAGTGGGCTGAAAGATGGCAGATGGAGTTTAATGCTGTTAAGTGTGAAGTGCTACATCTTGGCAGACCAAATCAAAATGGTAAATGGTGAATTGAGGAATGCTGTGGAACAGAGGGATCTAGGAATAGTGCATAGTTCCAAATCGCATGTAGATAGGGTGGTAAAGATCCAATTCCAATTTTGGTCGCCTAGTTATAGGAAGGATGTCAACAAAATAGAGAGAGTACAGAGGAGATTTACTAGAATGTTGCCAGGGTTCCAGCAACTATGTTACAGAGAAAAGTTGAACAAGTTAGGTCTTTATTCTTTGGAGCGCAAGGTTAAGGGACTTGATTGAGGTCTTTAAAATGATGAAAGGGATAGACAGAGTTGACGTGGATACGTTTTTCCCATTGAGGGTAGGGAAGATTCAAACAAGAGGGCATGACATGAGAATTAAGGGACAGAGGTTTCGGGGTAACGTGAGGGGGAACTTCTTTATTCAGAGGGTGGTGGCTGTGTGGAATGAGCTTCCAGCAGAAGTGGTGGAGGCAGGATCGATTTTAACATTTAAGACTAAAGTGGATAGGTATATGGACGTGAAGGGTATGGAGGGGTATGGTCTGAGTGCAGGTAGAGGGGACTAGGGGAAAACAAATGGTCGGCGCGGACTGGAAGGGCCGAGAGGGCCTGTTTCCGTGCTGTAATTGTTATATGGTTATATGGTTATATGGTTAACTTGAAGCCAAGAGATTAAAATATATATTCCCTTTGAAAATATAAAATAAATATCTGCAAACATTTCGGACGGCACAGTGGCGCAGCGGTAGAGCTACTGCTTTGCAGCACCAGGGACCCAGGTTCGATCCTGACTACAGGTGCTGTCTGTACGGAGTTTGTATGTTCTCCCCATGACCTGCGTGGGTTTTCTCGGAGATCTTCAGTTTCCTCCCACACTTCAAACATGTGCAGGTTTGTAGATTAATTGGTTTGGTGTATTGTAAACATTGTCCCTCGTGTGTGTAGATATTGTTAATGTGCAGGTATCGCTGGTTGGTGAGGACTCGGTGGGCTGAAGGGCCTGTTTCCACGCTGTGTCTCTAATCTAAACTAAACTTTTAATTAGTGTAGAGAAATAGTGCCAGAATTAAAATGCCCCATTATCACATCTCGAAGCTTTGAAACAGTAAACACATTACAATGGCAGTAGACTTGTTGAATTGGTGGAAGCCTAACTCAACAGAATTACGGAATGCTCAAAATATTATCCATAAGACTTGTGCCAAGGACTAGTCTACTAATTTTGTCAGAAATTAGCCAAGCATATATTTAAATCGATGAATCTTACTTACCGAGTATGCAGCCGCATGAGATGATGGGAAATAAATCAAAATCATATACGGCAGATTATAACCCAACAATGTCTAATTGAAAGATCATTGCAAAAGCAAAGAATAAGCACGCTATCTAGGTTTAACTAAAATATGTATTGGCTTGAAAGTTATGGTGCTATTTATCCAACTAAGTAGGTGGAAGGAATGCCTTTTCTTCCTGACAGAGGAAGTACTTATGAGAGATAAGACTGAAATTCCCAGACATGTTTTGACCGCAGGCTGGCTTCAAGTAAGTGCATTTACTTCACCCATTTGATCATGATTGAACTGGTGACACGAAGGCCCTACATTTCAAAAGGAAAAGCAGGGGGGACCACAAATATCTTATCGGGCAAAGATCTTGGACCAGGGGAAAAGTGGGAGTGCAATATTTCAAAGCATCATTCACTGACCATCCTCTAAACATGCACAATACAAAAGTGCTAAATTCCAGGAAGGCGCCAAGGAGATGCAAGAGGAGGAAAAAATATTGAAGACTGTTGTGCTTCGTGTTGCAGAGAAATTTCCCGATAACAGATAGTTTTCTTTCAGATTAGTCTCACACAGTATGTTTTGGCAAAATCATTAATTGCATTAGTTTCACTCCCTTTCCTGACATCTGACATTTTCACAGAATGGGAGCATCGTCATTCCACCAAGGGATTGCTGCATTTATGATTTCTCTGATCCTCAGCATGGATATGATCCTCAGCGGATGCCCCCAGCATTCCGACTCCTAATTACCTTTGAATATTGTCTCTTTCAGTATTCAGTTCAGAATGGCATAGGTTGATAATCACACAGATTGCACTGGGTATGAAGTTACATGCAGGCCAAACCAGACATGGGACACAGATTTCCTTCCTAAAATGATATTAGTCAAGCAGATGGATTTTTTACAACAATCCAGTCATTTCATACCAGTTTATTCTGAAGCGTGAGACTTACCAATTTGCAAGTTCTGCAGGAAGCTTAATGGGATTTTAACTAGTGTCTCCAGATCATTAGTCCTGGACTCAGGATTGAGAGTCCAGTAGCAACCATCATTTAGGGTATTGACCTGAAAGGTCAACTATCCATTTGCATTCACAGATGCTTCTTGACATGCCCCCCTCGGTCATGACTGACCATGGGTGATGCATCCTAGTTTGCAGGTGATGTGTGGTTGGATGCAAGCCTGGGCGATGTCATATGGAGGACAGGCTGTTGCCCATGCAGCACGTCCCCCTCTCCACATCGCTAATCGATCCAAAGGAAAAGCAGGGCCGTTACAGTTTTGCACCAGCGCCGTCGCAGGAGCTGCCAGAGCAAGGTTGTTAAACAATGATGAACTGCCTTAGAGGCTCCGACTCCAAATTTTCTTTAAGTTTACTCCTGGAGCCTTTTCCATGACTGGATATGGCCACAAGGCAGTGGACGTTTAAATAAGAGTTTTCTCTCTCCTCGATGGACTGCCTTCCTAGGCTGACGAGCCCCATCTCCCTGAGACTAATGGGGGCGGGAGCGTCTACCTTCCCGTGCAGGTTTATAGCACCTGCCCACTGCCCTATATATTTTTAGATAGGCACATGAATATGCAGCAAATGGAGGGATATGGCTTATGTAATGGTATTATGATCAGCACAGACATTGTGAGCCCAAGGGCCTGTTCCCGTGCTGTCCTGTTTGCGATTACACTGAGAGCTGGCAAGACTTGTTTGGCCAAATGGTCTCCTAGATTGCATGAAAATATACAAAATAGCTGGAATAGCAAATATCACTGCTTTTAGGCTACAGCCAGGCCGAATTGCCCATGTCTTGGAAGATGCGGAGGACAGAGGGCACTGAAAGGTTTACAGAACATTGCAGATATAATCTTGCCAGTACTGTATGGTCCCATTTCATCACCGCACTGAAACTCAATCATGTCTAGCCCAACAACCGCACAGCTTTCAACCTGATCAATTGCAGCTTAAGTGACTTTCTTCAGCAGTTGGCAACCATCACCAGCCACAAGAAAACCAGCATACACAAAATCCAATGATGTCTTTGGTCTGCAACAAACTAAGCAGGTTACAGAAACTGATGTGTTTAATATATCGTGGTGGATTCCCTGAGAGTATGATCTTGTCGAGTTATATAAAATCATGAGAGGCATAGATAAGGTAAATTATTACAGTCTTTTTCTCAGTGTAGGGAACTCTAACAATATTGGGAAGAGATTTAAACTGTGAAGGATAAGATTTAAAGGGGACCTGAGGGGTAATGTTTTCATCCAGAGAGTGTTCAGTGAGTGGAACAAGTTGCTAGACGAAGCGGAACAGGCAGGTAAAATTACAATGTTAGATATATCTAATATCCATATATCCATATAGGTACATGGATAGGGATGGTTTAAAGGGACATGGGCTAAATGCAGGCAATTAACTAGGAGATAACTTGGTCAGCATGGACAAGTTGGGCTGAAGGGCCTGTTTCCATGACGTATGTGTGAAAGATAAATCTTCTAGATGCGCTGGGACACATCCTCAGTGATGTGACCTGGGATCATCGGGTGTTTTGGGTCTCACAACATCAGACACCCTCGCCCAGGCGACCCAGCCGGGGTTGATCAGGCCCCGACTTGCGTCCCAGCAGCAACCGCCCATGGATCAGCCATCTTAATAACTACTCTGCAGGGGTTGGGAGACTAGTGCATGGAGGGACCGGGCTCTGCGGGGTGAAGCCCGGCCGGGCTCCTCCTGCGTCTCACCAGGTTCAAGGCCTGTGCGCTGCACCTTTCTCCTTCTCTGAGCATTTCATTCTCACCTGATGGATTGTTAGGCCTCGGTGGTTAATTAGGCCTTTCTGTAGCTTTATTGGGTGTCTTTCTCATGAAAGTCACAGACTGGGGTGTTAACCCAGTCTGTACCGGGTGCCGTCTTTCCGTGCCGTCAATTGTCTCTCCAGTGGTCACCAAACTATTCTTGGTTGTCACCCAGTCTATTCCTAGGTGCCATTGGCTGAGTTCTTTATAACTATGACAACTGATCAACCACAGTCCAATGCATGTTCCTGGATAAAGCATTGCCACAAGTCCATTTTGACGGAAGTGGAAAATATTCCCAACTGACTGCCCTCGTGATTTCTGTTTTAGTGGTCCCTTATTAATCTTTTCCACTTACTAACCAACTCTTCTGCATTTCGTGCCCTTTTAATGGAGTCTCTTAAATGACACATTATAAAAGACTTCCTGACTGTCCATTAATATTTCATCCGTCGTATTGCCTTTGCTCTTTGCATAGCTTCTTTATAGAATCAAAAAACGTCCATTAGTAATCCATCTCAACCATTATAACATTGCCACCTTTCAGTGCTTTTTAATCTCATCCTTTAGTGGAAAGCACAATGTGCCTTTTTTACATTATGCTACATAATTTCAAACCTCAAGGAAGTGTTCTGACACCGACCCTGTACAACATCTACACCAATGTCCAGCCAACTGACTTGGTAACTAAGCATTTCATCTATGCTGATGACCTCTCTATAACAGCACAGGGTACACAGTACCAAGATGTTGAGACAACGCTGATAGAGGCACTCACCGGTTTATCTTCATACTATGAGGAAAACCAGCTGTGTGCCAACCCATCGAAAACAGGTCTGTGCATTCCACCTGAGGAACCAAGAGGCTACCCATCAACTACACGTCACATGGTCAGGACTCCCACATTGCCCAAACCCAGTCTACGTTGAAGTCACATTCGACCGCTGCTTGTGGAAAAAACTAAAGCAAAGGTGGGCACCCTCAACAACATATTGAACAAACTCACCACCACCAAATGGTGTGCCAACCCAACAACAGTACGTACTACAGCCTTAACACTCTGCTTCTCTGCTGAAGAATACGCCTGCCCTGCTTGGCAGAGATCTACACATGCAAAGAAGATCGACTCATCCTTGAATGCCAGCTGCCATTGCATCACTGGTTGCCTCCGATCTAAGGTCATAAGCAACGTCTACCTACTGGCTGGCATCGCTCCCCCAGACATCAGGAAAGCTGTTGCAAGTAGGACAGAGCATCTGAAACAACTGACAGACGATAGACACCCATGTGCCCCCTCCCTATATGGTTAAAATCCCATGTGCTTCCTAACCAACGTCACCCCATTGGAAACAACACCAACTGAAGCTCGCCTCCAGATGTGGAAGAACAGACTAGCCACTGTCCCTATTTCCACCAAGTTGGGCATAAAAGCAGCAGAGCGCTTACCACCAGGTGCTGATGAACACTGGCTGAACTGGAGACATCTCAATGTACAATGGGGCTACATCGAGAGTACAACAACCTGTGACTGTGGCACACAGACCCAGACAATGCAACATCAACTGCAATGCCCATTGCTAGATAATCCATGTACTACTGCAGACCTTCAACTTAACACTCCAAAAGCGCAATGATGTGTACAGCAGTGGCGAGCCACTATATAGCATAAGGACGCAGAAGAAGAAGATTTCAAACCTAATTTGAAAATAATCATTTTTGCAAACTCTGCACAACGTTATACACCAGTAATACAAGGTTTGGAATGGCAGCGCATTGGAGACATATCAATGCCGGATGAAGCCAAAACCCCGTGCCAACAGCCAAGTAGTTGCCAAGTAGAGAAAACCACCAGAAGATGCAATTTAATCCATTTAATTGTGAAGTGTTGCATTTTTGGAGGACTAATCAGGTTTGGATGAACACAGTAAATAACAGGGTGCATCAAGGATCAGAGACCTTGGCGTATATGTCCAAGTATCCTTAAAGTTGGCAGCGCAGGTAGACGAGGATGGTGAAGAAGGCATACAAGAAGCCTGGCTCATTACTATAGGCATAGAATGTAAGATCAGATGCTTATGGTATGACTTTTAAAACATTAGTTAGACTCCAGCTGGAGTACTGTGCGCACTTCTGAACATTATAAATCAGAAAGCATGTGATTGCAGAGATTAGACACAAAGTGCTGGAGTTAGCTCGTCAGGCAGCATCTCTGAAGAGCACGGATAGGTGACGATTCGGGACGGGGCTCTAATTCAGACTGAGGAAGGGACCCGACCCGAAACGTCACTTATCTAAGTTCTCCAGAGATGCTTTATGATCCGCTGAGTTACTCCAGCACTTTGTGTCATTCTTTTTGTAAACCAGCATCTCCAGTTCCCTGTCTCTACATCTGATTGCAATTCACTATTATTGCCTTAAATGGAGCATTCATCAACGAGGAGAGACCGAGTTTGTTTTTCTTAGAGCTCTGAGGGCTGAGAGGGATCCCATGTAAGATATATAGAATTATACGGGACATAGAAAAGGTAGATAGTATGAACATTTTCCCCATGTTCAAAATGTGAGGGCATAGATTTAAGGTAAGGGCTAAGAGATTTGGTGGGGATCCAATGAGAAATCTTTTCACTTGGTGATTGAAGGAGGCAGGTGCACTCATAACAGCCAGGTATCTGGATGAACACATGAATTGGCAGTACATGGAGAGCCATGGGCCAAATGCTGGAAGATTGCATTGGTGTAGATGGGTATTTGATAGTCAGGCGGGACCTGGTGGGTTGGTTTCTGTGTTCAATGACTCCATAACTCATTGCTAATTACTACAGTTTGCATAATAGAATGAAAAATCATGGTATTTCAAGTAAGGCATGACCTTATCTTCTTCAAATACTCTGCATCCTGTTTCCTTGTAACTATGCAAATAATTTAACCACTTGACTTCTCTGAACTTGAATCAACAGGAGATAGACCAAACTGGTATTGGCATATGAAGGTCCAGGTCTGATATGCAGCATAAATTAAACTAACTGGGTTAAAATTTGGAAAACACTACCTTAAGTAGCATAATTCTCAAAGCATTTAACAGACCATGAAATAGTTTTAAAAATAGCTTTTATAATGTAGGTTCATGGTTGTCTTTTTGGGCATAGCAAGCACCCACAGTGAATGAATGATCTTCATTCATTGAAGTTTAAGGATAAGGGGAAAATCCTTTAGGACCGAGATGAGAAAAACATTTTTCACAGAGAGTGGTGAGTCTGGAATTCTCTGCAATTTTAGTTGAGGCCAGTTCATTGGCTATATTTAAGAGGGAGTTAGATGTGGCCCTTGTGGCTAAAGGGATCAGGGGTATGGAGAGAAGGCAGGTACGGGATACTGAGTTGGATGATCAGCCATGATCATATTGAATGGCGGTGCAGGCTCGAAGGGCCTGCACCTATTTTCTATGTTTCTATGTTTATGTTCATGGAATTGTATTGGGACAGATTTGCCTTCAAGTGGTGAGTAAATATTAGACTGGTCTCCATGTGGCTACAGGCAGTGTGACATTCTGCAGTCAGTGCAGGCACTCTGGGCACTGATTGTGCTGATTGAACAATTCTCTATCTTCCTGTGAAACGGAAGACATGGGGTCATCTTCTGCCCCTCTGGCAGATGACCCAGAAAACACTCCGAAGCATCAGTATTTGCACTTTCTTCTTCTTCTGTTGTGTGTCTTTTAGACCTGCAGCTCTGTTGAGGTGAGCCAGGCCAACGTGTCATCGTCCAGGTCAATCAGACCTCGTTCACCATTCTGTGGCCGGTGTTTGGGGCAACTGGTGACGATGTGCTCCACTGTCTGTGTTGGGTCCCCACACTCGCAGGAGGCGCTGTCCACGAGGCCCCACCTCTTCATCGCTACTCCATAGCGTCCGATGCCTGTCCTCAAGCGGTTGATGGTTGTCCACTGCTTTCGGGGCAGGTCCTGGCCAGGGACGTCCATGGGGTCATTGATGTACTGGTGTAGCCTAGATAGTTCTGCTGACTTCCACTGGTCTCTCCATCTCGTCTTGGGCCAGGCAGCCTTAGAAGCGTCAGCCGGTGTTGTGCAGAGCAGCTCTTGGGCTTGCATGGCAAAGGGGCGCCGTGACTTGAGGCGCACTCGTCGTGGTGTCTCTGTGACGATCTGATGGAGGACGTGAGATTCACTGGTCTGTGCCTTTCGAGAGAGGGCCAGGGAGGCTGCTTCTCGTCTGATGTTGGCTGGGGCGATGCCAGTGAGGACGGGCAGTTGGTTTACTGGGATGGCTGGTAGGCATCCGGAGACAGTCCGCAGGGCGCTGTTGAGGGCAGCATCCAGCTTCTTAATATGAGGGCTACGGCACCAGACCGGGGCGCAGTATTCAGCAGCAGTAAACACCAGGGCCGCTGTGGACATGCACAGTGTCTTCGTTGTGGCTCCCCATGTGGTGCCGGCTAGGCAGCGTATCATTGCGGCACAGGCGCTTGTCTTTGCCTTGGCACATTCCAGGTGTTCTTTGAATGACAACGTTCTGTCGAGCTTCACACCGAGGTACGTGGGGACGGGCTGGGACCGTAACCGGGCGTTATCCACCATGACGTTCATCTCACGGGTCGCTTCCCTGTTGTTGAGGTGGAACATTGAAGATGTTGTCTTACCCACGCTGAGCTTGAGGTGCCAATTTCTCAGGTATGAAGTCAGGATGTTCATGTCTTCAGGGAGGCCCTCTTCTGCTGCTTCCCAGGATGGCTTACTGAGTTGGATGGCCAGGTCATCAGCATAGCTGATGCTGATTTGAACTTTGAATGGACCAGACTTCCGCCCTGTGATAAAAACCTGCTGCTATATTTAAAGCATGTGCCAATTTACATCCCTGCTGCAGTCACCAGCCTCTATTTGTGAGCACAGCTAATAGAGCTGTCGCCTTATAACTTTAGTCACCCGGGCTCAACCCTGACTTCTGCTGCTGCCATCTGCATGTTCTTTCTGTGATCCTCCCACATGCTAAAGACATGCAAGCTCAGATTCAGACTTAGGTTTACTAAAACCTAAATCAGATTTGATATTGTACTATATTGTACTGTACGTGAACACGGTCAAGCCAAACTCAAAAGGACAAATGGCCTTTATAAATTGCCCCAAATGTGTGCATCAGCATTAGAATCCAGATGGAGTTAATGGGAATGCGGGGGAATTAAACAGGATTGGTGAAAATGAATTAACACCTGCATTAGGAGAATACTTAACATCTGGTGGAGAGACAAAGTAAGCAATGTGGACATGTGGAAAAGAACAAGCCAGGAGCCCATTGACTTACAAATTCAAAGGAGAAAATGGATTGGACATACCCTCAGGAAACCTGCCACAAACATCACATGGCAAGCCCTAAAATGGAACCGCCAAGGAAAAAGGAAAAGAGGTTGCCCCAGGAACAGCTGGAGAAGAGGTGTCCAGACAGAAATGGCCGAGAGTGGGCTCAACTGGGGAGATCTCGAAAGAATTGCCAACAACCGAGTGAGGTGGAGGACTTTCGTCAATGACCTATGCTCCCTAGAGGAGCAAAGGGCTTAAGAAGATGAAGAAGGTGCAAATGAGTACTTAAAGGTCTGCCTTAATTCGATAAGTTGAAGGGTCGGCGCTGTGTAACTCCATGACCGACAGCCCAGGGATAGGTTTCCCTGACCAGGGTCCAGCATAAGAGACACTGAATACAGACACAAAAAGCTGCAGTAACTTAGCGGGATAGGCAACATCTCTGGAGAGAAGGAATGGGTGATGTTTCGGGTCAAGACCCTTCTTCAGACTAGTCAAGGGAAAGGGAAACAAGAGATATGGACGATGATGTAGAGAGATAAAGACCAATTAATGAAAAAAACTTTTTTTACATATCTTTCATTCAAGTACAACTCTAATTCTCTTGTGAGCAACAGGTTGGGTTATACAATACAATATGAAGCCATGGGTCAAGGCGTCCTTGATCTTCACAGAGAGAGGTGTTCAAGCAAGAGAACATAACTGAAGGTCTTCTTGTAGATATCACATACCTTAGTGAGGACAGCCTTGGGAAACCTGAATACGTGAATGCATGGACCATGAGGTCCAAGTGGGATGTGGTGTCCCTGAGGACTGTGTAGAAGAAGGCTCTGAAGTAAAACTTGTTGTTGTTGTTTACTGTGGTGTTTACAGAGTACTATGTTTACATATCTGTTGTGCTGCTGCAAGTAAGAATGTCATTGTACCCTTGCTGGACACATGGCAATAAAACACTCTCTTGACTCTTATCATCCAAAAGTGGGACGCTATCAGTGGTGTCAGCTCCGTTACGGTTGTAGGTTGCACTTCGAAGCTCCAAATCATGTTGGGGAATACTGGAAAGCACATTGCAAATATTGACTTCATTAGGTTCACATTTATCACTGGGAAAAGGTGATCCTTGCTGGTATGAATGATATCTGGAAAGGTCTGGTACAATGGATGATGTTGCAGTAATATTCACTAACTCACTCTATTCTGAGTATAATCAAATTTGACTGAGCATAGCCCTAATTGATCCAATTTTTAAAGTTTAGTCTAGTTCAGATACAGAGCGGAAACACCCTTCGGCTCACTGAGTCCGCGCCGACCAGCGATCCACATACACTAGCAGTAACCTATAGATTAAGGACAATTTACAATTTTACCAAGCCCATTAATCTACAAACCTGTACGTCTTTGGAATGTGGGAGGAAACCAGAGCACCCTGAAAAAACCCACACGGTCACAGGGAGAACATACAAACTCCTTACAGACAGTACGCGTCGTCAGGATCGAACACAGGTCTCTGGTGCTGTATGGCAGCAACTCTACCACTGCGCCACCGTGCCGTTCTAATTTCTAGGCTCCCCTATTTTAAAATTATTTTCTGTGTTGCTTTTTTGGAATAGTTTTTTTTAATGCCATGCTTCAAAGCCATTGTGTTAAGTCGTGCAAGTTAAAATGGTTGTGCAAGCGGTTTGGCTAGTCCTCCATCCATGCGGACGTGTTTGCATACAGCAGGTGAATGTGTTAGCTTTTGCGTATATTTTAAACCCACCAAATGTGCTGGCTTCCATAAACATTTCTCTCATGTTTAAACTCATGTCAGTACAAATTTTTCCTTACAATTACTCAGATTATTACTGTTCTGCTTCCTTTAACTTTTGCATCATCTGCACATATTTCTTTATGTGTGCATTGATATCACCCTGAGTGTTGGCAAGGGTTTTATATGGTTCACCACAGGGCTGTTTATTGAATATTTACCAAATAAGATGCAGACCCTTTCCGAAATAAGCAACATGCTCATAATACATGAATGTAGCTCCAGGGAGTTTTCTTTTAAATTGAAAATGAAAATTTCCTCTCAGTGGCAGTTGATCTAACTATCAGAGGCAAGGAAAATTGTTATGGTCAGGCTGCTTAATTCCCAATATATTGTACATCTTCTCTGCTGGTTCAAAGAGATAGAAAACATGCAGAGCCGCTATTTCTTCATAGATTTGATAGAAAACCGTGTTAGTGTAATGTTGTTGTTCACACTGCCTATCCATGATTTGTTATTTTGCAGTAACAATGAACTGAATGACACAGAAATGACTGAGCAACTGTTACCTTCAAGGAACAAGTGTGCCTTGACAGTTTGCTGAGGCTACTTCTCTTCATGTAAGTTGTTGGGATGTTTTCCAACCCTCTGGCTTGAATAAATGTTTGTACCATCAAAATGACATGTTTGATGGGATGGCACAAGCAGGTGCAAGGAATGAGGGATAGCTCCAAAAATAATAATGCTCGGTGGTGCAGCAGTAGAGTTGCTGCCTGACAGCGCCAGAGACTCGGGTTTGATCCTGACTATGGGTGCAGTCTGTACGAACTTTGTATGTTCTCCCTGCGACCGCATTGGTTTCCTCCGGGTGCTCTGGTTTCCTACCACACTCCAAAGACGTACAGGTTTGTAGGTTAATTGGTTTCAGTAAAATTGTCATTTGTCCCTAGTGTGTAGGATAGTGCAAGTATCTGGGATGATCATTAGTCGGCGTGGGCTCGGTGGGCCAAAGGGCCTGTTTCCGTGCTGTATCTCTAAAGCCTAAATAGCTGTGCATTATCTACTGTCTGCAAAACACAATAGTAGTTAGTAAGTGCTACTCTTCAGCTACACATCTCTTCACTCTCAAAACAGTTGCTGATATCAGAAGCATCAGATTGGATGTGCACACCATCTTTGAATGAATTTGATAATTTAGGGTTGATTTACTCACGGGGCTTGGTGAAAGTATTAGTGTAACATTTTTGTGTTGTAGATCTGGGAGTTAATTCTCTCCCTCACACCCTGCAGTAATCAGTCACGACTCAAGTCACCTTGTTTGTCCTTTGTACCACAAAACACCATTCACACATGAATCCGATAGTTGGTTAATAATACAGCTCAAAATGCATTAAATACACAATAAATTACTGCATTTAATTGCAGGGGTCATTAGAATAGATTTCTAATGGTACACTAGACCAAGTGGGACCCGCTCCCCCAATGCAATAATCCACCACTCACCCGTTCCCCCATCGCAGCCCATTTCCACCACTCACCTGTTCTCCCCAATGCCACCCGTTCCCCCATCGCAATATTCCACCACTCACCGATAGCCCCCATCTGCGCAGGCATGGATGAGGGTTTCCCGTTGTGATGTCAGAGATCCCCGTTGTGACGCGCATCAAGGCAACCATCCCCAACTGTGCCTCACCATCACGGCAACCCTCCCCCAACTGTGCCTCGCCATCCCTCTTCCGACACCTAACCTCCTCCATTTCCCCTCATCCCCAGCACTCCCTCCCTGTACTCTTCACCCTCACTCTTCTTTCCCCTGTTCTCCTCCCATCCCCCACTCCCTTCCTCTAACCTCAGTCCCTCCCTCCATAACCCTTCTCCCCTCCCTACCCCCCTCCTCTCCCACTATCCCTTCCTCCTCCTCTCCCTCCTGACCTCCTCCACTTTCCCCTCCCTACCCCCTCCTCTCCCTCAATACCCCCAGTCTCCCTCCTTACCTCCCCAGGATCTCAATGTAAACCATCGCCAGCCCCGTTTTCTCCAGCGGGGCGGCCATGACGTTGTACTTGAGGTGTGGGCTGTCTGGGGTAGACGTTTTGGGATGAGACCCTTCCTCAGACTTAGTTGGCTGAAGCTGGGATTCAAATACTGGGAGCCCTTGGGACATGGTCAAAGCCAATTCTCAGTACAGTAGTGTCTCTTATGTCTAGGAAGGAACTGCAGATGCTGGTTTAAACTAAAGATTGACACCAAAAGATGGAGTAACTCAGAGGGACAGCCAACACCTCTGGTGAGAAGGAATGGGCGACGTTTCAGGTTGAGACCCTTCTTCAGTATTTGCAATAATTGATTTCATAATTTTTCATTATTGGTGAGGATGGAGATTCAGCAGTATTGCAAGCTACCCAAGTGTGCAGACAGTAAATAGTTGCATTCATGTGCACACAAGAGCTCAAGTATAGGAATGGTATCACCCCTAACCACTCAGTAGATTGGAGACCTCGCTCCTGACCTTTATTTCACTGTGAATGCCTGGTCCCATTCACTGAAGCTAGGCGTTATCCCTTGCATCTGCTATCTCATGTGAGTGTTGACTACTGGGACTCTGAGTGACACAGGCAGAAAAATATTTTAAAATATTCTTGGATTTTCTAAAAAAAAGCCCATCATGAACAATTGTATTGGAAATGCAAGGAGTCTGTTGAGAGTGTTTCCCAGTCACTCAGTGCTCTATACTCACTTTTTGACTTTATCATCGCTAGGTTTTATCAGATTTTTCACATTAAGATTGGGAGTAATTATTACTGCAGTTCGTACAAAGTCCAGCCAAAATACACCACAGGGAGAAATAACATTTCACTTAATAAAATAATCTACCAGCTTTATTTTCATGTATGATAATCATATTAATAATATATTAACATTATCAATCTGACCTTTGGTTTGGACATCAATATCTAACTACATTATGCCTAAACATGCACATCTTACATGCTGCAACAAAGATACTAAAAAATGTTTTTAAAAAAATCATTTTATTTTGGCAGCTTTCATTTTTTAATTCAATATTCGCAATTCCCTAACATTTGAAATAGACAATGCAGTGTTGAAGTAGGAACATAGGTTCAAATCTATTGTTACCTAAAAGTGGCAACACAGACAGATAGAGTGATGAAGAAGGCACATGGCATGGAAGTATTCATAAGTTGGAGCATCTATTTCTCTATCTATATTACTAAAAGTCTGATCTTGACCATTTCCTGTTGTTCTGTATATTGATTTTAGAAAAAATGCTGCCACTTACGGCTGTGATTTTTGGCCATCTTACTCAGAGTCCCCCTCCGCTGCACAGGACGAGAGGATTTTTCCAATTGATGAAAAGTAAAAGAGTTATTAGTGTTTAAAAAGTGTTGAGATTCTCTCTCCCGAAGGCCACTCACCTGTTCCACCACTTGGAAAACCTGGAAGTGTTGAGTGCCTCAGTCAGTCTCTACAAGATGGGTGAGCGAGAGGGTCATGTCTCTCAGTCTGAGCTGTGAATAACACTGAACACATGTCTACCAAACTGTGAGTGGTTTTACTGACCTGTCAGTGCCCTTAATATGGTTTGCAAATATAGTTTGGAATTGCTAAAGCTGTGTTGCCTTTGGTTTGGAAATGGTAAAGCTGTGTTCCCTTTGGTTTGGAAATGCTAAAGTTGTGTTGCCTAATTAAAGTTGCCTTGCCTAATTAAAGTTGCCTTGCCTAATTAAAGTTGCCGTTCCTTCTATGTAATTAATAGTCTAATCTTGACCACTTCCTGTTTGCTCTTCATTGATTTTAAATTAATAGTTTTTTATTGGAGGGAAAAAAAAATCACAGTACATCTGATGTATAGCATTACATTTTCCTCCATTTTGTTTTTTATAAATAATAATAATAATATAAACAAAATAATCCTAACCCACCCTCCCTAAACGCCCCTTGGCAGCTTATTTTTTCACAATCCAAATATATCACAAAATCAAATGCACTTTTTAACAATAATAAAGTAACAAAACAGAATAAAGGCAGATCCCCACTTAATGTCAAGTGCCCTCAGTCAACAGGTAGTTCCTTTAGACCCTCAAAGTATGATAAAAAGGGTTCCCATTTCAAATAAAACTTTTTCACAGACCCCCTCAATGTGAATTTAATCTTTTCTAACCTTAAAAAAAACATGACGTCTTCCAGCCAAGCAGCGGCAGATGGAGGAGTGTTAGATTTCCAGACCAGCAAGATTCTCCTACGGGCCGAAAGTGATGTAAATGTAATGATATCAGACTGGGTTGTATTTAAACCCAAGGTTTTATCGGCTACACCAAATACAGCTACAAGCGGGCAAGGTCTCACTGTCATCCCAAGGACTTCACTGATGGTTTTAAAAACCACTGCCCAGCAGTTAACTAGTTTGGGGCAAGACCAGAATGCATGAGCTAGATTGGCTGGAGAGAATGAGCACCTGTCACAGCCAGCGTCCGTCCCTGGATATATGTTAGCAAGCCTGGCTTTGCTTAAATGAACCCTGTGTAAAACTTTAAATTGTATGAGCCCCAATCTAGCACATGATGACGAGGAGTGAACCTTTTGCAGCGCTTCTGTCCAGCATTCATACCAAGGTCATCCTCCCACCTCGCTTTAACTTTGTTCAGGTTTTGATCTCCTAAATGCATCAATCGAGAATATACTGCAGAGATCAGTCCTTTATTTGCAAAGGTAAGAGTGAGTTTGTCCAACACTGTGACAGGAGGGAGATCAGGAAAAGAAGGAAATTGTTTCATGACAAAGTGGCGAACCTGAAGCTATTTAAAGAAATGATTATGTGGGAGGCCATGTTTTTTGTGTAGGTAGTCGAAACTATCAAATATGTTGTTAGTGTATAAATCCTTAATGGACATAAGACCATTCAAACCCCACTGTCGAAAGGTTGAGTCAAGTGTAGAGGGGGGGTGAATAAATGGTTACTGTGAATGGGACCCAGAACTGAAGCTGATGTAAGCTTATAATGGCAACAAAATTGGTTAAAAATTTTGATGGTTGATAGTACGACAGGGTTGGATGTAAATCTAGAGGGTTTCAATGGCAGGGAGGAATATACTAAAGCTGGGAGAGACGAGGAGTAACAGGATTGTGATTCAAGCAGACACCAGTCTGTATCTGGTCGGTGGAGCCACAGTAATATCTTTTGGATATTGGATGCCCAGTAATAATTAATAAAGCTAGGAAGGCCCAGTCCACCTATTTCACAATCTCTTTGGAGAGTACACTTATTGACCCTTGGAACCTTGTTACCCCATATAAAGGAGGTTATAGATTGGTTAACTCAGTTAAAAAATGACTTGGGTAGGAAAACCGGCAAACATTGGAACAAGTAAAGAAATCTGGGAAGTACTTCACTGACTGCACTCTCCCAGCCATAGTGAGTGGCAGACTACACCATCTCTCAAAGTCAGCCTTCATTTGGCTAACTTGAGGCATGTAGTTAGCTGCAAACAGGGATGTGAAAAAGCGGGTGATGTGTATTCCTAAATATATAAACCCTTCTTGAGATATGGGAAAGGGCAGGGTTTCCTGTTCGATCTGTAGGGCTAAGTTGATGGGAAAGCATTTGCTTTGGAGGTTTAGTTTATAGCCAGAAAAAGTCGCAAACTGATCCAACAAGGACACAATTGCAGGGCTATTGGCTATAGGGTCGCTCACATAAAGAAGGAGGTCATCAGCATATAGAGACACACGATGTTCCCTGTTTCCTCTCCTAATGCCCTGGAATAATGTAGTTGACCCAAGTGTGATAGAGAGAGGCTCAATTGCAATGGCAAAAAGAAGCGGAGACAGTGGGCAGCCTTGACGAGTGCCACGTGTTAATTGAAAATAATCAGATCGCAAATAATTTGTCTGTATACATGCTAAGGGTGAATGATATAATAGCTTAACCCAGGCTACAAATATTTTGCCAAATCCATATCTCTCCATGACTCTGAACAAATATGGCCACTCCACTCGATCAAATGCCTTCTCCGCGTCCAAAGAGATAACAGCCTCTGGGCGCGGAGAAGCACTGGGCGAATAGACCACGCTGGCCAATCGACGGATATTAGAAAAGGAATGACGATTTTTAATGAAACCCGTTTGATCTTCTGAAATTATTTTGTGAAGTTGGCATTTTAAACGGCAAGCCAGCGCCTTCGCCAAAATCTTTACATCCACATTCAAAAGTGAGATGGGGCGGTATGATCCACATTAATCGGATCCGTGTCTTTTTTAAGAAGAAGTGAAATAGAAGCCTGTGAAAGAGTGGGGGGTAATGAACCTTTTTCCAAAGATTCTTCAAACATTTCTAAAAGAACAGGTGTGAGCTTATCCTTAAATTTCTTATAAAATTCTAATGGGCAGCCGTCAGGGCCAGGGGTTTTACCACTCTGCATTGCCATAATGGCATTATTAATCTCTTCCTGCCCAAGGGGTTGGTCTAGATTTTCTACGTCTTCTAATTCCAGAGTGGGTATTTCCAAATCGTCTAAGAAAGTTTCCATATTCATAGTATCCAAGGGGAATTCTGAGGTGTAAAGAGAAGAATAAAAGGCTGTGAAAGTATTGTTTATTTCTTTTGGATTGCTTGTTATGTCTTGGTGTATGTCTCTTATCTGAGGAATAAGCCGTGACGTGGATTGACGTTTCAGCTGGTGAGCCATAAGCCGGCTCGCCTTATCACCATATTCATAATAAAGACCACAAGTCTGGAGAATTAGTTGTTCTGTTTGATTAGTAGATAAAAGATTGAATTTCATTTGTAATTCAGCCCGTAATGAATTAAGTAATCATTTGTAATTCAGCCCGTAATTCAGCAGTAATTTTGTATAATTGGGTGGTGGGTGCTTCAGAATATTGCCTATCCAGGGTCAAGATGGATTTTAACAGGGTTTCCATTTCCTTCTTACGTTCTTTATTGGCGTATGAAGTATAAGATATGATTTGACCTCTTAAGTAGGCTTTTAAAGTTTCCCAAATTAAAGAACAGGATACGGACTCAGTTTTATTAATTTCAAGGAATGTGTCTATGTTAGCCGACACAAAACTGCAAAATTTTTCACTGGAAAGCAAAAGGGGGTTGAGTTTCCAAAGAGGTCGTTCTTTAATATTTAAAGGAAAGCCTAGTCCAGTATCACAGGTGAGTGATCTGATATTACTATAGCAGTTTTCTTAACCCTAGGAATGAAGGGGCTATCTATAAAAAAAGTCTATTCTGGAAAAAGAATGGTGAACATGAGAAAAAAAAGAGAATTGTCTAGCAGTTGGATTCAGAAATCTCCAGGGGTCCACATAACCATTTTGTTGCATAAACAGTGAGAAGGTCTTTGCCATTCCAGAAGGTGTCCCCTTAGAACTAGACCTATCAAGCAGTGGATTAATAGCACAGTTCAGGTCTCCCGAAAAAATTAACTGGTGCGTGTTCAGATCGGGTATTAATGACAGAACCTTATTTGCAAAGTGAACATCATCCCAATTAGGGGCATAAACATTCACTAAAACAACGGGTTTTTGAAAAAGACACCCAGAAACTATAATAAACCGACCATTAGGGTCACTGACTACGTCAGACGGTGTAAACTGTATTCTTTTGTTGATTAATATTACCACACCCCTGGACCTACTATTAAATCTGGAGTGACAAATCTAACCCACGTTTTACACAGTCTGATATGATCTTGCAGTCTTAAGTGAGTCTCTTGTAAAAGTAGTATATCTGTTTTTAGTTGTTTTAGGTGAGAAAAAACGTTAGCTCTTTTAACTGGACCATTAAGCCCCCTTACATTACAAGATATAAACCTCACAGGATTGCCTCCATCAATATCACCATCAGCCATATTTCAAAATATGATTCAAAACATACATCCAAAACTGCCATCCAAAACCATGCGAAAGCTGCATGTGAGAGCCCACAATGGGGAGGAAGAGAAAAACAAAAAAAGAGAAAAAAAGCAACAAAAAAAAAGAAAATCGAGTGCATTCGTAACAATCAAAGAATAAGCTGCCATTACCTCAAAACCTTTCCCTCATCCCCTTATAATAACAACAAAAATTAACCCCCAAAAACCTAGATCTTCTTCCCCGACTGAGGATGATCGCAGGCATTACAAAACAAAAAACTTCCAAAGTGTTCCCTAACTAAAATTTTGATCCAATTAAGGGTGGCTCCCTTCTTTAAAAGTTGTACAGTCATTTATTCTACTTTTAAGATATATAGGCGTGACAGAATTAATTGCTTGTGTCATATCAGCAAGGAGTGCTGAACGAAGCCTCTCCAACTCCTCTGGTAGTTCAAGGCCAGCTTCCGGGAGCGGTGCCAAAGCTGCAGTACTCTTGCTTGAGATTTCACTGTCTTTTCCCCCAGTTTTAGTTCGACGGCTCATTTTACTTACAGTTTCAGATGCTTAATACTGCTTTGAGTCCTTCATAGCATTTAATAGCGGGTTATCTCAGAAATATAGCAAAGATAAATGAGTAAACTTGAGCAGTAATCGGGAGCCACGCTCACACACAGCTGTTTAACCCATGTTCAACCCGGAAGTCCTTGATTTTAGAAAAAACGCTACCACATACTGCTTTTTGGCCATCTAACTCAGAGTCCGCCTCCCCTCATCAGGTGCTGAGGATTTTTCCCATCGATGAAAAATAAAAGAGTTATGAGTGTTTAAAAAAAATGTTGAGATTCTCTCTCCTGTCAATCATGCCATGAAGGTCACGCCCCTTCTGGTGGGAGGGGGGGCGGGACTATAAAACCCGGAAGTGTGGGCGTGGCTCAGTCTCTGCAAGATGGAGGAGGGAGAGGTCATGACTCCCTGTCTTTAGTGGCCTTGCACCCTGCTTGAAATGGTATGAAACTGTACTTGAATTTGTGGCCTTGCACCCTGCTGGAAGTGGTAAGAAACTGCACTTGAATTTGGGCCACCCCCACCCACTGGCCACCAATATTGGAATTGGTGAAGAGGTGGAATATTGCTTTGGGGGACCAGCACTTCCGTGTGATGCTGGGACCCAACAGTTCCCACTTGGTCTAGTACATAACTAAAACTCTGATCTTGTCCTCTTCCGGTTTGCGCAGTTCTTCTATTTGTGCAAAAACTGTATGCAACAGCGCTATGATGTTTTGCCAGGTTACTCACGGTTCTCATGTGCTGCGAGTGCAACAAGTTTTGTTCCGATCTGTGTTATATTGTAAAAGTTATTAAGGTTTAAAAATCTTTAAAAACGCACGTGCGCAGATTCCTTCAGTAAGCGCCACGCAGATTGGTCTCTTCTCCTGTCAGTCAATGCCACGGCTAGGATGGCAACACCCCTCCCTGCCCCACTCACAAACTCCTCTCTCCCCTCCTCACAGTAACATGTCTATTGTCTCCCCCACCACCAGTGCCAGCCGCCGAGGGGGGAGGGTGGGGTGTGGGGGGGGGGGGGGAGCGGAGGGTTCAGTGGAGGTCCCATCTCTCTCTCCCTGATCACTCACCCTTGTTCCCCGCACGCCCTCTGTGGCAATGGCGGTCCCGTCTAACCATCCCCCCAGGGCCGTCTCCTCCGCCGCTGCGATAACTCACCCTCACGGCCTACTCGGAGATCTTCTCCACCAGCTCATCGAAGCTCGTGGTGCCCATCGTGACGAACAGCAGTTTGCGGGGAATTTGAGTAACTCACGCAAAGGGCAAGGGAAAGGGAGGGAGTGGTGAGGGAGGGATGGGGGAAGGGAGGAGGTGAGGGGAAAGAAGGAGGGTGAAGAGGAGGGGGAGGGAGTGCTGGGGGATGAGGGGAAATGAGCCATGCCTGCGCAGTTGGGGGCTATACGTGAGTGGTGCAATACTGCGTTGGGGGGACGGGTTGCATTGGGGAAATGGGTGAGTGGTGGAATATTGTATTGGGGAACGGGTGCGTTGGGAGATCAGGCCTCCCGTGTGACAGGGTCCCAACGGATCCCACTTAGTCTAGTATAATATAAAAGTTGTGATGTTAGCTTTACAAAATTGTGGTTAGACTGCACTTGGGAGTACGGTGCGCAGTTCTGATCAGCAGTAGGAAGGATGCTGCAGAATACATCACAACTTGGTTTGGGAACAGCTCTGCCCCAGACCACAAAAAATGGCAGATAGTTGTAGACGTAGCCCAGTCCATCACACAGACTAGACCTCACACCATTGACTCTGCACTTCACGCTGCCCTGTATAAGCAGTCCCACCCCAGTCATCCGGGCTGCTCCTGTCCGACAGACGGTACAGAAGCTTGAAAGCGCGCATCACCAAACTCAGGAACAACATCTTCTCCTCCATTATCAGGCTTCTGAACGGTACATCATCAGCTACAGGTACTGTTCAATTAACCTCTATCCCATTGAGGACATTGGACTTTGTCTAAGGAACTGATACTTTGCAACAATGCTACAATGACGAGAACTATATTCTATAGGGCGGCACAGTGGCTCAGCAGTTGAGTTTCTGTCTTACAACACTTAACGCGCCATTGACTCGGGTTGGATCCCGACTTCGGGTGATGGCTGTACGGAGTTTGAACGGTCTCATTATGTCCACGTGGGTTTTCTCCGAGATCTTCGGTTTTCTCCTACACTCCAAAGATGTACAGGTATGTTGGTTAATTGGCTTGGTGTGTGTGTAAAATTGTCCGTAGTGTGCGTAAGATAGCATTAATGTGCAGGGTGATCGCTGGTCGGCGCGGACTCGTTTCCCCTCTGTATCTCTAAACTAGACTAAACTACTCTGCATCTTCCCTTTTGCTCTATCAATTGAAATTAAATTTGAACTGATTGCATCTATGTATAGCATATCTGATGTTTGGGTAGCAAGCAAAACAAAGCTTCCCACTGTACTTCGGTATAAGTGACAATACCAAACCTAAAACTAAACCTAATGGCAAGATTATTCAGCAGGCAGCATATGATAATGAACATTTAACATCTGCTTGCATTGTTCTCTGTGGATTGTCACCTTGTCGTGGTGGAGAAGCTTTTGTGGACCTGAGATCCTGAGAGCGATGCCGTCTGGAGCTATGCTCCTGGTAGAGCCACCCATGGTAAGGTCGAGGGGGAGGTCCCTGACAAAGAGCAATCCAACCAGTGAAATCTTACCCTGCTATTAGTCTCCTTTTCTTGGAGCGTGGAGAAGGGTCACCATTTCCCTGGAATGATGGACTTTAGTTGTATGGAAAGATTGGATAGTCTGGGTTCACGCACGTCTTGTCATCTCTGGCCTTTGTCCAACAATCTGCCTATCGAAAAATAAACCATCACTTGTGTTCAGCTATTACTAGCCAAGCTCTGCCTTGCCGTGCCCCTGCTCTCTTCCAGCTTTCTTTCCGCGCTCCTCTGAAATCAGTCTGAGGAAGGATCCTGACCCGAAACGTCACCTATTCATGTTCTCCAGGGATACTGCCTGACCCGCGGAGTTACTTCAGCTTTTTGTGTCTTTGATGACCTGATAAAGTTATATAAAGTGTCAGGGGCATGGATGGAATCAGAATATTTTTCGCAGGGATATTATAAACAAGAAAGCATAGATTTAAAGTCAAGAGGAAAGAGTTGCATAGGAGATTTGAAGGGAAAGTTATTTTTACAGCGAATGTTTGGTATCAGCAAAGTGCTACCACAGGAGATGGTGGAATCAGGCATAATCACTATATTTAAGATACATCAATGCAGGCATATAAGTAGTAAGGCCAAGAAGGATACCGTCCTAGTGTGAAATGTCATTAAAAGATCAGCACATACATGGTGGAGCTGTTTTTGTGCTGAAGGACTCCATGATTCTAACCTCTCTGTCAATTGCCTTATTCAGATGTGTAACAAACCAACCTCCAAATCAAAACTGCTACAGACAGAACAATGTCCACGAATTAGAAAAAACGTCAAACAGTGCAAAGGTCCACCCCCCCCGTTTTGAGAGGTGGGGGATGATCCCCCCCATTTTTTGTAATCCAGATTTTAAAACCCGGTGAAATCTCCGCTTTCCGCGAGACAGTGGCGGTGGGACTGATGATCGAGGGCGCCGATTGGACGAGAGAGACGTCAGTCAGCAGACAATGGGGGGGGGGGGGGGGGGACAGGACCATGATGATTCAGCACGATGATTGGAGGAGGGAGACATCCTGGTGGAGCTTGAATTGCATGCCCAGGTCATAGGTCTGGACACAGACCTGCGCCTCTTCAGCAGCCAGGATCGATCCTGGGTCTCCGGCGCTGCAATCGCTGCCGAACCGCCACTGGACCATCCCCGTCCCCACCCGAGTGCCCCCCCAACCCCCACACACGCCCGGGGGCGGCCAGAGACGTCGGGAGTCAGACGGGTCAGATTTCCGTGCCTGGACCAAAGCATTTTATTATGTCATAGTATCAAAGAGTTGTACAACATAAAAACAGATCCTTTGGCCCACCACTTGAATGCGAACCACCAGGCCTATAAATACTAAACCCAATCGCCTGTATCAATTCAAAATCCTTCCTTGCCTTGCTCAATCAAGTACCTGTCCAGATCCCCCTTCTATGTTGTTACACTTCCTGCCTCCACCATTTTTTTCTGGCAGCTCATTCCAGATACTAAGCAATATTCGTGTGAAAAAGCTACCCTTCAAATCTCCTTTAAACCCCCTCCCTCTCACCTTAAACCTAGGCCCTCATGTTTTAGACCATGGAGACAGACTCTGGTTATCTACCCTATCATAATGTTATAGACCTCAATCATGTCACCTCTCATCCTCCTTCACTTCAGGAAAAACAGAACCAGCCTGTCCAATCTATTCTGATAACTCCTGTGGTCCAAGACGCTGTCTTGGATAATGAAGTGGATGATGTTATGGATACTGACATATTAAAGCTGCCGAATCAAATAAAATTGATTTATAGCACAGCATAGAGAATTCAATCAACAGTGGCTTCATTGACTAAAGTACTTATTTGGCCAGCTAACACTTCGGTACAGCCTCAGGAAAATGAAAGTCTTGGTAAAATTGCAAGATTTTCTTATTCGCTTGAGCAGTGAGCATTTGTCATAGTTTTGGCATTCATGTTTTTTTCTATAATGAAAATTATTAAGTAGATTCCATTATAAAAGATGTCCAATAAGAAATACATGATTCACTGATGACAAAGGAAAGATTATTTTCTCTGTGATATCAGGATGCTTATGGGACGAGTGTTGTATATGTGCTCCGCCCAACACTGAGCATAGAAATGCATTCAGTATCTTCTGGCCTTTAGATGAACCAGTGATTCCCAAATACCAAATGACCTCTTGGAATTCAGGCCCCAAAGTCGTGCAGGTTAATTTGTAGGTTAATAGGCCTCTGTAAATTACCTCTAACGTGTAGGGAATGGATGAGAAGTGGGATGATCGATGGTTTGTGTGGACACAGTGGGCCAATAGAACTGTTTCCATGCTATATCACCGATCCAAACTAAAGGTCCAGAGCATGCAATAAGAATTAAATGCATTGGGTTAAAAGTATGTTTGTGTTAGGCAACAGCATAACCGGAACCCTTTCATACTTGCCAAGGACTTCCAAAGGCAAGCATTTAGTCTCTTTACAGATCACATTATGAACTGAATGTTACCCTGGACCTCATATGTTTTTCCCTCTATTAATGACATTGAAAGATACTGCAAAAATGTTCTAGCTCGAGAGTCCCTGTATGGACTGAAGATTTTCTTATGCAAGAATAGATAATTGCTGCAGCCAGGACAGTGGCAGGTTTCTGTTACTGCTGACTTCTCACTTGGAACAGGAAGCCACTGAGACCAACTTGCTTTGTGAAAATCCTTGCTGAATCTGATATACCGTACTTCATTCTAGTCATGGGGATCATGACAGAAGCCTCCTCGTGACATTCCCTGGAAGCGACGACTCGATGCACTCTGTGATGCGATGGGCGACAATTCTGTCAACATGTTGGACGACGACAGAAGCCAACAGCGACACACGAGCGAACGATTCTAACCATAGGTTTCCAGTTTCAGATAGACACTAAATCTAGATGAACAGTTAGTATGCGTGTCATTATCATGGGAACAAGATCAGATGTGTGTCGTAAGTGTCTGTCAGTGCTCAATAAATGCTAAGTAAGGCTACTACACAAACAAGACCCATTTGGTCGAGTTATCAATGGAACAAAATGCACACAGAAACATATTGCAAAATGAATGCAGCAAAACTGATCTGGATGTTAAAACAGAATCAGACTGCCAATGTTGATTACATTTTAGTTTTAAAAATATATTACGCACATCATCTGATCACCAGATCTGTCACTGGAGCATACAATATTTTAATGAAAGCAAGTAGTTGCATTGACAAATATAGGATTTTTTTAAAACAAGGCTTTAACATAATGAGCAATTCACCTGGAGGATAAAAGGCACAGCTAAATGGTGCATAATGTATATGGGGAAGATTTGCATCTACTTTTCTTCACTTTTCATAAGGTGCACATCCACCACAAGATTTGTAAAAGCAATTTGCTGCTCAAGATATATCGCATAGTCTTAAAGAGCACGGTATGTTTTTGTAGTCAGAAGAGCAGAGAATCTGTGTGTCACCATTACATTATGGACAAGATATGTAAGACAATACATATGTTAAAATACATTATGCCAATGCTCTATAACATATGGAAAATAAAGAGATTTTCCTACATATCACCAACAACAGGCATTAATCTTCTCAACTACCTCAAAACTAAAATCCAAGTGCTTTGGACTGTGGGGCGAGGAGTTTGGTGGTGAAGATAAATGATGTCCTGACTTTAGAACACCTTCTTCCCCACTGCTATCAGACTCCTGAGGCAATCACCACTTCCTCAATCATAGATATTCAAGCCACCTCTAAACCTGGATTAAATTTGTAATCACTCTTGTGCTATAATTGATTTTGAAGTCTGAAGAAGGGTTTTGCCTATTTTCTTCGCTCCATAGATGCTGCCTCACCCGCTGAGTTGCTCCAGCACTTTTGTCTACCTCTTCCACTTTCCGGGGTGTTGCCACTTATGCTTACTCTTAACTCTACCTCATTCAGTTATTCCAGTATTGTACTTTAGTTCTTCTTATTGCTCTACTTCAGGTTGCACTATAGTCTTGACACCATTCTGCTGTTTACACTCATCATTGTATTTATCATTACTGTATTCATATTGTTTGCTTATGAGCTTCGTGAGAACCAGTAATTCCATTACACCCTGCAGTATGTGACAATAAACTAATTTGAATCTGAATCGGCTTTATTTTTCAGGTTGGTTTATGTGTTTAATAGGAAGGGATATTTTATCTCACCCATATTTTGTAAGTGGCTGTAGTGGTTAGATGGGTACAAATATGACAATTACCACAGATTGCTTCGCACTAAATTAAGTCCCGAAGGAATTCACCGCGAGGTAAATGCCATAACTCTTTAAAAATCTTAAAGCAGGTCTGTTTGTTCATTATTAAAACAGCCATGAAATGGAGAAGGAGCATTAAGCTTACGTAGTGTTACAACGTTTTGCAAAGGTCTTGTTGTGAAAGGACATTACTGATATGACAGTACAAAAAAAAATGATATATTGTCAAAATGGTTACATTCTGTTGGTCTGCAGGGAGTGGGGAACTTAGAGTCTTTAAATAATTTATATTGGATTTAACTATTGACCAGAGGCACAATGAACAGACAAAATAAAGTAACAAGATATTCCCAATCTTCTCTGCCCCCTCTCTGCAACTTAAAACATGCTTATTTTCTCACTTTTCAGCTCTGAATGAATCAGTCATCAAATTGAAATGTTAACCGTGTTTCTCTCTACAGATGCTGCCAGACCTGCTGAGCATCCCCACCATATTTTTGTTTTTAACTCATGGCCTAATTGCTTGCTCGAACTGCATGTTTATTTACTGCATCTGAAGAAACCAATGCACCAAGAATCCTCTTTACTTGGACCTGTATAATTAAAACAAGTATTCAATTTCTCCTCTTCACATTACATTATTTTGTTTAAATTGCTACGCTTTCCTGCTTATAATTCTACATTTAGAGAATTTTAGACCCTCCCTGGACTATATGTAATATGCTATTCCAGAGCACCAACAAGTGGCCCAACAATGTGAAAAGATGATGAAAAGCTCCCAGTGCATCATTATATAATGCACATTATATTGAGACTAGTGCCGCAGCACAATAGACTAGCTATTCCTAGATGTGGTCAGGTTGCAGGAAGCGCCATAACTCAATGGCAAAGGTTGATCATTAAATATTAACCCTCTCTTTATTGCAGATGCTTTACTTTTATTTTGTTTTAATGAAACTTAAGTAACTCTATTTTGAGTTACTTAAGCAGCTCTCTGCTTCTTGCAGTCCCCTGGATTTATGTTGTTACCCTCACGGGAGTCTCTGAAGACAGCCAGTCGAGCATCACAACCACAGCACTACATCAAATGATCACATAGGAAACAGAAGCCAGTTTAAGCTACCAGAGCTCCCTTCAAGCCTACCCTGCCATTTACTCAATGCATGGCTGGGCTACGACCTTAATTCCGCTTTCCCAGTCAATCCGTGTTCTGTGGCAATGGAGATTTGTCAGCTGTGAATATAGTCACTGATGCAACATCCACTGCCCTCTGCAAAACAGATCCTAGCTTCACAAATGTCAGTTCTAAATGGCTGAGCATTCATCCTCTGAGTATGTCCTTTAATTCTGGACCCTCGAGCCAAGGGAAATGGAATAATCCATTTATAATGGAGTCCAGGCACCAAGTTTGACGAAATTATGAGACGCTTAGAAAGGTAGACAATCAGAGCCTTTTCCTCAGGATTGAAATGTCAAATACAAGAGGGCATATAACCTACAAACCTGCACGTCTCCTTTCTCCACCATCCTTTGTCTCTTTACTTCACCTATCTGCTAATCAAACCTCCCTCACCTGTATCCACTAAAATCTGCTACACTTTGTCCCATCCCCACCCCTCTTTTCCAGCTTTCTCCTTACTGCTCCAATCAGTCTGAAGAGGGGCCCTGACCCAAAAGGTAGTCCAGAGTGGGATGAGAAAAAATAGAAATAGAATAGTAAGATTAAACGAGAACTTACCAGTTCGAAGTTTGATCGTTATTTTATGAGGAGTAACGATGAGGGATTACGTGAAGAACCCCGCCTGGCGCTGGAAACGGCATACTTCAAAGCAGCGGCATGAAAAACACAGAACACAAATAGCCGGAGTAAGACAGTAAGGCTCATCATAGATTTAGAACTACCAGATGATCATTTATTTTATGAGGGTGGGGAGTGGAGGGCACGTAATCCCTCATCGTTACTCCTCATAAAATAACGATCAAACTTCGAACTGGTAAGTTCTCGTTTAATCTTACTATTTTATTTCGGAGTCACGTGAGTGACTACGTGAAGAGTTTGAAGCTTTCTGTGTTTTTCGTGTCGTGAAATTTATTCCATAACGACAGTTCGGCTCATTTAACACAATAACGAGCGAATAAACACATTTTCCCCAAACATTGCCTCAAGTTATGTGATAAATTATTTTACATTATAAAAAATGAAATAATGCCCTTTCCATGAAAGGCAAGTTTATCACAAATACCAATTGATATATATATTTTTATGGCATGACAAAGCAACAATTATAGAGAACCGAACATTGCGTGTCTAAATCTGACACCATGACTGGTTCCTTTTTACTTTAACAGTAATCTACAGCCTCCTGCGGCCTTGCATCTTTGCTCGAGTGGCTCATCCTGTGCCATTCCTGTGAATGTATTTTCCTCATTAACAGAGTGATTTTCCACCTTTCAGTGTCTAGTTCCTACTGATGTATCCAATTTTTAACCATCTAGAAATACATTCCTCTATAACCATCCGTTTTTACTGAACCCAATGTGGTTTTTGTGTGTAATAAGCAGTCTCATTGACACAGAGACTCTTACCTACTGCAACATTTTCATCAATGTTCACACACACACACCTTAAAGCCTTAAGTTAAAGTTTTTTAGACTTATTTCTGCAAATTGCAGGTATAACACTTCTTTATACATAATTATTTTATTGATATATTGTTATATTGGTTAACATTCATAGACTTCTTTGACCATCAGCTGTTGTGATGGTCTGGTCAACCTGTAGATAGTCAAATTCATATTTTCATGTCATGGAGGTTTGTTTTTTTTGTTTTTTTTAAAAATTTTTTATTGTAGAAACAATATATACCGAGTACACTCTTATACGACATTGAGAGTTGTGTAATATATAAAATTATATCATATTGATTATCGATTAATACTATTTATGTTAATTGTAATATTATCCATTATACATTTCGTGGTTATTTATTTTATATAATTGGGAGTATATGTAGTATATTCCTAAATAAGCAATACACTTAGATTTCTCAAATCATAGATATTCTTCTAATTACCAAATAGAAATCCCCGCTAATATAACTACGTAATACCCAATCTTAAACAAAGTTTTATGATATTCATAATGTTATCAAAATATTAATAATGTTTGTATTATTGTTAACTTTATATTTCATAATTATTGTATAATTGAAAATACATAGTTTTTATATAATTACAAGTTTAAGACATCTATAATCTTTTCATACGAACAGAAATAAGTGTGTACGTATTAAAAATTTATATAATATGTTTCTATATATTTTTTCCTTAATTAAAGATAGGAAGATAGAGAAAAAGAATAGAAAATAGAAAAGAAAAATGTGAAAAGTTTGATGGAGATTGAAGTATTACTAAATAATCCATTCTTGGAGATACATTCATGATTTGTTATATGTATTTCTTCATCCATTCAGATATTCAGGCCTCAGTCAAGTCCCTGCGCCGAACCATTGTGACCCTGTAGATATTTAATATAGGGAGACCATATCTCCTTGAAGAGATCTAACCTGTCCATAAGGACAAGTCTCAATCTCTCAAGTGAAGTGTCTCCGTCATTTCTGTATTCCACATTTTAATTGTTGGGGATACAGGGCCTTTCCAAAATTTTAATATTAATTTTTTCCCAATTATTAAAGAATAGTCGATAAAAGTTCTTTGATTCCTTGTAATTATTTGTTCCGTTTCCGGTATTCCAAGTATGATTAACTTTGGGTCATGAATCATAGTAATATTAATAACTTTCGAGATTATTTTAAATATTTCATTCCAATATTCTAGAATCTTCGTACAATTAGTAAATGAATGTGACAAAGTTGCTTCTAAGATTTGACATTTATCACATATAGGTGATAGTTTTGGAAATATATTATGTAATTTAGATTTAGAATAATGTAATCTATGTAAAATTTTAAACTGTATAAGAGCATGTTTTAGCATTTAAAGAACAGTAATGTATATGTTGTAAGCTTTCTTCCCATATTTCTGGACTTATTATTTGACAATTCATTTTCCCAGCGCTGTCTATGTATTTCCGATGATGGAATATCACTTTCCAACAAAATATTGTAAATGTATGATATCATTTTTTCTGTATTTGGATGTTTATTCAAGCATTCATCTAAAATTTCACTCTTTCTATTTCTGAGTTCTTGTGTATTTGCAGAGATATAGTTTCTGATTTGTAAATATCTGAAATATTCATTATTATGAAGCCCGTAGGTTTGTTGTAATTCTTGAAATGAAAGAAAATAATTTTCCTTATAAAGATCCCCTATATTTAAAATTCCTTTATTTTTCATTGTATAAAAAGCTTTATCCATCATTGACAGTTTAAACGTAAAGTTGTTGGCAATTGTAAGACCTAGCGGTATAAATTTTTAGTTTTAGTGTTTTCTTTATTTGTTTCCAAATACGTATTCACTTTCTATTATCAAATTTTCACTATAAATTTTCTTAGGTACATTAATATTAGCAAATATTATAGAGCTAATTTCAAATGGAAAACAGTCTTCTCTTTCCATTTTTAACCAATTTGGTTTATTATCTATTTCTCCTAACCAAAAATTCATATTTTTAATATTAACTGCCCAATAATAAAACATAAAATTTGGTAAAGCTAAACCCCCGTTTATTTTAGCTTTACATAAATGTTTTTTATTTATTCTATGATTCTTATAATCCCAGATAAAGTTAGTGACTATTGAATCTACTTTTTAAAAAAAATTTTTAGAGAGATATATCGGGATTGATTGAAATAAATATAATAATTGTGGGAGGAAAATCATTTTTATTGCGTTTATTTTACCTAACATTGAGATAGGTAAGCTTTTCCAGTATAAGATATTTTTTATTTAATTTATTCAATAATAACGGGAAATTAGACTTAAATAAAGAGTCAAATCTTTTTTGTAACAAAAATACCAAGATATTTAATATTTTCATTTGTTATCTTAAAAGGAAATTGTTTGTAATATCTGTAAATTATTCATGGTTATTGGCATAAGTTCACTTTTATTCCAATTGATACTGTATCCTGAAATTAAACCAAATTCCGTTATTAGTTTTAACAAATTACAGATACTTATTTCCGGTTTAGTAATATAAAGTAATATATCGTCCGCATATAACGAGATTTTATTCTTAGTATCTTTAGTATCATATCCATATATTTCTGGGTGCAATCTTACCCTTTGAGCAAGAGGTTCGATTGCTAACGCAAACAGTAATGGTGATAAAGGACAGCCTTGTCTACAACCTCGAGATAAACTAAACTTAGTTGATAACATATGGTTTGTTATTATTCTAGCTGTTGGGTTTGCATATAATAATTTAATCCAAGTAGTAAACTTATCACCAAGCTTAAAGGCTTCCATCACCGAAAATAGATAAGGCCATTCCACCTGGTCAAAAGCTTTTTCTGCATCCAACGAGATGACTACTAAGTCTTTTTTATCACTTCTTTTCGAATATATGATATTAAATAACCGTTCTTAGATTATATGAAGAATATCTTTTAGGTATAAATCCTGTTTGATCAGGATGAATTAATTCGTTAACAATTTTGCTTAGTCTTTGTGCAAGAATCTTTGTTAAAATTTTTTGATCCGTATTTAATAAAGCAATTGCTCTATATGATCCTGGATCATCCAAATCTTTATTTATTTTGGGTAATAAGTGTTATAATAGATTCGTTCAATGTATCTGGTAATTTCTCTTGTGTATATATCTGTTCATATAATGATTTTAAATATGGGACCATTTGGTCATGAAAAAATTTTATAAAATTCCGAGCCTATACCATCTGGTCCTGGAGTTTTACCATTTTTTAAAGATTTAATAGATTCTTGGATTTTTTTATTGAAATATCGACATTTAATAGTTCTCTATTTTGTAAATCTAATTCTTTTAAGTTACATACATTTAAAAAGGCATCTATTTCTGTTTTATTTACTGTTGTGTTACCAGTATACAAATTTTTATAATATTGCATAAATCTTTCATTAATATCCTTGGTTTGTATTAATAATTCACCGTTTTGTGATTTTAATCCTATGTATATTTTTTTCAGCTTCAATTTTCCTTAATTGTCGAGCCAATAGTTTTTGTGGTTTGTCTCCAAATTCAAACAACAATTGTTTAGTATGTTGGTAGTATTTTAAAACTTGATCAGTATATATTTTATTTAATTTATACTTCAATGCTACAATTTTATTATGTATTATTATATCTGATTTTGTTGCATTCTGTATATCTAATTGTTTAATCTCCCTTTCTAAGTCATGTTGTTCCTTCCGAATCTTCTTATTATGGAATGCTTGTGAAGAAATCATAATTCCTCGAAGATATGCTTTAAATGTTTCCCATAATAAAGAGCGAGATATTTCTGGTTGATCATTTATTTCAAAAAACATCTTAATCTGAGTTATAATGTATTCCTGAGTGGTTTTATTTTTTTAAATTTGTGGATTAAGTTTCCATTGTCCTAGATTTTCTGTTTTACCATTTATTTTAATTTTAAATGTTAATGGTGCATGATCTGAAATTATAATATTATGATATTTGGATTCGTAAGTAAGTGAAATAAGCTTTGCATCTACTAGGAAGTAATCTATTCTTGAATAAGTTTTATGTACTGGCGAGTAGAAGGAATATTCTCGACCAGTAGGATTTTCTGTTCTCCAAACATCTTTAATGTTAGTCGTTTGAATGTATGCGTTTAATAAATCACTAGTATGCGATTTAGTTTTCCTTTGTTTTGAAGATCTATCTAAATAAGGGTCTAATGTACAATTAAAATCTCCTCCAATTATCAAATTGTAATGTGTTAATTCTGGAATATTATTAAGTACTTTCTTAAAGAATAAAGGACTATCAAAATTTGGTCCTAGATGTTAACAAAAATCATTTTTTCCCTGTTTATTTCTCCTATTACAATAATGTATCTGCCATCTTTATCAGATATAGTAGATATATGCTTAAATAAAGTACCTTTACGAAATAATATTGCTACGCCTCTTGATTTATGCGTAAAGGAAGAGTGATATATTTTATCTATCCATTTAGCTTTCAGCCTATTTTCAGCGTCTTTCTTTAGGTGAGTTTCTTGAATATAAATTACATCAGCTTTCATTGCCTTTAAGTGTCAATATTTTTCCTCTTTTTATTGGTTCATTGATACCTTTAACATTCCAACTGCAAAAGGTTAATCCCTCGTTCCCCATATTTCTTTTTAAATCCTGCATTTTTAGGTTTGTGGGAATCTAGAATAGGGTCCAAGGGTCCGCGCAGTAGACCTAACCTTACACCCGAACACCGAATAGATGAGTTTTAGATCTCTTTTATGTACTTCACGAATATATCTCCATTGTTCCAGTGTATAGCTCCATTCAAACTGAAAGATATAGTAAACATAAAAGAATAATGAAAAGTAAGTAAAAAGCTTAGTAGAGTGCATAAAGAGTAGAAAAACTACAAATAAAATATTTGTAGTTTGTGAAAGCCAAACTATATTGGCTATTAATCTAAAGGCTTCCGGCATTGATGTTATTAATTTAGCCAGCTCCTAATTTTAAGGAATTATTATTCCATGATAATATTTTAAACGGGAATATAATATTAAAGAAATGAAAGGAGTGATATTAATCATCATAAAAGTATATATATCTAAAATTAGTTTAAAAAAATCTAATTATAAAGCCACAGATAAAGAGTTTTTTTTTTAAAATACAAAAAATAGAAATCATTATTAAAAGAGGAAAAAAATACATTAAGGGGAGGGTATCTCCAAATGTAACAAGACATAAAATATTAATTATTAGTAGTATTAATTAGCAATAGTGCACAGTCTTGGGTTAATAACAGTCATAGTAATAATAAAACCGCGTTATAATTTTAGTATGTGTGTTATTTGTTTGTGTTAGTTTATATATTATGAGTAATTGTCAATGTTCGGTGAGCTTCTTCCAATCCGGGAAAACATTTCGTTCCATACGACATTGTCCGTTCCTTCTGATTTCTTCTAATTCCATATTGTCGTATAAAAGTCTCATAGAATGTTAAGAGACCGTACTAGGTCTTTAAAAATAATAAAAGACAGTATATTTGCTTGTAGATGGTTTTCAAGTGTCAAACTGCTTTGCAAATTCCATTGCTTCTGTTGGAGTCTTGAAAAAGTGTTCCACGCTGTTATAAGTAACTCTTAGGATGGCTGGGTAATTCAGACCGTATCTCAAGTTTTCTACACCCCTCATAAGGTTTTTGGCTTCGTTAAACGCTTTTCGTTTTCTGGCAACCTCTGGGGGATAGTCTCGATAGATACTGATTCTTTGTCCTTGAAACATCAGATTCTTTGTTCTCGAGGCTCTCCGCATAATATCCTCGAGAGTGAAATCATATTGTAACTTTACAATGATTTGTCTTGGGGGGGGCGTTTGCACTGGTCTGTCTTCTGCCGACTCGATGTGCACGAGCTAAAACAGGCATATCATCCAAAGGAAAAACAGCTTGCAGTAATTTAGCAGTGAATTCTCGAGTGTCTTCGTGTTTCTCTAGACCTTCAGGAATCCCTGCAATCCTCAAGTTCTGCCTTCTTTGATAGCCTTCTAGCTGCGTGCATTTATCTGTTACTTTGGATAACAACTCCAGTAACGTTCTTGCTCTGTTATCAGCTTTGCTGTAGACACAGTACTAGCCTCCGCTATCTTTTCAAGGTTTTTAATGCCATCAACTTGTTGTTCGACCACATTTGCAATAGGGTCAATCTTATTTTTAAAGTCTTTTTAAACATTTTCAAGTTTAGCCTCCATCTTGCGTTCCATATTATTAATCATATCAATGATTTCATTCTTCAATATTTCTTGATTCTTTCTTGAACTTATTATCAATTTGTGTCTTTGTATCTTTTTGAAAATTCACTCCATTGATTTTTCATCGTCCATCTGATTATTAATTTGAGAGATTTCTTCCTTTATATCTCCCTTTATTTCTTTCATTTCTTTCTTTATATCTTTCATTTCTACCTTGAACTCACGTTTTAAATCAGCCATCTGGTGAGAAATAAAAGTTCTCAAGTCCTCACCTCCTGTGTCTGCTTTCCTGGAGACGTCTTCCAGGGAACTGGCCCTACTCGAGTCCGAGGCTTCTCCCAGGCCTTCTCCCGGTCTCGCCCGGGTTTTTCGACCCTTCGTTTTATCGGTAGGGCTCCGTGCCGTCATGATTTGTCGCAGGGCTGATGACGTCAGCCGGTACCGTCGATGTTGAAGCGGCAGACAGTAAAAGCAGGGCGATCGGTAAGTTCTTTTAAATCCGTTTAAATCCCCGTTTTTTCAAATTTTTGCGGAGCTGGCTGGCGCTATGCTTTAAGGCTCCATAGCGCCACCGGAAGTCCGTCATGGAGGTTTTTTGTACAACAAAAAATTACTGCAGGGTTTATCAAACCTGGAGATCCCAGTGGTGCAGCAGCATCCAAAGAGCGAAGGGAGACAGGCAACGACCTAGGTCGAGACCCCTTTTTTGACTTCAATAAATTGCTGCCACTATGAATCATCACTAGCAGTTCACAATCACACAATATTTATGAAACCATAAAGGACCCGTATTAGGCCACCAAAATGCCTCTGGCAGTGTCCTGCTACATTTTTCATCAGACACTGCCCTATTAACAAAAAATGAGGAACACAAAGAAATCTTTTTCCTCATGTAATTGGGAGAGAAAAGCATCCACCTTCACTTGCTCTTGGTTTACCCACAAGAAATATTTGAAAGATCGGTGATTTAATCTAGTATGCAATCAGATTAATCGTAAGTAATCCATATTAATGATAATATGTTTTTTCCCCCAAATTTGTTATCTTCCGATACCATTGTCTCTTCCTTAGAGATAAAACAGGTGGACTAAACTTTAAAATATGCCACATCTGTTTACTTAGATAATCCCATGATTGTTATTTGACTTATCTTGTGACCCACAAGAAACATTTGAAAGATCAGTGATTTAATCTGTATACAACCAGATTAATCGTAAGTAATGTAAAATAATGACAATATGTTTTTCTCCCAAATTTGACCATTGTTAACATATGCCACAGCCGTGGTATTGTTCATCTTGATACGGCATGGACAGTTCCATAATAAAACAATTGATCTTTTTAATCCATAACTCCTTATACTTCAACAATTAATACGAATGTTTGGAAAATTACTTAGGACAAACCATTTATGTTCGCCTGGTATTATTGTCTGCAGTCCGAACAAGAGACATATCAATTATTGTTATAAGAATAGGTAATATTCTTATCTTTACCCAAACATTCACAGAAGCTGTACATCATCTGTAACACTTGCTTCAGTTTGCAACAGCTGTTAATCTTATAGTTGAAGCAGCTTATGAACCTTTTTTACATTACTTTAATAATAATAACGTATCATTTGATATTTTGCATAAGCCTCTTCACCAGGCATACATATTCTTATAAGCTTCTGTATTCCTTCTTTTGGAACTTTATTTATTTTTTACCTAATCCTAATGGAGGGACAAAGTATGTCAACAAACATTAGACATATTTGTTATCATGGAACCAATTTTCCCCCCTCTCTTATGTGCTTGAATTACTTCTAAATTCAGAATAGTAATTTATAAATATTTATTAATGCCTGAGCATATGCTTTATGTAATGGGTCAGGTCCTTACCTTTCACCAGGTTTGTAATGGCAAGGCACTAATTTGCAGCTGCTCTTATCTCTTCCAATTTAAAATGTAATCGAGATAACCCATGACCATGACCTTATTAGTGCAAAGTGCTGATCTTTTATCAGTATAATTGTTCCTTCAGTATTCGGTTTAAACAACCTTGAACTGATTGATTGTTTGGACAATGTTTTAACTTGCACAGCTTAAACCCACTTTAATTAATTTCAAGCACCACTGTAATATTGATTAACACTTTGTTAATCACAACAGTTTTTTCCATGTACTCGATGTTTCCATTTCTTACACTGTGAAAGTGTAAATATAATGATGTTTTGTATGGTATTATACCATGAAATCTTTACACACTGAGGTTTTAAATTTTAATATACATGTATGTACCCCTTCTTATTAAAATTACTTTTGAGTGCAAACACCTGAAATCAATTTTTAAAGTTTTCTTATACAGGTGAACACAATCCTTGCCTTAGGGATATTGGTTAATAATCACATATACACCTGTAATCCCCCATAATTGGAGATTTCATGGAACTTATTGTAACCAGATGTTTGCACCTTTTCAACGTACTTCAAGCCTTCTTTCCCCAATTATATAGGTTTAGATAAGGCTATGTTTGGTTATACCACTCTGGCCTTTGTTTTGATCCATTATCAAATCTTTCATTGGATCATAGTTTTTTCACCGCAAGTTAAAAGATCTTTGCCTTTGTTTTGATCCATTATCAAAATTTTTCATTGGATCATAGTTTTTCTATCCAAAGTTTTAAAGATCAGTAGTCTGTTCTTTTGTAATTAATATCTTTTGATTTATCATAAGGCAGGTTTATTCTATAATAATCAGGAGTTTAATATCCTGATTTGTATTGATCTGCAAACCTATAGTACAGATTCGGTAAATTATATATTTCTTCCTATTGAGCTCCACAACTGATGGCAATTTATTTTATTTTGAAAGTATTACTTATTTGCACCATTTGAAATACTTTGAAATTGTATTTCTTATATCTCATATTATTTGAGACATGGCTATTTATAAACGTATTTACTGTTGATATTTTAATAAAACATAAAAAGTTTTATATCGTATTCTTGAAGTTGTGAGATACCATATAATTAATGTTGGCAGCTAGGTTTTCTTCCATAGCCTCACCACTTCCTTTAGATATAGCAAAATCTTTTGCTATCTCAGGCACATCTGCCTCACTTTTTTATTTGTGGTGTGCATTCATAATTCACATCACCACTGCAGGGTCTGTCTTTTGCAGCCCTGATCCACTTGGAATTATAATCCAAAGAGACTTCCCTCCACCCTTAAAACAGGGTTCAATTCTCAATTTGGCACATAGCCATATTTTGTATATTCAAGCCCCTCAGAGTCTTTTTTGGGCTGTTTGGGGTACTGTGACCCTTGTCTCTTTTTATATTTTGGAGTACTTTCTCCATATCGCGATTTTTATTAACTTTTTTAAAGTACAGCCTTTCTGTCTTTTAAAATTCCCTGCCAAAAGATTGTGGAGCATTTTTTACCTTTCTACCGTATTTAACGGTACCAGTATCGGAGCCGGCCCCGTAATTAATCTCTCGTCCCGATCGCTGGGTATTCCCCTGGGACGTTCTTTTTAAAACTCCGTTATTTTAACAGAGTATATCTGTTCAATTTAAACTTTTTAGTTTGTTTTTAAAACCTTTAAAATCCTGGTTTCCACCAGGCACGGAGTTTTCCAGTCCTAAAAAATTTTTTCAACAGCACTTACCTGCCGGTTCCGAACCTACCGCTGTCGAGGAGCTGTCTGTGCAGCTCCTGCTTCTGCCGTCAGCGTCGACGTAATGCCGTTTCCAGCGCCAGGCGGGGTTCTTCACGTAGTCACTCACGTGACTCCGAAGTAAAATCTGAACCTTGATTGCGATTCTGAACAGGCACGAGAATACTGTCTACTCCTCATGACACGTAACTTTCTTGTAATCCATCAAACCAAAAACTGGGAGAGAAGGCAACACACAACTGATATTCTCAAACCAAACCTACCACCAAATTATTTCTACGCCTAGATTCCTTATGAGAGGAGTCCTACAAAGCAAATAATCTTAGCTTTTATTGTAAATCTGACACTGGGTAATTCTTGAGCCATTTTGGAGGATTAATTACATCAGACATACAAAATTAGGCTAAACTACTACATTTAATAACAAATATAATGGTTTATACAAGCCACCAGTATCGATCAGTTCAATGGCAGTAAAGTCTGGAAACGGCTCAAAGGCAGTTGATTCAATAAACCAATTAATACCCTTCAAATTGTTGGTTGTGGAATTTGAGATGAAGCTCGTATATTGTGCCTGGTTACAAGACTTAATTAATCCCTCTGCTCCACTGAAAAACAAACTGAACTATTAATATCCAAAACATGTTTGTTTATATATGCTTTGTCCTGTCAATAGGAGGCACTTGCGCTTTAAATGGCAATCAGGCAGATATACACATTCAGGTGAACTATCAGTTGCTCTAATCAACAGGATTTGAACATTCACATTTCAAAGCAGGTTGAGGTCACCATTATTTGCAATTGAAGCCAGGCACTTCTCTTATAGACGTATATACAGTGCCCTCCATAATGTTTGGGACAAAGGCCCATCATTTATTTATTTGCCTGTGTATTCCACAATTTGAGATTTGTAATAGGAAAAAAAAAATCACATGTGGTTAAAGTGCACATTGTCAGATTTTATTAAAGGCCATTTTTATACATTTTAGTTTCACCATGTAGAAATTACAGCTGTGTTTATACATAATTCCCCCATTTCAGGGCGCCATAATGTTTGGGACACATGGCTTCATAGGCATTTGTATTGCTCAGGTGTGTTTAATTGCCTCCTAAATGCAGGTAGAAGAGAGCTCTCAGCACCTAGTCTTTCCTCCAGTCTTTCCATCACCTTTGGAAACATGTATTGCTGTTTATCAACAAAGTTTGGACCAAAGTTGTGCCAATGAAAGTCAAAGAAGCCATTATGAGACTGAGAAACAAGAATAAAACTGTTCGAGACATCAGCCAAACCTTAAGGGCCTGTCCCACTAACGTGTCCTTGGCATGCAAATTACGTGACCTCGTGGTCGCGTTGAGGCGCACGGGCATCATATGGCCGCGCGGGGCCAGTCCCACTGAGAAGCGCAGAGGGGTATGTAATTGTACACTACATCGCGCCGGGCTCGGAAATTTTTGTAGCAAACAAAATCTTCACGCGCCAAAGTCCTGTTGCGGAACTGCCGTCAAAGTGGGACAGGCCCAAGACCCTGGCACAACGCAACATCTCACCTCAAACAGCAGCAGAAGCAGGCAAGCAATCGCCGTGGACCAGATCCGCCCCCACTTCTACTCCCAGAGTATTGAAGATGGGCACAAAATGCAGGAGTAACTCAGCGGGACCGGCAGCATCACTGGAGAGAAGGAATGGGTGATGTTTCGGGTCAAGACCCTTCTTTTCAGACTGAAGAAGGGTCTCGACACAAAACGTCACCCATTGCTTCTCTCCAGAGATGCTGCCGGTCCCGGTGAGTTACTCCAGCTTTGAGTCCATCTTCAAATGACGTCACGCGCTCCAGACGGCTGTGCGTACCCATGAAATCGCGTGCGACCTTCGCGGGACCGTCGTGGCTCAACGCGACCACGAGGTCGTGTAATTTGCGTGCCAAGGACACGTAAGTGGGACAGGCCCTTTAGGCTTACCAACATCAACTGTTTGGAACATCATTAAGAAGAAAGAGAGCACTGGTGAGCTTACTAATCGCAAAGGGACTGGCAGGCCAAGGAAGACCTCCACAGCTGATGACAGAATTCTCTCTATAATAAAGAAAAATCCCCAAACACCTGTTCGACAGATCAGAAACACTCTTCAGGAGACAGGTGTGGATTTGTCAATTACCTCCACAGAAGACTACATGAACAGAAATAAGAGGCTACACTGCAAGATGCAAACCGTTAGCCGCAAAATAGGATGGCCGGGTTACAGTTTGCCAAGAAGTATTTAAAAGTACTTTAAAGAGCAACCACAGTTCTGGAAAAAGGTCTTGTGGACAGATGAGACGAAGATTAACTTGTATCAGAGTGATGACAAGAGCAAAGTGTGGAGGAGAGAAGGAACTGCCCAAGATCCAAAGCATACCACCTCATGTGTGAAACACGGTGGTGGGGGTGTTATGGCCTGGGCATGTATGGCTGCTGAAGGTACTGGCTCACTTACCTTCATTGATGATACAACTGGTAATGGTGGTAGCATAATGAATTCTGAAGTGTATAGATACATCCATACACATTTGCTCAAGTTCAAACAAATGCCTCAAAACTCATTAACCGGCGGTTCATTCTACAGCATCCATAAAGACTCCTCTCACACTTTTAATGGACTGTTCGAACTACTACCTTCCGGCAGACGTTACAAGGCCTTCTACGCCCGCACCTCCAGACTCAGGAACATCTTCATTCCCAGAGCTATAGCGGCTCTGAACCGGTCCTGCTGAGTGCCCCCCACCCCCATGGACTGTCACCCTCGGATGGTCACATCGCACAGACACATCTGCACTTTAGTCTGTTTTGACTTTTACTGGTCTAATGTTCGTTTTACAAACCTTTTCTCGGGGTATCTAAACCTAAATTTTATTAGTCGTTTAAGTTATGACATCGGATGGAAGTTGCAAACCAAATCTCGTTGCACTTATGTGTAATGACAATAAAAGATATTATTATTATTAGCAAGACATTGATCCCAAACATAATGCTAAAGCAACAAAGGAGTTTTTCAAAGCTAAAAAATGGTCAGTTCTTGAGTAGCCAAGTCAATCAACCCGAACTGAACCCAATTGAGCATGCCTTTTATACGCTGAAGAGAAAACTGAAGGGGACTAGCCCCCAAAACAAGCATAAGCTAAAGATGGCTGCAATACAGGCCTGGCAGAGCATCACCAGAGAAGACACCCAGCAACTGGCGATGTCCATGAATCGCAAACTTTAAGTTTGCAAAGGATATGCATGCAAAGGATCTGCAACAATACACAAAACTTTAAGCATGCAAAGGATATGCAACAATATACAAAACTTGACTACTTTCATTTACATGACATTACTATATCCCAAACATTATGGTGCCCTGAAATGGGGGGGGGGGAATTATGTATAAACACTGCTGTAATTTCTACATGGTGAAACCAACATGTATAAAAATGGCCTTTATTAAAATCTGACAATGTGCACTTTAACCATATGTGATTTTTACTATTACAAATCTCAAATTGTGAAGTACAGAAACAAATAAATAAATGATGGGTCCTAGTCCCAAACATTATGGAGGGCACTGTACCTACAATTAGCAGAACAAATTGCTTAAATCCATAAAAGGCACAAATCACAAATTGTGGTTCATTTCTAGAGGGCTAGGATATAAATCAAAGCAATAATGTTACAATTATAATATACAGAGCCTTAGTCAGACCACAAAATGAAAATAAATAAAACCATGGTTGTTAGACATCTGAAATATAAACAGAAAATACTAACATGACTCAATGGATCGGACAGCAGGGAAACTGTTAACATAAAGACCCTTTAAAAACACAGAGAAAGAGAGAAAATAAGACACTGAGTGCTGGAGTGCAGCATCCCTGGAGAACATGGATAGATGACGCTTCGGGTCGGGACTTAACTTCAGACATCTGAAGAAGGATCCCGACTTGAAATGTCACCTATCCATGTATGCAGCCTGACATGCTGAGTTACTCCAACCCTTTACATCTTGTTTTGTAAACCGGCATCTGCAATCCCTTGTTTCTACAACAGAGAAAATAAGTTAGGCTGGGCAACAGAAAAGTTGGGATAGGCCAATGAGTGGCGCAAATGGAATTTCGTTGATAGTATGAAATAATAATGCAGCCAAATAAGAACAGTCAGGCTTTTTGTCCATGCAATGTGCTGCTAATGTAACGTTCAGGTAATGTTGTAAAGTCTTGTATAATGGGACATGCCCAGCAGGCCAGAATATACAAATGAAAGAAAAAAGGAGAGAAATGGCAGGTGAAAACGGCCGGACCTGAATGCAAACTGATAAGAAGAGCAAGTTACTCGAGGTTGGAGAATTCAGATTTAAGACCTAAAGGCTCCAAAGAAAAATGAGATGTTGTTCGTCAAGTTTGCATTGGGCCTTGTTGTAGCAGTCCAGGATTTTTTTCCAAACTATTTCTGCTCTTAACCTAACCTCAATTGGAGTATGTCTATACACTCCATACTACAAACTGGAAGGAGTACAACAGAGGTATACAAGGATTGTGTCAGGACTGAAGAATTCTAGCATTCAGGAAAGTTTGAATGTGTTGGATGTCTTTCCTTTATTTTAAAATGATGCATAATAAAAAAAGATTTAAAACATGGGATGAGGGGAAGGTTTTGGTAACAATGTTACTTCTTCTGACAGGATTCAAAAATAAGATGCTGTAAACAAATATCCAGTAAGGAAATGATGAATCTATATTAGCGAATGGTTAGATGTTGGAGTTCGCTGATGTGGGGAGTGGCATTTGCAAATAGGTTGGGAGGAAACTGGATGAACACAAGAGAGAAAAGTAAATAGAGAACTCAGCAGTGACGAAGCACGAGGAATATAGACAGTACCACATCTAGGTGGCCCAAACTGCCATAGAAACAAGAAACAAGAAACCTGGTTTAACATAAAAGTGCTAGAGTAACTCAGCGGGTCAGGCAACATCTCCATGGATAATATGGATAGGTGATGTTTAGTGTCAAAGCCCTTCTTCAGACGCATTGTTGGGGGAGAGAAAGCTAGGAGAGAGGAGAAGCATGACAAAGTGTAACACATAATAGATGGAATACGGACTGAGGGGGGGGGGGGAGTTGATAGGAAGATAGTTGGAACAAAGGGCAGAGATTAAAGCAGAAGGTGCAAGACAGACCGATTGAAGAGTTGCAAATTGTGAAGCCGGAGGAAGAAAGAGGGGGAGGGGAAAAATAGATGCGAGTTCAGGTGGGGCACAGGGGAGGGAAGGAGGAGCAAAAGGGTGTGTGGGGGGGAGGAGGGGGTTCTTGGGGAGCAGGGGGAAGGGAAGTTTGTTAGAGGTTACCTAAAATTAGAGAATTCAATGGCCATACCATTGTTGTAAGCTACCCAAACAGAATATGAGGTGCTGTTCCTCCAGGTGAGATAGGGGTTCAAATGCACCTCCTCTAACCTCATCTATTGCATCTGATGTTCCTGATGTGGCCTCCTGTACATTTTTGAGACCAAGCATAGACTTTGTGACCGTTCACCGCACGCTTGTACTCGGTTCGTCAAGGCCTATTGGATCACCTGGTTGCTAACCATTTCAACACCCCTTCCCATTCTGACCTTTCCGTCCTGGGCCTCCTCCATTGCCAGAGTGAGTCCACACATAGCAGAGGAACAGCACCTCATATTCGGCTTAAAACCCAATGCTATGAACATTGAAAACTCCCAATTTTACATGAACTCTAACAACCCCCCATCGCACTCCCCTTTCTTCCCCACACCCCTACCCTTTCTCTTCCCCCCCCCATCCCCTCCCCAGTGCCCATTGGGTTATACACCCATTTCACCCCTCCCTTCTCCACATTCCCTCCTTTGGCTTCACTATTTGCAGCTCTCCCCAGCTTTCTCTACCCCCCCCCCCACCCCCCCACCCTCCCACCCCACCAATCAGTCTGAAGAAGGATCTCAACCCAAACGTCACCTGTCCATGTTCTCCAGAGATGCTGCCTAACCCGTGGAGTTACTCCAGCACTTTGTGTTATTTTAGCCCAGTTAGCCAACCTTTGGACTGATCATGTTACAGTATATAGTTTTGTGTATGCTTTGCTGAAATAGCAATACTAGAAACGTTATCATTATTATAAGTTACTATTTGAATATAACACACCATCATGAGTTTGGGCATTTATAACACTTCCCTGTCAGGCACGTTATCAGGATCACCATGTCCCATCCACTACTATTCTGAACATACAAATTGTCTCACATGGCCCAGACAAATGGCTACAATTGCACTTTTTACTTCAACTTACAGCCTGTATTTATTCTTTATCTCTTCCAACCCACAATTCCTGTATTAGCCCCAGACTTGTTCTCATTCCTTCTGCCGTCAACAGTAGTTGCCCTTTCTGCCACTGTGTACAGTTCTGCACTTCCTCCGCCAGAATGCATAATTGACCCGACTGAGGCAGTACATGAACCAGATCCTCTCAAGCGTCCTTTGCCTATCCATAGCCATAAGGACCTGATGCATCCTTTTAATGATCTCCAAAGACTGTTCACTTTCCCCATGAACCTCTTACTCGCATTATGTGGAATTAACAGCAGAGGAAATGTCCATCTGATGTTGTTCCAAGATGCCTCCATATCTCGCAGAATGTGCATGTGTTTCTTTCTCTCCCATCTGGTTTATGTGGATCTTTGCTGGTTGCCACAAATGCGACATGTGGCGGCAACTGGCAGTTCGCAAGAAAACGCTTATTATTGAGTAAAGGAACTTCCTCCTCAAATTTAACTAAAACCAGAGAGGCTTTCTAGCATCAGAGATCACCTCGAGTGTATTACAGTCTATGACGGAGATAGAACAGAACAGTGTTATGATCTTGCGGCACCTTGTGGGTGAGGTATGTTCTCGCCACATCTCCCTCCCTCAACAACTCCCAGCCACCGCCCTCAACACACACACACACACACACGCCGCGATATTAAGTGTCACTGCATTCACATTTACTAATACAACGCTCCATGAGAGGAAGACGGTGGGTTATTTCAGCTCGGGGTACAGGGCGGTAACTGCCACCCATGTCCCTGCAGCGCCGCAACAGAAACTCTGCCGTTCAATTTCGGAACTGGCTTGAACTAAATTAACCCCATCGCCCTTCACGCCTCCTCTCAGGTGGCGATCTTTGCACAGCGTTGTACGAAATTGTCGGCCTATCTAATCAATATCAGAAACGGTCCCACAACAGGTTCGTCCCAACAGTGTCCGTCTCGCCCGCGAGCTGCCTGTATTGGAAGTGAAACCAACACGCACGATGAAGACAACCGTGTTCTTCAGGGTTGGAGACACAAGGAACTGCTGGGATAGTTACTGCAATTGTCAAAGTGCTGCCCGGACCCAGCTCCTGCCCAGACTCGTCTCTATGGCTCCGTGAGAGGATGGATGTTGCAAAGCACCGAGCCCACTGGTGTCTGATAGCTCAGGGCGTTTGCACGGGGTTACTTACTGTCAATCGCCATAACCCGCCGCTTCTGGGGCGGAGGGTGATCCCGCGGGTCCACCCGTTCCTCGCTCGGTGGAAACTCCACGAGTCAGATCCCGAGGAACCGGCGGATGCCTTTCAGCAGCTTGTTGGAGCCGCGATCTCCGCAATCTCCCTGGCTCCGCCTCGCACGTCGCTCGCCGCCAATCCTCTTGCATCCTTCAATTGCTATTGCCATGTAACGGGGCGTCTCTGGCGGGTCGCGGGAAGCACTCGCTGGGACCCGGCCGGGCAAGAGCTTGAAGAGAGGCTTGCGTTTACACAGTGCTTTTCGCCTCCCTGCACAAGGTGTGAAAGTCTTTGCAACACGTACCATTTAGCTGCCGCCGCCGCAACAGCCGCTGGTGCCGTCTCCCTGGCCCGACATTCATCCCCGGAACACCTGGATAAGAGCAACACCTGGATAAGAAGAACACCCGTGTCAGACTCCCATTCACAGACTGCAGCTCTGCTTTCAATACCATAATCCCAACCAAGCTCATCTCCAAACTGGTGGACATTGGAATCAGCACTCCCCTCTGCAACTGGATCCTCGACTTCCTGACCAACAGACCACAATCGGTGAGGATAGGTGACAGATCATCCTCTATAATAATACTCAACACTGGTGCCCTGCAAGGATGTGTTCTCAGCCCCCTACTATATTCCTCACGACTGTGCAGCAAAATATCAATCCAAATAAATTTACAAGTTTGCCTACAACACCACTGTAGTGGGCCATATTTCAAATCAAGACAAGAGGGAGTACAGGGAGATTGAGAACTTCATAACCTGGTGCCAAAACGACAACTTCCCTCAATGTCAGCAAGACAAAGAAGATTGTGAGTGACTTCAGGATGTGAAGTAGTACACACACATTTGCCTACATTGATGGCGCCAAGGTAACGATGGTCAAAAGCTTCAAGTTCTGAAGAATAAATATCATCAGCAATTTGTCTTGGAGCAGCCACATTGAAGCTATGACCATGAAAGCACACCAACACCTCTACCTCCTTGGAAGACTTAGGAATTTGATATTCAATATTATTAAACAAGCAATTCATAGATTGGAGAGATGGGCATGAATGCAGGCACAAGGAACTGCAAATGCTGAAATGCTGTATAGAACACAAAGTGCTGGAAAAACTCTGCTGGTCAGTCAGCATCTCTCCAGACCCACTCAGTTTCCCCAGCAGTTGGGATGTTTATGCACGTAGTGTATTTGGAAATACAGTAAACCCTCCTTATACTCTTCCCATGAGAACTGCCCCCTCCATCAACTCTTTTAAGTCTAGACTTAAAACTTATTTCTACTCTCAAGCCTTTCTTGAGGTCCTCTGAGGGAGCGCTGTATGTATGTATTTATGTATTATGTATTGTTGATCTATGTACCACTGTTTGTAGCACGTTAGTACCTGCACCAATTTAAAGCACTTTGGTCAACGAGAGTTGTTTTTAAATGTGCTATAGAAATAAAATTGTCTTGACCTGACTTGACTATAACAGACCATGGGCGCCAAATAATAGGGCACAAAAAATTGACGAATAGGAAAACATAAAAAGGTACATAGGGCGGGTATCAATTAATTCTAGACAACAGATTAAAAAAAATCTAACCCCATTAAATCACTCGGGGTGTATTATGATATGTTCTACAGTATGAAGTGTAGAGCAAAACTGGCACTTCCAGAGTGGTCTATCGTGTTGTTTCTTCAGCGGACCACGGATTTATTTTAAGAGCAAAACAAAGTGCTGGAGAACTCAGCCAGGCAGGCTGGATCTATGGAGGGTGCGAAGAAGAGTCTCGACCCAAAACATTAACTATTCCTTCTCTCCAGAGATGCTGCCTGACCGCTGAGTTACTCCAGCGAAAGACAGAGATACAGCGAGAGAGGGAGGGAAGGAGAGAGCGAAAGACAGACACAGGGAGGGAGGAAAGGAGAGACGATAGACAATAGGTGCGGGAGTAGGCCATTCGACCCTTCGAGCCAGCACCGCCATTCAATGTGATCATGGCTGATCATCCCCAATCAGTACCCCATTCCTGCTTTCTCCCCATATCCCCTGACTCTGCTATCTTTAAGAGCCCTAGCTATCTCTCTCTTGAAAGTATCCAGAGAACCGGCCTCCACCGCCCTCTGAGGCAGAGAATTCCACAGACTCGGAACTCTCTGTGTGAAAAAGTGTTTCCTCATCTCCGTTCTAAATGGCTTACCCCTTATTCTTAAACTGTGGCCCGTGGTTCTGGACTCCCCCAACATTGGGAACATGTTTCCTGCCTCCGGCATGTCCAAACCCTTAACAATCTTATATGTTTCAATAAGATACCCTCTCATCCTTCTAAACTCCATAGTGTACAAGCCCATCCACTCCATTCTCTCAGTATATGACAGTCCCGCCATCCCGGGAATTAACCTTGTAAACCTACGCTGCACTCCCTCAATAGCAAGAATGTCTGTCCTCAAATTAGGGGACTAAAACTGCACACAATACTCCAGGTGTGGTCTCACTAGGGCGCTGCACAACTGCAGAAAGACCTCTTTGCTCCTATACTCAACACCTCATGTTATAAATGCCAACATGCCATTCGCTTTCTTCACTGCCTGCTGTACCTGCATACTTACTTTCATAGACTGATGAACAAGGATCCCCAGATCCTGTTGTACTTCCCCTTTTCCCAACTTGACGCCATTTAGATAGTAATCTGCCTTCCTATTTTTGATACCAAAGTGGATAACCTCACGTATCCACATTAAACTTCATCTGCCATGCATCTGCCCACTCCCCAAACCTGTCCAAGTCACCCTGCATTCTCATAGCATCCTCCTCACAGTTCACATTGCCAGGTAAACAAAAGTGCTGGAGAAACTCAGCCAGTGCGGCAGCATCTATGGAGCAAAGGAAATAGATAACGTTTCGGGCTGAAACCCTTCTTCAGACCCAGCTTTGTGTCATCTGCAAATTTGCTAATGTTACTTTTTATCCCTTCATCCAAATCATTGGTGTATATTGTAAATAGCTGCGGTCCCAGCACCGAGCCTTGCAGTACCCCACTAGTCACTGCCTGCCATTCTGAAAGAGACCCGTTAATCCCTAATCTTTGTTTCCTGTCTGCCAACCAATTTTCTATCCATGTCAGCACTCTACCCCCAATACCATGTGCCCTAATTTTTTCCACTAATCTCCTATGTGGGACCTTATCAAATGCTTTCTGAAAGTCCAGGTACACAACAGTCACTGATTTTCCCTTATCCATTTTCCTAGTTACATCCTCAAAAAATTCCAGAAGATTAGTCAAGCATGATTTCCCCTTCGTAAATGCATGCCGACTCGGACCGATCCTGTTACTGCTATCCAAATGTGCGGCTATTTCATCTTTTATAATTGACTCCAGCATCTTCCCCACCACCGATGTCAGGCTAACTGGTCTATAATTCCCTGTGTTCTCTCTCCCGCCATTCTTAAAAAGTGGGATAACATTAGCTACCCTCCAATCCACAGGAACTGATCCTGAGTCCATAGAACATTGGAAAATTATCACCAATGCATCCACGATTTCTAGTGCCACTTCCTTAAGTACTCTGGGATGCAGACAACCAGGCCCTGGGGATTTATCAGCAGCCTTCAGTCCCATCAGTCTACCCAACACCATTTCCTGCCTAATGTGGATTTCCTTCAGTTCCTCCGTCACCCCAGATCCTCTGGCCACTACTATATCAGGAAGATTGTTTGTGTCCTCCTTAGTGAAGACGGATCCAAAGTACCTGTTCAACTCATCTGCCATTTCCTTGTTCCCCATAATAAATTCACCTTTTTCGGTCTTCAAGGGTCCAACTTTGGTCTTAACTAATTTTTTCCTCCGCATATACCTAAAAAAGCTTTTACTATACCTCCTTTATATTCTTGGCCAGTTTACCTTCGTACCTCATTTTTTTCTCCCCGTATTGTCTTTTTAGTTATCTTCTGTTGCTCTTTAAATGTTACCCAATCCTCTTGCTTCCCACTCACGTTTGCTACGTTGTACTTCTTCTCTTTCGTTTTTATACTGTCCCTGACGTCCCTTGTCAGCCACGGTCGCCCCTTACTCCCCTTGGAGTCTTTCTTCCTCCTAGGAATGAACTGATCCTGCACCTTCTGTATTATTCCTAGAAATACCTGCCATTGTTGTTCCACTGTCATCCCTGCTAGGGTATCTTTCCAGCCAGCTCCTCCCTCATGGCCCCACAGTCCCCTTTATTCAACTGTAATACTGACACCTCCGATCTACCCTTCTCCCTCTCCAATTGTAGATTAAACCTGACCATATTATGGTGACTACCTCCTAATGGCACATTACCTCAAGTTCCTTTATCAAATCCAATTCATTACATAACACTAAATCCAGAATTGCCTTCTCCCTGTTGGCTCCAATACAAGCTGCTCTAAGAATCCATCATGAAGGCACTGTACAAAGTCCCTTTCTTGGGGTCCAGTACCAACCTGATTTTCCCAGTCTACCTGCATGTTGAAATCTCCCATAACAACCACAGCATTACCTTTGCTACATGCAATTTTAACTCCTGATTCAACTTGCACCCTATGTCCAGGCTACTGTTTGGGGGGCTGTAGATAAGTCCCATGGGGGTCTTTTAACCTTTATAATTCCATAGTTCTATCCATACTGACTCCACATCTCCTGTTTCAATGTCACCCCTTGCAAGGAACTAAATTTCATTCCTCACCAACAGAGCTACCCCACCCCCTCTGCCCACCTGTCTGTCTTTTCGATAGGTGGTATACCCTTGCATATTCAGTTCCCAGACCTGCTCCTCTTGCAGCCATGTCTCTGTAATTCCCACAACATCATACTTGCCAATTTCTAAGTGAGCCTCAAGCTTGTCCACTTTATTTCTTATACTTCGCGCATTCATATACAACACTTTGACCTCCGTATTCAGGTCCCCCCTCACACCGCTCGCAATTGGCCCTGACTTTACTTTTATCCTTCCTCAAACTTTCCTTCCCATTAATTCGAGAATCTTTTGTAATGTTTCCTGAAGTCACTTCCCCTTCAACTCCATCTTTATACTCCCAATTTGTCAATCCCTCCCCTGCACTTTTTAGTTGAAACCCACACGTGTAGCCCAAGCAAACCTGCCTGCCAGAATGTCGGTCCCCCTCCAGTTAAGGTGTAACCCGTCCTTTTTGTGTAGGTCACCCCTACCCCAGAAGAGATCCCAGTGGTCTATAAATCTAAATCCTTGCTCCCTGCACCAGCCCCTCAGCCACACATTCAGATCCCCTATCTCCCTGTTCCTGTCCTCACTAGCACGAGGTACTGGAAGCAATCCAGAGATAACCACCCTAGAAGTCCTGCCTTTAAGTCTTCTTCCCAACTCTCTGAACTCATGTTGGAGAACCTCCTTATTCTTCTTCCCGATGTCGTTTGTGCCCACATGCACAACAACTGCCGGCTGTTCACTTTCTCTTTCGAGGATGTTCTGAATTCAGCTCGTGACATCTTGAACCCTGGCACCAGGGAGGCAACAGACCATCCTCGAGAGAGCGAAAGACAGAGAGACACACCGGGAGAGGGAGGGACGGAGAGAGCGAAAGACAGAGAGACACAGCGAGGGAGGGAAGGAGAGAGCAAAAGACAGAGACACAGCGAAAGAGGGAGGGAAGGAGAGAGCAAAAGACAGAGACACAGCGAGAGAGGGAGAGAGGACAAGGGAGAGAGGGCAAGAGAATAAAATAACGTGGAATAATAAAATAACGTGACTACCTGCACACCAGAAGAAGCCCGTGCTCGCAGTCCGGAGCAATGACAGTGAGTTTATTAAATTCCCCCATGAATTTTATTCAAAGGAACGCGGTGTCATTAATACATGGTCAAAACACAATTACACATGAGGAATGTGGATCGATGTATTGATGACACATTCCTCATGTTAGATTAAAATTATAACATGGTAATAACTAAATATAAATAGTAAAGGCATGGGAGAATTATGCCTATGTAAGAGATCGATCTCTTAGGTAGGCATAATTCTCCATGCCTTTCATCCGCAGCGCTTGTAACCCTTGAAGCTCTGTGCAACCCACGTGCCGTCAGCGCTGCCTGAAGCCGTCAATGATAATCGGGGCTGAAGGCGGCAGAAATTCTGCCTTTGCAGCACTGCGCATGCGCATCGGTCTACTGCACATGCGCAGAGCAAGTTTCTTGGCGGGGTTTTCAAATATGGTTTGTCAATATTTTAAGTGTGTTAGGTAACAAAGAGAGAAGAATGGAGCTTGTGTACCAATAATGTGGTAAGTACATTTTGTGTTCATGTTTTTAAATACTGGGGGGGGGGGGGGGGGGGGGGGGGGGGGAGAGAGCTCTTTTCACAGTGTTTGGAGAGTCTGGCCCGGGGTAAGGTTGCGGAGAGGGCACGAATGTTATGAATGAGGGGATTGGGATAATGCCACTTGCGACGCTCCTTGCATGGAGGCGTGGAATGCCACCACATTGAGGCCGGGGGGGGGGGGGGAGAAGTAGCTCGGGTGGCAGAGCAGCCGCCGGGCCGGACAGCGGAACCAGCCACCGCCTTAGCTCCTTCTGCCGGTCCCCGCTCACCTCTGGCAGCTCTCCGTCTACAAACCACTCTCCTGCCGCTCGCTGGCCTCACTCATGTCCTTAATTTCTGACAGCGCGATTGAGGTTACTCAGCTGTGGGAATTTAAGGATTTGCAGGAAGCCGCTTACACGAGCGAAGTCGGCGAACGGCAGGTGACAGGTGTTCCGACGGAGAGCACTGCCAGAGGTGAGCGGGCCGGCAGAAGGCGCTGAAGTGGCGGCCAGTTCAGCTGTCGCGTACCGGCAGCCGCTCGTAGCTACCCGAGCTGCTTCTATCCCCAGCTACAGTGCGGGGGCTTCGTGCCCGGAGAGCTGCGGCAGCGGTGAGAAAGTTGCTGGCATTATCCCCGACACCCTCCTTCTCAACACTCGTGCCCTCCCCACAACTTTACCCCTGACACAGACTCTCCACATGCTGTGAAAGGAACTGTTCCCCCAATTGATCTAGGACTAGTAAGCCTTGGGCAAATTGAAATGTCACTTTTATTTATTTATTTATTTAACGGAGCGAACAATCTGCGCATGCGCGGTTTAATATTTTGTTTAGGTGACTGAGTGCCTACCCTGAGTAATTACTCACGGCACGTGCCTGCTATAGACCCATTAGTCTTCTTCCAGTTTTCTCTAAAGTCCTGGAGAAAGATTGTCTCAGAACAACTGATGCACCACCTTGAGACAAACCATTATTTGCATCCCCTGCAATTCGGATTCAGACGCAACTATTCTACAGAATCTGCCACTTGTTTTTTAACCGAAAATATCAAACATTCACTTGATAAAGGAAATGTGGTTGGTGCAGTATTTTTAGATCTAAAAAAGGCGTTTGATACAGTAAATCATGACATCTTAATTTCAAAACTAACTAAGTTCAATTTTTCAAAACAGTCATTGTCCTGGTTTGAGTCATACTTAAAGGGCCGTGAACAATGTGTTACAATTAATAGTGTGAGATCCACTTTTCTCAAAATTGAAACAGGGATCCCTCAGGGCACTGTCTTGGGACCTATACTCGTCAGCCTCGACATCAATGATTTGCCAGATGTATGCCCAGATATAGGTCTACAGATGTATGCAGATGACACAGTTGTATATGCATCTGGTAAAACCTGTACTTTTGTGGCTGAGAAACTAAATGCCAACTTAGACAAAATATCATCTTGGCTGACCTCATCTTTTTTAACTTTAAACACTAAAAAGACAAACTCTGTCTGCTACTCCATCAAAAAACTACCCCTAACAAACCTCCTCAATATAAAAGTCAATGGTGAGCTCATTGAACAAGTACCTGAAGTAAAGTATCTGGGAAAAATTATAGACAATCAGTTGAACTTTAAAAGTCTTATTAAGAAAATGTGTAAAACCATTAAGGCAAACCTGGGCTGTTTTATGATTATAAGAAACTGTTTGACTTTTAACTGTGCTTTTCTTTTCATGAATTCTATGATTCTCTCACATATATCTTATGGCTAAACCACATGGTCCCAGGCTCACCAGTCATCAATTAAGGCCATAGAGTGTCTCTATAACCGAGCCTTGAAAGTCCTGGACAAAAAAAGAATAAGGTATCATCACTGTCAAATTCTAAGCAAATATAAGATCTTAAGTTTTGCTAACTTTATTTCCTTACATTTAGTCAAATTGGTCTTCAGGTGCCTAAATGGCGCTGCTCCCCAGCTGCTGTGCAAAACAATAACAAGACTGCAAAGTGGTACCAGATCCACCACCCAAGCTGCGTCAAAAGGCAATTGTAGTACCCCCTTCTGCAGAACATCTTTTGCTCAAACTTTCTTTTCAGTAAAAGGGACAAAATTATGGAACTCACTGCCAGACCACTTGAAATGTATCCCTACATATGTCACATTCAAAAGAAACGCAAAATTGTGGCTAATTCAACAACAATCTTGTTCTCATATTTAGTTTTTACACTGTGCTCTCTCTGTATGTCTTTTTCTCTTTTCCATTTTTTATCTCATTTCCATTTCCCTATTTTTAATAATGTTAATCTGTATTATCATTTTTAACCAAAAGCCCTACTAGGGACATGTGTTGCGAATTAGCTTTGGCTAAAAACACTATGAAGCATTCATCAGATGACGGTTTCAAGTGTATCTATGTTTTTGTATCTGTCCCTATTTAAATAAACCTTAAATAAAAAATAATACAAATAATATGTTAGTCCTTACTCAATGATTTTTTAAGAACACAAAATCAAGTTATTTGGTCCAACCTGCCTCTGCCAGTTAAATTGCCCACCTCAGCTAGTCCCACTTGGCTGCATTTGGTCCTTGCCCACTTCTCAAAAGTCAAAGTCAAAAGTCAAAGTATCCTTTATTGTCTCGACCTTTCGGTCTGAACGAAATTTCGATGCCTTGCAGTCATACATATAATAAAAAACAAAACACACAATGAACACAAATGTAACATCCATTACAGTGAGTTCACCAGGCACCTCCTCACTGTGATGGAAGGCAAAAGTCTTAAGGTCTTTGTCTCTTCCCTCCTTGTTTTCCCTCTGCGCGGAGGCGATCCAGGCCTCCGATGTTGTCGTCCACTGGGTTCGCGGCCGAGCCTCCGAAGTCAGGCCGCCGCCGGTACGTTTCCACAGCTCCGAAGTCGGGTCGCCGTCAGCCACAGCCCCGAAGCCGCCGCCACCGGAACGCCGCCACAGCTCTGAAGTCGGGCCTGCCGCTGGAACGCTGCCACAGCTCTGAAGTCGGGCCTGCCGCCGGAACGGTGGAATGCTGGAACGCCGCCACAGCTCTGAAGTCGGGCCTGCCGCCGGAACGGTGGAACGGTGGAACGCTGCCACAGCTCTGAAGTCAGGCCTGCCGCCGGAACGGTGGAACGCTGGAACGCTGCCACAGCTCTGAAGTCGGGTCTGCCACCGGAACGCTGGAACGCCGCCACAGCTCTGAAGTCGGGTCCGTTGCCGGAACGTTGGAACGCCGCCACAGGTCCGAAGTCAGGCCAACGCCGCCACAGTCCCGAGGCCGCCAGCTCCGCCATTAGGCCTCAGCGCAGACGGAGACGGAGACGGGGGACACGACAAGAAAAAGTCGCATCCCCCCGAAGGGAGAGACTAAAACCCTGTTTCTCCTACCCCACCCACACACATACACAACCTAATAAACTAAATTTAACTAAAATAGACAAAAGAAAACAACAACAAAAAGAAAAAACAGACGGACTGCAGGCGAGCCACAGCTTCCAGGCAGCGCCACCACTTCCGGATCTGTCCAAATGTCTTTTAAACAAAGCAATTGCACCCATTTCTACCACTTCCTTTGGCAGTTTATTCCACATACCCACTACCATGTGTGAAAAAAGTTGCCCCACAAGTACCCTTTAAACCTTTTCCCCCTCACCTTAAATCTATGTCCTCTAGTTTTAGACTCCACTAAGCTGGGAAAAGGACTGTGACCATTCAGTTTATTCATTTCCTCATGATTTTATGAATCCCTATCAGGACCTCGACCCAGCCTATCTAGTCTCTCTTTATAATTCAAGCCTTCAAATGTCCCAAACATCATTGTGAATCTTTTCCGCACCCTTTCCAGCTTAATGACATCCTTCCTATAGCTAGGCAGCCAGAACTGTACATATGCTCCATGTGTAGTCTCACCAACGACGTGCAGTTTTAACATGATGTGTCAACCCTTGTACTTTGTATCATTTAATAACCTTGGATGTGGCATTCATCAAATGCCTTCTGGAAATGTAAGTATAATATATCTTCTAGCCATCGCGTGCTTTTTTTTCAAAGAACTCCAATAATATGGTCAAACAAGATTTCTTTTACACAAAACCATACTGAATTTTCTTGATTTTTTTTAAAGTGACATGCTAATATAACTGAAAAATTAAAACTTACCGGCCACCTCTTTTAAGACCTTAGGAGAAAGTCTATCAAGAAGACCCTGAGACGAGTTAGCCCACAGCTCCAGCCACTTCTCCAGTGCTTGTAATTTTCTCAAGTCCTCCCTTTGTTCCAATTCCCTATTAACAGCCATTCCTGCAATGTTACATGTATCCTCTAGAGTGAAGACTGACAAAAAATATGGCTATTTAATATTCACCTGCCAGTCCTTTATTTTCCATCTTTAACTCCTGCACTCTTTGAGACAAAAACTTACTTTTTCTAACATCCTTAAATATCTACTGAAACTTTTAATTCGTTTTTACCCTTTGTTTCATGTTCAAATGTGTTTTTCCTTATAAATCTTAAAATCACTATCACCTGTTTTTTTAAATATTCTGTCCAATCTCCTGATCTGCTTCCCAGTTATGTGTAATTGTGTACTTTTTCTTTAATTGTGATACGATCTTTAACATGGGCAGTGGATATTCTCCTTGAAATGTTTCTTTCCTCTATGTACACGTTGATTATGTATGTCCCTTATCCCGATTTATCAGTTCAATTTTGCTGGCTCCGCTGTCATGCCCTCATAATTACCCTCATTTTGTTTTAAAGTTATGATCATGGACTCTTTCCATCTCACTAAAATTGAATGTATTAGTCAATCACATTATGATCACTGCTACCCAGGCGCATCTTCACTAAGGTTATTCAATTTGTAAATATTTCCTCTCGTGCACTGGAACAGCATGGAAATAATTGCACAGGCTTAAACTTTCCAAAGCCTAATGTTCTATCCACTTATTCACAAAACCCATCAATTTTGCCCGTCAATTGCATGAACCACCTTCTTTGCCTTTTAAAAAAAATCAACATAACCATTCCTTCTCCAGTCTGCTCCCCATCCTATTCACTAAAATCTTCATTGCCCATATCCTAGGTTACACAAAGGAATGGGAAACTGACCTTGGCTATGCTTTTATCGCCATCAATCCTGAAAGTCCTGGAAAGATTAGCAGCAAAACTGTTCTATTGTCACCCACACTATATTGTCACCAACAGCACTGTCTCTTCTTCACTAAACATTCCAGTACAAATTGAACAATAGCTACCAGGGCATTCATTAGGATGTGGGAATTTACCAGTATTTTAATTACTGCAATTGCTTGTGATTCCAACTAACAAGAGACATATTTGAGAGATACTTGCTTCGGGCCAGTTCTCATTCGACATATCAACAAATACATATCTAAGTATTCACACATCATGAGCTGAAGGTAAATAACAAAATCAACTTTATTATGCATTGCTGGAATAGAAAGGCAATTAGTTAAAGTAAAATTACATGTTTTATTGTTCAGATTGTTTGTAGACAACTTAATTCACAAGCGATAAAAGCTAATCTGTGCTTGTTATTTCAACCTGTTCCTATTACACATCTTCTCAAAAACTCCAACACTGGCTGAATCCTAAAAGTTTATTTTTTGGCTTCGCATTAATATTTACAACTTAGTTTGGCAATGAAATAACAAGCACAGATTAGCTTTTATCGCTTGTGAATTAAGTTGTCTACAAACAATCTGAACAATAAATCATGGAATGTTTTGTTTTAGAAAGCCGATAAAGATATTTGTTTTCAGCACAAATTCAATATAACACTTTAATGTGCAACTTAGATCCAAACCACCAGCACTGATGGGAGTGCTGTTTTACTCCACTCAGCTATGAAAGTGTTTTCCTCTTGACTACTCAGCAGTGGTTGCTGAAAGTGTAGCGGTTACTGTATTAGCTCTGGTCATTCGACATGCATTATTCAACACTATCTTCAATGTTATCGCCTTCTCTTGGATAGTGCAGTATCTAGAAGCAAACAAAACTTTAGCATCAGCCTTTGCAATCCAAAGCACAACAAATAATCTACGTATTAGAGATCATCCATTAAATGGGAAGTGTTGAAACGCGAGATGGTAAGACCACAGATAACAAAGGATAACAAGGTTTGATGGGGAAAAGAAGCACATCAGCTATAGGAAACTACCCAATCTCATTTAATTTCCTGTTGCTGTGCAATCAAAGGCCTATTTAGTAAATGCTAAAGTAAGCCCAAGCACACTTCACCTGGTATCGCACAATGTTGAAGGTTGAATTTTCCAATTTCATGTCACCCATCCATCAGTTCCTGTCCCATCGCTTCTCTGCACTGCTCTATATAGGCCATTTTTTAATCTTCCCCCAACCTCCAGTCATAATGCATGACCTCCACCCAAAACATCAACACCTCCCTTTTGCCCCCACAGAAGTTGCTTGACCTACTGAATTCTTCCAGTTTATTTTTTGCTCCGGAGTTGATTCCAGCATCAGCAGTCATTTGTGTCTCCACTCCAAAACATTCTATCACCTCAAGGAAAACAAACCTAGCCAAACTTTTGCCCATTTCCAAGTAATGTCCTGGTGGATCTCCTCTGAACTCTCCCCACTGCATTCACATCCTTCCCATTGTTATAGCGACGACAACTGCACAATATTCTAGCCGTGACCTTACCCAAGCTTTATAAAGATGGTACCATGACTTCTGTGTCCTTATTTTCTATGCACTGGCTAATGAAGTTCAGCATCTTGTTTGAAGAAGGGCCACGACCCAAAACTTCACCCATTCCTTCTCTCCAGAGATGCTGCCTGTCCTGCTGAGTTACTCCAGCTTTTTGTGTCTATCTTCAGCTTCTTGTTTGCCTGCTTCACTGCTTTACCTACACTGCTACCTTTAAGGATCTATGGACTTGTACATCAAACTTCATCTGTTCCTCAATATTCTCTCGGGCCCCACCTTTCATAGTGTATATATTATCCTTGTGCGTCACCTTGCATTTGTGGGATTAAAATTCCATCTGCCATAACTAAATTTACCAGCCAATCAATATTTTAAAATGTTAAGTTTGTTATGCATACCATCACTTTAAACTCCCTTTCTCCAGTATAAATGAAACATGGGAAGTAGCCAGAAAATTAATTCACTTTGAATACATTGGGAAAAGTAAATAAATAGATACAAGAGTGCAGATAGTGTAATCAGCAGCAAATACTGCCTCTCCTGCTCCTTGTCTTCTTCCCATTTAATATTCTAAATATTTATTTGAGTCTGAAATTATCAGTGGCATACTGAGCCTGCTTGTCCTAGTTTCCAGGGCAACAGTGCAATATTCTTCCACTGCATTGTATCAAATAATATAGATTTGATGGAATCTTCAATGACCATGACTGTACACAATTCTGACCATCCAATTCTAATAAGCTAGAATGGATTTCACAAATATACAAGGTTTAAAAACCAAATCTCAAAGTGTTGCACTCTGTTGATTAAAATATTGAACTCTCTTCGAGCAGCATGCCAAGATTGAGATCAGGGTGCATTTTCCATCAAGGTTGTAAAATGCCGTCTCTATCAATTTACCATTGATTAAAGGGAAGAGATTAGCAGGTGACATTACATTTTCGTTTAGGTCAGTGTATAGTTTGGACATGAACTGTTCAATCAGAAACCAGTCAAGTTTTAAAATTGATTTTTAATAGAAAAGATGGGGCAAATGGCAGGGAAGAGAGTCAACTGATCTGCTCTGTGAAATGCTATCAATCTTTCTTGGAGCATTTGACTCACGGGATCACTTTAGAATGAACAGTGAAGAGAAAACTGCAGTATTTTATGTTATTCAATAATGTACAGGAATTTTAAATGTTACATTCAAGTTAAATTCATAGCAATTCAATAAACAAGTATCAATGTAAAAACTTTTTTAGTTTTTTACTGGAATATTTTCTAATAAGTTGGCCTGTTTCCCCCCCCCCCAAAGTTATTGAAATGCAAAAGGCATTTGGACTGGTTAGCAAGGACAAGGTGGACTGAAGAGCCTGTCAGTCTAATTAGCATATGATGCTAAATTGAATTTTGTCACTTCCCAGGAATAAACTAAAAGCATAAAATATCATTAAACTTTTTTACTATTTGTGAGTTCATTTCAAATCAATCGCCATATCACATTAGCTTGGATGAATAAGATACTAAAATAATAAAAAATATAAACATCCTTGATCATTTATTTTCAGTGTCCAATGTGCCCGGAAAGGGTAAAGTTCAACACAGCAGGACCCAAAGTGAATAAACAAAATAACTGAAACCTTATATAAAAAGCATGCTAATGGACAATAATGTTCACTTCCCTACCTCACATGACTTATGGCAGTCAACAACAGACATGGCTTAAGATGTACCCACGGGACCGCATCTGAGGGCTATCCAACCAAAACTCATTGAGCATATACTAGTTTCTTAGTGCCCGCTTGCTTTGAACCATTCATCTTTTCAGGGCATCATTTTAAAGTTGCAAGAGAAAAAAAAAATCACCACCCATAGGAACAGATCAATTCTAAAATTATAGAGTGGCATCTCGATCGGACACTGAACACACCTGAGCAATTACAAATGCCTGTGAAGCCATGTGTCCCAAACATTATGGTGCCCTGAAATGGTGAAACCAAAATGTATAAAAATTGGCTTTATTAAAATCTGAAATGTGCACTTTAACCACATGTGCGTTTTTTTTCTATTACAAATCTCAAATTGTGGAGTACAGAGGCAAATAAATAAATGATGGATCTTTGTCCCAAACATTATGGAGGGCACTGGATATTACAACTGAGGTCACTACAATTGCAGAGCAGTTCTGAAAAGAATGTATGCTCTGCAACACAATGGATAGAACAGGTTTAGAGGGATATGATATGGCAGATCAGTGGTACTAGTGTAGATGGGACATGTTGGTTGGTGTTGGCAAATTCGCGCTGTATGACTCTATGACAACACACATATTCAAATACTTCGAAAATTACCTTTCTTGCTGGCATGAACTTTTGGGGATTTCTTCCCCTTCGTGCAGTCAGGCTCTATTTTTACTTGCCGGTGCCGCCTGGATCTGGATATCTTTATGCAAAATATTATTTTCAAACAATTGATAACTTTGTTTGTATCACATGAACCAACAACATGACGCTGTTTTATTTAAAATTTCTGTACCAAGACATTAAATCCAGACAATTTGTACCTCACATGAAGAAGCAAAATTCTAAACAAAGTTAATTACCCAAGATCCTTAATAAGAAATGTGACTTTAGAAGGAAATATATTCTAATACTCATTTCTCAAATCAATTTCAAGTCTTCTTAGGTGAACTTTATATCATGACTGTACCAAGAGTACACCATCAGTTTTTCATCCAGTAAAGTTAAATATTTATATTTGCAATTACAAAGCAAATATTACTAAATAAGAGATAAATAGGTAGGTAATGAAAATGATTCTGGCATACAGACCTTGATTGCGGAATTATACGATTTTGACTTTATCTCTGCTAAGGTCTGTGCTCGTTTGAAACCCTGTTTGAGAAACAAAAATCACTTTAATTAATCATTGTACATAGAGAATGCATATTAGAGCAAGCTAATATTGCTTGTTAGCTTCTATACATCAATACCATATTCGTCTATGATGTACTTACATCTGTTAAAACCACTAAAATGCATCACACTAGACATGCACACTTGCTGACAATGCTAAAGTTAATACAATTCCACCTCCTTTTTGGTGCCACAGCACTAGGTGGACTATAATTCTAATGCTAATGGCAGTAAAGATACATTTGTTCACTGATATCAGAAGAGTACATTTTCCCTCTGTTATAAATCCTTCCATTATAAATAGTACTAAATGTACTATTTATTTTCATATCCCCTTCAAAGAAAATATACACTGTAAGCCACACAGATTTAGTCAGTAATACTTACTGCAGCTGCATGCATATTATGAATATGTGAACAAAGAGCAAGAACAGACCATTTAGCCCCTCATGTCTGCTCTGCCATTTATTAAGATTGACTGATCTGCTGGTCTGACTGTAACCTCAAACCTGCATTCCCCCCCCCCCCCCCAGCAACCTCTCACCCTCTTATCTACCGAGTATCTACCCATCTACCATTGCTATTTTGTTCATATAAAGCTGTTGTACAGGAGATTTACGTAGCACCCAGTACTTCAGTCAACAGATCAATCATCCTTTGTAAAAAGGAATATACTGATTTGGTGTAGGTCACACCACACTGACACTATTTTAGTGTGGTGTGACCTACACCACACAGAAAGAAAACAGATTTGCAGCAGTTACTTTATTCAGATAAGGAAATTTGGCCTTGCTCTTTTTCACCAAACACAATTTGCAACAAGGTCCTGGCTTCAACTATCACCTTACAGCACTAAACATGTATTAAGCAAACAATATGGCCAATCAATGAACTGATGCTGCAATGATGTGCATGGGAGCAGTAGAGTGACTGCAGGTGATCAGAGGAACATGGACTGGTTGGTGAAGAACTGCATCCGCCAGAGGCATATGGTTGTCACCCCTTGGTTTATATATCAGACACTGATAATGGTAAATAAAATAGCACTTACAACATGAAAGCAACTAGCATTTTTAATTCTAAACTGCCATAGTATCTGATAGACAATATAAAAACCAATTTCAATAGCACTAAAGGTTCAAAAGAAAAACTCCAGAACCAGTTTTCAAAGACATTTACAAAGTAAATGAACAGCGAGTCTTGGGCAGTCAATACTGCAGTGAGTGTTCATGGTCTATAAACTGGTCATTTGTTTTTAGATTTACTATAGGCTAGAAAGAAATTAGCAAGCAGAAAGAGATGTAGCATTTATGACTCAAGGAATTCTCCTGCACTCAACTGCTGCAAATTTGTACTAAACATTTTTCTCCACATTTATCAAGTGTCCAAAGTATCAATGAATCCTTTGCTGTCATGTACCAATTATGAAAATACAGATTAGATAAACAAATTCATGTATTATCTTGTTGTTCCACCTTACATCGTCTACTACGGCAAAAATGGTCAGATTTACTTTTGAACAACAGAATTTATATGTAAAATGGGAAGGGAGACGGAGACACCTCAACATAGATGGTTGGTGAAGAATGTGTAGGGGGTTCAGCTGCTCACTGACAACTGTCTTAGAATTCTTAGAATGAAGAACTGTGCAGCACAGGAACAAGCCCTTTGGCCCGCAATACCTGTACTGAACACAATGCCACATCCCTTCACAACTAATCCCTTCTGCCAATACATGATCCATATCCCTCCAACCTCTGCACATTCAGGAGCTTATTAAAAAGTCTCTTAAACATCACTATCACATCTGCTTCCACTATCAACCGAGTACGGCACCCACAACCCTTAAAAAAAATTCCCACACGTCTCTTTAAAATATTTTCCCTATGCCCTCTAGTATTTAACATTTCCACCCTGGGAAAAAGATTCCTTATCTATGCCTCTCATTTTTATGAACCTCTATCAGATCTCTCTCCAGCTTCTGATGTTCCAAAAAAAATCCAAATTTGTCCAACATCTCCTTATAACTAATATCCTCTAATCCAGGTAGCATCATTGTGAACCTCTTCTGCACTCTCGAAAGCATCCACATCCTTCCTGTAACGGGGCAACCAAAATTGCACAAACTACAAATGCTGCTTCTTCTTCTTCTTTCGTGTGACGTGCACAGCCTAAAGTTGTTGGACAACGTTCTATTTGATCTTCCGTTTGTGCACGTCGAGTTGATTGCATTAGTCGAAACAGGGTGGACCACGTGAAGGTTGCAATCTTCCACCCCAAATGCTGCTTAATCAAAGTTTTATAAAGTTGCAACATTACTTCTTGACTCTTCTACACAATGTCCCGACAGATGAAGGCGAGCATACCATAATCCTCCTTTACCACATTATCTACTTGCATTGCTACTTTCAGAGAGTCAAGGACTTCCAGATCCATGGATCCCTCTATACTTCAATAAAGGTCCTATTTACTTTCCCCTAACATTTGACATCCCAAAGTGCAACACCTCACACATGCCATAGTCCACCATTTCTCTGCCCACTTCTGTAAACAAACTATTTCCTATTATATCATTTCCAGAATTCCACCAATTTGTATGTCAATTTTGTGTGTTCAGAGATATTGAGTTCATCCAGTCCGGAATGGAAGAGTGTTTATCAACGACAGAGAAAAAGTCACTACCTGCTAGAATTAATGTTTCAAACAACTTCTCATTGTGATTATTTCCTTGATGCAAGCTACTCTTGATCAAAACTCCACGTCAACTTAAAAACAAGGCCTCGGGAACAGGTGTATAGGAAGGAACTGCTGGTCGGGAACAGGTGGCAATCTTGCTGAACTGCCAAGAGTGGAACGAGTTACAAAGTCAGAACTCATGGATGAGAAGAACATGCTAGGGGACTTCAGGGATAGTGTATTACTAATTTAGTGACGAAAGAAGATAATATAACCGTAATCACTACAGACAGTCAGAATTGGTAGCCCAGCAGTCAAAGGACGATGGGCAAGTGTAATATTTATCCATGTGGTTAATATTAATCATATAACACGAATTTTCAACCTCAGTGAAAACTCTACAAGGCAGATAGGTAAATGGGATTTATATGGAGGCAATTTTGGAGGAGTTAAAGCAAATGGAGGGCTAAATAAGAGGCAACAAAATTATGAGGGTTGAGGTTTTCAGCTAAAGGAATACACTGCAGCTAGCTGCACGCAATCTGTGCTGCAGGCACGTCAGAGTTCGACAGTTGCTCAGTTCACCGAGATTGCATGTCGCAGCTTTGTTCAATGGCCAGGGAGGGCAATGGATACCAAGGTCCAGCTCAAAATCTGCAGTTTTTGAGGAATACTAAGACCACATAACTAAGCCAAAATCAACACATTACAACCAACTGATCGATCTATTCAGTTCTGCATCTAAACTGCTTTGATAATGAGTATATTTATGATTCAAATTCAAAAACATTAGTTAATAAAAAACATTAATCAAAAGCATTAATTAAATAGTAAGTATGATTGGCTTTTCTCACAACTGTATCTCTTGCTACATCCAATGCAGTATATTCAACATTCATTTAAATTCAGGTTTAATTTCCTTTAAAAAAATGTCTCAGCGCCTTTAATTTAGCCGTGGAACTCAATTTTCATTGAGATTTAAATTAATCCAAAACTCTACATGCCAAGTGTCGAATAGGAAGCACGGAACTGACACGAATTTTAGCCCAGGCCAATCCTATATAGACTGTTCACTGAAGGTCATGAAAAAATCAATCAGCAATATTTTTGCCAAGTCAACAAAGGGGCATGAATTACTGTACAAATCAGCTCTGTATCATTGATCTTACGGTAAGGTTAGAAGCCACAACTATAACTAAGAAGCTATTAATGAGTGGCAAAGATGGAATATTTGAAACTCATTTATACAATGAAAATTTTTCTAATGCAAAGAATCGAGTAGTTTTAACCAACCTATCCAATTTTCCACTTATTCAGCAAAGCAAGGATTTGTGAATAATTTACATTACTACCAAGACAGAGACAAGGCAATAATTTGGCATAACTCCACAGTGTCAGAAATCAAAACATTCCAGTCTTGAATTTTCTGATATCAGAGAATTTTCTGAAATCAGAGAAATTCAAAATCTCCATGCAAACACCAGTTTTCAATTTAATTGCTCCCTTCTCACCTTTTGTTCTTCAGGTTCTTCACATTTTGAGACTGGGATTCCTGACTGGTCAGTCAAGTTTATGTTCTGCGTTATTTCAAAGAGAAAAGAGTTTTATTTGATTTGGCTACATCAAAAATAAGAAGTAGTCGCATTGAATGCTGCATTTTGCACTACATCTCTTCAGACTGGCAATACTACAGAATCCAAACAATTCCACATTTTTTAAATTTAAACATAGAACTACAGAACGGTATCAGGCCTTGAGACTCATGATGTCCGTGTCAACCATGATGCCAACATTAAACTGATCCATCTATCTGCGCATGGTCCCTATCCCCTATTGCTTGTCAAAATGTCTCTCAGATGTTGTTATTGTATCTACTTTCACCACCTTCACTGGCAATGCATTCCAAGCATTTACCACTGTGTTAAAAAAAACACTCATCGTGAATCTCCTTTAAACCTGCCCCCTCTCACCTTAAATCAATGCACTCTAGTATTAAATATTTCCACCCTGTGAAAGCAAAATTGACTTTGTTGCACACTGTACCAGGCGCCAATATCTTTATTTTAATGCAGCAACCAGAAGTGCACACAATACTCCAAATATGGCCTGACCAATGTTTTAGATAGAACATGATTTCTCCACTTTTATACTCAACAGATATCATATGCCTTCTTTACTACCTTATCTACTTGTTGTGCCACTTTCAAGAGTCTAGGATTTTCTGCCCAAGATTCTTCTGTAGATCAATGCTCCCATGCACATCTTTACAGGGATCTCATGAACCGCATTAAGGAACAGAAGACGAGAGGAAGAAATTAAACAAAAAAGGAAAGTCCCGACAGGAAGGAAGATAGGAAAAAAATGTAGGAGCCGCCGCACAGAGTGAGAAAGAGGTTAAAATTAAAAAAAGTGGTGGGCTTCATGAAGAGACAAAGCACAAGCGTAAAGTCATAATAAACGTTTACAAGACATAGGTTTGACCACAACTAGAATATTGTGTCCAGTTCTCTGTATCATACTTTAGGGAAAATGTGAAGTACTTAGAAATTGCAGAATTAGCTTATCAGAATGGTTCCAGAAATGAAGGACCTTATGTCTATGAATTAACAAGAAAAATTGGAGTTGCTCCCTTTTAAACAAAGAAGGTTGAGAAGAGATATTCAAAACATGCGGGGTTTTGGCAGAGCAGAGAGAAAAGATCTCTTGCTGGAAAGATCAGGTGATCAATAAAAACTCTCAAAAGGCATAAACATTGTTGTTTATTTCAAATTGGAATGCACTGAGAAGTGAAAGAGGATTCAACTACAGCATTCAAAAAGTGCTGAATGAAAATGTTTCTAAAGCCTCAGGGAGAGTGGGGAAGGGGTGGGAGGAGAGAACGACCAGCTTAATTGCTCTGGTTCAGACATGACAATGACTCATTTGGTCAGCCAGATGAACAGTTTCTGAGCTGTAGCATTTATCTCTGCGATTCAGGTGGGAGCATAGATATAAAGAATTATTCTGTATTCTCCCTTCATAAGCCAAGGATACAAATAAGTCGCCTATGAACATCGACCTCTGCTTTTGTTGTACATAGTTCAATTCTAAACAGTTTTAATGTACCTTGTACTGCAAAAAGTATCATACTGCATACAATTGCACAAATAATTTAACCTTATTCTCTTGCCACTGTTGAAAATTCATTGCAATATTCTTCAAATCAGACACAAAGTTCCCTTGAATTAAACTTAGTGCTTTGTCCAGCTGTGTTTTGTTTGCAGAGATCGTATGCTTCATGGCTTGATAGTGTTCATGTACATTTGTTAATTCCTTTAACAGAAACAGATGCAAGAGGAAAAATAAATTATTTCCATGTCATTGTTCAGAAGATAAAATAAATTCCCTTCCCTGTCCAGGGCAAAATGTCATTGTGTTCCTTCTCTCAACAACTGTCCACATTTCTCATTGCAATTAAAACTACAGGAGATCATTTGCATCCTATAATGACATCATGTTAACTCACTTACAAACACCCCCCCCAACCCCACCTGGACTCACGCCTGTTCCTCCCCTACCTTCTTCCACCAATATTCCTCCCTCTGGCTTTGCAAGTCCTACCTCTTCTATCCTCTCACAGCATTTGCCTTTTCATCTCTGGCCTTTGTCCAACCATCTGCCTATCAAAAACCCCGCTCACCCGTATCCAACTCTCACTCATCAGGCTATGTCTCCCTTCCAGCTTTCTCTCTCCACCCCCTGGCACTACCACCACATTCAGTATGAAAAAGGGTCCCAAACTGAAAGTTCACCCATCCATGTTCTCCTCCCCTGAGATGCTGCCTGCACTTGTGTCATTTTTCGTAATCCGGCATCTGCAATTATTTCCTTGTTTTTTTTTTACAAACTGTAATCTCCAGTTTCAGCCCAAATCATTCCCCATTAAAGTCATACATACCTCCAAAGCCTCAGCATTAATGAGTTCAGATATCAGATTAGACTTTTCCCGTAATTTCTCATTAACATCTTCATTGGGAATTTTTTTTCTCTTTCGATTGTAAATGAGCTGAAAAACAGGAATGAAAAGCAATTTCTCAGCATTTCCCTCCCAAGGACTATTTTAAATTTATTTCTTACCTAGTTGAATACTGATGTATTATTATCCAGTTTGAGAAAAGAACCAGTGAGTGAAGATAATGATCTGCAGCATAATCAGAACCTGATAAGTATGTGAAGACTTACTATTCCAGACCGAATTCCTCAATAATGTATTGTATGTAACCACACCCTTCCTGTAGTGTGGCACTGGTGAGCAAAGATCGTAGTAAGCTAAGATAGACCACTCCTGCAAAATCCAATGGATTGACGTGTAGTATGCAATGGAGCGGAACCTCTGCTATTTTGGGAATACGACTCCTACTTCCGTTAAGCCTCTCGCAGTTTAATCCACGTCCATTGGATTTTGCAAGAGTGGTCGATCTTAGCCTTCTATGATCTTTGATTAAATCAGTGTTGTGGGGGGACAGTATGTGTGTGTGTGTGTGAGATATATAATTTTCTTTTTAAATGTTTTCCTCCCTGCCAGAGGTGTTGCTTGTCCCATTGAGTTACACCAGAATTTAATACAAACGCTTCAAGTATTGCAATAACTAAACAACTTAAACTCTTTAACTCCACTAATTCTGGACAAAAAAAACGGTCGCTCTATGGTGTCGATATTCCTCGCTGTGTTGGGGCAATATTGGAGTGAAGAGAAAATCCTCATCAGGAAATTCATTGTTTTGCCCGGTGATCTGATACGATCAGACGAGCAAGTGATTGTAATCTTTTAGGGGACACGATCATTTGTTCGTCTGAAGAAGGGTCTCAACCGAAACGTCACCCATTCCTTCTCTCTAGAGATGCTGCCTGTCCCGCAGAGTCACTTCAGCTTTTTGTGTCTTATCGACGAACATTTGTTTGACAGTACCCTGTGGATCGATACACGCTCCCCTGTTTCTAGCCAGTAATAAAAACTCTCCCTGTGACTGCGCCCACGGGTTTTCCGTTTTGGCCACATTTTATAATTGATATATAATCAATATATGAAGTGGGTTTGAATAGGTCGCGATTTCCAGAGTCACCGAATTGTACATAGTCTCGAAAATTGTGTTTCTAATTCAGAATCAACACATTCTCGCATACAGCAGAACCATGCCACAAATAAACGTCCAACCCTTGCCAATTGTAGCTCTCGTCTTCACTCCAAAAAGTGAGACATGATTCCCGTTGCAGCGATCACATCACAGGTGGGGAACCTGAAGACAGGTCAGGTCGCCTACATTGACGATTCGAGCAATTTATAGCAGAACAGCACGCCACGCTTGTAGATGTGGATGCCATGACGGAAGCCGATTCCCAAGATGGTGCAAAAAAAATTACCCATGACCTACTACGGCTTTTTCGCCGAGTGGACCATCTTGCTCTTGCTCTAGTATCTCTGTGGGTGAAGGTGCAGATTCACCAGGATGTTGCCTGGATGAAGCACATCAGTTCTGAAGAGAGAACTGGATTTGTTGAGTTTGTTTTAACACTGAAGAATAGGTTCAAGTGCAGAACTTGATTGAGGTGCCCAAAATAATTTGGGACATGAAGTTAGAAATAAACTATTTCTTGGTACATTCTACTTGGCACATGGATAGGAAAAGTTTTGAGAGATATGAGCCAAACGCAGGGAGGTGGGACTAGTACAGATCGGGCATCCTAGTCAGCATGGGCAAGTTGGGCCGAAGGTTAGTGCTGTATGACTAACCTTTATTGAGGTATCTATATATGAGGGGTTGAGGTTTAAAGATAATGGAACGCGTGTTTAGAGAGGATGAAGATTATTTTTCCCCCAAGAGGGTGTTTGAAATCTGGAAATCTGCTTGAAGTGGGAGTCAAGTATTCGTACAAATTTAAGAAGCATTTGGATAAGTTACCGCAAAGACGACAAAAGCCAATTGCTGGATAATGGGAATAGTATCGGTACCAGCTTGTACAGAATTGTCTGAGGGTCTATTTCCCTGCTGTATGCCTCTACAGGTCAATGAGCTTGATGTTTCCATTAAAACAGATAGGAGTTTGCTGCCTTTCTTTAAATCCTGATACAATACCTCTTAGTAGCCAAGGATGTAGTCCGGATATCGGAATCTTCCTCATCTCACCCTTAGACTTATATTAATCTACATTTCCTCAATTTATTTTGCACTCTCTTTCTTTTCTCTTTGCTGTTGTACTTGTATGTGCATTGATTGTACTCACATATAGTATAATTTTCTGAGAACACGCGAAAACAAGACCTGTTCTATGTATCTCCGTACAAATGACAATAATAAACCAATACCAATTTGCAGAGTTCAAACTTTGATAAACAATAGACCCTTAACTGGTACTCACAAATGTTGGCATTGCTGTGAAATGGAAGGCTTTGTCATTTAGAAGTTTGTTCAGAATATAAACAGCATCAAAATGTTCTGCATTCACCATTTCCTCTTGGCAACTGAGCACCTCATCCCAATTCTTCAATGCTATCCTTATCTGTAAAAAAAAATCCCAATTGCTCAATATCCAAATGTAATTTTAGGCATTTTGTTCAAACTCCATCATGGCAACAAATTCAGGGGAAAAAAGCATTGATCTCCAAATTTCTCACATATCCCATTCACTATCCCTCGTTTTGATGGTGAGGAGACAAAGGCAAATCAATCTGTTTATTTGCAGCAACACACCAAAAAAGTGGTTTGAATATATAACATGAATAGAACTTTAAAATGCCCAAAAGGAACACACCAGTATTTAAACTCCGCACAAGCCTTCTCACATCCCCATTCTTTGAACTGTGTCCACATTCTCTTCTATTCATCCTCTTTGGTTACCCACCATAGTAGCAATTATTTCCTGCTATGAATAAACTCTTTTCCTTTCTATTGTATTTATTGGTGGCTATTTTATATTTAATGATGAGATTTCAAGGCTCTCTCGAGATGGAAATGTCTCCACATTGAATAGCTGATAGGGTAATAGATACAAAACTGCATTGACAGTTTGGAGCAATCGAATAAACGATCTTGTGGTAAAGAAAGTATAGCACATACCTTTTCCTTAGGCTGACAAAGCTGTGTATTGTAAAGCCCATAAAGGAGGTATAAGCCTCCAAATCTGATTTGAAAGCTGTAGGGAGGTAAAAAGTATCGACCTGCCATAGCTAGTGCTTCCTTGGTGAACTTCCTGCTGTCAATTTTGCCCATTTTTCCACTGAAAGACACAAATACAATCGGGATGCAACTTATATTCCCAAGTATCTTTATGACATTGATAAATTTACAATCATATCCTCAGTGCTTTTAACCAAGCCACTTCTATAAATTGTAAAAATTTGAGGCCACAGCATCGAATCGAGTACACCACTAATTTTATCTTGGCAACCAGAAAAAGACCCACTGGGTTCCCATTCTCTCTTTCCTGCTGGCCAGCCAATCTTCTACCCATACTAATTTATTACCTCCCATACCAAAAGCTTTTGATGGAACACTTTATCAAATGCAGGCACAAAATGCTGGAATAACTCACAGGGTCACATAGCATCTCTGGAGAGAAGGAATGGGTAACAATTTGGGTAATTTAAACCAGCATCTGTAGGTCTTTTCTAAACACCTTATCAAATGCTTTCTATTTGTTCTCTTCTATCCACAGACATGTTAAAACTTCAATTGGTCATGCCCGATTTCTCTTTCACACAAAGCCAGTCCAGTAATGAAATGTAGACACAAGAAACTGCAGATGCTGGAATCTTAAGTAGAACGCAAAGGACTGGAGTAACTCAGTGAGATGCTGCCTAGCCAGTTGAGTTACTCCAGTTGTTACTGTACTTCACAGTGTTAAAATGTGCTCAATAGGAATAGGCACAGACTGGACCAGTCTCATAAGCGATGCATTTCATGGCAACATATATTTGCAACTGTCATCACTTTAGCCATTTGGGCACAATACAGGTGGATAACCAACACCTTTAAAGTGCACACCTTAATAACTGCATTTATAGGTATAAAAAAATTCTTACTAAAAGATAGTTGAGAACTTCATGTCTCGCCAGATCGCAGAGAACTCCTCATAGCGCACACTTTCAGTCTGCTGAAAGCGGAGAAGCAACCGCTCAAAATCAGTTTTCAAACCAGCTGTTAATGACATGGTTCCCTTGTTTCTTGTTCTTCAGTCTCAGACACCCTGAAAGCAAATTAAGATTAAAATAAGATAGTTGCAAAAAAGGAAAGAACATTAACAGTTTGTGCACATGCATCTCATTCTCTTTTAAAAGAACATTCCGCTTCACTAAGCTTATCCAGAGTCATTGGACTATGTAGATCAGGAACATTTAGTCACAAGCTCTAGGCAAACAGGGCAAGTTTAAATGATAAAATAAAATTATAGTGGGGCCGTTCAATGGAGAAAACTGGACATTTAACTCTGGGCTTGTAGCCCTGGTTTAAAAAAATAACAAAAAGCACCCAACTGCTAGAAGATTGCTTGACCCAGCATGCATTAAAATGTATGCAATTTGGATGAATTAGGTTTTTGAACTGACCTGCATAATCCTAGTCATACCTCACCAACGGGGGGTGGTCTCACTAGGGCCATCAACTTGGTGAAAGACGCTCTTTGGTCTGCCTGAGCGTTGTTCACCACCCAGCAGAACGAGATGTCCGTCAGGGAATGTTGCCGACTGGCCCGCTGCAGACTGCAGGAGTACGTGCTGAGGGACGCACTGAAGCTCGGTGCAGCCAACGCCAAGGCTCGGTGGGGGAGGGCCACAGTCTAGGGTCCTTCCTCTGCTGGACATGGGGGGCACAGTATGGTGGAGATGCCCCTCAAATGAAGGGAAGGGATCCCACACCAGGGGGCCACATAAGTGGCACGGGTGCGGGACTGATTTGAGAAATGTATGGACTTGAACTATTTGTATAGCCTCTGAAAATGTCGGATGAATTTTTTGCACGGTTCATGTATTGCATATATTTATGACTTGAATAAAGTCAATTTTGAAATATAAAAAAAAACTAGGGCTCTGTACAACTGCAGAAGGAACTCTTTGCTCCTATATTCGATTCTTCTTGTTCTGAAGGCCAACATGCCATTCGCTTTCTTCATTGCCTGCTGTACCTGCATGCTTACTTTCATAGACTGATGTACAAGGACCCCCAGATCCCATTGTACTTCCCCTTTTCCCAACCTGACGCCATTCAGATAGTAATCCTGCCTTCCTGTGCCCATTGCTGTTTGTCATTGATAGAAATGATTTGGACAAGGCATGATTATAGTATCCCGTACCTGCCTTCTCTCCATTTGCCCCTTAGCCATGACTGGCCTCAACTCTGTGGCAAAGTTCCAGAGTGTGTAAAAAGTCTGTAAATTTCCCCCTTATCCTATAAGCTGAAGATGCATTAGCCTTGAATTTTGTTTTCTAAATCCCTCTCAATTATAGCCGAGTCATCTTGACAGTCCTGACATCCCAGGAATCAGTCTGGCAGGTGGACTGGCAATACTCCGGTGTGGTCTCACCAAGACCCTGTACAACTGAAGTAGATCCTGACTGCTAATGAAAGAGAAGTGCATGGGGTGTATTGCTGCATATCGGCCACCATTTGGCTTTCCTGTTTTGATAATCACATAACATTTATACATCTGGGCAGCAGACCTCCTCACAGCGAACACTGCCCCCCAGCTTAGTGTCATCCGCAACTTGGAGATATTGCCTTCAATTCCTCATCCAGTCATTAACTATATATTGAATAGGGGGTCCCAGCACTGGCCCTGCTACCCATAGTTACTGCCTGGAAAGGACCCGTGTTGTAGCCAGTTCTCCTATCCACATCAATACTGCCCCTAATCCCGTAGTTTAAGGTTTAGCCTTCTGGAAGTGCAGGTATCCTACTAGTTCCTTGAAAGATAGACATGATTTACCTTTTGTCACAGTGTATCCATAGTGGGTTAGACAAGAAGACTTTGCTACCCGCACAGGAACTTCCACAGGCCTAATCATCCACTATTTCCTGTACTGAGTATTGAATCGGCCTTTAACAGGAGGATTTCATGTCCCCTCTATAAGAATATTTTATTGGTGAGGCCACATTTATATCTTGTATGATGTGCAGTGTTCCCTGCAGTTTTGGTCCTCCTCTGCTGGGCTCTGACTGTTATGCTGCTTTTTCTGCTATGAATCAGCTTTGATACTATCACTGTTTCCCTTGTTAAGCTGATTTATTCTTTTGAAACTGAGTGAAGAGAAGATTTACGTCAGGATTAATTGCCAGGAATTACTCGAGGGCCTGAAGAACTATTTATGGGGACGCTGAGCGAGACTTACAGTCTTGAACAGTAGGGCAGGTGGACTTATTTTATACAGCCAGGGCAGGACCTACACAGTGAATGGTAGGGCTCTGGGGAATGTGGGCAGGAGGAGGAATGAGGGGTGACAGGTAGATAGTGGTCAAGAAGACTTGCACATAGAGGTATATAAGTATTGGTGAGGCCACATTGTGAGAAAAACGATGTTGTTTAGCTGGAAAGAGTGAAGGAAGATTTACAAATGCACAGGGCCAGTGCCTTATTCCAAGAGCCAAGAACCAGGAATAGGAACTTGGGGGAGGGGCAATGTTTTTACCCAAAGGTTGGTGGTATATTGAACAAATTGCCAGAGGAGGTAGTTGAGCCAGATACTATCACAATATTAAAAAAAACATTTGGAGAGGTATATGGATAACATAGGTTTAGAATGATATGGGCCTAATGAGGGCAGGTGGGACTAGTGTAGATTAGGCATGTTGGTTTACATGGTCAGTTGGGCAGAAAGGCCTGTTTCCATGCTGTATGATTATGACATTCAATCAATAACTGGATTACCTAATTCTGGAGTTACACAAAAAGTTGGAGAAACTCAGCGGGTGCAGCAGCATCTAAGGAGCGAAGGAGATAGGCGACGTTTCGGGTCGAGACCCTTCTTCAGACTGGTCAGGGATCAGGGAAACGAGAGATATAGACGGTGATGTGGAGAGATAAAGAACAATGAATGAAAGATATGCAAAAAAGTATCAATGATAAAGGGAACAAGCCATTGTAAGCTGTTTGTGGTGTGGAACATTGAATTTTCTCAATTCTGTTAACCCTTGCTGTCTCCTCCCCTTCCCACCTCTCCCTCAGCCCTCGGGCCCTGGCATTCCCTCTATCTCTATCTCCCCCCCCCCCCCCCCCACCCTAGTCGCACTAGCTTCTCATTTTCACACCACAAACAGCTTACAATGGCTTGTTCCCTTTATCATCGATACTTTTTTGCATATCTTTCATTCATTGTTCTTTATCTCTCCACATCACCGTCTATATCTCTCGTTTCCCTGATCCCTGACCAGTCTGAAGAAGGGTCTCGACCCGAAACGTCGCCTATCTCCTTCGCTCCTTAGATGCTGCTGCACCCGCTGAGTTTCTCCAGCTTTTTGTGTAACCCTCGATTCTCCAGCATCTGCAGTTCCTTCTTTAATACCTAATTCTGGAGATATGATTTACAATACATACACCCCCTCCCGCAATCCCATAATTGCCAATGGCGGAAGTATATTTCTCAGTGGATATGGACGGTTGATAGCAAAGATCCTGGGTTGATAGGGAGGCTTCATGGCAGTCGGGTCGCCACCCCTGACCCGTGCTGTGGCTACGCTACCCCAAGTAGATTACACGCGATAAACTGCAGGTAAGCGCTTACAGCGTAGCGGGCCCGTTAAACGCCGCCGAAATGGTCCATTTTTGCGCTGCAAATGATTATGGAAAGTGGGATAAGCGTGAGATAAGTGAGATACACTTAACCTACATCAGAATTCCAAAAGTGAGGAGACATGACGGTAGATAGTACCTTCATTTCGCTTCACTTTTGGAATTCTGAAGCTGGCTACACGTCTCTCACCCTTACCCCGACTTCCACAATTTTTTACAGCGCAAAAATTCAACATTTTGGCGGTTTTTAACATTAATTTCTTGCATTAATAAGATATACCGGAAGTTACGGATGTCCTCCAGATGGATGAGCGGCTCCGTGCGTCAAGCCCTATGACCCCGTGACCTTACGTGCAACCCCTCCCCCCACACGAACCAACTGCATTTCCAAATAAAATAAAGGTGGACTGCAGAAACTGGACAAGATTAATGTTACTAATAGAGGGGAAACAATTAAGTTACAGCAAGTAAGAATCTCACCATCCATTGCATATGCCAATTAAACACACTTGACTCGTTTTCAAACCTAACTTCAGCTATTCATTTGCGAGAAAGCATTTAGCTGTGGCCGTAAAGTGCCTGCCTTCTCGCCATGTGTCCTCTGCAGAGGTGATCACATCAGGTGGACCTGCAGTCCAAAGCAAAGATACTAGAGGAGATTTGGTCCAAAGATCCTATAGGCTTCTTTGCTGCAGTCTGAAGAAGAGTCTCGACCCGAGGGTCACCCATTCCTTCTCTCCAGCGATGCTGCCTCAACCGCTGAGTTACTCCAGCATTTTGTATCTTGTCTTCGGTGTAAACCACCGCCCGCAGTCCCTTTCTACCCATCCCCGGACCCCGCAGCTGCAGCAACACGCAAGCGCCCGGCAAGGCAATGTTGGCTTCACATGTTCACTGACCCGCCGCCGCCCAGATGTATCTACCTCTGGGAACCGTCGCTGATATCAACAGGGTCTGCGCTCCCGTCAGCTCAGGGCCGAGGGTCGAGGGCCGGACTGGAGCGGAGCGGAGCGGCCGTCACTGCGCGACTCTCCCCGGGTTCAGGCTCCCCTGGCAACCGCTGAGCGCAAGGCCCGTCCTCCCCCCCCCCCCCCTGCCGGCCGGTTGCCGAGGCGCGGAACCCCGGGAGCGCCATCTGCCGGCGTCAACATAACTCGCAGGGCAGTAAGTACAACCGACTTTTCTTTATTTCTCAAAATAGCTTCATTTAAACGAAAGCTCAAAAATAAAATTGAGACACACGAGGCTGCAGATTGTGGGATTTTGCTGAAATAAACTCGGAGGGGCAGGCCGAAAATTCATCTGTCCATTTCTATCAGGTGCAGGTGTACAGGCCACCTAACAGTAGCAGAGAAGTGGGGATGGTATCAAACAGGAAATTAGAAATGCTGCGACTGTTATAATGACCAAATTGGCAGGGGTGCTGAGAAGAGGATTTTTTGAAATTATGCGGGATAGTTATCTGGGTTTTGAGTAATGAGGAAGGGGTAAATTAGCCGTCTTGTTGTACGTGCCCCCTTGGGCAAGAGTCATTGTTAATCTGGAAAGGTAACTTTGAGGGTATTTTGACTGGCAATTAATTCAAAAGGGTTGACGGTCAATGGACATGTGGATAACAAGGGAAATCAGGGATAGTATCAAAGGATTCATCTGGCAGGGAACAAGACTGCAAAAGTTGTTATAGATAAATTAGTTAAAACAAATGTAGTCAGAAACACAAACAAGGATATGGCGGACAATTGAATAACTACTTTGGTTCCGTCTTCAGAGTCAGTCGGGAGATAAATCCCCTAGGCTGCATCCCAGTACTTAAGGAAGTAGCTCAGGAAATAGTGGAAAGAGGATTGGCACAACAAATCATTGGAACAAAGTCATGGATTTACAAAAGGTAAATCATGTCTGACGTGGAATTTTTTCGAGGATGTAACGAGGATTGGATAAGGGTGGTATGTGGTATATCTGGATTTCGACAAGGTCCCACATAAGAGATTAGTATACAAACTTAAAGCATACGGTGATTAGGGGTTCAGTATTGATGTGCTGGCTGGCAAACAGAAGCAAAGAGTAGGCTGAGTAACAATATATATTAATGATCTGGATGAGGGAATTGAAGGCAATATCTCCAAGTGCTGTGCAAGGTTGGATAGGCTGGGTGAGTGGGCAAATGTTTGGCAGATGCTTATTATTTAAATGGTGGCGATTAGGAAAGGGGAGATGCAGCGAGACCTGGGTGTCATGGTACACCAGTCCAATTGAAAGTAGGCATGCAGGTGCAGCAGGCAGTGAAAAAAGCGAATGGTATGTTTTTCATAGAGTCTCCAAATCTGAGGAAGGACATAGAGGGAGTGCAGAGAAGGTTCACCAGACTGATTCCTGGGATGTCAGGACTGTCTTATGAGGACTGGATAGACTTGGTTTATACTCTCTGGAATTTAGAGATTAAGAGGGATCTTATAGAAACTTAGTGTTAGATGCAGTTGTTCCCGATGTTGGGGAAAGTCTTTAAGGATAAGGGGGAAATCGGAAATCTCCGAGATGAGAAAGACTTTCTTCACACAGAGAGTGGTGAGTCTCTGGAACTCTCTGCCACAGAGGGTATTAGGAGGCTTCATTGGCTCCCTCAGAGGGTAATGAAGAGAAGGCAGGTAATACTGAGTTGGATGATCTGATCATATTGAATGGCGGTGCAGGCTCGAGGGCTGTGGCCTGCACCTATTTCTATGTTTCTCTATCGTTCAGTTTCTCCAGATATTTTTTTTTTAACATCATCGGAAAAGTTGCTGTCAGCGTCAAAAACTGCACTAAAGGAACATTAAGAAAGAGAAGAATAAGGTAAGAAACATGGTTATGTTGCACTGTTTTGTTTGTAGTTTGAGTATGTACGTGTTGCTGAGCTTTTCTTTTTTCTCTCGTTTGTCATAACATACTATGTTTGCATATTCTGTTGCTCTGCAGCCAGGGCCGGATTTAGATGAAGAGAGGCCCTAGGCTGTTCCACTTGTGAGGCCCTTCCCAATTCCCCAAACCCACGACGAGAGGAAGATGGAAGAGACCACCAGATTGGCACCGATGTGCAGCCGAGCGTGGCCAATGAGATAAGGGCTGGAAAGCTGCTTTTATATTTATTGCCAGTGCCAGTGTCGAGTTATCGGCTTAAAACACTATTATTCTGAAATGGAGGGCAAGGAAAATTACTGAAGTGTTGTTTAGAGACCACAGTGCGCTGCAACAGCATATGTAAGAAAGGCCTATGACAGTGTCAAAGATATAATACAGCAGGCCTGTATGAAGCTTTTCAAAAAGGGGGGTGGCATGGCAGGATTACCAAAATTATATGTGAAATAAGTGCACGCAGCACATATCACAAGTGCGAAGCTCAAAGACCCTTGCGGCCGGGGTCCAGGATCGCTTAAGGGCCCTAGAAGCTCTGGGGTTTTATATGCTCTTTGGTGCATTCTGAGCCTTATTTTGGCGCATTTTTGCACCAATTTTATGACCAATATTTCAGAAATAATTTTGGTTGAGTAAAAAGTAATGAGTGATTGGAATGGGATGATTGGGGTCATTGTTGTATACATTTTTTAAATCAAGAATTGAAGCTGTCCTTGTTTTAATAATCAAGTTGTACTGTAATATGTTATGTAAAATGTTATAAAGGAGTATGCAACCACTGCAAATAAAATAGTTTTTGCAGTAAATAAAACCTTTTTTTAGAAAATGTTTTGTGTGTTGATTTGATTGCTGTTACTGTTCGAATGTGTTAGTGTGTGCACATTAAAAATATGATGCAAAATGAAAGTCGCAAACTGTGGAATACATATTTCTCAGTATTGTTATCAAGGAAAAGAAAGCAGCTCCAATTGTTTGATATTATTCATATGGAGGGGAAAATATAATTGCTCTAAAACCTACCTTAATTTTGCAATCTCACTAAAGATAATCCTTCTTTCCCTCTCCCCCCTCCTCGTTCCCCCTCCCTCTCCCTACCTCTTTCTCCCCCCCTTCCCCTCTCTCTCTCTCCCCCCTCCCCTCCCTCTCCCTCTCCCTTCCCCTCTTTCTCAACCCCCCTTTTCCCCCTCTCACATCCCCCCTCTCCCTCTCCCTATCTTCCTCCATCCCACGCAGCGAGGCTCCGACTCTGCGCCGCAGACACCGCAGCCCCTTCCCCCGGCCCGGAGAAACTGGCACTCCCGCAACGGAATATCCACTACTTACCTGGAGTAGACACCTAGGATCTTTGGTAGACACGAGGCATCGAGGTGATTGTGTGTAGTGCAAATGGAGATCTGAACACGCCCTGGGTCCACTGCGCACAGCATCATTTTGCGTTGCTACTGCGTCACCGGCTTCCCCCAACTGCGTCGGCGCGGATGGTCGCAACGGGCCGGAACCAGAATTTTGGGTAATTTCCATCAAGTGGAAATGCTGATAGCACTCCAATTTTTTTTTTTCTGGATTTTTTTTACTATGGGGGAAAAAAACTCCTTGGCCAGAGGCGCCCTATATTTTGAGGCCCTAGGCTTCAGCCTATGAAGCCTGTAGGTAAATCCGGCCCTGCCGAGGCCCCCCTAGATCTTGAGGCCCCAAGCTTAAGCTTGTGAAGCTTATACATAAATCCGACCCTGGCTGCAGCAAGTAAGAATTTCATTGTTCTATGTGGGACATATGACAATTAAACACTATTGACTCTCTTGACTGCTCCAATCTTTGGTCTCAATGCTTTTCAAGAGAGTAAAGAGTGTTATATTGGCATATATCCCAAAACGGATTAATGAAATGCTTACTTGCAGTAGAACAGATATGTTCACATAGTACTGTCCGGTCCTGATAATCCTCAACTCCATCCCAGTCTCAAAAATTTTCTGTCTCAACTTTGTACACTGCATCCACACTCTTGTGACAGAACCATTTAAAGATTCACAACCTTCTGAGCAAACAATAATCTTCCCATCTCCGCATATTGGCTGACCACTTATCCTGAAACTACACCCCCATTTTTAGATTTCACCACCAGAGGGAACATCCTCCAGCATCTACTCTTTCAGCCTCCTCAAAATGTTGCATTTCTATAACATCTTGTATTCTTTTAAACGGAGCATGGGTCCAGCCTGTTCAATGTCTCATCTTAAATTACCCTTTGTAATCTTACAATCAACCTCATACATTAACTTCAAGGAATTAAAAAACACCCAAATATGTACACCCCCGCATTTCCAAAAAGAAGCAGGCGTATCCAGGAAGACTTTGCTCAGTCCGCCTGGACCTACCTGATCTCACGGTCGCTAAACACTTTAAATCTCCTTCCCATTCCCACACTGACCTTTCTGTCTCCTCCATTGTCAGAATGAGGCTGAATGCAAATTGGAGGACAGCATCTCATATTTCGCTTGGACAGCTTGCAGCCCCAGTGGTATGAGTATTGATTTCTCTGACTTCTAGTAACCCAGGCATTCCCTCTCTCTCTCTATCACTCCCGCACTCAAGTCGTACCAGTTTCTCGTTTTCACCTACCTAACAATGGCTTGTTTCCTTTATCATTGTTACTTTTTTGCATATCTTTCATTCATTGTTCTTTATCTCTCTATATCTATATATTACTAAAACTCTCATCATGATCACTTCCTGTCTGCATTGTAATTACATTTGCGCCAAAACGATCCCGCGTAGCGCTATGATTTTTCGCCACCTTACTCGCCATTCTCCTTTGCTGCAAATCAAATAAGTTTTGTTCCGATCGGTGAAATAGTACAAAAGTTATGAAGATTTTGAGGGTCCCCCCTCCCCCAGCCCCCCCTCGCCCACACCCCCCCCTCGCCCACACCCCCCCCTCGCCCACACCCCCCCCTCGCCCACACCCCCCCCTCGCCCACACCCCCCCCTCGCCCACGCCCCCCCACCCCCCCATCGCCCACACCCCCCCTCGCCCACACCCCCCCTCGCCCACACCCCCCCCCCCCCTCGCCCACAGCACCCCTCGCCCACAGCACCCCTCCCCCACACCACCCCCCCCCCCCCCCCCCCCCACACACCCCCGTGCCCCCCTCCCACGTGCCCTCGCACGCCCCTCCCCCACACCCCTAAGTGGGCCTGTGTCTGGTGAAATGCAAATGAAGGTCCATGCAATACTGTGCTAGTTGATTATGCCAGATGCTACCTTACAAAAAGTGAGTTTGAGGGAATTATTCTGATATAATAAAAGGGAAACTGAAGGAATTCCAAATTACCATAAACAATCTCACACGTAAATAATACAAATAGCGCACAATGTGCAAAATTTGTAAGGAAGTCTCGGAACAGGATTAAAGTAATCTGAAAGTGGAACAAGCAACAATATGGGGGAAAGGAAACAAGCTATTCTAAACCTGTCACAACCGATAACAATATAGGAATTTTGTGGAACATTATTCTGAAGTAGCCAAACCTTTACAGAAATTCACTGGGTGAGGAAAACAGCCAGGAGAGAATGTAGAGGGGGGAAAATCAATCTTGGCCTTTTGTGAAATTCCAGCAACCCCTGACCTCCTCCCTAGTTCTGGACCTCACAGATTTGACAAAATCATTCCATTTGTACTGTGATAACGTGAGAGGGTATTATAGAGCAGAAGTAACATGAAAGCATGCAGACAGAACGAGGCCGGTTGCATACTATTCAACTCGGCAAAGTTCAGTGGAAGCTGGGCGGCGTTGATGTGCTCAAGCATTCAACTGTGTGCCATGGGCAGTGGAAGTCTCGGAACCCATCACACAAAAGAGGACTATAGTTTTACATTTTCCCCATGCTACACTTGTAAGGAGGGGAGCAGCAGATAGTTGACGAGTAAAATCGGAGAGTGCCTATTCCCTGCTGACAAACTTTTGCTCTAGTTTCAACATAACAGGTACTGTTTAGTACTGATTGACCACTTTACCCACTGGGTAGAAGCATTTCCATGCCATGATAATAAGGCTAGAATCATGGCACGGATCTGAGGAAATAATATTTAGATAAGGAGTCCTTCTTCAAATAAACTCTGACCAGTAAACACCTTTCACAGGGGAGATAATGAAGGTGCTTGTGCTTTCTTAGAAGTGAAACGATGATTTCACATCCACCGCCATCCAGAGATCTGGATTAGTGGAAAAAATGAATAGGACATATAAGAGTAGTCTAACTAAAGCCTTGAGTGAGACTGGACAGGAATGGGTTAAGCTACTCCCAGCCATTCTGATGAAGTTCAGAACGACCCAGCTAGAGGGCCAGAGTTAATACCCTGTAAGTTGATGATAGGGTGAGCTATGAACCAACCACAAGATTTATTGGAGTCAATTAAAGCAATATAAACCAGCAGTTATCTGGATTTGTTTTTGTCTCTTTGCAGGTTTCAACCATGCCTGCATCAGGCTGGAATCATGAGCACTAGACCACATTTAATCATCAGAACAAGGAAAAAAACCTTGGATTGGGTACAGTTGTAAATGATGGTAGAAATACAACTACCTGCACAAATAGAAGCACATCAATGATGGGGCTAAGGTTGCAGTGTGAAGGGGAAAATGCACAGACATTTTGGAATAGTAAACTATAAGACACAGGAGTAGAATTAGGCTATTTGGCTCATTGAGTCTACGCTACCATTCAATCATGGCTGATCTATTTTTCCCTCTCAACTCCTTTTGCCTGCCTTCTCCCCACAATCTCTGATGCCCTTACTAATCAAGATCAATGTTGTATCATTTTGTTAAATGGGGGTACTTTCGAGAGCCGGACTTTCTTTTATGCAGTTATTATGGTAGTAGATGGTTATGGATGAGTAATGACGCAGATAAGAAAAGCAATTTTTGATCTCCATTACCGTCACATTCAACTGTTGTTTAACTTTACTGGGTTGGGCATTACGGAAACATAGAAACATAGAAATTAGGTGCAGGAGCAGGCTCTACACCTATGAAGGAATTATTCCAATATCTATTAAGGGAGCAGTTATTGGGAAAATATATAAAATATTTAGAACTCAAAGAGAATTGGTAGAGATAGTGGGAGTAGGGAAATACACGAAAAGGAGCAGGAAAAGGTGTGTTATTGTGAACTTTTCCCTTTGGTTGTTCCAAAGCATAACAAGTATTTGAATATATTTCAAGAGCGTTTTACTGTAATATGTCCCAGATAGAACAATGACATTCTTACTTGCAGCAGCACAACAGAAAATGTAAAGATACCACACTGTAAACAATATAATAAATAAGAGAAAAAAAGTTCAGTATACACACACGAACACATAAAAAACAAACAATAATAGTGCAATAATGACAATAATAGTTTATGCAGTTCAGAGCTTATTTGAGGTTGTAGCGTTTAATACCCTAATGGCTGTAGGGAAGAAGACGAAGAACCTGGATGTTACAGTTTTCAGGCTCCTGTACATTCTTCCTGATGGCAGGGGTGAAATGTGTGTGGCCAGGGTGGTGTGGGTATCTGATAATGCTGGCTTTGATTTCCAAGTCTTTCCAATATTTTGGGAGTTCTGAAATAACCTCTGTTCTCAGTCGAATAGCAGGAGGGTATTTCAAATCAAGATTAGAGACCTGGGATTAGCCAAGAATTTTTAACTCATTACTACCCAATGATTCATATTGGTGAGTGCATGTTAGTTGACAGGAATTATGGAGCTATTCAGTTCTTGCAAAATAAGAATGTTTTTTTTACAGGAATAGAATAAAAATTTGATTTTTTTTTCAGGAACAATCTTCACTTGTGTAGCATCTTTACTATTATCAATCTCTAAAAGTTATCTTGGGAGTATGGTGTTTATTATATTGGATGTAACCTAGAGGCTTGGATCAAGATTCTTAACATAGGAGTTTAAATCCTCGTGGAAAGTTAGAGAATTCAAATTCAATTACTTAAGTAACTCTGCAGTTGAAAACTAATGATTACAAAACTATTAGCTTAATGTTGAAAGTGGAGACACAAGAGACTGCAGATGCCAGAGCAAGAAACAAACTGCTGGAGGAACAAAGCGGGTCAAATAACATCTCCAGATGAAGAACTTCAACCCTAAACATTGACTGTCCATTTCCCTCCACAGATGTTGCCTAACCCGCTGAGTTCCTTCAACAATTTGTTTTTTGCTTATTGTAGAAAGTATTTGGGTCTCATAACATGGGACGGAGGAAATAACTCTATCATCTTTATCCAATCATGAAAAACTTAATGGTTGACTCTTAAGGATACAAAGTGCTGGAATAACTCACTGTCAGCGTCTCTGGAGAACATGGATTGATGAGGTTTCAGTTCGGGAATCTTCTTCAGACTAATTGTGGGGGAGAAGTGGTGGCGAGGGGAGGAAACTGGGAGAGAGGAGAGGCTGGACAAAGTACGGCAGGTAATAGGTGGACACAGGCGAGAAGTGTTTTTGATCAGCAGATGGTTGGAACCTAGGCCAGATATTAAACCAGTAAGTATGAAGTGTTGCAAATTGTGAAGCCAGAGGAAGGAATCTAGGAGGAGGGGGTGGGGAGAAATAAGTTCAAATCCAGGTGGGGCATAGGGGTGGGGTTGGAAGAAAGGGGCAGGGTATAGGGGATAAAGGGGAGGTGAAGGGGGGGGGGGGTGGCGACCGGGATAAGCAACCGGGAGATCCAGTAGGCCTTGGCGAACCAAGCGCAAGTGTTCAGTGAAACGATTGCCAAGTCAACGTTTGGTCTCACCAATATACATCAAGGTCTTGCCGGTGGACTCTTAGTTGATCTCCTGGGTGATTGAATAATAGTTGCACTCAGAACCGCCAAACTGTGATAAAATAGGATAAACATGTTAATTTTTTTAGCCAGCACATTTGGTATCAGCCTTATCACTCCGTCATAAACCTCATCCCGCCTCACTGACACTGCAAAGTACTTCTTACAAACATCTGGTCATACTGGCAGTATTCATGGCATTAGATAGTATGCAAGGAAACCTTCTGCTACTTCAGCCTGTGACTCCGCTCTTTCAACTGATGAGTCAATACTCCTCCATAATTAAACACCACTGAGGAAATATGTAAGGGTTGGTGAGACACACAGAACTGCAAAATTCTGGTAATCAAGCAACCTCGGGGAATATAGTCTTATCCTGCCTTAAAGACCCAATGTCCTTGTGGGTCGGTGTTGCAGGGGTTAGCCTGGCCTGCTGATGCTGTTGATGTCCTCGGCCACTCCATGCCTCTGCAGGCTGGGTGGCAGTGTGAACATGACACAAGGCTGGGTGGCAGTGTGAACTGTGAGGAGAATGCAATGAGAATGCAGGGTGACTTGGACAGGTTGGGTGAGTGGGCAGATGTATGACAGATGCATTTAATGTGGATAAATGTGAGGTTATCCACTTTGGTAGCAAAATCAGGAAGGCAGATTACTATTTAAATGGTGTCAAGTTGGGAAAAGGGGAAGTACAACGGGATCTGGGGGTCCTTGTTCATCAGTCAATGAGTTGAGTTTTGGAGCAAAGAGGTCCTTCTGCAGTTGTGTAGGGCCCTAGTGAGACCATACCTGGTGTATTTTGTGCAGTTTTGGTCCCCTAATTTGAGGAAGAACATTCTTGCTATTAGAAACATAGAAACATAGAAATTAGGTGCAGGAGAAGGCCATTCAGCCCTTCGAGCCTGCACCGCCATTCAATATGATCATGGCTGATCATCCAACTCAGTATCCTGTAGCTGCCTTCTCTCCATACCCCCTAATCCCTTCAGCCACAAGGGCCACATCCAACTCCCTCTTAAATATGGCTAACGAACTGGCCTCAACTACCTTCTGTGGCAGGGAATTCCACAGATTCACCACTGTGTGAAAAACGATTTTCTCATCTCAGTTTTAAAAGACTTCCCCCTTATCCTTAAACTGTGATCCCTTGTCCTGGACTTCCCCAACATCGGGAACAATCTTCCTGCATCAAGCCTGTCCAACCCCTTAAGAATTTTGTAAGTCTCTATGAGATCATCCCTCAATTATCTAAATTCCAGCGAGTACAAGCCGAGTCTATCCAGTCTTTCTTCATATGGAAGTCCTGCCATCCCAGGAATCAGTCTGGTGAACCTTCTCTGTACTCCCTCTATGGCAAGAATGTCTTTCCTCAGATTTGGAGACCAAAACTGTACGCAATATTGAGGGAGTGCAGTATAGGTTTACGAGGTAAATTCCCGGGATGGCAGGACTGTCATATGCTGAGGGAATGGAGTGGCTGGGCTTGTACACTCTGGAGTTTAGAAGGATGAGAGGGGATCTTCTTGAAACATATAAGATTATTAAGGGTTTGGACACACTAGAGGCAGGAAACATGTTCCCAATATTGGGGGAGTCTAGAACCAGGAGCCAGTTTAAGAAAAAAGGGGTAAGCCATTTAGAATGGAGACGAGGAAACACTTCTTCTCACAGAGAGTTGTGAGTCTATGGAATTCTCTGCCTCAGAGGCTGGTTCTCTGGATACTTTCAAGAGAGAGCTAGATAGGGCTCTTAAAGGTTTACGGAGTCAGGGGAAATGGGGAGAAGGCAGGAATGGGGTACTGATTGGGGATGATCAGCCATGATCACGTTGAATGGCGGTGCTGGCTCGAAGGGCCAGCACCGCCAATGCTCCTTCACTAGGCTGAAAAGAGAGTCCGAGTGAGACCACACCTGTAATATTATGTGGACGGTGGGCCAAATGGCCTACTCCTGCACCTATTGTCTATTGTCTATGCGTGAGTGGTGCACTATTGCGTTGGGGAACAGGTTGCATTGGGGGAACGGGTGAGTGGTAGAATATTGCATTGGGGAACGGGTTGCGTTGGGGGGCCAGGCCTCCCGAGTGACAGGGACCCAACGGGTCCCACTTAGTCTAGTTTCAAAATAAATGCCAGCTTACTGTTTTGCCCTTTCAAACACTTACTGGAGGTTGGCCTTGTGTCTCTTTAAACGTCAACACCACCGAACCTCTCCGAAATACAGTGGTTTCTGTTATGTTCAACGAAGTCCTACTTCAAGAAACAGCATCTCATCTCCATCGCTATCATTCCAGTCTTTTAAATCTTTATTTCAACAGCGGCATTTCTTACACTAACTATGTTATCTTGCACCCGTTATAATTTATCTATACACTGTGAACGGCTTTAAACGTGTCTCGACTCTTTGACTGGGTGGCATGTAAACAAAAGCTTTTTCTCATGACAACTAAATTAAGGTGGCTCCCTACATTTCATCAGCAGTAGTAGTACTGATCAAAATCCATCAAAATGATTATGAAAGTTAAGTTTTTTTTCTCCCTTCCCGGATACTGCTTAACGTGAGTATTTCCAGCTTCTGAAGGTTTTAATTTGTTTTTCGGTAGATGGAGGGGTGTGTGTCACATTCAGATCAGAGTTCGTATGCTGATACAAACATATTATCTGCATGTGTCAATCTGAAGGAGGCTGAGGTACGTGCGGGTTGGTATGATTGGTCTGTGGGAGTTCGTGATGAAGTGCACTCGGCGACTTTACCGGGTTTCAAAAGTGATAGAGAAAACAATGTTGGAAAAGTGGAAGCGAATAACAACAGCGACGAGTAGAAATGCAATAATGTAAGAGTGCATTATTTTAGCGAGTGCAGGGTGGCAAATGGTGTAATTTCCCCTAGAATCCAGGGTATTGTTTCCAGGCGAAGGACCAGCGGGACTGTGCTCACAGCTGAGTGAGTTCCGGACACGGAGTCGCCGCCGGTCTCTGCTCCATAATCTTTGCTCCGGACCAAAGCCGGAGCTGGGCTCGCAGCTGCTGCGTGCTCGTTGTACACGGGGCTGGCCGCACTTTGATTGGTCTTTTCAAGTCCTGATGGGGCCGGCTTACTGCGCGTGTTTGGGTCCGGATTGGCGGGGCTGAGCTCCGCTCCTCGGAGATCGCGGGAGAAAGGAAATGGAGAAGTCTGAAGAAGGGTCTCGACCCGAAAGGTCGCCTATCTCCTTCGCTCCTTAGATGCTGCTGCACCCGCTGAGTTTCTCCAGCATTTTGTGTAACCCTCGATTCTCCAGCATCTGCAGTTTCTTCGTTAACAGAAAGGAAATGGAATTGGCTGCCTTTCTCACAGACGGGAGCCGGCCACCAGTCCCCAGCCCTGCCGAGTGCCGAGGCTCGCCTGCTGCCTACCATGGAATAAGTCTGCTGAGTTTGGTGTGTGGCACGTTCTGTACTTGCTGATAAAACAGCACCCATGCAGGATAGTAGATCAGGGAGCCTTACTCATTGTAGAGGCTGGTGACTCCCATTCGGGCTGGACCCGACTGACTCTCCAAGCCGATGGGAGATACAACACCGACCAGCTTTCTGCAACACGGGTAAGGCACAGAGAGTCGTCTTCATGGCACACTTAATTTATTTGATGCGTTTATTTGTTGCAGTTACACTTAAGGACATACACAATGTTTAATTTTCTGTTTCGCGTTTCAACTGTGTTTGTGGTTGAAACCCGAATTGTAATTGTACATCTCCCTTCAACTGATTGTTTTTGTTTTCGAGACCGATCTGCATGTTGTTTGATCATGAACGAGGATTGATTGAAGTAAGTCAGTATCGGAATGGAATGAATTATCCGTGCCCTTCCCCCCCCCCCCCCCTCTTATCTACACCCCACCTCTCCAGAAACCGTCATATATCTTGCGATGTAACTAACGGAGAGTGTACACTGGTATGGGCGCACGTTTTATAGTTTTTTTTTGACATTGTCACAAAGCCGTTGCACAGCCCTTGGTAGTTTGCGTTCATCCTCCTCGCATCCCCATGCCCACGTTTGAAATCATAGTTTAGTTGATTGTCATGTGTACCGAGGTACAATGAATAGCTTTTTGTTACGTGTTCACCTATCAGCGGAAAGACTGTACATGATTGCAACAGAGTCGACCACATTGAATAATAAAGAACACACCGAAATCAAACTTCTGTACTAAGTAATTAGAACAGTCTTCCTTTACTTAGACACAATGTGTTGGAATAACTCAGCGGGTCAGGCAGCATCTCTGGAGAAAAAAAGGATGGGTGATGTTTTGGGTCGGGACCCTTATTCCTTTGCAGACGAACTTGCCCTTTTGTCAGTTTCAATACAGACCCCTGCTATTTAGTTATTGTATCTGTTTTCTTCTGAGAATGACGTAATTACAAAGGTCAATGGCTAGGTCAACCAAAGATAAGAAAATTATAATTTTCAAATGACACCCTAATTATATATTTTTTTATAAGGTCAATGAAGAAAAACCTTATGTTACAAACATCTGCTGACTATAGATTTTGAGTGAGCAAATATTTACAGGAAATTGAAATTGAATGTGACGTGACACAAATAGGTGGAATTGCTGGACTGTTGTTTCCACTCAGCAGTTGAATCTGTACTGTGAGCCATATAGGACAAAAGGGTAACTGAAAAATGGTGTCAAATTCTCAATTCCCTTAAACCATTCTTGTTAGGCAAGGTGTTTATAAATTCTCATTGATGCTGATCTATTACTAAAACATAATTTGATGTTGGCTAATCCTTGTTGAGGTTGATGTTGATTATTTTGATTCTAATGGAAGCGTGGCGAAAGGAAAATAAGTCGGAATTATTTCAGTGTATATAACTCTATTACTTAAATGATTAGTGAAGATGTCAGTGATTTCATGAATGTCCTCTTGTTCATCTGATTGTAGGTTAGTGAAAATGTGTCACTAGAAAAACAGTATCACTTGCATATCCACACCTTTCACCTTAATCGTGACCACTCCCTAATCTAATATTTCTTAAAGAAGTGAAATATTGATCTATGTTAATTGCAGCCTTATGTCAAATCTACATTTTTGTGGAAGGAATTGTACCAAGCAGGCTGCACGACATGCTCAAAGATCCTTGGAAGAATTGTCTTAATTATTGTACTGTGTATTGTACTTAATCACTCCCTTAATTGTATTATTGTACTTAATCACTCTTAATTATCTTAACATCCTATTTTCATGAACTTTGCATAAGAAACAGCTCTCCAGTATCGCATGCGTGATTTCTGCATTCTTGAATCTTAATTATTGAAATCAAATTCTTCCATCTTTATAGTCAATGAGTGAATAATTTAGCCTAACTGAATGCTACCAGTGATTTAATTGAGGCTTGTGTGCAAAGCTGAATCTACCCTTAATAATCCTTTGCAGTTCATGAGATTTTCTAGCATTGGATGCAAGGATGGTTTTCAGGTGAGTGTATGCTTGACGATTACCATTCCTTTATATATGATTAATTGTATTCCCCAACTGCTGTTACTAAGATCAATAGCAGGACAAGAAATAAACCTAGGAAACCATTATGACTGCTCACTGGATAAACTAATTGGACAATTTGGGAGAGTGCCGCTTGTTTAAAAACAAAAATGCTAAATTGATAACCGGATGATGTATGCACTGCAGTGTTGTTCAATGGTATTGGAATGATTAAGAATTGGGTGAAAATTATCAGTGTTTACACTTTTTGTCTTCTTGTTTCATTTTCCTCTGTAATTATCACTTTAATGACAGGAACCTTTGGCTATTGCAATAAGGAAGGGTGCGCCATGAGAATTATTGTAATGAGACAAGACTCATGATAGCAAATTACTGAAATCTGTTACCACTTTGACATTGGAAAAATACAAGTTAATTAGCAACATTGTGGATTTGTCAAAGGTGGTTGACATGCACTTTTGATGGCAAATAGTCTGTGCAAGTTATTTATATGAATTTCCAAAACCCATTTAATAATGATCCTGTGAATAATCTTATGAAAATAAAAGTGTATGGGATTCAGGGCAAAGATTGGTACTTTTTATGGATGTAGGTGGTGAACAGTAGGGAACAGAGTGTTCTCGGCTAGCTGCATTGGACCCTTTGGACAAATATAGAACACGCTTGTGTAAGTCAAAGGATGACTCTACATATGACACAGTGAATTACATAGCTAGGAGTGCCAAGTTTCATAAATGACTGAGCAAAACTGTGGCAATTGGATTTCATTACCAAGTACATGTGATATCACCCATATTGCACTTTGGAAAGAAATTATTTTTAAAATGTTGTGGGGAGAGATTGAAAGAAAGGGATTGAAAAAGGGAATGAAAAAAAAACCCCATACATGTAATTTAAACAATTATTCCAACCCCTTTGAAATATATGTTGTGAGGCTTCACCTCTAGAGAGCATTGGTCAAATCATTGAAGTATCAGGTTCAGGTAGAGGCATACTACCTTGGAGAAGATATTCCAGCTCTGTATCGATAAAAGAACAGATTCATCAGAATGACCCCAGGGTTGTAAATGGCTACGTTCTATTCAACCTAAACTTCATAAACACTTTTTGCATTAAAGTTTCTGCAGACATATAAATATGATGAGGATGTTGACGCTATCTATAGAGAGTAATTCAACTAGATGAAGCTGAAACACTTAAAGATAGACACAAAATGATGGAGTAACTCAGCAGGGCACGCAGCATCTCTTGATAGAAGGAATGGGTGACATTTCGGGTTGAGGCCCTTCTTCAGACTGCTCTCTGAAGGGTGTCGACCCAAAATGTCACCCATTTCTTTTATCCAGAGATGCTGCCTGCCCTGCTGAGTTACTCCAAGATTTTGTATCTATCTTCGGTACATCTATCATCAGCATCTGCAGTTCATTCCTACACAGATGCACTTAAAATTGGATTTAATCTAGTTCAATGTGGCAAAGGATGGGGTGCTATTGTGGAAATCTTGCAGTTTCTTCGGCCTAAATGGTATGGATTCGTGTTTAGTTGAAAGTGTGAGTGACCAGGTTTTAATGACCCATATTTATTTTGACATGTGTAAATGCTATTGAAGAATAAAAAGGCCATGAGTGCACTGATTGCCAAACAGACTGGAGGGGTTGAACAGCTTCCAGTTTTGTTCCTGCAGAATGCCATTTATATCAAGTGTATACAAGTGTTCATCTGCATGCTGCCTGCACAGAGTCACCTCTACTCGGCATCACATCTGTAATCCACAAGCCTCTAAATTTCCCTTTACAACTGGATGCTTGACTTCATCAGCAGATCTTAAACAGTGCATTACTACTATTTGTTTTCTAATTATGGTTTGCACTAATGACTTGTTTTTGCAGCCTTTTTCCTTTCACTGTCTTGTATAATTTGTCTTGTGTGTTGTCCAAGTCTATGTGCCTGTGTTGCTGCTACTTACAAGAATTTCATTGTACCAGTACCTCACCGTTCTTGTGCATATGACATGAAAAGTAAATTGGTTTAGTAGTTATGGTTTCTCCTGAAAACTCCACGGTCATAATCGATGAATGTAGCCTGATTTCTGGACAAATATGGAAGCTTAATTTCCTTCAACTTCTTGAATTTGAAGCTTAATTTTTAAAAAGTTATCGCAATTTTGTCATGAATCAGAAAGTTGTGGGTTTAAGTTCCGACTTTGGCAGTAATTGAGTATGTAACTTAAGCTGACAAGTTAGTCCGTGAGGATTGTCAGAGGTGTTATGCCTCAGTAGAGATTCAACCTGATACTTCAGAAGGGGCTAGTGGAGTCGAGGGATATGGGGAGAAGGCAGGCACGGGTTATTGATAGGGGACAATCAGCCATGATCACAATGAATGGTGGTGCTGGCTCGAAGAACCGAATGGCCTCCTCCTGCACCTATTTTCTATATTTCTATGTTCACTGGCTGGATGCAGGGCAACCAGATCTTCTGCTGGTGACTTCAGACCTCTCCACAGCACCAAAAAAGGGCCATGTGCATTGTGGCTGGTTGTCACAGGAATCTAACTAGTTAACAAGCTTTTAAATTAAGTCATCCAGCTCGCCCCCTCACAACCATCTGGTACAGTTGCAATGTTTTTCTAATGCTACGAGATGGAGGTGATTTTAATTGACGTAATATAACCAGTCTGCTCCCTAACAACACGCTTCCTAAAGTGCAAGAGATTCTGAGGGTTATTTGCCAAGATTAGGAAGTTCTAAGGAAAGCCCTATCCAACTGCTTTGGTAGTTGGCTTGTTCTGCTTTGGCCAAATGTAGCATTTCAAGACCCAAACTTCGGGCAAAGTCAAAGAAAATCTCATTCCTCTCTTGTCAGGTTGCAAAGGGAGGAACCTTGGGATGGCATGGGAAGTATTTGCCCCGCTTTAGATTTCTCATGCTGTGAACCTTTTCTCAAGTGTGGTCACGTTCCTCAAAGCTTTCTTTGGAGATTTTTTTAAAACGTTGATTAAAAAAATATATATATTGTACTTCTGCGAGGGATATTTGTTAATGCTACTTGAGAGACATTAAACTAGATTGGAAGGGGGTGGATTCCAATGTGGAAATAAGGCAGATGAGAGATTGAGGACAAATGCAGTGGTCAAAGGGAGCAAAATTAGCAGACAGCATGGGTGTGTGAATGGTCAAGGTAGTGGAAAGACTGGTGGTTTAAACTGAATCTGCAGGATCCCAAACTGAAACGTCACCCATCCTTTTTCGACAGAGATGGTGCCTGACCCTTTGAGTTACTCCAGCTCTTTGTGTCTAATCTTCGGTGGTTTAAACTGTTTGTTTCAACACTGGAGAAATAACAGGCAAGGCAGATGAACTCGGGTTGTGAAATGGCTCAGGAGACTGGGATAATATATGCATAACAGAAACATAGCTGAACGAAGGGCAGAACTGGCAGCTCAATATTCCAGGCTACAGATTATTTTGGGATCGTCCAGGGAGACTTTATGGGTAGGATCTAGAAGTAGTAAGGGAATGATCACTTTGATAGAACTAAATCAAGCGAATCCCTACACAAGTATAAGATGTGTAGGATTATATTTAAGAGCGAACAAAAAGAGGACATTAAATTAAGCTGCAAGGCAAGGTAGAGGAAAATCCTAAGAGAATCTACAGGTATATTAAGAGTAAAAGGATGGCCAGGGAAAGAAAATGTCTCCTTAAAGATCAGCATCTTTGTGAAGAATCACATGAGATGGGAGAGATATCAATTTAACACATCTCATCTTCCAAGGAATTGAAGCATAGGAGCTGTGATGCCCTAGCTCATATACAACTTGCCAAACTGGAGGTATTGAGGGTTTTAAATTCCTTGTATGTTTAAATACTTGGCTAATAAATTAATTACAATTACAATTAAACTGCATTAAGGTGGCTAAATCCCAGGGCCTGACCAAGCACCTCCTCGGATCTTGTGAGAAGCTAAAGAGGTAATTGAGAAGGCCCCTGCAGAGATATGCAATATGTTTAACCAGAGTTGAAGTTCCAGAGGGCTGGATGGTGGCTAATGTTGTACTGTTACTCAAGGAAAGCAGTAAGGATAAGCCAAGGAACTACAGTCTGGTGAGCCTGATGTCAGTTGTGGGTAAAATTGGTGGGGGGATTCTTAGGGACAGGAGATCAGCATTGGGGAAAGGCACAGGCTGATTAGTGATAGTTGCAAAGAGGATTGATGAGGGTAGGGCAGTGGACATTTAACAAGGTTGTTGACAAGATGCCACGTGGTCAGCTGGTCTGGGAGGTTAGATTGCATGCAAACCAATGTGAGCTACCTCGTGACTTTGGAAGGAGTCAACGGATAGTTCCGGAAGATTAGGGTTCTGATTACAGGCCTGTGATCAGTACAGTGCCAGAGTGTTTGGTGCTGGGTCCCCTGATGTTTGTTATGTACATTAATGATTTGTACATAGTTCATATTGTTTGTAAAATTGCAAATAACGCCAAAAAAGGTGTATAGCAGGCAGTAAGGAACTTTATCCAAGTTTACAACAAGATCCTCTCGATCATTTGGGAGGGTGGGCCAAGGAATGGCGAATGGAATTTAACCCCGACAAGCGTGAGGTGTTGCACATTGGTGTGTCACACCAGGCCAGGGCTTGCACAGTAAATGATTGAGCCTTGGAGAGTGTTGAGGAACAGAGAGATATGAGAATACAGGTACATGGTTCCCTGAAAATGGACAGTGTAACAATGAAAACATTTGGCACGCTTGTCTTCATTAGGATAGATATTGAAAACAAAAGATGCTTCATCGTGATGCAGCTGTTCGAATCGTTGGTGAAACCATGCTTGGAGTACTGTATGTTTTTATGGTAATCCAGCTGTAGGAAGGATGTCCTTAAGTTGGAAAGAATGCAAAAGAGATTCACCGGTATGTTACCTGGGCTTATGGCTTGAGTTATAGAGGAGATAATAGAATAGGTTGGGACTTTTTTCTTTGGAGCATGGGAGGCTCAAAAGAAATTGATCTTATTGTGATGTACGATCATATACGTGATCTTATTGAGATGTGCAAGATCTTGAGGGCACATAGATAAATTGAATACTCTTTTTTTTTTTACCCCCATGTGTGCAGGATTCTAAAACTAGAGACAAAAGGCAATGGGTGCAGGAGTAGGCCATTTGGCCCTTCAAGCCAGCACCGCCATTCAATGTGATCATAGACAATAGGTGCAGGAGTAGGCCATTTGGCCCTTCGAGCCAGTACCGCCATTCAATGTGATCATGGCTGATCATCCCCAATCAGTACCCCGTTCCTGCCATCTCCCCATATCCCTTGACTCCACTATCTTCAAGAGCCCTATCTAGCTCTCTCTTGAAAGTATCCAGAGAACCGGCCTCCACTGTCCTCTGAGGCAGAGAATTCCATAGACTCGCAACTCTCTGTGTGAAAAAGTGTTCCTCATCTTTGTTCTAAATGGCTTGCCCTTCATTCTTAAACTGTGGCCCTTGGTTCTGACCTCCCCCAACAATCGGAACATGTTTTCTGCCTCTATCGGGAACATGTTTCCTGCCTCTATCGTGTCCAAAACCTTAATAATCTTATATATTTCAATAAGATCCACTCTCATTCTCCTAAATTCCAGTATACAAGCCCAGCCGCCCCAATCTCTCAGCATATGACAGTCCCGCTATCCCGAGAATTAACCTTGCACTGTCTAGCAAAAATGTCCTTCCTCAAATTTGGAGACTAAACCTGCACACAATACTTCCGTGTGGTCTCACTAGGGCCCTGTACATTTGCAGAAGGACCTCTTTGCTCCTATACTCACAGAGAGCATAGACTGAAGGGGAAAGATTTAAGAGGGATCTCGGACAACTGCTTCACTCGGAGGGTAGCCCATATCTTGAATGAGCTACCAGAGCAAGCTAAGGAAAGGGATATAATTAAAACGTTTTTAAAGACATTTGGACAGATGTTTGGATAGGGAGGGTTATGGGCCAAATGCAGGCAAATGGGTATAGCCCAGTAAGCCAACTTATTTGGCATGGACAAGGTGGGCTGTGAGGATAGTTTCTATGCTGTTCAGCTTGTTGTGCAGTGCCTCAAAAGGTGATACCAACCTTGTGGAACTTTGAGTTACTGTCCATAACCTATTGTAGAGCATTGAAATTGTCATCGAGTGTTTCTGGATAAACCCAGGAAAGGTAATCCAAAGTTTGCACCCTTGATTGAGGTCCACTGGGTCCTGGAAGGAGAGCTTCTTCTTGCGGGACTTTTAATTGCTGGATCTGGTCTCCATTAAGCTAGGATTCTGACCCTACCCTTCCTCTTTAAACTTCCACTGAAAATCGCTTTGATATTGTAACTTTTGTTGGTCTCCGACTTTAATTTTGGAGTAATGACGACTGTAATTTCCAAATGTACACCCAAACTGTTAGCGATTCCCAAAGGCTATTGAAATCCATTGTCTAAAAACAGTAGCATGTCTGCTCCAGCGGCACCTACAACACAACCGTCCATCCCTCTAAATTTCTGACACGCCTCGTGTTTATTTAGTAATGTATTTTTGAATCGTGCCGTGCGTTTCCGCACGTAGGCATGGTTTGACTTGAACTAGCAAGTGACTCGAGCGGTTCTCGATGTTCCTTGTTCTATCGGAGGCAAATGCCTGTAATCACGTACTTACAGCGGGGCGGGACCTGGCCGCACTGTGATGCAGACTGAAACTGTTCAACCGCTAATGACAAGTTGGACGCCGCCGCTTACATGGCCCGCTATGGAAGTGAAGCTTTTCACAGCTCCACAAACTATTTGGACAGGAAACGACCTCTTGGTTTTTAAATTTAAAAAAAGAATAAATGGCTCCTAAGAAGATGTTAAATGGATGAGAACATTTAAAGCTACTTTTTGTCAAAAATCAGAAGCAAACATAGCCTGCAGGAAGCTTATTTATTGGGAAACCCGCAAAATATTGGCGGAATTCCTTCTCTCCAGAGATGCTGCCTGACCGGGCTGGTTGAGTTACTCCAGCATTTTGTGTCCCCCTTCGATTTAACCCAGTATCTGCAGCTCTTTTCTACACAAGTAGAATCCTTGAATTGTTGCAAATGCACAGTAAACCAAATAGCATTCCCTTCTCTAACCTCTCCCTGCGAAGATCCTCAGAAGTTGTCCACTCTTGTCTTCATTTATTTATTTGGCTATTGGAAGCCAAATAAATAAATCCAACAAGGTTTTATGGGGAGGAGTTCACATAGCTGACATGAAAATTTGGGTATACTGCGCCCTCCATAATGTTTGGGACAACAACTCATCATTTATTTATTTGCCTCTGTACTCCACAATTTGAGATTTGTATAGAAAAAAAAAAATCACATGTGGTTAAAGTGCGCATTGTCAGTTTTTAATAAAGGCCATTAATTTAGATTTTGGTTTCACCATGTAGAAATTACAGCAGTCTTTATACATAATCCCCCCCCATTTCAGGGCACCATAATGTTTAGGGGACAGCAATGTCATGTTTTATATTTTGTTGCATATCCTTTGCATGCAATGACTGCTTGAAGTCTGCGATTCATGGACATCACCAGTTATTGTATTGTAATGTATATCTTTATTATCATTTTTCTGAGTATTTGCATACCCAGAGGAAAATGAAAAGGCATTTCTCAACCAGTGTCCATTCAATGTGCGGTAAAAAATAAATAGAAATGGAGAATAAAAGTACATATATCACGAGTTCCGATCGGCAGTGGCACGACAATGGCTCTGCTTCAGTGTATCCAGGTTGGTGTTTGGTGCACGATACTTTGGCAGGGGGCAAAGTCCGTTTATCAGTCTAATTGCCTGCGGGAAGAAGCTGAGGAGCATCCTGCTGGTTTTGCAGCTGATGCTCCTGTACCTCTTCCCAGATGGCAGGATGGAGAATATGTGATGCGATGGGTGGTATGGGTCTTTGATGATGGCTCTGCTGATACATCTCTTCCTGTATATAAGCCCAGCAATAAAGGGAGTGGGGCACCAATAATCCTGCTGGCGGTCTTCACAATCCTGTCCTTGCAGCTCCCGAACCAGGAGGTGATGCCGTAGGTTAATGTGCTCTCGATTGTCCCCCTATAAAAAGTTCGTAGGTGTGCAGTGGGGAGACCTGCTTTCCGTAGTCTTCGGAGAGGGTGTAGTCGCTGCTGGGTTCTCTTGACCAGTGCTGTGGTGTTGGTCGTGGACGTCAGGTCATCTGACAGGTGGAGTCCTAGGAACTTCACACTGCTGACCCTTTCCACATCAGCTCCATCGATGTGCAGAGGTGTATGGCGTTGTTCTCCCGCCCTCCTGAAGTCAACCACCATCTCCTTCGTTTTTCCCACGTTGAGAATGAGGTTGTGGGATTTGCACCATCCTGTGAGCAGCTCCACCTCCATCCTGTACGCCAACTCATCATTGTCACTGATGAGACCCACCACTGTTGTATCATCAGCGAACTTGTTGATGAAGTTGTTGTTGAGTCTAGCAGTACAGTCGTGTGTAAGCAGACTAAACTGGGTGCCTTGTTACTGGGTGCCTTCTCTGGTGATGCTCTGCCAGGCCTGTATTGCAGCACTTCTTTAGTTTATGCTTGTTTTGGGGGCTAGTCCCCTTCAGTTTTCTCTTCAGCATATAAAAGGCATGCTCAATTGGGTTCAGATTGGGTGATTGACTTGGCCACTCAAGAATTGACAATTTTTTAGCTTTGAAATACTCCTTTGTTGCTTTAGAAGTATGTTTGGGATCATTGTCTTGCTGTAGAATGAACCGCCGGCTAATGTGTTTGGACACATTTACTTGAACTTGAGCAGATTGGATGTGTCTATACACTTCAGAATTCATTATTCTACTACCATCAGCAGTTGTATCATCAATGAAGATAAGTGAGGCCATAATACCCCACCACTGTGCTTCACAGATGAGGTGGTATGCTTTGAATCTTGGGCAGTTCCTCCATACTTTGCTCTTGCCATCACTCTGATATAAGTTAATCTTCATCTTATCTGTCCACAAGACCTTTTTCCAGAACTGTGGTTGCTCTTTTAAGTACTTCTTGGCAAACTGTAACCTGACCATCCTATTTTTGCGGCTAACCAGTGGTTGACATCTTGCAGTGAAGCCTCTGTATGTCTGTTCATGAAGTCTTCTGCGGACAGTGGTCATTGACAAATCCACTGACTCATGAAGAGTGTTTCTGATCTGTTCGATAGGTGTTTGGGGATTTTTCTTTACTGCATTCTTCTGTCATCAACTGTGGAGGTCTTCCTTGGCCTTCCGATCCTTTTGCGATTAGTAAGCTCACCAGTGCTCTCTTCTTAATGATGTTCCAAACAGTTGATTTTGGAAAGCCTTAGGTTTGGCTGATGTCTCTGTAACAGTTTTATTCTTGTTTCTCAGTTTCATAATGGCTTCTTGGACTTTCATTGACACAACTTTGGTCCTCGTGTTGATAAACAGCAATAAATGTTTCCAAATGTGATGGAAAGACTGGAGGAACGACTAGGTGCTGTGAGCTCTCTTATACCTACATTCAGGAGTCATTTAAACACACCCGCACAATTACAAACAGCTGTGAAGCCATGTGTCCCAAACAATTTTGTGCCCTGAAATGGGAGAACTATGTATAAACACTGCTGTAATTTCTACATGGTGAAACCAAAATGGATAAAAATGGCGTTTAATAAAATCTGACAGTGTGCACTTTAACCACGTGTGATTTTTTTTTTTTTGTTCTATTACAAATCTCAAATTGTGTAGTAAAGAGGCAAATAAATAAATGATGGGTCTTTGTCCCAAACATTATGGAGGGCACTGTACATTCATTTAACATACCTTGACGCCATCCTATCCCCCTTTGTTAAATCCCTCCCCACCTATGTTCAAGACACCTCAGACACTCTCCGTCGGCTCCGTGCATTCCATTCTCCAGGCCCCCATCCTCTCATTTTTACCATGGACGTCCAGTCACTCTACACCTGCATCCCCCACCAGGACGGTCTCAAAGCCCCCCGGTTCTTCCTCGACCAGAGGAGCAACCCATACCCGTCCACTGACACCCTCCTCCGCCTAGCGGAGTTGGTCCTTACCCTCAATAACTTCTCTTTTGATTCCTCCCATTTCCTCCAAACACAAGGCGTAGCTATGGGCACACGCATGGGCCCCAGCTACGCTTGCCTCTTTGTTGGGTACGTTGAACAATCCTTGTTCTCGGCATACCAGGGCCCCATCCCCGACCTCTACCTCTGTTACATCGACGACTGCTTTGGTGTCACCTCCTGCACCCACACACAACTGACTGACTTCATTCATTTCACCACCAACTTCCATCCGGCACTCAAATACACTTGGACCATTTCCGACATTTCCCTACCATTCCTTGACCTCACCATCTCTCCTGATACAATCCTGACCGACATCCACTACAAACCTACTGACTCCCACAGCTACCTGGACTACTCTTCCTCCCACCCTGCTTCCTGTAAGGACTCCATCCCCTATTCCCAATTCCTTCGTCTACGCCGCATCTGCTCCCAGGATGAGGTGTTCCACACCAGGTCATCACAAATGGCCTCATTCTTCAGAGAACGGGGATTCCCCTCCCCCACTATTGATGAGGCTCGCACCAGGGTCTCCTCCATACCCCGCAACACTGCCCTCTCTCCCCATTCCCCCACTCGCAAACAGGGCAGAGTCCCCCTGATCCTCACCTTTCACCCTACCAGCCGGCAGATACAACAGATAGTCCTCCGCCAGTTTCGCCACCTCCAACGTGACCCCTCCACCCGCCACATCTTCCCATCTCCCCCCCTGTCTGCCTTCCGCAAAGACCGCTCCCTCCGCAACTCCCTTGTCAATTCTTCCCTCCCCTCCCGCTCTACTCCTTCCCCGGGCACTTTCCCTTGCAACCGCAAGAAATGCAACACTTGTCCCTTCACCTCCCCCCTCCACTCCTTTCAGGGACCCAAGCAGTCCTTCCAGGTCCGACAGAGGTTCACCTGCACCTCCTCCAACCTCATCTACTGCATCCGCTGCTCCAGATGCCAGATGATCTATATCGGTGAGACCAAGCGGAAGCTTGGCGATCGTTTCGCCGAACACCTCCGCTCGGTCCGCAAAAACCAACCCGACCTCCCGGTCGCTCAGCACTTCAACTCCCCCTCCCATTCCGTATCCGACCTCTCGGTCCTGGGCCTCCTCCATGGCCAGAGTGAGCAACACTGCAAGTTGGAGGAACAGCACCTCACCTCCGCTTGGGGAGTCTGCATCCTTTGGGCTTGAACATTGAATTTTCTCAATTCTGTTAACCCTTGCTGTCTCCTCCCCTTCCCACCTCTCCCTCAGCCCTCGGGCCCTGGCACTTCCCTCTATCTCTCCCTCCCCCAACCTAGTCGCACTAGCTTCTCATTTTCACACCACAAACAGCTTACAATGGCTTGTTCCCTTTATCATCGATACTTTTTTGCATATCTTTCATTCATTGTTCTTTATCTCTCCACATCACCGCCTATATCTCTCGTTTCCCTGATCCCTGACCAGTCTGAAGAAGGTCTCGACCCGAAACGTCGCCTATCTCCTTTGCTCCTTAGATGCTGCTGCACCCGCTGAGTTTCTCCAGCTTTTTGTGTACCCTGTTTTTTAATTTCACCGCGTGATTAGATGCTCTAACGTCCACAGTTTTATTTGCTTTCTAACATTTTTCAGATAATATTGATGGAGGACTTTAAATCATATGTGTATGTAAAACAAGTAGGCAGAGCATCATTTAAGAACTGATATGGTTTATTCCATCCTCGTGCCCAATACAAATATTTTGATGGATATTAAAGCATGTTTTCATGCTCTGTTTCGAAAGGGCAGCGGCAGGTTTTGTACAGATGAAGGTTCAATGTTCCATTTAATCCTGGCACATCTGTTCTCCAACTTTTACCCCATCCCTTGAAACCCATACCTAACATTGCTCCATATATAAACCATTATAGATGGTTATGGCACCAGAATTTTGTTTATTCTATTTCCTCAGTTTCTTTTTGTGATGATGCCAAGTCCTTACTCCTCAGTTCAGATGGTAGACTGTTTTCCTTTCATTTAGAATTCAACAGTCAGTACCATATTGATGGTGATTAAGCATCCCTGAGGACAGTTGTTAAGGCTACTATTATCTATTCAGATAATTCTTGTCCATTATCTATCGAACACACTGCATGGATTTTCATTCTTGTGGCAAGCTATTTTCAGGGTGTACGTTTATAAATATTTTGTCTGAACTGGGTGAATGATGCGGCCATTGTGTTGAATCTTTTTCTCAATAATTGTACAATAGGAGTGGGAAACGTACAACATCCAAAATATTGACTTATTATGGTTATTAATATTACCAAGGTCATCACCACTCTGAACTCTGCATTGAACACACAGCCCCCATTGCCAATATTTTGTACTGCCACATCACTATACTGTGAAATATTGCACATTATGACTTGACAACATTTTCTTGCCATTTTTGTTATTCGTTATTATTTATTTGATACTTTGGAGCTCCGCTCGGGCAGTGCACCTGAAATATCGTAGTATGTATTTACAATGACAATAAAGCGTATTATTAAATTCTGTTTCACTGCCAGTTGTGGCCATGAAGCAGAATTCTTGGCTCCATTTTAAAGTACAAGGAGGACTTGATGGGTGCTTCCAACATAATATCATTTTAACATGACAGGCTTTCTTTGTGGTGTTCCTGGTAATTGAGCGCGACAGAGAAATGCGGTTGATTTTTGTCGAGATTACATGTCCGTGCTTGGCTTGGTGGGAGGGGTTGAAAGGGTTACATAAAATGTCATCAACCATAATAAATTTATTCGTCCAATAAATGAGACAGTTATTTCAATAGCAGTTAAGATAAACAATGACATTTTAATTTGAGTGTTTGAATTTTACTTTTCAGCCCCCAATCATTTTAATTTATTAGTGACAGAAAATATATGAATGGGTGCATATTTAGCAGGCAGGTGTTATTAGTATCAAGATGGAATGACCAAAGTCACACACAACCTACTCTGATTTTCCACCCCTAAATAAAATCCAGTACAAAATTTTTTTCCAAATTGCCTTCAGAAGTCACCTAATTAGTAAATAGAGTCCACTTGTGTATAATCTAATCTCAGTATAAATACAGCTGTTCTGTGAAGGCCTTAGAGGTTTTTTAGAGAACATTAGTGAACAAACATCATCATGAAGCCAAAGGAACACACCAGATGGGTCAGGGATAACGTTGTGGAGAAGTTTAAAGCAGGGTTAGGTTATAAAAAAATATCCCAAGCTTTGAACATCTCACGGAGCACTGTTCAATCTATCATCCGAAAATGGAAAGAGTATGGCACAACTGCAAACCTACCAAGACATGGCCGTCCACCTAAACTGACAGGCCGGGCAAGGAGAGCATTGATCAGAGAAGCAGCCAAGAGGCCCATGGTAACTCTGGAGGAGCTGCAGAGATCCACAGCCCAGGTGGGAGAATCTGTCCACAGGACAACTATTAGTCGTGCACTCCACAAATCGGGCCTTTATGGAAGAGTGACAAGAAGAAAGCCATTGTTGAAACAAAGCCATAAGAAGTCCCGTTTGCAGTTTGCCACAAGCCATGTGGGGGACACAGCAAACATGTGGAGGAATGCTCTGGTCTGATGGGACCAAAATTGAAGTTTTTGGCCTAAATGCAAAATGCTATGTGTGGCGAAAAAATAAAAACACTGCACATCACCCTGAACACAGCATCCCCACTGTGAAACATGGTGGTGGCAGCATCATGCTGTGGGGATGCTTTTCTTCAGCAGGGACAGGGAAGCTGGTCAGGGTTGATGGGAAGATGGATGGAGCCAAATACAGGGCAATCTTGGAAGAAAATCTGTTAGAGTCTGCAAAAGACTTGAGACTGGGGCGGAGGTTCACCTTCCAGCAGGACAACGACCCTAAACATACAGCCAGAGCTACAATGGAATGGTTTAGATCAAAGCATATTCATGTGTTAGAATGACCCAGTCAAAGTCCAGACCTAAATCCAATTGAGAATCTCTGGCAAGACTTGAAAATTGCTGTTCACAGACGCTCTCCATCCAATCTGACTGAGCTTGAGCTATTTTGAAAAGAAGAATGGGCAAAGATTTCAGTCTCTAGATGTGCAAAGCTGGTAGAGACATACCCCAAAAGACTTGCAGCTGTAATTACAGCGAAAGGTGGTTCTACAAAGTATTGACTCGGGGGCAGAATACTTTTGCACGCCACACTTTTCAGTTTTTTATTTGTAATAAAATTTGGAAACCATGTTTCATTTTCTTCCACTTCACAATTATGCACCACTTTGTGTTGGTCTATCACATAAGATCCCAATAAAATACATTTACGTTTGTGGTTGTAATGTGACAAAATGTGGAAAAGTTCAAGGGGTATGAAAACTTTTGCAAGCCACTGTGTATGTGGCCAATCAAACCTTCCATCTATAGATTTGTGGAATTATATTTCCAAAGGACAAAGAGGAAGAAAAGCTTTTGCGTATGAAACCAACTCACCAACAACCTAAATGTTGTCTGCTAAAGGCACTTCAGGTTTTAAATAAGATCTCAAGTCACTTTTAGCATAAAATGTAATGGAACATTTGTTCCCATCTACTGAAAGTATTAAGATAAAAAATGCATTTACAGTCCCCTCCATTGTGTTTGGGACCAAGACCCATCATTCATTTATTTCCCTCAATACTTCACAATTTAAGATTTGTAATAGAAAAAAAAACACATGCGGTTTTCATCCCATCATCTAATTCATTAATATATATTGTAAACAGTTGCGGCCCCAGCACCGAGCCTTGCGGCACTCCACTCGCCACTGCCTGCCATTCTGACAGGGACCCGTTTGTTCCTACACTTTGTTTCCTGTCTGCCCACCAATTCTCTATCCATATCAATAACCTATCCCCCAATGCCATGTGCTCTAATTCTGCCCACTAATCTGTGTGGGACCTTATCAAAAGCTTTCTGAAAGTCCAGGTGCACTACATCCACTGGCTCTCCATCCATTTTACTTGTCACATCCTCAAAAAATTCCAGAAGATTAGTCAAGTATTCCCCTTCATGAATCCATGCTGACTTGGACCAATCATTTTACTGCTATCCAAATGCACTATTATTATTTATTTAATAATTGACTCCAGCATCTTCCCCACCACCGATGTCAGACTAAGTGGTCTATCATTCCCTGTTTTCTCTCTCGCTCCTTTCTTGAAAGGTAGGATAACATTAGTTACCCTCCAATCCACAGGAACTGATCCTGAAGCAATAGAACATTGGAAAATGATCACCAATGCATCCACGATTTCTAGAACCACCTCCTTGAGTACCCTGGGATGCAGACCATCAGGCCCTGAGGATTTTTCAGCCTTCAGTCCCATCAGTCTACTCAGTACTATTTCTTGCCTAATGCTAATTTATTTCAATTCCTCTGTCTCCCTAGATCCTCTGTCCTTCAGTACATCTGGGAGATTGTTGTGTCTTCCTTAGTGAAGACAGCACCAAAGTACCTGTTCAACACTTCTGCTATTACCTTGTTCCCCATAATAACTTCACCTGTTTCTGCCTTCAAGGGACCCACATTTGTCTTTACTAATCTTTTTCTCTTAACATACCTAAAGAAGCTTTTACTATCCTTCTTTATATTCTTGGCCAGCTTACCCTCGTACTTCTATCTTTTCACCCCGTATTGCCCTTTTTGTTACGTTCTGTTGTCCTTTGAAACTTTCCCAATCCTCTGGCTTCCCTCTACCCTTTGCTATGTTATACACCTTTTCTTTTAGTATTATTCCATCCCTAACTTCCCTTGTCAGCCACAGTTGCCTCTTACTCCCCTTAGAATCTTTCTTCCTCTTTAGAATTAAATGATCCTGCATCTTCTGGATTATGCCCAGAAATTCCAGCCATTGCAATTGGGGGCGTGATAGCCGGCTGCCCGAAGACAGTGTGTTCGTTATTTCAACTTTTTTTTTTTTTGGTATGTCCGAGTGTTTGATTTGGTGTTTCTCGGTGTGTCTTTGGTGGGGGACGGGACCGTTTTTTAGTCACTTCCTCGACGGAGAGGCGACTTTTTCCATGTCGCTTCTCCGCCTCCCCTCTCACGGCCTAACAGCTTGGATTGGAGCGGGTTTTCCTGGAGTTGGGCTTAGAGCTTCAGCAGCGGGCGCAGCGTGGGCTTTTCCATCGCGGAGCGGGCGAACCCTTGCCGGGGCCGCCAGAGAGGAGTGTTCCGATCGCTGGCCTGGTGACTTCATGGGGCTGTGGTCTGCGGAGCTTCTAGCCGCGGGCATGGCATGGACTTACCATCCGGAGTCTGGGATCCCTTGCCGGGGATCGCCGTAGAAGAGCTCCGACTGCCGGCCTGTGGTCTATAACATCTTGAAGCCGCTGTCTTCAAGCCCCAGAGTGTGTTCGACTGTCCTGACGTCGGAGTTTCAATCATCCCAGCGAGAGGCCCTGTACACCTGGCCATCCACAGCGGCGACTATGGAAGGTTTATGGCCCCGGCCACGGATGAACAAAGGAGGAGGACTGACTGAATTTTGTTGCCTTCCACCACAGTGAAGAATGCTGTGGTGGATGTTAGTGTTGAATTTTTATTGTGTATTGTGTCTTTTATCCAACTGTATCGCTGCATGGCAAATTCATTTCACTGTACCCTGGTTGGTGTATATCCTGCTTCTTCTTGCGCATGAAACATGAACCAAAGGAATAGTTAGAACAGCCAGGTTGTTGGTGCATGTGACGAATAAATTTGACTTTGACACCCTCATTCCTGCTGGGATCCTTTTCCAGTCGACCTTGGCCGGCTCCTCTCTCGTGCCTTCATAGTCCCCTTTGTTCAACTGCAACACTGACACTTCTGATTTAACCTTCTCATTCTCAAATTGCAGATTAAAATTTATATTATGGTCAATACCTCCTACCGGTTCCTTTACCTTGAGTTCCCTTATTAAATCTGGTTCATTAGACAACACTAAATCCAGAATTGCCTTCTCTCTGGGAGGCTCCAGTACAAGCTGCTCTAAGATTCCATCTTGGAGGCACTCTACAAACTCCCTTCCTTGGGGTCCAGAACCAACATGATTTTGTCAGTCTACCTGCATATTGAAATCTCCCATAACCACAGTGTACCATTGTTACATGCCAATTTTAACTCCTGCAATTTGCACCCTATTTCCTGACCTGTTTTGAGGCCTGTAGGTAACTCCCATTAATGTCTTCTTACCATTACAATTCCTCAATTCTATCCACAGCGACAGTCCCTATGTCACCCCTCGCAAGAGACAGTCAAAAGTCACCTAAGTGGGACAAGCTCATAACCTTTTTCCTCTTCCCTCTAGTTTCGAACATGACTGCTAATGGAAAAAGTTTCATATGATCTACCCTATCCATGCCTCTTATAAGTTTGTATACCTATATCATGTTCTCACTCAGCCTGGTCTGCTTGATGGAAAACAAATATAGTCTGTCCAATCTCTCCTCCTGCCTAAAAAGCACCATTCCAGGAAGCAACCAGCTGAATCTCCCCTGCCCTCTGAAGTTCAATAACGGCTTTTCTGTTGTGTGGTAAATAGAACTGTACACAATACCACAGGCTACGGCTTATCCAATGTTTTATAAAGTTGTACTGTGACCTCCCCATGTTTGTATTTGCTTTGGCTAATAAAATCAAGTAATCTGTACACGTTCTTCGCTATCTTATTGACATATGCTGCCCTCTGCAGGGGCCTTTGGACATGTACATCGAGGTCCCTCTATTCCCCAATATATGCAACTCCTGCATTACAGTCGTTTAAGTACCAGAAATATGTCCTTAAAGAATTCACAACTCAATACCCAAAAATTTGAGAGGGAATAGAATTCACTCAGAGAGAATGTATGTGGGGACAAAAAGAAAATAAAAACATTGTTTTCAACATGTGTTTTGATGCAAGCCCAAAATGACACAGCTTTGCGTGACAATTGCGATATGAACTGTTTTCTCGGAATGCATCACCATCCAGCGTCTAACCCGCTGCATGATGCGGAGGTTCATCTGCACTCTGCAAATCCTTGCAATTCTTTTCTATTTCCTTACTTTATTAGTCCTCCCAAAGTGCATTAAAAAGAAATGAAGACAATTGAATTTCCTAACCACATTCCATACACATTGCTTTCCTCGAGAGTAAAACTAAGCCCCTCGCTAACTTCTGCATTGGTCTGTATTATTAAGTTATTTCAAAATCTTTTTTTTTTTTAAGTGTTTACCTTTCCAGATTTTGTATCTCGCCCTACCCATTCCAATAGTTTGTACTTCCCCCTCACCAGTACCTCCTCCCCAATTGCACTCGGACTCTTTTCTGACTACTCTACATTCGAATAGGTACATGGATAGGAAAGGTCTAGCGGGATATTGGGCATATCAGTTGGCATGGACAAATTGGGCCAAAGGACCCATTTCCCTCCAATTCATGAACTTCCTTGGAAAATATTCTTTCCATCTACACGGGTTTATAATATGCATCAGTGATGTTGAACTTTCCTCCAAGCACCACTCACAAAATCAGGTTGTATGTTATGCATTACTTCCTTTATCTTTCAAAGCTATCAAAGTGACACCGCATGCTACCTGGTCTCTTTGGTTTCTTGGACTATTCTGCTGCATTTGCAAAGCAAAGTGGCAGAGTTAGTTCCATGTACTGACGCATGTGCCAGTTTTATTTTTCAGATTCCCACTTTTGCAACAACGCCTTTATAATTTGCTTTGATCAGATGTAGGCCGCTGACCAACATTAATTTTCAGATCTGTGTCAGTGAGGGGCTGTAACTGTCCTCTTTAACAAGGGTGATTCTCAATGTCTTGTTGGCCATCTAGTGACTGACTGAAGTACAGTGAAGCAAATTTTTGCATTCATCTGAGTGTAAGCCGTCCATGGCTTCATCCATAAGCAAAGATTTTACAAAATATCTCGGGAGCAAAACATGGGAAAACTATTTGGTCAAGCAAGGCAGGCTTAATTTTTCTACATGGATGTAGAGTTCTGTTTTGTGTATTTTGCCTCATCAAAATAAGCAGACGAGGGAAGTTGACATCAAATAAATTGGGAGCAGTATTTGCTGCCCTTTTTATCTGTTGCCATTTCTTTTCTGAACAGTAGAAACATGAAGGCTGGTTTCGCCCAATTTGTAAGGTCAAATTGGCGATCGGAGAACTTTGTAAATGGAATATTCAGGGAGGCGATACAGTGAAATTCTAGAAAAATCTATATACTTATAAAGCTCTGATCTTGGATGTGGATGTATTTGTGTAGGGTACACAAAAAGCTGGAGAAACTCAGCGGGTGCAGCAGCATCTAAGGAGCGAAGGAGATGGGCGACGTTTCGGGTCGAGACCCTTCTTCAGACTGTGTATTTGTGTATGTGTCTTGTTAATCTGTGATTCACATCTCCTCAAACACGACGCGCTAACGGTGAAATTTTTACATATTCGAGAGATTTACCTCATGATCTCGAAAATCGCCTCATCTGAAAATTTGATTCATTATTTCCCGAGTTTATTATTAATTTTTTTCACAAATCTGAGATTTTTTAAAGCTAACGAGCTGATGACGTCACAATGGTTCTGCTCCTTGCGGCCAGCTGCGCAGTTTGCAAAGCGCAGCCTGCTGGGCACTGTTTTTGCACGAGCTGCGAGTTATGTTAACACTCCCTCCCCAACTCGGTCATTTTGTCGCCTCCCGCTCGCAGTCAACTCGCACTCAGCCGGCCGGCCCAGCTGCCCTCCCCCAGGACTCTGTATTGAAGCCCCGCCCCGCACCCAGCATTGGGGTGACGGGACCTAATGGGTCCTCCTTGGTCTAGTTACTATTAAAAGGACATGGTATAAAATGTCTTGGTAGGCTGAAAAGTGGATAAATAACAGGATCTGATAAGATAAATCCCATGCAGCTACGGGAGAGGATTGCTGTGGTTCTAACAGAAATGTTCAAATCCTCTCAAGCCACAGGGTCAGTACCTCATGACTGGAGGGTAGGGAATGCAACACCTCAGTAGTTGGGAAATTATTTGGAAAATGGGGGGGATCAGTACAGTATGAATGTGGGGGGGGGGGGGGGGGGTGTCAGTACAGTGTGGATCGGAGGGTCAGTACAGGATGAATGGGGATCACTACAAATCACCCCCATCTCAAAGATCCTATAGCTATAGGATCTTTGGTGCAGCTGCTTCAGACGGCGGGAGGAGGCCTCCCCCTCCCTCCATCCTCCCTGCCTCGGAGTGCAGCAGGGTTTGTTCTGAAAGCGCCATTGGCAGAGTGGCAGGCAGCGGCCACTATCAGGGTGGGCGGGGTCCGGGAAGAGATGGAGCCACTGTGTGGGGCCCATCATTCGCTCCGACCCTTCGTCACCACGCACTTAATATCTTTGCCCCGCACTACAGCCGTAGCCGACACACAACGTCATGTTCCTTTTCTCCAGATACGCTGCCTGACCTGCTGAGTTACTCCATTTTTTGTGTGTCTATCTTCAGTATAAACCAGTATCTGTAGTGCCAAACCGGGCCAAATGACTCGCCGTTTAGGTTGCCCGGCCGCACTTTGGGTGGTCATTGCCACCCGGGCAACCGTTAATTTCAAGCCCTGCATTTAGAAACAAGTAAGCATGGATTTGAAGGAAAGTTGTATCTTTACTACATTGAAAATTATGTTGGGAGTACATTTGTTCCTGTCTATTTTCAATGTTGATAACTTCTCACATGGCAGATTGATCAGTGCCAAAGCTCAAGCACATTGGAAAAACTGCACCAGGTGGCAAAAGCAAAATGTAATGCTTGACTGGAGATTGTGTGAAGTTCAGCACTGCTTTCAGTACTGGATCCTTTGACATTTGTGATGTAGATATGGGTGGTGGAGCATTACAGCAAGTTGAGCACCAATCCTAGACGTTCAATCCTGACTCCTAGTGCTGTTTCTATGGATGTGCACGTTCTTCCTGTGACTGCATTGGTTTCCTCCTCGTGCTCGGATTTTCTCCCTTAAGAGTTGGTGGTTTATAATTGGACATTGTAAATTGCCGCAGTGTGAATCTTTGGGGATGGGCATATAATCTGAATGTAGGGTGATTCGATTTCAATTTGTAGATACAGCATGGAAACATAGGCCCTTCAGCCATGCTGACCATCAATAACTGATACACATTACTTCCATGTGACCCAATTTTCTTACCCTCTCCCCACACACTAGGGCAATGTACAGAGAGATCAATTAGCCTACAAATCCACACACCTTTGGGATTTTGGAGGAAACCGGAGCACCCGGAGGAAACCCTAGTGGTCACAGGGAGAATGTGCAAACTCTACACAGACAGCACCTGAGGTCAGGATCAAACCCAGGTCTGGCACTGAGGCAGTGGCTCTGCCAGCTATGCCGTCACTAATTGTGTGAAAATTAATGGTCGACGTGGGCCACAGGGCCTATTTCTTATAAATGTAGGGGGCCACAATTAAATTTGCTGATAATGCTAAAATGTTCTAAATGGGAGACTGATGTAAGCACAAAAATGGCAAGCTGAAATTAATCCAGTTAAATGTGGCACAGCAATATAGGAACAATAGGTGATTAAGGTGACACACAGAACACTAGACTTTATTAGCTGAACGTAGAATTAATGAGAAGAAACATAATGGCAGAACAATTTTAAAGATGGAAAACCCATGACTTTTCTTTGGTTGTGGTCACCAAGCTACATGTTGGGGAAAGCATCCTGAAAGAGTATGGAGAACATTTTTTAGAATGTTTTAATTGTTGCGAATTGTAGCTATGGGGAGCAATTGCCGAGGATACAGATGTTTTATTAGGAACAAGGAGACAGGAAAGATCTGAGGCATTTAAAATTGGAAAGCCGACATAGTACGCACAGGGAGGTCACCAACTATAAAGCTCAATATGTTTAATTGAACTTCTTCCCTTCAGTCTACTAGAGTCATGGGATCTAAAAGTTATGGGTCCTCAAGTGCTCATCTTAGTACATATACTCATCTTCTGCTCACTATTAAATTTTAATAGCAAACAAAGTAATGATACTTTGAATATGTGTAAACCAACAGTACATTAAATAGATTACTTGTATCTTTTGAACATTTATGTTACCACTTTAATAAACAGTTTATGGGTTTTCTAGTCTATTTATCCTTAGTTAATGACTTTGGTTAAAGCGATAAAATAGGCTGTAAAATCTTGAAAATCAATAACATTGACACGCTGAGTAAGCCTGGTCCACGTGTTTATTGATGTAATGAAACAATACAGTTAGTGTTAGATCCAACCACAAATAGCAAAAGATGACTGAGTAAAAACAATCCAAGCTGTACGGTACAATTTCACGCGCAAAATTTGGGATCACTTCATTCAAGAACTGTGCAAGGCCAGGAAGTGGCAGGGGTAGGAGTGTGGTGTTGGAGGAAATGGGAATAAAGAACTTATAACCTACATGATACTTAATTAGGAGTTAAGTGACAGTGCTTTAGAATCAAGACAGACAGGGTTACCAAACAAGCTCTTCTAATACAATGGATTTGTTACATTTACACTCTTTACTACCTACACAAAGCAGCATAATTTTGACTTGTTGCTATGATATTAGAGCATGAACTTACAACTACAGTAGGAATTACGTGCGCTGGCGAACAAGTGACTAATCAATAATATTAAACTGCACATTAAAAATAGACATTGCCCATATTTATGTTGCCAACATTCGATTTCCAACAAACAGTTGCTTAAGAGGAAGTCGGGTCCTCATCTGTTCAGTATAAGCCATTCTAGATTAGAAATGACATGTACAAAGTGATTATTTGTATATGCATTCCATGCCTAACCTTCATTTTTAACTAAATAATAACTAAAAAATATTAGTTGGAGCTCCCCTTTTTAAAAAACTACAAATATAACTGCAAAACATATTGCAGAAAGAACTGGTTTTAAGAAAATATATTTTGTGCAATTGTGGCTATAATTAACGGCTGGCAAAGCAACAGATAAAAATCCTACAGTGAATCATATAGACATGATCTTGCCTCTCTGGGTGAAAGAATGTTCATGAAAAAAAGCTGCTACATTCCCTTTTAATATTTATTCAATGTCTCAGAGTGATAACTATTAAATTCAAGCATTAGATGCAAATTTCAGTACTCAATTAAAATAGACCACCAAAATATGTTTACTTATAAGATGTGTCATTGTCATACATTCCACCTTCCTGATGGATCCCAAGCATGTCCATATGCCTTAAAGCATCAAGTATCCATAAGATATTTCAAACCGAGTTACAGACTTGGACTGACAATGCAAATAAAGAGCAGATTATGGGCGAGGTCAGTGGAGGAGTACCGCTAACTGAAAAGCTGCAGTACTGTAGCCAGGCTTTTATAATAATCAGATTTAGAAAATATAAATAGACTGCTTTGGGTGCTGGGGCTTTGCCATTGTTCATTATTTTGTTCGGGTCTGTGACCTTAATTGACATGATCCAATGCTCTAAGAACATCTTCACCCTGAAGCAGGGTTCTGTTGCCTTGAATAGGTGCATTCACTTCACAGTCATAGTTGGTGAGTGTTGGCAAGCTATTGTCCTCTGCTGAATGAGCCAGAAGCCTGGCTACTATATCTGAAAGTAAAAGATTAATGTGAAAATAAGAAAACATTACATCAATTTAAAAAAAAAAAAATTTGTTCAGAAAGCAAAGCAATGAGATGTAATATTCTAATTGGCCATAATTTATTTGCTTTACATAACAGCAATGTGGCAAATTCAAAAACAAATTAACATTGAAATTAAATTAAATTGCCTACATGCCATTATGTCCATCTTGGGGTAATTGGCCCTGCTGTAATAGAACATTAAAGTAAAAACAAAATCCCACATGATCCTGAGTGTCTTTTATGCCAGTAAACTGAACTGTTTTGAATGTAATCAATGAAACAACCTAGAACACTCTAGGGGAAATATTAATTACATTTAATGAAGACATTTCTTCTCCTTATTTTGTTCCCATGTGACTTATCCCTTACTGCTTCTTATTCTGGACTCTTAGCTAGGGCATCTTCCCCACACAAGAGAATTTAATACAGGTAATTCTGCTATAATGCATGTTTAATGACGCAAATTTGATATCACACGATTGTTAACTGAGGGAACACTTTGTATTACGTGGTTCTAATTGGTTATAATGCAATTTCAATTGGGAACCAGAGAACCACTTGTTACTTTGGAAATCAGAAAGCAGAAAAAAACGGCCTTTTCCCCATTGACACTATTTTTATAACGCAATTTTCTATAACCAGGTTTCTTAGGAACACAACTATCATATTATAGCCAAACTACTTGTATTTTTCACCGAGCTTAACTGTTATTAAATTCTAGGAATACTGGCTTTAACTACTTTCTCAATAGTGACAGTGTGCTAAATCTTTGCGCTGCACTATTTAAAGTAAAAGACTGAAAAAGTATCAGAGGAGGGGGTGGTCCAATTTATCCCTTTCCACCCAGAACACCCCCTCCTCTGGTACTTCCCCTGCAACCGCAGGAAATGCTACACCTGTCGCTTTACCTCCCCCCATCGACTCCATCCAAGGACCCAAACAGTCTTTCCAGGTGAGGCAGAGGTTCACCTGCACCTCCTCCAACCTCATCTACTGCATCCGCTGTCACCTTCTCTGCATCGGCGAGACCAAGTGTAGGCTCGGCGACCGCTTCGCCCAACACCTCCGCTCAGTCCGTACTAAACAACCTGATCTCCCGGTTGCCCAGCACTTCAACTCCCCTCCCATTCTGAATCTGACCTTTCAGTCCTGGGCTTCCTCCATTGCAGAGTGATGCCCAGTGTCAATTGGAGGAACAACACCTCATATTTTGCTTGGGTTGTTTACACCCCAGCGGTATGAACATTGACCTCTAATTTCAGGCAGTCCTTGCTTTCTCAGCTCTCCCACATAGCCTACTGTCTCCGCTTCTTCCTTTCTTTATTCCCGTGCCCCCCCAACCAATATCAGTCTGAAGAAGGGTCTCAACCTGAAACGTCGCCTATTCCTTTTCTCCATAGATGCTGCCTCACTTGCTGAGTTTCTCTAGCATTTTTGTCTACTTTCATTTACATGACATTGCTGTGTCCCAAACATTATGGTGCCCTGAAATGGGGGGGGGGGGGGGGGGAACTATGTATAAGCACTGCTATAATTTCTACTTGGTGAAACTAAAAAGTGTAAAAATTGCCTTTATTAAAATCTGACAATGTGCACTTTAACCACATGTGATTTTTGCTATTACAAATCTCAAATTGTGGAGTACAGAGGCAAATAAATAAATGATGGATCTTTGTCCCAAACATTATAGAGGGCACTGTTTATTTACAATATTTGCTGTTGTATTTGAAATCCTCATCAATAAATGCCAAAATACCACTCGTCTACCTGCCATCTGCACCTGTAAGTAAGCTTTCACTGGTTTGTGTGTAAGGACAAGTAGTTGCATTGAAACGTCACCATTTCCCAGCTTATGCAAGTGGGATAATCTTTCTTCCACACTGTTGCCCCGCTCAGAGGTTGTCTATATCCCCTTACAGCTTCTATGTATCCTTGTCATTTCTCACATTCCAACTTGTATTTCCAGGTTTGATGTGAAAATAAATCTATTCCAAGGAAATAGATTAATAGTTGAGGTCCAAGGACCAATCCCTGATGTACCCCACTAATCAAAGAAGCCTGTAACTTTGATGTTTATTTTGTTGTTTTTTGTTCTTTATGAAGACAAACATTTGTTTACTTCCCAATTCTACAATAAAAATTCTCTCATCTATATGTGGAGGATTGTTTTTTTTTGTCCTGTCTTTACAGAAAAACTGACAAGGAAAGGTTTTACTTAAATATCAACATTTACCAGTGGGTAACAACACAAGTGTCTTCTGTTCACTGCTATTAGCTTCAAATCCTTTTGCACGCTTCCAAGTGTGTGGTATACTGACTGAAGGGTTTGTGTCACTTGGGAACAATAATTCCTGTTAAAAACAAACCATTTCAAATTTATACTGCATATTCATTGGTACCCCTACATTGAGCAAAAATGCTTGATTAAAATATTATTTCAGCATGTTACCCATGCAAGTGTGTACATTTGCTACACTTCAAAGAACTTAATCTCTGCATGCAATATATAATTCTTCATAATCATGGGCAATGTGATTATGAAGAATTATATATTGCATAATACCCAGATTATGGGAATAATCTGGGATTATTCCATCCATCCCAGATCCCTCCAGCATTTCCAAAGAGTCCATTCCCACCTCGATTGCTCTTTCCAGCCACACCTGCCCTTAACTCGCACTGCTTCAGGTTAATTTGACTTCCACTCTAATGTTTGCATTCAGTTCTCATAGTTTCACCAAAGTAGAAGAGATTACATGTGCAAAACATCTTCATACGGTTTATTAGGTCAATGCTGAGCTTCCAGTTGCCTGCCACTTTAATTACTGATCTGTCTTGGGCTTGCATGCTTTGAACAGTGCTTCCAGTCATGCGAGAGTCCTCAGCACTTGGTACCGATTGTAATTGAGTTTAGATGGCAAGCCTTTCTAGTCTGCAATGGTGCTGATACAAAGCCATCAACCTGTAATATTAACAAATTTTCTTTCCACAAATGCTTCCTGAATTACTTCAAGCATTACTGAGATTGCCAGTGAGGGAAATAATTCCACGGTTCCAATTTTGCTTTTCTCACTGCTCATTTATCTCTGGATTACATCTGCTTTAGACAGATAACTAACTGTGCTCACCCTCTCTCAGCTGACATCACCACCTATGTTATATCCACCGTTCCATCTCTGTCTCCTGTCAAACATTCTCCTCCACCAATTTAATACACTTTGGTAAAAAAAAAAATCAGTTACACCTGAAATGGACACCTGGACATCCGGTGGCGCTGTAAACTGGCTGCCTCTGCCTTCAGTCTGGTATTTTTTTAATGTTTAAAGTATGTTGTTTTGTTTTATGCTGGGGGGGGGGGGAGGGAAAGGGTACGGTAAGGGGGAAACCGTCCTTCAGTCGCTTCCTAGAGAGGATGCTCGCCCCCCCACCCCCCGCGGCCTACCTACTGGATTGGCGCAGCCTTTCCTGCCGGGACCGACCGGAGCTCCAGCAGCAGCGGCGCAGCGCTGGATACATCGCAGAGCGGGCGATGCCTCACCTGGGATTGCCGTTAGGAGCTCCGGAGTGTTGGGCCTGCTGCATTGACATCGCGGAGCTGTGGTTCGTGGAGCTCCCAACACGGGTGGTGCTGAACAACATCAGAGTCCTGCGACCCTTTGTCGGGGGTCGCCAGCGTGAATCTCCGCCCGGCTCAGCCTGTGGACTGTGAAGCCGCGGACTCCGGTGGGAGGTGGCCGATTTGGAGGTCCGGGCCGCTGAGGATGTTCTCCCGTTTGACGTCGGGGTTCCGTCATTCCCGGCGAGAGGGCCTGAACATCCGGCCGCCCGTAGCAGCGGCTGCTGGGTGCTCGGGAGCCCCCGACCATGGGTGAACGTCTGGGAAGATCAGCGAGGAGGTGGACTGGACTTTGGTTCCTTCCCTCACAGTGGGGAACTTTGGTGCCGCTGTGGGGTTGTTTGTGTCGTGGTCTTCTGTGTTTTGTGCTTTTTTAAATTTCTACGACTGTAAGGAAAAGTGCATTTCGTTGTCTCTTATGAGACAATGACAAATTGAATCCAATCCAAATGTTAATTGTTTCTCTCTAAGTATTAGCATGGATTTTCATCTGTAGAAATTGACAAAAGCTTTTTGAAACCTAGGAGTTACATGACTAATGAATTATAATACATATTTGTTTTAAATTACATAATGCCGTAAAACTTTTTTTGTTTCAATGTGCCCAAGATAATCGGAGAGCATATGGACCTTAACTTTGTTTATTCCTGTTAATTTTGGTTTCAGATGTGTAAATATTTTTAAACTGCAATGCAAAATGACCCTTGCCCAAATAGTTGTAGACAAGACTATATGCGGGAATCTTGAGCAAAAAAAAAAAAATTGCTGAAAGAACTCGGCATGTCGAAACTTCTATTACTCTCTCCTCATCCCACTCTCCTCTCCACTTTTCCTAGTTACTATCTCCTCTTTTCTCTCCGACCTGTCATCCCCTCCTTACCTGGATCCACCTATCACTTGCCAGCACTTGACCCACCCCTTACCTCAACCACCACCAGCTATCTCCCGTTTATCTGATCAGTTTAAAAAGGGGTCCATTTAAAGTAATGAGTCTGTTTTAAGCACATGGCTGATTTAACTAAGCCTCAACTGCTTTTGTATATAAGGTTTCACCCCTTATCAAGAATCTACCAGCATCTGGAGAAACAAGATATTACAGATATGGTTTACAAAACCAGGCAAAGTGCTGGAGTAGACACAAAAAGCTGGAGTAACTCAGCGGGACAGGCAGCATCTCTGGAGATAAGGAATTGGTGATGTTTCAGATCGAGACCTTTCTTAAGGGTCTGAAGAAGGGGCTTGTCCCGAAACATCATCCATTCCTTCTCTCCAGAGATGCTGCCGGTCCCGCTGAGTTACTCCAGCTTTTTGTGTCTATCTTTGACTTAAACCTACATCTGCAGTTCCCTCCTACACAAAGTAATGATGTAATTCGGCCGGTCAGACAGGACCTCTGGAGAAAATGAATGGGTGACGTTGTGGGTCAGGACCCTTCAGGCGGATTGGGGGTGGGGAGCGGAGGTGTACAAAATTAGGAGAGGAAAGACAAGACAAAGCCTGATAAGTGAGAGGTTGATCCAGGTGAGAGTAATTTTTGATAGCAGATAGATGGTTAGACAAAGGCCAGATCCTTATCCCATTTGCTTTTGAATCTCTGGACCTCATCCTCTCCCACCCCATTTGGTCAAAAGTAAGGTCCTGACCAGAAAAGTCACCTGTTCATGTTCTCCAGGGCTGGTGCCTGATACAAGTTACCCCAGCAATTTTGTTGTCTTTTATCTACCAATATCAGCCCTAAATATTCCAAGACACTTTGTGTATGTAGAAAGACTATCGTTTCAAAATATGTTAATTTATCCCAATTAAATGGCAGAGGAAATAAACACCCTGCAGAAATCAGGTATTTTAATTGGGTCTCTTTGCACACTTTCAATCACAGTGAAGGACAACCTACCCATTCTAGGTAGACACAAATGCCTTCTCTCCAGATATGCTACCTGATCCCCATTTTGTGCCTAATTTTGATTTAAACCAGCATCTGCAGTTTTTTCCTATCAGGTACCAGTTGAATGAACCGTGTCCTTTGAATTGCTCCCATCCCCTAAAATTACTTACCTGAACCATGGTCTCACTAATGCCTCTTATAACTGAAGCTTAAACCAACCCCTCACATTTTAAATGTTCCATTGGAATGAATGGCTTCCCTAATTACTTGCTACACATGCATATTTCCTGCCCCCTCTGCCACCCCTCACAATTTACACAAGATGTGCCTATTAAGGATAAGGGGGAAATCTTTTAGGACCAAGATGAGAAAAACATTTTTCACACAGAGTGGTGAATCTCTGGAATTCTCTGCCACAGAAGGTAGTTGAGGCCACTTCATTGGCCATATTTAAGAGGGAGTTAGATGTAGCCCTTGTGGCTAAAGGGATCAGGGGGTATGGAGAGAAGGCAGGTACAGGATACTGAATTGGATGATCAGCCATGATCATGTTGAATGGCAGTGCAGGCTCGAAGGGCTGTATGGCCTACTCCTGCACCTAGTATCTATGTTTCTATCCCTGTCAAATTGGAGAATTTTCACATGTTCTGTCAGATTTTTGTCAGTCTCTAAACAAATCCATACACCTTCACAGATTTTTATATCTTGTTCGCAACACTTTTCTGCTTTGCTCTGTACCACCTATGCATTCATCCATGCCATTTAGACAAATTGTAAGAAACTGAAGTCAAGCACCATCGGTCACCACCTGGAAAAATACTTATGTCTACTCTGTTAGCAGGCTATCTTCTATCCAAGTCAATATGTTTGCTCCTATGCCAATAGCATTTATTTTCTAAACTAATCTTTGATGTAGCACCTGAACGTAGCTTCTGGAAATGTAAGAGTACAGCCATTGATTCACTACAGCAGGGTACTTCTAGGAACTCCATAAATTAATCAGACGTCATTTAACCTTCACAAAGCATTGTTGACTTTACTTGATTACCTTTCTGAAAAAGTTAACTAACCACTAATCCAGAGGATTTTTTTGAAATTATCATAGCTTTAACAAATCTTTAAGGATAAAATCCATTAGTTCAGTGATCTGATAGCATTAAGGTCCTGTCCCACTTACGTGTCCTTGGCAAATAAATTACGCAACCTCGTCATCGCGTTGAGGCTCACGGGCATCGGTCCCACTGAGAAGCACGGAGGGATATGGAGTTGTGCGCGACGCTCTGAAATTTTGTAGCGAACAAAATCTTTGCGCGCCACCGGCCTGTTGCGTAACTGGGACAGGCCCAAGACCCTGGCGTGACGCAACGTCACACCTCCAACAGCAGCAGAAGCAGGCAATCGATCGGCGAACTCGTCCTGGGGCTCATGGCCGTTGCAGATCCGGATCCGCCCCCACTTCTGCTCCCAGAGCGGGGCCAATAAAATTGAAGATGGACACAAAATGCTGGAGTAACTCAGCTGAACCGGCAACATCTCTGGAGAGGAGCAATGGATGACTTTCTGGTCAAGACCCATCTTTCAGACTGAAGAAGGGTCTCGACCCGAAACATTGCCCATTGCTTCTCTCCAGAGATGCTGCCGGGCCCGCTGAGTTACTCCTGCATTTTGTGTCCATCTTCAAATGACGTCACACGCTCCAGATGGCTGCGGATGCATGAAGTCGCGCGGGACCACAAGGTTGCGTAATTAGCGTGCCAAGGACACGTAAGTGGGACAGGCTTTAGGCTCAATAATTTGCTCAGTACCTTTTCCAATATGATTAATTTTCCGTTCCACACTCCCTTCTAATCCCTAAATAAGAGATCCCTAAAGACTGATGCAAAATACCTGCAACTCGTCATCCATCTACTTGTTTTTCAATATCCCCAACACCCTTGTAACTTCAACCCCTTCTAGTTATTGCATAGAATCATACCATATTTATTCTTTTGTGCTGAAATCAAAATAATTAAGCAGAATTACTAAGAAGAAAATGATAAAACTACACCTACAATTCCAACTGCTTGGAACAGGGAAGCTGCATTTTCCAACTTTCGTTTCTTGGGTGAATTGTGCAAAACCACTGTCTGAGGGCTCGGGTCTTCTGTTTGAGCTCTTTCTTTTGCAGATCTTGAAGCAAACGAAATAGTTTTAGTGCAATTACATTATTAAACATCTATCAATATCAGGCTTTTGAAATCCTCGAGTGCTTGCTGCACTTTCTTTGAATAGTCCACTATGATCTGTTCTACATAAGTTCATAAATTATAGGAGCAGAATTAGGCCATTCGGCTCATCAAGTCTACTCCGCATTTAATCATAGCTTATCTATCTTTCCCTCTCAACCCCACTCTCCTGCTTTCTCCCTGTAACCCTTAACACCCTTATTAATCAAGAATATGTCGATCTCCACCTTAAAAAAATATCCATTAACTTCCTCCACAGCCGTCTGTGGCAATGAATTCCAGATTCACCACCCTCTGACTAAATAAATTTGTCCTTATTTCCTTTCTAAAGGAACATCCTTTTATTCTGAGGGTTTGGGACATTACCCATCCTATGCTTTACTACATCAACAAGACATTTTTTTCCTTTTCCTTTGTTAAATTTGCAGTAAGGGTCCCATGCTTAGCAGAAGCCAAATTTTATTGAATGAGGAAACATTAAGGATGGGCCAGGAAGACTTGCCATCGGACAACACATAGGCGTCTTGGTTAAATATCTGCAGACATAGGCAATTCATGAATGTACAATTCAGTTTTCAATTAACCACATCAGTGGCTTAAATGTAATGAATTGTAAGGAACTGGTAGACAATTTTACAAGTTTAGTACATAAAAAAAATTCTGAAAGCAGCACAATAGAACAAAACAATTTAATATTAAGAGAAAACTGTTTTTGGGGGTCAGGATGGAGAAAAGTACTACAGCGGAAAAATTATGCAGTTTCTTGCCCAGTGCTGTAAAGTGAAGTACACAAGAAGTCTGGTATTTTCTGTGTTTTATATCCCTCCCTTTTGCATGTGCTTTGAGGCTGAATGCCTAAGCGGATATCTTTCCTGACTAGTGATCAGAGACCTGAACTAAGAGGTTTTTATTGTAATACTATCTGAGTGTTTCAACTTGTGCTAACGAATGACACAAATAACACAATAAAGATATTATTTGTTAATATATTTTACTCACTATTTGATTAATTGGCGTGAATAGTGCAGATGAATTTAAATGGATGCACGTAAAGGAGAATGAATGTAAAATCCAATCATGGACTGGTTGAATAACCTTATTTGTTCTAGAAATTTTGTGTAATTCCCTCACTATTTACTTGCTGGTGTACATGCATGACAGGGGTCTGATATAATGGTGCCAAAAATTGGGATCACCTGACTGCTTTCAGGGGTCGTCAACACTGCCAAAATCAAGTATCAATGGCAAACCTAAAATAGCCACTTATGTTACCTTTTACTGTAATTAAGCAACACCTTCACAGGAGATACAAGACTCTGCGGATGTGAAGTATCAATCTGCTGCGTCAGTGGTCCTTTCCCTCCAGTTCGGACAGGTGAAGCTGTTCTGCTGCTGCTCTCACAATAGAGTGCCTCTGGGCAATTATCCATTTCATTTACATGTATGCAAGATTTAATTGCATTCACAGGCTCAATCTTTTCCACTTGTTTTAATGTTTGCGTATTCTTGTGTGGAGTGTCTTTAACAGATGATCCAGCTTGTGGGAAGATGTCAATCACATTGTTCATGCTTTGCGTGCTGGGAGGGGTGGCTGGAGATTCCGTAAGTGGAGAAAGTTGGTCCAATGATCGAAGCTGAAAGTCATCATCCATTGGGATGTATGGAGCCAACATCTCCAAATCCAAGTTATCAATGTCCTAGCGAAATTAACCATTCCATTCAGTTAGAATATATGAAGATTTGCTACATTTTTTTCTTGGCTAAAATAGACAGCATAACTAAATTCAAATCGGATTCAAAATCTACCTCACTTTAATTATTTAATAATTACAGTGAGATAGTTTAATAATACCAAATACAAGACGTAGCTATGGACACACGCATGGGCCCCAGCTACGCCTGCCTCTTTGTCGGGTACGTCGAACAATCCTTGTTCGCGGCGTACCAGGGCCCATCCCCGACCTCTACCTCCGTTACATCGGCGACTGCTTTGGTGTCACCTCCTGCACCCACACACAACTGACTGACTTCATCCGTTTCACCACCAACTTCCATCCGGCACTCAAATACACCTGGACCATTTCCGACAATTCCCTACCATTCCTTGACCTCACCATCTCCATCACAGGGGATACGCTCCTGACCGACATCCATTATAAACCCACTGACTCCCACGGCTACCTGGACTACTCTTCCACCCACCCTGCTTCCTGTAAGGACTCCATCCACTATTCCCAATTCCTCCATCTACGCCGCATCTGCTCCCAGGATGAGGTGTTCCACACCAGGGCATCACTAATGTCCTAATTCTTCAGAGAACGGGGTTTCCCCTCCCCCACTATAGTTGAGGCTCGCACCAGGGTCTCCTCTGTACCCCGCAACACTGCCCTCTCTCCCCATCCCCCCCCACTCGCAACAAGCGCAGAGTCCCCTTGGTCCTCACCTATCACCCCACCAGCCGGCACATACAACACATAGTCCTCCGACAGTTTTGCCACCTCCAACGTGACCCCACCACTCGCCACATTTCCCCATGTCCCCCCCCCCCCCCCCCCCCCCCTCCCCGTCTGCCTTCCGCAAAGACCGCTCCCTCCGCAACTCCCTTGTCAATTCTTCCCTTCCCTCCCGCTCCACCCCTTCCCCGGGCACTTTCCCTTGCAACCGCAAGAGATGTTACACTTGTCCCTTTACCTCCCCCCTCCACTCCTTTCAAGGACCCAAGCAGTCCTTCCAGGTTCACCTGCACCTCCTCCAACCTCATCTATTGCATCCGCTGCTCTAGATGCCAGCTGATCTATATCGGTGAGACCAAGCGGAGGCTTGGCGATCGTTTCGCCGAAAACCTCCGCGCGGTCCGCAATAACCAACCCTCCTGGTGATTCAGCACTTCAACTCCCCCTCCCATTCCGTATCCGACCTCTCTGTCCTGGGTCTCCTCCACGGCCAGAGTGAACAACACCGCAAATTGGAGGAACAGCACCTCATATTCCGCTTGGGGAGTCTGCATCCTCTTGGCATGAACATTGAATTCTCTCAATTCTGTTGACCCTTGCTGTCTCCTCCCCTTCCCACCTCTCCCTCAGCCCTCGGGCTCCTCCTCCTTTTTCCTTTCTTCCCCCCGCCTCCCCATCAGTCTGAAGAAGGGTTTCGGCCTGAAACGTTGCCTATCTCCTTCGCTCCACAGATGCTGCTGCACCCGCTGAGTTTCTCCAGCATTTTGTGTACCCTTAATTATTTAATAGGTCTCTTTACAATTAGATAAAGTTAAGATGCAGCAACCGTCATGCCTGAATTCTCTTTCCACAATACACAATCTATAATGTGAAAAGTTCAACGAAATGTGTCTCGTGGTATCTTGATTATAGTATGCTCACATAGCTGATAATCTATTATACAAAAGAAACAGGAATTTTCTGGACTAACCTATCTTTTTCGTTAAATTTACTTTTTTTTGCAAAGTACGTAATTGTACATAATTTCATCAATATTTGTATGTCATACCTGAACAGAGAAGGGGGTTTTGGCTTCCGGATCAATTGCAAAAAGCTTTTCCACCATGTCCAATTTGAACTCGTTTGAAATGTCAGTGTCAACACTAAAGCAATAGGCTGGAGGACTACTGGGCTGTGAAAATAATTAACAAAGCAGTTAATTAGATGAAGAAATAAAAGTCAAACAGGAAACAAGTACTCCTAAAATTACATTTATGGATTAAAAGTAAGGTGGAAAGAGCTCAGGGTTCGAGGCCCTGAGCTATAGGTTGGTAGGCTCACTTTATATCCTGGCGCACAGGAGACTGAGGGGTGACCTTTTATAGAGGTGCATAAAATCACAAGGAGAATTGATAGGGTTTTATCCAGGGTAGGGAAATCAAGAACCAGAGAACATAGGCTTAAGATAGAGATACAAGATACATTTATTTGTCACATGTGCCAGATGGCACAGTGAAATGTGATTACCATACAGCCATAAAATAAAGAACACAACACACGATAGACTTCAACATAAAAACATCCCCACACAGCAGAATCAAAAGTTTCCCACTGTGAGGGAAGGCATGAAGATGAGAGGGGGAAGGTTTAAAAGAAACCTGAAGGGCAATCTTTTCCCTCAGAGACTAGTGGCTATATGGAACAAGCTGTAACCAATGAACTAGTCGAGGCATATACTGTAAATGTTTTTAAAATGGCATTTGAGTGGGTACAGGGACAGGAAAGGTTTTGCAGGATATGGGCAAAACGTAGTCAAATGGGACAGGCCGGTATCGGGCATATTGGTCAGCATGGACCATCTCTTAGAGAATAACAAAATGTTGGCAGTACTGTAAAAGTACTTTACTCCAGACAACCTAACTGCTGCAAAGACAGTGGTTGAGGAGGAAGTCTGCCCCTGCGTTTTTGTTCCTCATGTTATGTTCCTTGAAGCATTCTAAATGTGCAGCTGCTTGTAGGAGCTACTACAAAAAAATTGCAACCATTCACAGAATACTGAATAAAACTGATGTACTTGGATATCTTGTTGGAAAACATATAGCAAGAGACTTACTTGTGTTGAATTGTGAGTGGGACCAAGACGGGAGGATTTGCTTGTTTGCTCGTTAATTTGTGGAATGGTAAATGAAAATTCCAGTGGCTCTTGGGTTGTTTCAAGCTTTATAATTGACTCCAAGGCTGACTCTGTGCTGTTGCATAGTGGCTTTACTGCATCAGAAGGAGGAAGGGGTGATAGTGCCAAGTCTACCGTCTTTCGATCAGTGGCGGAGGGCAACATAACATCATTGTACAGAGGGACCTCATCAAACTGCTGTATTTCTGAACCTGAAACAAAATGTATTAATGGCATTTTCAATTTGCACAATGCTATCGAGCTGCTCTTCAAACAACAAAGTTTATCAGTCAAAATCCTATCATTGATACTTTTTGTGAATACTCTGCATAATTACAAAGACATAATTTAGAATTCTCCTCCTAAAGCTGAATGTTACGTCTTTATAATAAATGATTTTACAATTAGCCACTCACAATTTCCCAAACAATGTTACTAAAACTAATTGTCATTACGATATGGTTATTTGTGTCTTCATATTAGAAAAATGTAGCTAAATCAGTTAAGTAGGTTTGAAATTATAAGAATGCCATAATTTAAATTTCTGCGAATTAATCTTTGGAGATTTATTTCATTTTGTAAAGTAAAAAAAATTGCTTAATTTGTACACCATTCAGACACTGCTCGACTTGTGTAAAGGTTACGTTCTACTTTAGTAGAGGCAAGTCAGAATCACCTCAAAATTCGGTAAAAACAATGCTGCAGATGCTGGTTAATAGAAACATAGAAAACAGGTGCAGGAGGTGGCCATTCGGCCCTTCGAGCCAGCACCGCTTTCAATATGATCATGCTAATCATCCAAAACCAGTTCCCCATTCCGGCGTTTTACCCATATCCCTTGATTCCCTTAGCTCTAAGATCTAAATCTAACTCTCTCTTGAAAATTAGAGAAGTCAATGATCATACCGCCGGGGTGCAAACTGCCCAAGTGAATTATGAGGTGTTGCTCCTCCAATTTACGGTGGTCCTCACTCAGGCCGTGGAGGAGGCCGAGGACAGAAAGGTCGGATTCGGAATGGGCGGGGCAGTTGAAGTGCTGAGCCACCGGGAGATCCTCCATGGCCAGAGTGAGGACCACTGTACATTGGAGGAGCAGCACCTCATATTTTGCCTCACCGGCAGTTTGCACGCCAGTGGTATGAACATTGACTTCTCTAATTTCAGGTAGTCCTTACTTTCTCCTCCCCTTCTCAGCTCTCCCTCAGCCCACTGGCTCCTCCTCTTCCTTTCTTCTTCCCGCCCCCACCCTCACGTCAGTCTGAAGAAGGGTTTTGGCCCGAAATGTTGCCTATTTCTTTTGCTCCACAGATATTGCCTCACCTGCTGAGTTTCTCCAGCATTTTTGTCTACCTTCGATTTTCCAGCATCTGCAGTTCCTTCTTAAACATTGTGCTGGAGTAACTCAGCATAGGTGTTAAAGCTGGTTATATTGGTGAAATTTATAACTAAAAGAAATGCCTGCGGCACAATCTTTGTGCCTCTGCAAAATGCAAAAAACGCCAAAACACAAGATGTTGGAGATAGTTTCCAACCTGAAGGGCTAAAGTCCAGTGAGACAACTGTATCGCCTGCGGCTGGTGCAAGTTGAGTCAAAGCTTCTGGTTCCTCCTTCAGTTTGTCAAACAGATTGGTGGCCTCTTCGTTTGTGGATTGATCGGTTGTTGCCTTAACAGGTTCCTCAGCCTTCTCAGTGAATGCTGGTACACGTTCAGTCTGATCCAGTGAAAGAACCACTTCTTTTTCAACTAAACCACTGAAAGAAATATTGATACATTTAATCCCCAGTTTCACAATAATGAAGTAAAGCATATTGCTTCAAACATCAGAACTTATGAATTTTGCATCTGTGCATACATGCAGGCATGAGGAAGAGAGATGGGGGTCCAGGGGGCATTGTCCTGGTAGGGTTTCTAGGGGCAATGCCCCAGGCAAGGGTAAAAGGGGGCAGCAGCCCCTGTATGCAGATTTTTTTGATAATTATACCTTGAAATGACAGTTTTCTTGCCTGTTTACCCTTAATTTATAATATTTTTAAAAATTGTACCTTAAAATAACACATTTTACTTGCTTGTCTCTTCTTAATTTACACAGAAATTTTGTGATAATCATACCTTAAAATTACACCAGCCCCTTGCTTGTTTACACATTGTAAGTAACATCGAAAATATTTTATATTACACCTACTTGCAACATGATACCTGTTCCTTGCTTGTTTACTCTAATTAGAGAGAAGTATCCTTTACCATTGTATTTAAACGGCAAATTAATTTCAAATCCAACTCTTAACAGTTAGGATGAAAATGATGATCCATCTACTTCAAAGATGGTCATATTGTGCTACATAGCTACTCAGACAAATTAAGTACAGTGGACAAAATATTAACATCTCAACCTAAAGACATTATTTGAAAATACCATTTCTTTAAATCTATGGTCAAATTATTATTTTTTTTTAAAAGAAAAATAAGCGAATAATCCTTTATCTTCTTTTGATTGCTGGACATTTTATGATTACCAGAATAGCAAAGTCAGTGACTATTAAGGAATGATAATTGCTGACTCAATGGCAAGTCTAATTTGGAAATGCAGCCAGAAGGCATCCTGACAGGCCGCGGCCGTGGACTGGGAACGCGGCCAGAGCCCTTTATCGAGACGCCGCGATCACGATGCCTCCCGAATCGCCGCGTAGAACCTCGGCCGGGGCCTCGCGGGTAGAAGCCCGGGTCGAATGAAGCGGCCGACTGCGCCCACGACTGGAGCCCGGGTCGGCACCACGGAGGCGTGAAGTGAGGCAACGACAGTGGTGAAGCCTCTCAGCGGCGGCGATGCCGTACCAAATTTCAAAATCCACGGATGCATGGAGAAATCTCATGCCTGTACATGGTAATTTCTTGAACTTCAGTTCTTGAGTAACTATAATTCGAGACATGAATTCTACATTCTTAAAATAACGGCACTCCATATTGTCTTCTGTCATGCGTTCCAGGTGAAATTAGGGCACACTGGTTCAGAAAGGCAAACCTGCAAGGTTACAATGATCTCACTTCTCTCCCGGTGTTGCTGTTGGTATGAATAGATAACGTACTCCACTACACAGAAATATTTGGATAGAGGGGCTTATAACTGCTATTTCCATGAAGAGGTATGTTTTGTTCATAACATGCAAAATATCTTCTAGTTCTCTATTTTAATTAGAGATGGGAGGATTGTATGCTATGGAAATTATTCCTGTTCTGTAAGAATCATCACCATTTTTATTATAGATGCTTACCTCAAAACGTAGTTCACGCAGACGATGCACTGAGGTTGGGAATTTTTTGAATTGTAGATTACCGTGGCCTGAGTTTCCACCCAAACGTAACCACCTTCCTTTCCTAACATCCTGTACTGGCCTGTGGTGGCTTGGCCTTTTGTAAATACTTAAGGAAAAAAACAAACATGCTTAATTGTGGTCAAACAATCAAGGTTTTCACAATTCAAAGCATTCACAAACAACCTGACTTTTTAAGTGTAATTTTCAAGAATTCCTAAAACTGTACCAGACCACAAAAAATTGCAGAGATTTATGGATGTAGCCCAATCGCTCGCACAAATCAGCCTACATCAACACTTCACACTGCCTCAGGAAAGCAGCCAACATAATCAAGGACTATTTACAAACCAAGTCATTCCTGCTTCCCCCTCTCCCATCGGGTAGAGTGTACAAAAGATACATACCAATAGATTCAGTACCATCTTTAGATTACTGTGTAGGAAGGAATTGCAGATGCTAGTTTAAACCAAAGATAGACATAAAAATGCTAGAGTAACCAGCAGTTACTAATTTCTCTAACTTCCAGTAAACCTTCTATCTTCTTCCCCCCCCCCCCCCCCCAGTTCTCTGATCAGTCTGACTGTCCTCGATTCCATTTTATCTGTTTGCTTTGTTGTTCCTTTCTCCTAGCTAACAATCATCTATTCTACATTTGCCTTGATCTCCAACCCCTTTGTCTCGTTTTCACACCTTACACTACCTTATCTCCCTCTCCCCTGACAGTCTGAAAAAGGGTCTCGACCCAAAATGTCATCCATTCCTTCTATCGAGAGATGCTGCCTGTCCCATTGAGTTACTCCAGCAGTTTGTGTCTATCGTTAGATTACTGATTGGACCACTCAAACTAAAGGTGCAATCCCAATCTCCCAACCTATCTAATTGAAGCCCATGCACTTTTTTAATCTGCACTTTCTTTGTAGCTGCAATGTTATAAACACTATTTTCAGAACTCTGGTATTTTTCTCTTTGCACTACTCATTGTCCTTGTGCACGGCTTGATTGTATTTGCGCACAGTATATTTAAACTAGATGGCACACAAACAGTTTTTCACTGTATCTATGACCATTGCATTAACACAAAAAACAACAAATATACTATTAAATTAAACCTTTCTGGAAATTTAACTGAAAGAAATTTAATCCAGATTTATGCTTGCGCAATGAGACACCGTGATTGCTTAATCACATTTGGTCAAAATGGTTCTGGCCCAAATGCCAATAAATATGTAGCAAAGAGAAAAACAAGTAGTTATTCAAAGACAACTTACGATCATGATGGGTTTTGGTCAGATGGTCTGAATCCATGGCGTGGTAATATTCATAGATTGAACGACCCAGCAATTCTTCTGGTTGGTAGCCCATTAACTCCGTTATTCTGCAAGGAAGATTACATGGGGGAAATAATTCAGATGCAGCACTGCATTGTACAATGTGCTTTTTCAATCCAGTTATCTATATTCAAATTTAATATATTCAAGATAATCTTTTCAAATAGAATGTCTGAAGAAGGGTTTCAGCCTGAAAGGTTGCCTATCTCATTCGTTCCAAAGATGCTGCTGCATCCATTGAGTTTCTCCAGCATTTTTGTGTACCATGGATACATTTAACCTGAAAACTGTAACTCTTTGAAGAAATTGGTTACTAAACTAGGCGAGTCAACAGAGGATCAAATTATTTTACACTAAACAACAAATTGTATAAGATAATTTGTCTGGTAGCTGAATTAGTGATACATATGAATTATGATCTTTGAGCTTGCCTGAGCCTTTGTGTTTTTAATGAGTTATGCTTAATGTTTCAGTTAAGGAATATCTTGTAGGTGTTCCTGGTATAATATAAGTCTGTATCAAATCCAATGGACAGATTCATTGTGGGCGAGTTGGGCCGAAGGGCCTGTTTTCACACTATCACTCTATGACTATGATTCACTTGGAAAAAAAGATTATCTTGACCATGACTATTTTTAAAAGGCTACCTCAACATAGTATCACAATTCATTACATTGCCTGGGATTACAATATGGATTTTCTTCTATAGTATTTTTAATATTCTTTCAGAAATTTATTTTCCAAGTTATACATCAGCAAGGATGAACAACTTGACTATAGGTATATAATGATAATGTAGCAGTTTAATTCAGAAACCTGGACCTTAATTCAAAACTTATGTGGGTGTTTGAAAATATGAATTCAGATTGTTAACCCTAGAAATACAAAGCTGGCCATCTAGTTCAGTTTGTTAACTAATCTTCTTCAGGGATTAAAGCCTTTAGTAACTTGTTTGTATCAAACCACTATTTCCACTCCCCCAAATAAACTGTTATTAAAGTCGAAGATAGACTCAAAAAGCTGGAGTGACTCAGCAGGCCAGTCAACTGGCTTAGCTCTTTACTTCATATGTTTGGACTAAATAAAGCACTATTTGATTCCTTTCTTGCCTGCCAACACCATTCTTTCCTGGAACATCATGGTAACAAAGACCATGCTCCACCTTTTCTCTAATCTTTAAAAACATATTACCCGTTGTTCACTATCCTACCATTCCAACAATGCAAACAGCTTAGGGTCTCAAATGCCATGACAAATAATATTTGTTGAGCTCATTCTGCCCCTTCCCTCCAGTGACTAAAGATGCTGGAATCTGAAGAAATTAAAAAAAAGGGTTCAGCTGGAGAAAGTTGGCTAGTCAGTAGATATTTTTGGAAGGAAATGGACAAGTCAACATTTCTGGTTGTGTTCCTTCATTTAGATTGAGAGTAGGGAGGAAATACATGGGTGGGGGGGGGGGGGGGGGGGGGGTGACTAGAGGTGTTTACCTGTTATACCCCTTTTTTCAAAAAGAATCACAGGAAATCCACTGAATTGTTGATTTACTTTAAAAGTTGAGAACTAATCAAATGCAATGAAATCTTGATAATTTCAATCCCAATAATAGAATACATTAAACATCCACAAATAATCACTTGTTAACTCTTAACTTGCCTCTCATCACAATAGGAGAACTTCATGTCCAAGCCATGACGACTCAAAAATGTCTTGCTGTCCAATGGGACCTCTATGTTGGATGGGTGTGGAATAGGTTCACAGATCAAAACAAGACAGGTCATAGGTGGCTCCTTGTAACCACAGTGCATCTGCTCACTATTGGATTTGTACACTTGAATGTGCCCAGTACAATGAAGGACCTGCAAAAGACATGTCAGCATTTGGTAATTGCTACGATTTAAGTCCTTAAAATAATTTGGCAATTTAAGCATATTTAACTTGGGCCTTTATTTTTCTGCCGTCCTGAAATACCATACCCATGTAACCACTTTCTCAAATCATCAAAGGGTCTTCGACTGCAACAATCATCTTTGGAGATTATCACTCATTTTGATTTCCATTCGAAGCCTTAAATTATCTGTTTGATTTCGTCTGCCACATTTTCTTACCAGTGATATAAAGCTAATTTACCAAACAAAGTTTTTCCCTCCTCCCTGACGGTGGATCACATCAACTTCTTTCAAATCAAAGTCTCAGTTTTATCAGCATGTTATTCAGTTCTACTCAGCACTAATACTAGCATGTATGCACTTCTCTGGACAAACAGAAAGAGACTTGGTATTTGGAAGCATTTGATTAAATAACAGCACTACTTCCAAGCACGGGGTGTTCTACCATTTTGTCACTGTTTTCCAGTAATTGATTGTTGCGCTCCAATAGATTTAGTTTCATTTCGAAAATCCTAGATTGTCTTCAGATCCATTGTTACGTTGTCACAAAACCACTCCCAGTGTGTTCATGTTGATATTTTAATTTTCTTCCTCCATGTGGCACATTTGCCTTCATTAAACTTCACGTTATGCTGAACAGAATAACAGTTATTCTGTCCAGCTACATAACTGCTGGTTCTGAAACCTGTATCTACTCTCCCCCCCCCCCCCCCCCCCCCCCCCCCCCCCCCCAAATGAATTGGTTCTCTCAGGAATTGCCCATTATCATGGTATAATTTGATAGTGTTTAAGCTAAAATTGTCAAAAAACTTTTCTACATCAAGATAACGACATACATTTGAAGCTTCATATTTGAGAAATCGAGAGGTCATAAATTTGGGATTACATGCACATTTAGAAAAGGAAGCAAGATCTAGATTGGAATCAAACCTCATACCTTCCATGTTGCTGATTTAATATTGACAGTACGGCCTCGACTCGTCAAAGTACATTTCATCCGCAGGAAGAAGTTGCGTTCGGTGTTCTGATCTTTTCCCTTCTTCAGAAGTCCTAAAGTGCAGACATCACCACCAGTGTTAAAAACATAGGTTCCAATAACAAAAACAGTGATTCATAATTGTTCTAGCACTGGAGGTGACCACCTGGCCAATGATTCCATGTTGAGAATTCCATCACTTCCGTTCCCCCTACTCTAACTACACATGTCTGGAAGTCTTTATTCCCTTGAGTGCCTATACAATCATTATCCCAAGAAACATTCTGGTAAATTTCTTCTATTTCCTTTCAAGGATCTTCCCATCCTGTCTGGAGTAAAGTGAATAGAAAGGGATGTCAGTGCCCAATCAGAGTTTTATAAAGATTCAACAATTTGTATTTAATGCTTCATATTTATGAAACCCATAATTCTAAATTCTTTACTCAATGAATATATTTGTAATTTTTGGAGAACTTCAGATCCCCCTGGTTGCTGCATACTTTAGCACAGTGCTATTAATTCTATACTGCCTCCCCATCTTTCTCCCAAAACACTTCACATTCCTTTTTGAATTCCATTTACCTGCTAATGTACGTCCTAGAAACATAGAAAATAGGTGCAGGAGGCCATTCGGCCCTTCGAGCCAGCACCGCCATTCATTGTGATCATGGCTGATCGTCCCCTATCAATAACCTGTGCCTGCCTTCTCCCCATATCCCTTGATTCCACTAGCCCCTAGAGCTCTATCTAACTCTCTCTTAAATCCATCCAGTGATTTGACCTCCACTGCCCTCTGTGGCAGGGAATTCCATAAATTCACAACTCTCTGGGTGAAAACTTTTTTACTCACCTCAGTCTTAAATGACCCCCCCCCCCTTTATTCTAAGACTGTGGCCCCTGGTTCTGGACTCATCCTGCTAAACTCCAGTGAATACAAGCCTAGTCTTTTCAATCTTTCCTCATATGACAGTCCTGCCATCCCAGGGATCAAATCTCGTGAACCTATGCTGCACTGCCTCAATCACAAGGATGTCCTTCCTCAAATTAGGAGACCAAAACTGTACACAATACTCCAGATGTGGTCTCACCAGAACCCTATACAACTGCAGAAGAACCTCTTTACTCCTATACTGAAATCCTCTTGTTATGAAGGCCAACATTCCATTAGCTTTCTTCACTGTCTGCTGTACCTGTAAGCCAACTTTCACTGACCGGTGTACAAGAACGCCCAGGTCTCGCTGCACCTCACCCGTACCTAACCTAACCCATTGAGATAATAATCTGCCCCCTTGTTTTTGCCACCAAAGTGGATAACCTCACATTTTTCTATATTATACTGCATCTGCCATGCATCTGCCCACTCACTCAACCTGTCCAGGTCACCCTGCAACCTCCTAACATCCTCTTCACAGTTCACACTGCCACCCAGCTTTGTGTCATCCGCAAACTTGCTAGTGTTGCTCCTAATTCCCTCTTCCAAATCATTGGAGGTGACTATTTCTAGAGTCACCTCCCCGAGGACCCTGGGATGCAGACCATCAGGCCCAGGGGATTTATCATCCTTCAGTCCCATTAGCCTACCCAATACTATTTCTCACCTAATGAAAATTTCTTTCAGTTCCTCCACCCCCTTAGATGCTCTGTCCACCAGTACATCTGGGAGATTGTTTGTGTCTTCCTTAGTGAAGACAGATCCGAAGTACCTATTCAACTCTTCTGCCATTTCCTTGTTGCCCATAATAATTTCACCAGTGTCTGCCAAGGGACCCACATTTGACTTTGCTACTCTTTTTCCCTTAACATATTTAAAGAAGCTTTTAGTCCTCCTTTATATTCCTGGCCAGCTTCCCATCATACTTCATCTTTTCAGCCCATATTGCCCATTTTGTTTCCTTCTGTGTCCTATGAAAGTTTCCAAATCCTTCAGTTTCTGGCTACTCTTTGCTGTGTTATACATATTTTCTTTTAGTTTTATTCTATCCCTAACTTCTCTTGTCAGCCACGGTTGCCTCCTACTCCCCTTAATCTTTCTTCCTTTTTGGAATGAAATGATCCTGCGTCTTGCGGATTATGCCCAGAAATTCCTGCCATCGCTGTTCCACCGCCATTGCTGCTAGGATCCCTTTCCAGTCTACTTTGGCAATCTCCCCTCTCATGCCTTCATAGTCTCCTTTATTCAACTGCATCACTGCCACTTCCGATTTAACTTTCTTCTCAAATTGCAGATTAAAACTAATCATATTATGATCACTACCTCCAAGCGGTTCCTTTACCTCTAGTTCTCTTATCATATCTGGTTCATTGAACAACACTAAATCCAGAATTGCCTTTTCTCTGGTCGGCTCCATTACAAGCTGCTCTAAGAATCCATCTCTGAGGCACTCTACAAACTCTCTTTCTTGGGGTCCTGTTGCAGGTGAATGTTAGGACACTCAATGTTTGCCATAACACCAGGTTTGGTATTAGTTTTTACTTTACTTTATTATTGTCATGTACTTTTTCTTTGTATGCCGCACAGTCAAATGAGTGAGAAGGGAAAAAACCGTGTGCCAGATATGAATTTTGTCTTGGTTTTTCATTGCCAAAATGATTTGAAAACGTTTATCTTGAACTATGTTACACGGTGAAATAAATTCATTACATTAATCCGAACTTTGTGAACACTAATAACTTAACCACACAAAAATCATTGGCAACTGAAATCTGTAACAATTTAATGTGTTAATGTGTAAATGCTGAGGTAAACAGTTTGGTCAGGTTTATCCCCAATAACTCACATCTTCAAAATGATGCTGTGGTTAAGAGAAATGTATTTAAATTTAATACTAGGAAATTTAACGTATCATTTATGTTTCATTGCTGAACCTGTGGCAATTACTATTTTTGCACACTAATTTACAGTATTTACATGTTTCCCATTTGTTACCTTGTATTTAACAATGTGGGACTTTGCTCAATTATAGATGGATAGTAAGAGTACAAATGATTACTGAGGTAATCTGGAATAGATACAAGTTATAATCAGATTGGCTGAGATCGGATTATATCTGATTTTTAATGACAGAACAGGGCTGAAGGGGTAATGTGACCTGCTCCTGCTCCCACTCTGTATGGAAAAAGTCCCTAAAATACTCAAAGTACAATACGTACAACTAAAATTATAATAATGTCCTAATGACATGAGTCTTTAATCTATTAATAATGAAGCTGTTTTCTTACCTTGCCTGTGTGAAAGCATTTCCCGCATCTCTTCATGATCACATGGGTGAGTGAAGTCAAAAATACTGTGCCCAATCAGTTCAAACTGTTTAATAAAAAGTAAAGAGAAATATTGATAACTATAAGTAATTAAGAATATTAGTTTAAACAAAGCTTTAAAATACGGGCTTCCAGATTTGTAAGCAACTAGTAAAACAATTGAAGGAGGCAACAAATAATCTGCTGGAGGAACTCAGCAGGTTGAGAGGTAAAGAACTGTCAATGTTTCAGGTCAAAGCCCTGCATAAATGCCAATAAATTATCCATAATTTCTGACAATATCACATCACACAGTACTTACATAGCAAACATAATCAACCACACCTGAGTAAGTCCCATGCACTTGTTGACATTCTCAGACATGTAGATCATGTCTCCATCCTGTGTTAACACCAGGACAAATCCATCCAGAGCTTTCAAGTAAAAGCTGTTAAGTTGTTTCTCTAAGTCGGCTTCCAGCTCAGCATCCCCTGTATGTTAGATATAAATCCAAATAAATTCCTTTTGTTAAGAGGCACAATTTAAAATTAAAACCAATTGGTTGATTTGAGAGCAAAGCATTTATATTACACCATGTCTTGAATGCTACCAAAAGGCAGAGTAAAGAAAGCTATTCGTCAGACCAAAATAGCAGGTGAATGCTATTCTTTATCCAAGTGGCACAATAGAATATTCAATGTCCATATTAACAGAAACCAAACTCTCCACGATACATTCATTAAAAAAAACACATGAATATAGCAATATTCCACATAATTACTAAGTCTTGCCCAATTTACAAAGCAAGATGTAGGGAGAGTCTGAAAAAAAGCTTGCATTATAACAATTTGTATTTATATAGCATGTTCAAAGTAAAAAGTCATTGTGAAGTACACTGGGAGTTATCAAATCCTAATTATAGTTTTGACCCGTGGTAGCATAGTGCATTGAATTCTGCATTTATAATACAGGTTATGAACTAATTCCCATTTAGATACAGTGCTTCTTTAAAGAAAAAAATCAGGTTATGAACACGTGGACACAGATTTCCAAGAGGCCCAATGAGCTAGTGCAAGAATAAATTAATATCACAACTGTTTCATACTCAGCAGGTTAGGTAATCACTGCTGGAAAACAGTGAATTTCTAATAATACTGCACAGGTCTTTTTGTATTTGGATCACACATAACGTCTCAGTGAATCACAAATAAACAGTCAATATTTATCAGCTTTAAATAACAAATTGTTCCATCCACAAACAACTTACGATCATTGAACAGTTTCCTCAAGTGTAGGTAGCTGATAGTCAGCCTCATGATAGAGGCTTTATCTAGATGAGAGGTGACACTGTGTGGAAGTGGCAATTCATGGGCCAACTCAAAGAAGACCTCTGATTCTTTGCTTCTTCGGCACCTGGCAGCATCACGAGACTTTTCCTTTCGTGTCTCTGAGCTACCTCTGTTGAGATTAAAAGAACCATTAGAAATCTATTTGGAAGATTTTTCACATAAATAACAAATAGTGAGTTTTGATCTTGCACCAAAAAAATTCCTGAAGAAGGGTCTCGACCCGAAACGTCACCCATTCCTTCTCTCCAGAGATGCTGCCTAACCCGCTGAGCTACTCCAGCATTTTGTGTCTACCTTTGATTTAAACCAGCATCTGCAGTTCTTTCCTACAGATTCCTGTTCACCTTTGCTTTAAAGCTCCCTGCCGTTTGTTGCATAAAATACCCAACCAAGTGTTAAACAACCCAAAATGCATATCCTCACGCTTGCCTGGATTAAATCATATCTGTTATTGAACCATCCAAACTGTTAGCTGAAGTTTTAAATAAGTTTAGTAAAATATTTTAGGTTTCTTTGCAAATCTAAAGTTTCATTAAGTAAGTTTTCAGATCCTTAATGCTCCAGGAAGTGCTTTTGAAAGGATTAACAACTAGGGGGCATACCTGAACTGGTTATCACATTCATCACGATCTTTGAGGAGTCTTGTGGGTAGTGGTTGTTTTGTACTCCCACTCAGTGATTAGCAATGATATCACCCATTCCTACCGAAGCTTCAGCATGGGGCTCCGCATGAAGATCTTACCAGGGGATACGCCTAACAGAGCAAGTCCATAAACGTCAGTGGTGAGTGTAAGTAGCATACCAATGACAACAAAATGTGGGTTTGTCATAAATGTGGGTTCTGCAATTAATTAGCAGCTTCCCAAAGGGCTAAACTCCTTATTGATGTATTAAACATAAGAAGCATTAGAAAGACTTTCAATTATTTTCAATTAGAATGCAATTGTATCCACCCAAACAATCCTGAATAGCGTAAGTGAAAAAGGAAAGAAAAGATGCATCAAACATGAATTCACATTCCAGTGACCTAAAAAGTAGACGGAGGATTACCTATGCTCATTTAGTATGGACGGGAGGGGGAAATAAATAATTGGGGCTTGGTCTTGCATTCTGCTGGAATATATCATTGCCATAACACCAAACTCCTCACTAGAGGGAGCTTTAACAAAACCATTGAATGGCTTTTCTGCCTTACTGTAAGGCAAAATATTAGTTAGATTGTGTTTAAAAGATGGTTTCTGATATTATACTATGGGAAAAATCAATTTGGATAGCTCAGATTATTTCAATAACAATTTATCCACTGTCTCAAAGCTGTAATAATCCATGTAATAATCTTGTTTTTTTTTAAATATATAGGAGCATGAAAAAGAGAACAATACACTCACAAAATAACATTTTAGAAAAAAAATACTGAGATTTAAAAGTAGACTAGAAGAAAATCCAAGTGAAGAGGACAAGTAAATTGGTGTCTAAACAAATAGTTTAGCTGTACTTTGTAACTTCCCAACAAAGCATTTGGAATCCCTCTTTTTATAAATTGTCTTTTCAAATCACCCTGGTCCCTTAAACTAATATGTTAATGGAATCCCTGTGTCTTTAAAATTGCACCATTTATCATTACATTTCATAGTCAAATACACTCTACACCTACATTACAAGTCAAGACTACACACTGAACTGTGTGTTTTTAAGTCTATTACGAACTACCTTGCTCACTTTTTCAATTTATGCTGTTTGCAATTTTGGTATATGTGTATAATTTATAATCCAGTCCATTTCTACATATCAAAAAAGGACATAAAGGCTCTTCCCCTGAGAACATGAGAAAGATGCTCCACCCTGCCCATAGGTATAATCACCACACACTTCCCCGGCACTAGAAACAGTTTACAACAATCCTAAAGACACAACACTAGAGTAAAAGTGATGGTAGGCAAAAATGCTGGAGAAACTCAGCAGGTGAGGCAGCATTTATGAAGCGAAGGAAAAGGTGACGTTTTGGGTTGAGATCCTTCTTCAGACTGAAATGCTAGAGATCCTTGACTACTAGGACTTATTTGAAAGACATTAACAACTATGTCTCAGATAATGACAAAGGAGGGCTTCCAATCAATTTCATTTCACAGTACTCTGAAAGATGTCCATTAAAATTCCTGGGCCTCTTACAACCCAGCGGCATGAACATATGACCTCTGTCATATGTCCTGCCCCCAGGACCAGCTTAGCTGGGTCCCTGCTAAGTGTGAAGAATTTACTACATTTTTCACCAGCAAAGCTGAGAACATCTGAACGAATATTTCCCCTCCCATCCGTGACCTAGCTGTCTCATTGGTCTGTTCTTCTAAATTAGACCGTTTCCAACTCGTTACTCTACCCTCCCTTGTAAAGCTGGTCTCCACTATAAAACCTGCTACCTGCTCCCACAACGTTGTCCCCACTGCCCTTCTGAAGGATGTCATTGCAATAGCCTGTCTCAGCATCCTCTCCATCAGCAACAGTTCTCAGGTCACTGGCACTGTTCCAACCTGCTTCAAGCATGCGGTGGTCCAGCCCCTCCTGAAAAAACCAAACCTAGACCCCACCATGCCTAGCAACTACAGACCTATTTACAAACTGTCTTTCCTTGCAAAAGTCCTTGAAACGGTAATTCTAAATCAACTAATGCCTTACCTACACCAAAATACCATCCTGGAAAGTTTTCAATCGGGTTTCAGGGCCCACCACAGCACAGAGTCTGTGCTCCGGCGACTGTGCAATCCTGCTCCTTCTCGATCTCAGCGCAGCATTTGATACAGTGAACTACACCATCCTAATTGATCGTCTCCGGTACAGGGTTGGTATTGATGGCACTGCCCTGAACTGGTTTGTCTCATACCTCAAAGATACAAGTTTCTCTACAAACATAAGCAACTCTTTCTCCTCCCCAGCAAGACTTTGCTGCGGGGTTCCATAAGGCTCTATCCTAGGCCACATTCTCTTCTCTCTGTATATGCTCCCCTTAGGCCAAGTCATTCAAAGGCACAGCATTTCCTTCCACTGCTATGCAGACAATACACAGCTCTATCTCCCCCTGAAACCCAACAACCGATCAAATCTATTCGGCTTTATGCACTGCCTCGAGGATATAAAGTGTTAGATGGAACAGAACTTCCTCCAACTAAACGAGAGCAAGTCTGAGGTCATCCTACTCAGCCGCTCGGACTCCATCAAAACAGTAGCAGGCAGCCTTGGAAGCCTTACCCCCTTACTCAAACCTCACACCAAAAACCTTGGCGAGATATTTGACTCCGCATTGAAATTTGACAAACAAATTGTGGTAAAAGCTAGCTTACTCCAGCTTCGCACGATAGCTAAAATCAAACCATTTCTCCAATTTGACGACCTTGAAAAGATCATCCACGTATTTATCTCTTCCCGCCTTGATTACTGCAACTCCCTTTACACTGGCATCAGCTAATCATCCCTGCAACTGGCCGCAGCGAGACTTCTGACGGGCACCCGAAAAAGGGACCACATCACCCCGATTCTGGCCTCTCTCCACTGACTGCCAGTGCGGTTCAGAATCAATTTCAAGCTCCTCCTTTATGTATACAAAGCCCTTAACGGGCTTGCCCCCAAAAATCTGCTAACCCACACTTCCAGGTCCCTCAGGTCAGCCGACTTGGGGTTACTGCCCACACCACGGTCCAGGTATAAGCTCAGGGGCGACCGCGCTTTTGCGGTTGCAGCACCTAGACTGTGGAACAGCATCCCCCTTCTCATTAGAACTGCCCCCTCCATCGACTCTTAAGTCTAGACTTAAAACTTACTTCTACTCACAAGCATTTCTTGAGGTCCTCTGAGGGAGCGCTGTATGTATGTATTGTTAGATCTATGTACCACTGTATGTAGCACATTAGTACCTGCACTGATGTAAAGCACTTTGGTCAATGAGAGTTGTTTTTAAATGTGCTATAGAAATAAAATTGACTTAACTAGTCTATTCCAACATTCAATGATGGCTGATTTCAACCCCTTTCTCTCTCAATTCCATTCTCCTGCATTTTCCCCATAACCATGACACTCTTACTAATCAAGAATCTGTCAATCTTTGCCTTATAAATAACCAATGACTTGGCTTCCAGAGTGGCAATGAATTAGACAGATTTACCACCCTCTGACCAATTCAGAGAACTTAGCATTCACAATCTAGATTTCAGCAAGATTTGCCAAACTCCAAAATGACAAACTAATCCAGTGGTTCTTAACCTTTTTGGCATACATACGCAAACAAAATACTGTATGTGGTATGTACCTTTGTTAGTTCCTAAACATGGACTCAACAAATGGATATGTTATTTATGACCCCTTCATGCCCCCCCGGTAAAGCCCAAACGACCCCCAGGTTAAGAACCACTGAACTAAATGGGTTCCAAGAGTAGGAATTTGTATTTTTGTAACTGGGAATGTTGTCAGATTACCAGAAAGGACTCTGCAGAAGGACTTCCATTTTAAACACATCAGTTATTGTCAAGTCTTCTAATGTTTTTGTGCAGATTCCCCGATTGAAAGGGATCTGATTCATCCACCCCGAAATGATGAACAGGATTTCACTCAATGACCAAACACTTCTTTTCCATTGTTTTCCCCTTTTTATTTTGGCAGATTCAGCAATTAATTTACAGTTCCACTTGATTTATTACTTCAGCCATTACTTTGAAGGCATTTGGATGTTGTAGGACTTAAGGTATTTAATAGTTTAGTCTTTTAGCAGGTGAAAACCGGCTGCTAATTGGGTGCTGTAGATAATCAGTCCTGCATGCCTTTGCTGGCGGTCGCGGCAGTTTTTAGGACAGTCTCTTAGATTATTCTGTTCAAGTTTTAGCCGCAAGTCAACTTCTCTCGCGGGCCTGTCCGCTTTTCTGTTCACGGTCCGGCTGACTCTGATCCCGACCGGGCTTTCTCTGTTTTCTCCCCCCACCAGGTTGACTATTCCCGGTTGGGCTGAACTCAGCCTCTGTCGGTGGCTCTCTGGACCTGTCCGCTGCCTTCACGGTACTAGGCCCCCACCCGACGTCTGTGGCTGCTGCTTGGGCTTGGCTGTGTGCTGCACAGCCCTGGATACATTCCAGGTAAGCTGGCACCGTGCTTGGTGACCCTTACTGCCCCTGCTTGTTTTCCTAGCTCTCCCCTGAGTTATTGCTTCCCGTTCCTACCTCCTTGTCTTTTTGGCGCCAATTCAAAACCATTTGGCTTGGTGCTGTTCCACTTGTTTCCAAATACTACTTCTATTTTTAACTTTTGTTTTCGATTCTTCTTGCTGGCCTTGTTCTTATCTTCGTTGTTTTATCCTCGTCACCAATTGTTGTGTATTCGGATGCTTTGAACAGGCTTGAATAAAGGCTTGGACACGGGAGGAATCATACAAACTTCTTTACTGCAGGACGCCACACCCAGTCTCTGTCGCTCATGCGTACTTGCCCCAGACATCACAAGACACCAATTACTTATCCTAATTATCCCATACCTAACACTCCTCGCCCTTTAACTTGGAGGCAGATAATAGCTTTTCTATTACATACACCGCACTCCTCCCCTTTTAAGTCCATTTCACCTGTACGGTATATGCTCTTTTCCTACTATTGTGCGCTTGTGATTTTAATTTAGCATTAGTCCTTTCATTACAGTTTGACTTGACAGTTATAAAAGGGACTAATTTCCCCTAGCCGAGTGGTAAAAAACAGTGGGGGGATTGATTTAAAGAAAATGGTTTGCAAGGTGAGCATTGTTTTTCCCTTCCAGAGTGTAGAACTCACTACCTGAAAACAGGATGAAGGCAGAAACCTTGTACTTCGAGTTGTTATAAGCAAGGTTGCTGATTTAATGCTGAGAGTAGCATTAGATTGGATAGCTCTTCCATGCTCTGCGCAAACATGAAGGGTTTTCTATGATCCTTTAATTTATTGAACAATCTAATTTGACATTTTGTAGAGATACCATATATGACATGAGACAGTTATACCACCAATGCAAGCTTTTATAGATGTCATAGATAGAGTCATAGAGTAATACAGTGTAGAAACGACCCCTTCAGCCCAACTTGCCCACACCGGCCAACATGTCTCAGCTACACTCGTCCCACCCACCTGCATTTGGTCCATATCCCTCCAAACATGCCCTATCCATGTACCTGTCTAACTGTTTCTTAAATGTTGTGATAGTTCCTGTCTCAACTACCTCCTTATGGCAGCTTGTTCCATACATCTACCACCCTTTGTGTGAAAAGGTTACCCTTCAGATACAATAGACAATAGGTGCAGGAGTAGGCCCTTCGAGCCGTCACTGCTGTGATCATGGTGATCACCCCCAATCAGTACCCCGTTCCTGCCTTCTCCCCATATCCCCTGACTCCGCTATCTTTAAGAGCCCTATCCAGCTCTCTCTTGAAAGCATCCAGAGAATCTGCCTCCACTGTCCTCTGTGGCAGAGAATTCCACGGACTCACCACTCTCTGTGAGAAAAAGTGTTTCCTCGACTCCTTACTCTTAAACTGTGGCCCCTGGTTCTGGACTCCCCCAACATCGGGAACATGTTTCCTGCCTCTAGCGTGTCCAAACCCTTAACAATCTTATATGTTTCAATAAGATTCCCTCTCATCCTTCCAGAGTATACAAGCCCAGCCGCTCCATTCTCTCAGCATATGACAGTCCCGCCATCCCGGGAATGAACCTTGTAAACTTACGCTGCACAATAGCAAGAATGTCCTTCCTCAAATTAGGGAACCAAAACTGCACACAATACTCTAGGTATGGTCTCACTAAGGCTCTGTACAACTGCAGAAGGACCTCTTTGCTCCTATATTCGATTCCTCTTGTTATAAAATTATTATACCTCTTAAATCTTTTCCCCTTCTCCATAAATCTACATCTGCGGGTCCTCAATTCACCTACTCTGGTCAAGAGACTCTGTATCTCCATGTCTATTCCTCTCATGATTTTATACATGATTATATATGTATTGTATCTTCTTTTTCCAACACACTATCACCTGTAAGACACACAAACAAAATACCCCCAAGTTTATCTAACACATTGGGACAAAGTTGTGAATAAATTATCCTGTCCTCAGTTGCAGAGCACCTTGTTGATCTTAAAAATGCAAATTGAGATTCCATTTTCTAGCAAATTTGGCAGGAAATAACTACTAAAAACCTAAATCCATCTAATTAAAATGGGTAAGGTAGACAAAAATGCTGGAGAAACTCAGCGGTGAGGCAGCATCTATGGAGCGAAGGAATAGGTGATGTTTCAGGTCGAGACCGGTCTGAAGAAGGGTCTCGACCCGAAATGTCACCTATTCCTTCGCTCCATAGATGCTGCCTCACTCGCTGAGTTTCTCCAGCATTTTTGTCTACCTTCGATATTTCCAGCATCTGCAGTTCTTTCTTAAAAATTAAAATGAGTAAGTGAATGCATCTGACCAATTAACACAGTGGTAGCCATGCCATTATGCAAATTGCATAACAAAAACCTTTGTATATGTTACAGTAGTAGAGAAATTGCTCAAGTATTTTTCTCCCATATGCTTCCTTATTTTCTATATTTGCATAATCTTACCAATGTCATTAGTGGTGATTTCTTAACTCCAGTCAATGATTTCCCCTTGATAAACTTTATACTAATGGAGAAACCATCTCTTAATTACACAGAACGGTACAGTCCAGGAGCAGATCCTTCAGACCACTACGTTTGTACCGATATAGGTGCCAAGTTAAACTATTCGCCTCCACCTGCACGTGATCCATATCACTTCATTCTTTGCAAAACCCTCTATCACATCGGTCTCCATCACCATCCCGGCAGCACTTTCCAGGCACCCACCATTCTCCGCAGAAAGGACAAATCCCGCGCAACAAAAGAAGGGCTCCAATCCGAAACATTGCCTATCCATTTCCTCCACAAATGCTTCCTAGCTCTCTGTGTTACTTGAGCATGCTGTGTTTTGTTCAAGATTCCAGCATCTGAGGTTCCTTATTTGTCCTTTAAACTTTATCCCTCTCATCTTAAAGCTATTCCCTCTAGTCTTTTGTGCTTTCCAACCTGGGGAAAAACAAAATCTGACTATCTAACCCGTCTCTACCTCTCATAATTTTATATATTTCTATTAGGTCACCCCTCAGCATCAGATACTCCAGAGAAAGCAACCCAGGTTTGTCCAACCTCTCCTTGTAATTCTGGCAAATCTCTTCCGTACCCTCTCCAAAGCCTCCACATCTTCCTGAAAAGAGGGGACCATAACAACACACAACACAATGCGGCCTAACCTACAAAGCAGCAACATCTGACTCTTATACTCAATGCCTTGACCGATGAGGGTAAGCGTACCACAAGCCGTCTTTACCACTCTATTTACTTTTGTTGCACTGTCACGGAGTAATTATGCAGGTACAGCAGGCAGTGAAGAAAGCTAATGGCATGTTGGCCTTCATTGCGAGAGGATTTGAGTTTAGGAGCAACAAAGTCCTACTGCAGTTATACAGGGCCCTGGTGGGACTGCACCTGGAGTATTGTGTGCAATTTTGGTCTCCTAATTGGAGGAAGGATATCACTGCTATTGAGGGAGTGCAGTGTAGGTTCACCAGGTTAATTCCCAGAAATGCTGGACTGACATATGAAGAATGGGTTGACTGATCTTGTATACACTGGAATTTAGGATGAGTGTTATTAACATATTACATTCTTAAAAGATTGGATAGGCTAGATGCAGGAAAAATGTTCCCGATGTTGGGGGAGTCATGGTTTAAGAATAAGGAATAGGCATTTAGGACTGAGATGAGGAAAAACCTTTCTCACCCAGACAGTTGTGAATCTGTGGAATCCTACACCTATATTTCTATGGAGCTATGGGCTTGGACCCCAAGATCCTTCTGTACATCAACGCTGTTTAGGGTCTTGCCCCTTACATCCGACTTCTCAAATTCCAACACCTCACATTTGCTCAGATTAACTGCAATCTCTCAGCCCATTTCTATAACTGATCTATACCCTGCTTTGACAACCTTCCCCACTCCGCAACTCCACCAATCTTTGTCCCGTCTGTAAACTTGCCGTAATCTGCCATACCCCAATTTAGTACCTTCCCCCAAGGTCCAGACGTACTTATTCATAACTATCTTAAAATTTATAAAACTGCAATCACTATTCCTAGGCACTATTCCACTGTTCTCGAAGTGGACTTTCCATATACGGGTTCAGGAAAATCTCTTAGATATACCGTACTGAGCAAGTCCCTGTCAGTATTGGGGAACTTAACCCAACTATGACAACCCTGTTGCTTTTGCACATTTCTTTAATCAATCTACATATCGATTCCTCTTTCTCCTGCTGGCTATTGGGAGACCTATGGTATAATTCCATTGGAGGGATTACACAATATCACCGCAACCATTTCACCTCAGTATATCTTCCAGGAATTCTTCCGTGACATCCACCCTGATTAATGGTATGGAAACAGCCCTCCACCCACAGAGTACACAGTGACCATTGATCACGTGTACAATGTTATCCCACATTTTCATCCACTCACCTACACAGAGGCCAATTAACTGACAAACCCGCTCGCCTTTGGATGTGGGAAGAAACTAGAGCAGCAAGAGGAAACCTCCATAGTCACAGGAGTAGCTGCCACCCACCCGAACCCAGGATTCTGGTATTGTGAGGCAGCAACTCTACCAGCTGCTCCACCATTGAGACTTACTGGTCCTAATCGCTACCTTCAAATCGGTCCAGCGCTCAACTTCTACTCTGGTTCCCTCCAACCCTGCCTCTCTAGTTAAAACCCTCCCAAGTGGCACTAGCGAATCTCCCATCAAGAATATTGGATCCCTTCACCACAATTTTCAAAAATAATGTAATCTGGAATATTAAAAACCAAAACAGCCATGGGTGGTCACAAGTCTTCATAAGGTTTTAAGATCAAGTTGTGCCTTTAAGTTTAGCTACAATACTAGAAACAATCCAGGTACAAGTTAAATTGTAAGTGAAATATGGCCACGCATTAATTAACAAACATGACGATCATGATGGGTTTTTTTTTAAATCCCATGTTAGACTTCTATATTTTATTTCATGTCATTGGAAAGGGGAACATCTGAAAAGCTTGAGAATGGGGGGTAATCCATGCTGTGGGTGCAAAGATTTACCCCCAGTGTTGAATATATGTGGAGGGGAACGTGCAGGAGGTAGTGTTCCAAAATGCCCCTTCTAGGCATTGAAGATCACAGGTTGGGAAAGTTTTTCCAAAGAAGTATTGGTGAATGCCTGCATTCAATCTTTCAGACCATGTAGACCCTAGTCATAGGGCTACTGCACTGGTAATAGTGGACTTTCAAAGTGCTGGACAGAACATCCAACAAACGGGGTGCTCTGGCCTTGAAGATGTTAAACATTGATTATTGTTTAAATAGCACTCATGAAGCAAGTAGGGAATATTCATTCCATCATTCACCCTAATTTGCACCCTCTCGATAACAGAGGTGCTGCTGAACTGGGACGGAAACCTCTTTGTGGAACATTCAGATTTGGGCTTGCGTTGTAAATGGTGATGTGGTCATTCCCATTCACTGTATCAATTATATACCCCCCTAAAGAAAGCAATCACAACCATAATCAATCACTCCCTATCCCCGTAAGTGGAATACAGGCAATTCTTGGCTTAACAGAGGATAGAGTCCCGAAGCACCAAATTGTGATTTTCTGTAATACAAAGCCATGTCATCATTTTCAAATGCATCAATGAATAAGAGTTGGGGAAAAATTTTTGTTAATTTATTAACTATAAAAGGTTATGCAACTACTAACTTTTTTCCGTATCTCAAATATTTATATAGCGATTTGCCAATTCTGAATGGGCGTAGTTTTGTAACCCCAACAGTCATGAGAATTCTAATTTAAAAAACTTTTATATTTTGTTTCACTTTTTAAACGCAAGACGAAAAAAATCTTATTCTAGACTACTCTTTAAAAAAAAATCTAATTCAACAGTGGCTCTAACTGCACGCATACAAAAAATGACGTTCTTTATCCAATGTGAAAAAAATGATTTAACTATACAATGATCTACTCCAAGTAAAGGCTACTCGCCACAGGTGATTTCTATCTGGGCTACTTATGTGGAACAGCTGCATTTCTTGGACAGAAATATTAGATGCAATTTGCCTAAGAGAGCCCTAATTAACACTGGGATTCTTGAAACATAATTTGGATGACTTTCACTGCGACTAAATAGCTGCATTTATCCATGATCAGAAATTGTTGCAAGTATTCAAGCAGGTCAGGTAGCACAGACGAGAGGACAAAATCAACTCATCTGAGTCCCCTAGATACAACAGGTTATCTAATATAATTGATCCGGTACTCCCAAAAAAATAAATGGGTGGGTTGATGCAAGAGAGTGGTGAACCAAAGAGAGAAAAAAGAATAAGGGGGCAATGGTAACTCCAGGGTACATGTAATCCCTCAACTTGATCATGGATAAATCAGCCACGGTCTGATCCAGTGATTCATGTTCAAAGGACCACGAACAAAAGCTTACAAAAGTCACCTCATCCCAAATACCAACGTCTTTCAACAAAGAGCTAGAAAAAGCAGCCAAAGGTCTCAAATTTGCAAAACCTGCAAATAGGAAGAAACTGCACAGGGAGAAATCCAAGTCATTGACACCACGAGGCAGCTGTTCTACCACTGTGCTATCCCTATTACTTAGAAGTAAATATATTTAAAAAAATGTCTGAATAACAATTCTAAAAGGCAAGGTGCAAAAACACCATTTAGCAAAGGATCTGCAGCTGAGGCAAAATCCTAATGATTCTAACATCTGCCAATCAGGAAATGCAGAGACAAAAAGGCAGCTACTCTTATCACAAACTGTATGCTGAGGATCAGCATCTTCTCCCATCTGTGTAAATCTTGCACTATCAATGTTCATGAACAAAATTCTCATTTAAATTTAATCTACTATGGGAGTAATAATTTTAATTACAAACTATTTATACTTACATAAGAAGCACTCCATCCAAAGAAAAAGACACCAAACTTCCGTTAAAAATGGGAAGACCCGATCCATCATGGGCACAACCCTCCCCACCATTGAAAGCATGCATGAGGCACTGCCTCAAGAAGGTGGCATCCATCAGCAAGGATTCTCACCATCCAGACCATGCTGTCTACTCACTGATGCCATTGGGCATAGTGCCAGCTTTAGGAACAGCTATTTTGCTACAACTATCAGGTTGTTGAAAAAACCTGCACAACCCTAATTCTCCCTCACAACAGAACTCTACAGATTCCTCCTGTTTTTTTTTCCTCTTCTGTTTTGTACTAACATCTTATTTGTTTGCAGTTCTTTCTTTTTACTGCCTTGAGTGTGTAATTTTATATTTTTGCGTGTATGTCCGAGTCTATGTTTGGTTTAGATACAGCATAAAAATATACCTTTTGGCTGACCGACCACCCGTTCACACTAATTCTACGCAATCTCACATTCACATCCACTTTCTATACACTATGGGCAATATTAGAGGCCAATTAACCTACGAACCCGCACATCTTTGGGATGTGGGAGGAAACTGGAGCACCCAAAGTAAACCCACACAGTCACATGGAGAACATGCCACCTCCACGTAGACAGCACACAATGTCAGGATCGAACCTGGATCTGGTATGCCAATGATGCTCCAGCAAACAAGATTTTCATTGTACCTGTGCATCACCGTACTTGTGGATATGACAGTTAAATTTGATTTAACTTGGCAACTCTTCTGGCAGAGTTATGACCTTTTGTTTAAATGCATGCTCTTGCAGATTTGGACACGTTCCAAATCAACTTCTAGACCAGTAGGGAAGGAAGAACAAATTGGCTCACCTAATGTCAGCCCCAGCTTCAGATTTAAGCTCTGAATACAATATCACTCATCTCATGGAGTGTCCATAATTCCTTTTAGTTTTCTCGCCTGACGGTCAAATAGCTCGAGTTGTGGACATGTGCAGAATGCAGATAAGAAATCTCCCTAAAATTCCTTTCCATTACAGTGGATGAATGAAATTGGCTTCATGCAGATAATAAACATCGGGAAAACAAAACACCATACTCAAAGAAAATCAGAAATACAAATGAAATGAAAACATAATAGTGGTCCACCAAAAACATACAAAAATTCTAAGGTCCTTAGCAATTACATTTCACATGTTAAAACTAGTAACCAGAGAAAGTTTCATGGTGCAACGATAAATCAAGGCATTTAAGTTTCTGTTCACAAGCCAAGTGAGTGTAGATCAGAACTTGCTTCTCCGTGAGAGATTTACAATCAGATGTTGTTATATTTTATGCCCAGAACATAGAATAATATAGCACAGGCCCTTTGGCCCACAGTGTGCATGCCAAACACGAGCATGTTACACTAATCTCCTCTGCCTACACGTGATCCATATCCTGCAAATCCACGTGCCTATCTAAAAACTTTTTAAACACCACTATCATATCTGCCTATGCCACTACCACTGGCACCGCATTCCAGGCACCTACCGCGCGTGTAAAAATCTTGTCCCGCACATCTGTTTAAAACTTTGTCCCTCTCACTTTAAATCTATGATGTTTAAAACTTGATGTTTCCACCCTGGGTCAAAGGTTCTGACTATCTTCTCTATCTATGCCTATGACTGTCTCCCCTATAACCGTGCACCATAATTTTATATATTCCTATCTAGTCTCCCCTCTGAGACTCTAGAGAAAACAATCCAAGCTTGCTCAACATATCCATATGTGTAAATCCCTCTTCATCCTTTTCATAATATGATCAGAAGTGCACACAATACTCCAAATACAGTATAGCCAAAGTTCTATAAAGTTGCAACATGACTTCCTGCCTCGATAACTCATGACAGATCATAACTCATGGCACACCATATGCCGTCTTTACAGATATGTGTTGCCACTTTCAGTGAGCTATAGACTGGGACCCCATGACCCCCCTGTACATCAATGTTGTTAAGAGTCTTGCCATAATTGTATACTTTCCCCTTACATCCAACCTTCCAAAGTGTAATATCTCAAACTTGCTCAGATTAAACTCCATCTGCAATTTCTATGCCTATTTCTGTAGCTAATCTATATTCCACTGTACTTTGACAACTCCACCAATTTATGCCATCCGCAAACCTACTACCCAACCCATATAAATTTACGTTCAAGTCACCGATATATAATCGATGCAACAGAGGTCCCAGCACGGAATTCTACCAGTCACAGACCTCCAGCCAGACTAACACCCTTCCACCATAACCCTCTGCCTTTTACAGTAAGTGAGTTCTGAGACCCTTTACGAGTAAGTCTTTTCTGAGACCAAATGACCAAGTCACCATGGATCCCATGCATCTTAATCTGGATCAGCACACCATGAGGGTCTTTATCAAATGCCTTACTAAAATCCATGAACACAGCATCATCCACTGCCCCTATCCACATTGATCAGCTTTGTCACCTCCTCATGAAACATCAATTGTTTGTTTTCCGATACACTGACAATTGTAATAAATTTGCTGATTTAAGATTCATTCACCAATGAATAATTCTTTAGAAACCCATTCACAGGTTCAAATTGGATGTGCCAGCAAATGTTAAATACGTTAAGAGCTTTGGTATTAGCTTAAGACACGAGTATACAGCAGATGCCCATAGTTTGGATGCTGCCTGTCCCCCTGAGTTACTACAGCATTTTGTGTCTACCTTCGATTTAAACCAGCATCTGCAGTTCTTTCCTACACCCATAGTTTTGACATCCTGGTTCTAAGATATCTTATTATCATATAGCAGCTTTACTCAAGATCTTTTCAAATTTATGTCACCCATCAATAATCTCACTTTAATAAATCTCTAGTTTAACCCGTCAATATTTTCAAAAGGAAGGAATCTCAATCACCCGTGTTATAATTAAACAGAGTAAACATGTTGTAGACAAAATTATTGCCCCCACCCCTCCACGAACAGATCTGCGATTTTTTTTTAACGGTAGGAAGGAACTGCAGATGCTGGCTTACACCAAAGATCTTAGAGGAGCTCCTCTAGTATATTTGGTTTACACCGACGGTAGACACGTGATGCTGGAGTAACTCAGCGGGACAGGCAGCATCTCTAAACAGAAGGAATGGGTGACGTTTCGGGCCGAGACCCTTCTTGGAAACGTCACCTATTCCTTAGCCCGTCACGCTAAGTTACTCCAGCATTTGTGTCTATCTTCTTGTGCGTTGTTTTTAAATATCATTCAGATTTGCTGGGTACTATCAAGTGCTGTGTAGGCGAGCAGTTTAGAGAGTTGATGGGAATGCGAGAAAAAAAAGGTTAGTGGATTGGTTTGTAAACTGGCATAGACTCGGCGGACCGAAATGGTCTCCTCTGGCGAGCGGAGATCCGATCCGATTTTACATGCCCAGAAAATAAAGCTTATTAAATTTTAAATAGAACATACAACTAACCTGGATGACTAACTATAATTTCACCGCGATCACTGCGACATTAGCTGTAAAATGCGTTCAAATCACAAACATTTCAACACACAAATGTCCCAGACCGTGACACATCCATCAAAAACAATGACCTAAATACTCTAGCTCACAACAAAAAGCGCCGGACTGCAAAAGCAAGACAAACTGAAATCTAACCGAGAAGGCACGGTCCATCCTGAACTTTTGAGACTGAGTGAAGTTCGGTTGTTATCCCGGAGCCAACTAAAAGCAGATAGCAAAGCGAGTCCTTTGGACCAAGCGGCCCAAGGTCAAGAGAGAGCAGGCCAGATAGCAGCGAGAGCGGCGGCCGCAGAGCGCCCTCCGCCGCCCCGAGTCCAGCGCAACTCAAACTCAGCTTCACAAAATGGCGACGCGGGGCCTGGGGCGACCTCCAGCTGCAATCCCTGCCTCTCTACTGCGGGCGATGCGGACAGCTGGCGGGCTGAATCCGATCCGCCGGCACCCCCTCGGGCAGCAAGAGGCCCCGCCGCCGGACACTGGCACACTCACCCCTTCTTCTCGCCGCCGACTTGCATCTTGTTATTGTCCTCGCCGCTTCCTTCCTCGATCTCTCGCATCGCGGCCGGGCACGGAAACGCCGGATCTCGGCAATAAACTGGCAAACGAATGCCAACACTCTCGTTCTCAAGTTTTAACAAAAAAGGTGGCCTATCGCGTAGTCACAGGCCTGTCAAGCCGGATGTCTTGCTCCAGACACAACACAGAATGGCGGCCGCTAACTTAGCGCCGCCGCCAACAACTTTCTTTCGGTCGCTTCGCTTCGCTTCACGTGCACTCGCGCTAGCGGGCGGGGGCGCGCACACGCACACCTTCGCTGACGTCACAGCCGCGTAGCCACTCACGCGAAGGCCGCGCGCCGCCGCCCTCTCGCGCGCCACCGCCGCCTCGTACGTCACCGCCGCCTCGTACGTCACCGCCCCCTCGAGCGCCGTCACCGTCTGGCGAAGGCAACGTGAGCTGAGAGCGCCGGCTCCCGCCCACTTTAACTCTCGACACTTTAACTCTCTTATGTAGGTGGGAACTGCAGATGCTGGTTTAAACCGCAGATAGACACAGAATGCTGGAGTAACTCAGCGGAACATCTCTGGGGAATGGGTGAGAGATCTCTTACCTCACAACGGACCCAGATTTCCCTCACCCTGGACATCCCTTCTTCTCCCCAGGGCCAAGTAGAGGCCCAAGTCAAATGGATATGTTTGTAGATATGGTAGCAATGTTACAACATTTTGAGATTTTAAAAATCAAGTCTGCAATTTATCCCATCAGATAAAGCATAAAAAGAAGTTTAATTTGACACCTAATTCACTTTCATATCTTCAGTATTAAAAAGGTTATGGCCTTTTTAATACTGAAATACTCTGAAATTAGCATCTTGTTCCCAATTGTTTTTCCATTGACTGAACTCAAAAGCTGTGATGGAGGACAGTCAAAAGCCCATAACTTTCTTAAAAATTAAGAGAACTGAATGAAATTTTCAGTTATTATAGATTGAAGCATTCCAAAACAATCTTACTTGGATCACCTGAAATTAAAGCGTATAATTAGTTAGTTACCTAATTGTAACTAATTACAAAATTCAATTACTAAATCTAATCATCTATCCATTTCTTAAGAAAAGATTAACATTTTTAAATAGCCTGAGTGTTCAAATAACATTCACACAAGAATTCACAATATAATGAATTTATAGGCCAAATGGAAGGAATTTAGTGTTCCCGTAAATTAATGGCCATTTTAATCATCTTGCGAGTGAGATTTTGTGGAACGCGATCAATTGGAACGTTGTGGTTTGCGGTGAATTTAAATCCCATATCGACAGGAAAAACACTGTCGGTTCGTATATTTACATAATCACATTTTCGCTGATGAAATTTTGATTAAAATAATCCTAAGAAGCAAGTTTATATGTAAAATAAACGACTTGCCTTATGTTTTGTCCCGTACGGGAGATCCGTCCCTTTGTCGGCGTTAGAAGTCATTTTTATTTTACTCCAGCAATTAAATTGTCCCGCGGTTTAAAAAAAAATTCACAGAACGGCAGTCGGAACAATTCGTCAGCATCACCTAGCAGCCCGAGAAAATATATCTCGGACAGGCAGGAGAAAACGGCATTATAATCCCGCCCCCCGCCCCCCTCAAAGGCGCCAAAGTCGCGCACACGGCCAGTGACAGAACTGCAGCCCCGCTGAAGGTAAGTTTTGTAACATACCTAGATCTGGATAATTTCTTGACTAGTTTTTGTTTTTGTTTAGTTGAGAGATACTGTGCAGAAACTAGCCCTTCCGCGCCGATCAGCGATCGCTGCACATTAACACTATCCTACACACACGAGGGATAATTTTTACATTTACCAAGCCAATTAACCTACAAACCTGTACGTTTAGGAGGAAACCGAAGATCTCGGAGAAAACCCACGCAGGCCCCGGGGAGAACGTACAAACTCTGCATAGATAACACCCGTAGTCGGGATCGAAACCGGGTCTCTGGCGCTGCGCTACCGTGGCTAGTAAGGGTGTCAGGGGTTATGGGGAGAAGATAGCAGAGGGAAAGATAGATCAGTGGCAGAGTAGACTTGATGGGCTGAATGGCCTAATTCTGCTTCTGCAGCTTATGAAGTAAATAAGCTTGAGCCATCTTCAGACTGAGAGTCAGGGTAGAGGGAAACTAGAGTTATGAGGTAGAGGTGCAGAGGTATAGATTAATACAGTCATACGGAGTGGAAACAGGCCCTTTGGCCCATCTTGCCCACATGTCCCATCTACATTACAGTTTGAAGAAGGGTCTCGAGCCAAAACACCACTAATTCCCTTACTCCAGAGAGGCTGTTGGACCTGTTGTTACTCCATTTTTTTTGTCAATCTTTGGTTTAAACCAGCATCTGTAGTTCCTTCCCACGCATGTCCCGTCCACACTGTTACACTAGTAAGAGAGTCTCCTGACTCTCAGTCTGAAGAAGGGTCGACACATAATAGCACCTATTCTTTTTCTCCAGGGATGCTGCCTTACTCCAGCATATTGTGTCTATCTTCAGTATAAACCAGCATCTGCAGTTCCTTCCTACACATAAAGTCTGAGGAAGAAGGGACCCGACCTGAAACGTCACCTATCCACATTTTCCAGAGATGCTGCCTGACCTGCTGAGTTATTCCAGCACTTTGTGTCCAAGCATGAAAGTGCAGAACATTTGACTCAGCAGCTTCTCACGTTCTATTACCAGACCTCTGAACGGTCCTTCCATAAGCTGGGGTACAGTCCGATTCACCTCTATCCCTTCTATTCCTCTCATATTTTACATCTCTTCAAGAGCACCACTCAGCCGCTTGTATTTCAAGGAATAAAGTCCTAGCTTGCCAAGCCTCTCCCTATTGGCCAGTCCTTCAATTCCTAACAACATCCTCTAAATGCTAGTAATATTAAATGTATTTAGACAGATTGATGAACAGGCTGGGAATATAGCCTTTGTGCAATTTGAAGTATTGTCATGACCAACACAGACATCGTGGGTCAAAGGAGCTATTCATGTGCCATCCTGTTCTATGTTTTTTGTTTGCTGGTAAATGGAATAGACTGTTTACCAATATGAAAGTAAAACATTCTGCATGAATGCATTGCAGTTTAAACCATAAGTTAGAAAGAAAGAGAAAATACAAGGTTTTTAGGTATCCAAGACATCAAGAATATTTAACAGCTAAAAAATTGCTTTGGAAATATGGTTATTATTCTTCAACTAATGCGATAGTTCAATGGTGCTAGAACAATAACCTTGCTCTTAATGTCAGCAAGATCAAGGAGCTGAGGAGATTCAGTATGTTGATGACACTCTCTTGAACGTGTACAGTAGAGAGCCTATTGACTGGTTGCATCACTGCCTGGTTCGGCAAATCAGACACCCAGGAAGGAAGGGCATTACAGATACCGATGGACACTTCGGGTCCTTTGAAGGTATCAGTGAATCTGCAGTATTTGCTGCAGCGAATCGTTAGATCAGCTGAGAAGGTTATTAGCTGCAACCTTCCTTCCATTGACGACCTGTACACTGCAAGGGCCAGGAAACGAGCGGTAAGATCATCTCTGACCCCTCTCACCCTGGCCACAAACTCTTTGAATCACTTCCTTCTGGAAGGTGACTCCGGGCTGCCACAGCCAGACATACAAACAGCTTTTTTCCACAGTCTGGAGAAGGGTTTCAGCCCGAAACGTTGCCCATTTCCTTCGCTCCATAGATGCCGCCTCACCCGCTGAGTTTCTCCAGCATTTTTGTCTACCTTTTTTCCACGAGTAGTAGCTCTACTCAATAACAAAATATCCGTAGCCTCCTTTTGCTCTGGTATTTTACTTAATTCACATATTTAATCAATTATGTTTTATTATTAATGTTTAATTTTTCATGTGTCATTCCTAACTGTCACTGTATGTCATGTTGTCACTTGCGGGCAGAGCACCAAGGCAAATTCCTTGTATGTGAACACTTGGCCAATAAACTTATTCATTCATTTATTCCCAGTCCTTTGAAGGTACCGACCTTCCCACTCTCGAAGGGATTTATAGGAGGCGCTACCTCAACAAGACAGCCAATATTATCAAAGTCCCACATCACCCTGCCCAGGTCTCATCTCACTCCTGCCATTGGAAAAGGTATAGAAGTCTGAAAAACGTTACCAGCAGCTTCAAAAATAGTTTCTTCCCAACAACCATCAGACATTTGAACACTACACAGCACTAATCTCAACTATGAACTTACATGGACTCTCTTTAGTTGCTCTAAAAACTTTGTGTTTTTATGATTATTAATTTCTTGAATTGTCTTCTATTATAGGTTATCTACGTGTATTGCATTTACCGGCTTGTTATGCTGCTATTAGTAAGAATTTCATTGTTCCATTAGCAGTATATGACAATTAAACACTCTTGACTCTCTTGCAATAGAATAGTTAGTATACACTTGTTAAAACAAATAGGGCTATGTTTACATTTCTCATCCACAAAAGAGTACCTTCAATAACACTGCTTTCCCAAGGTTTTTAAATGATTGATGATTCTGAACCATGTATAATAAATGTCAAGAATCCTTCAGCCCATATTTAAATTTGAGATATCACAGGGCGGCATGGTGGGACAGCGGTAGAGTTGCTGCCTTACAGCGCCAGAGACCCAGGTTTGATCCTGACTATGGGTGTGTGTCTGTAAGGAGTTTGGTTTTCTCCCACACTCCAAAGACGTATAGGTTTGTAGGTTTGGTATAAAATGTAAAAGTGTGTGATGGATAGTATTAGTATGTGGGGATCTCTGGTCGGTGCGGATTCGGTGGGCCAAAGGGCCTGTTTCCGGGCTGTATCTCTAAACTATAGCTCAAGGTTAAATAGGACCAAAAGGTTCAGAGAACCACAATTAGTTTAAGTGATAATATTAAATAGCTATGCACAAATTCTTTGTGCAATGCAATGTAATTTCGGTGGAAATTAATTCAGTGTTTTGAAGACAATGCATTGTAAAATTGAACAGGAAATGTGTATTTTGCGCAAGTTATTGTGGATGAATACATATCAGGTTCATGTTCATATTTATAGTTATAGGAGCAGAATTAGGCCATTTGGCTCATCAAGTCTACTCCACCATTCAATCATGGTTGATCTATTTTTCTCTCACAACCACTTTCTCCTGTATTTCTCCCAATAACCCCTGACACCCATACTAATAATGAATTTGTCAATCTCCGCCTTAAAAATATCCATTGATATCGAATGCAGAGCCATCAGAAACAGAAAATGGAATGTTTTGGCATCTAGGCCTATCTACAGCCAAAACTCAACAGCCAAAAATCTGTATCCTCCCTTTGATCTGGTAATTTAGTTGGTTCACATGCTTGATTTATTACTATTAATGCATTGATTTATTACTATTAATGTTTAGTGTTTTCTGAGTTTCGTAACTGTCACTGTATGTCATGTTGTTACTTGTGGGCGGAGCTCCAAGGAAAATTCCTTGTATGTGAATACTTGGCCAATAAACTTACTTACATTCCTCAGATGATCAAATTGATGCCCAAGAATTCAATGTTTAATATCAACATTGCAGTAAGTGTTTTAGGTTGAGAAATTTCATCTCAGAGTTCATGAGCTAGAGTTTGAGAATTCAATAAAATATTGCAGTAGGAAGGGAAAGTTATCTGACCATTTTGTTCCATGAGACATGCAACAGTGAAGTATTCTGCATTTGTAACGAGATAAATGAATTAATAACACAAAAATAAATGGTTATGTCTCATAACCATTGCAGGGCGATTACAAAATGACCAAATTTGGGAATGAAGTATTCCAGGCTACTTAACTTTGAAAAGACATAGGCCACCTGGAAAAGTTGGAGGGGCAGTTCTGATAATAAGCCAGAGAGAAACGAATCCAGCACAGAAATCAAGTAGTAAAAGTAGAACCAGTTTGATTGGATCCAAGAAACAGCAAAGGGCAGAAAGCACTGATGTGAATTGACAATAGCCCTTCCAAACAGTAGTGATAACGTTGGGCATGTGTTTAATTGGACACATGTAACAAGGGGAATATAGTGATGACAGAGGAATTTAATACAGATATAAATTGGGTACAACAAATAAGTAATATGGAGGATGCATTTGTTGTTTTCTAGGTCATTAAAGTGATGAATCAACTAGGGAATTTTTTAATTTACATTTAATATTGTGCAATGAGGGTTTAATTAATGACATAGATATATATTCTCCTGAAATATTAATTCTGTTTCTTTCTCTCTCCACAGATGGTGTCCAACCTGCTGAGTATCTCCAGCATTTTCCGTATCGGATTCAATTTCAAGGGTGTGCATTTTGCTTTTTATATAATTAACCATATAACAACAATTACAGCACGGAGACAGGCCCTCTCGGCCCTTCCAGTCCGTGCCGTAATTATCAGTTAGTTAGCAGCCTTTCTGATTAGAGAGCATATAATGTAGCAGACTTTAAATGATTTAGTTTAACCTGAAATAAAGGTCTTAAGTAAAGGTCTTAAATATGAACAAACTCTAGGGACGCCACATTAATGGCAGTCTCTCCCAACAGTCTGTCTGTTTCTCTGTTTTTTTAAAATTTTTAGTCAGTTTTAAAAGTTTATGCTGAAGATTCCTTTAGCTTTTCTATGTGGGGGAGGGGAGTAGGGCAAGGGGGAAACTGTTTCCCAGTCACTTCCTGGCAAGGACGTGACTATTCTCCGAGTCGCGTCCTCGGCCCCCTCCTCACAGCCTACCACCTGGATTAGAGTGGACTTTCCTGCCGGGGACCCGGACCAGAGCTTCAGCAGCGGCGGCGCAGCGCTGAATACATCGCGGAGCGGGCAATTGCTTACCTACATCGCCGTTGAAGCTCCGGAGTGTTGGGCCTGCTGCTTCCTCAATTTATAATGAGAAATTCTTCCTCATTTACATCTGATGCTCTTTCTCCAAAGCAATTACTATCTGCCCACCTCACAAATGAAGAAAGTAATAGAGAGGTGAAAAATAAAGTGTTCTGCTAGGAACATGTTGGAGAGGTAAAACACCATTTAGAATGAATTCAATCCGAAACCCTTGAATTACACTCCTGATAAACAGATCTGAAGTAAGCTGCTTCCATTCATCATAAAAAAGCTGTAATCTACCACCAACATTTTTCTGTGTTACATTTAATATGTTTTTATGAGAACCAGGTCCACCTACCTCTCTGGTAACTGGTGCACCCTGCTGACTCCAGTCTCTGGCAGTGGCCCCCATGGTTGCTCATGCTCTAGCCGAAGGGTGCCATCCATGCCCCTGTGCTGAGGACCGGCTTGTCCCTGGTGTAGCCCCGGACGCTGAGGTGGTTCTGTAGGGATACTTTCTCTTCAGCGGTCTGCCGGGCATAATTGGTCTCATCAGGCTCATCGTTTTTGCGTCTTCATTTATTTATTTGACCAGCTTTGTAAGGTATGCACCAAACAGCTGATCAGGTGGTTGGATATTTGCTGGTTTACAAAGCACAGCATATCTGGGATTAATGGTGGATCTAATTGCCCTTTTCCTGAGACAATTGATCTCAAAATGGGTGTTACATAGCAACCCTAGAGCCTCTTGGTGTGTTCTGGTCACATAACCACCATCCATTGTTCTTGTGAACGCCGTAATGCCAGCAGCCAATAATTTTAAAATCCTCTGCATTTTAATCTCTTGACATCGCACGGCGGGTCCCATTTGACCCCATATAACCTGATTCACAGTTGGAACTTTTAACAACTCACAGTTGCTTGGAGGCTCATGTTTTTTGGCTGTCTCATCCATAGTAAGCTCCTTGAAGCTGATGAGACACCATGTAATTTATTGTGGTAGCCAGCTCTTCACCTAGCGGCTCCCCTGCTCCTGATGGTACAGCAAATGGTAGTGCCAGTGGTGGAACATCTGGTAACTCCACTGTTTCTCCTGGCTGAACTTCCCCATCAGATTCGGGCTCAGGACTGATCTGACCCATTGGACTCCCTTCAAAAGTAAGAGGGTTATCTGGCAGCACTGTTGCTGCTGGCGCCTCTTTCTCTGAGCGCTGACACTCCTTATCTTGGAGTGAAGTTCTCTGGAGGACTGTATGCAACAGCTCCTCTACTTGGGATAGGCGTGAACAAACTCTATCCAGCCCCGGTGAGGAATCATCCCCCGACTCCGTGGGCCTAGCAGACTTTTCAGGTGCCTTGCGCCCTAATGGCGATGGCTCTGTGCTGTGTAGCACTAAGTCTGCAGTCGCTAACTCTGTAGCTAGCGACTGTACAGGGGTATGAGGCAGGGCTTCCATGCCTGAGCTGCCGCGGCTGGTTGCGACTCGCCGCTTTCCCTTCCCTGTTTTTTCCATGCTAGCGATCAACAGATAGCGTACCGGCCAGCACGGACTCGAACTCCAGTGAAAGTTTTGTCTTACCTGGAGTCTGAATACTTACCGCTGGAGTAGCTCTGTTCCTCGCAGCCTCTGTGCGTCAATGCGGCTGACGTACTGGTGCGCATGCAGCCTGGCGGGTCTTCTTCACGGAATCACTCACGTGACTCCGAAGTAAAATGTGCAATTATACATGAGGTGTAAAAGAATTAGAGAACAAGGATTAGGCCTTTTCAGAGACCAAAACAGCAATGTGAGTGTCGAAGTGGAAGGTTTGTGTGAAGTACTTAATGCATATTTTGTATTTGTCTTCAGAGAAGATGAGGAGCGCTCCGTTCGCTGGCTGGCGGCAGCCTGAAGCCACGATCTGTGGAGCTCCAGCTGGCGCGGAGCCTGGGATCCCGGCGGAGAAGAGTTCCGACCGCCGGCCTACGGCCTACTTCTAACCGAGGGCGCGGCGGGGACCTACCATCTGGAGCGGGATCCCTCGCCGGGGATCCTTGGAGAGGAGCTCCGACCGCCGGCTCGCGATCTACATCATCCAGAAGTCGCGGACTGCGGTGCTTCCGGCTGGCGTGGCCACCGGAGCTTGGGATGATGTTGGGGACCCTGGAGAAGAGTTCCGACCGCCGGCCTGCGGCCTACTACTGATCGCGGGCGCGGCGGGGACTTACCATCCAGTGCGGGATCCCTCGCCAGGGATCCCTGGAGAGGAGCTCCAACCGCTGGCTCTACGGTGCTTCTGGATGCGGCGCGGTTGGGACTTTAGATCTTTGACCGCCGGCCTGTGGCCTACACCATCTTGAAGCCACGGTCTCCGGTGAGGAAGCACCGATTCAGGACTTACGTAGACTTACTTTGTCTGCATATCTGGATGCCCGCAACGGCGACTGCGGAGCGTTGTGGTCCTGATCACGGGGGAAAATGGAAGAGGACTGACCAAACCTTGTGCCTTCCACCACAGCGTTGAATGCTGTGGTGGATGTTTGTGTTATATTTTTATTGTGTTTTATGTGTTCCTTTTATATTGTACTGCTGCTGGCAAATTCATTTCACTGCACTTTATGTGCAAGTGACGAATAAAACTTGACTTGACAGAATTACAGAATTGAGAAATGTGAGGCAATGCATTTGGAAAGGCAAACAAGGCTAGTGAAAACATGATTATGGGAAGATACCTTTTATACTTCATGGACAAGACATGCAAAAGAAGGTAAGGGGGGTCATTCTATAAACATCAATCAGGCCATATATAGTGTTCTGGTCATCACATTATAGGAAGGATGTGGCAGCACTAGGGAAGGTGAAGAGAATTGTAGTTAGGGGAAAGATTGCCAAGCTAGGGTTTCTTTGGAACAAAAGACTAACGGAAGGTTTATTTGAAGTGTTTTAAATTATGAGATGTAAAGACAGGGTAAATTGGACCTTATTTCATAAGATCATAAGGTCAAAGGTGATAGGAGCAGAATTAGGCCATTCTGCCCATCAAGTCAACTCCGCCATTCAATAATGGCTGATCAATCTCTCCCTCCTAACCTAATTCTCCTGCCTTCTCCCGATAACCTCCAACACCTGTATTAATCAAGAATGTATCTATCTCTGCCTTAAATATATCCACTGACTAGGCCTCCACAGCCTAATGTGGCAAAGAATTCCACAGATTCACCACCCTCTGGCTAAAGAAAATCCTCCTAATTTCCTTCCTAAAATGTCTTTTAATTCTGTGGCTATGACCTCTAATCCTAGACTCTCCCACTAGTGGAAACCTCTCCACATCCACTGTATTCAAGCTTTTCGTATTCTGTACGTTTCAATGAGGTCCCCTCATTCTTCTAAATTCCAGCGAGTATTGGCCCAGTGCTGTCAAACGCTTATCATATATTAACCTATTCATTCCTGGGATCATTCTTGTAAACCTCCTCTGGAACCTCTCCAAAGCCAGCACATCCTTCTTCAGATATAGTGCCCAAAATATTCCAAATGTGGCCTGACCAGCACCTTATACAGACTCAGCATTTCATCCCTGTTTTTGTATCCAAGCCCTCTCAAAATAAATGCTAGCATTGCGTTTTTTTCTTTCCAGCGATTCGACTTTCAGATTTACTCCCAAGTCCCACTGCCGATTTCTGGATTCTCTCCCCATTTAGAAAATAATACATGCCTTTATTCCTACTACCAAAATGCATGACTCCACACTTTGCTGCACTATTTTCTATCTGCCCACTTGTCTGCCCACTCTCCCAACCTTTCCAAGTCCTTCTGCACAGTCCCTGATTTCTCTACACTACCTGCCCCTCCACCTAGTATCCTAGCAGGGATGTCAGTAAACGAGGGACTATAGTAAATTAATTGATAGAAAAATTATAGGAATGCTGAGGAAAAATATTTTGCCAAGTGAATGGCGGGACACAGACAGATTTCACTATGCTAAACAGTGGTAGAAACAGAAGCCCTTGCCATATTTTAAAAATCCTTAACCTGTGATCAAGATGATGAGGCTGTGGGATTAACCCGGAGTCTATTTTAAATGATGTATAATTTATGTTTTTGTCTGAATATATGTGCCCGTTATGCTGCTTGCATCTTGCTGCAAGCAAGATTTTCATTATACCTATATCTCACTTGTTTATTGTAATGACAATAAACTGAACTTGACATGATTCTGTGATCATATAGGATTACATGGTTAGCACTGTTCAAAAAGCTTTAAGAGCTAATCTGACTATTTTTAAGAACCTGAAGCCGCTCTGCAGAAGATATAGAAACACGTTGAGTATAGAAGTTGGGAGGTCGTTGCAAATTTTTAAGACATTGGTGAGAACGCATTTAGAGTATTGTGTTCAGTTCTGGGCACCATGTTATAGGAAACATATTGTCAATCGTGAAAGGGTTTAGAGAAGATTTACAAGGATGTTGCCAGAACTAGAGGGTCTGAGCTATAGGGAGAGTTTGAGTAGGTTGGGTCTTTATTCCTTGGAGCACAGGATGAGGGGTGATCTTATAGAGGTGTATAAAATCATGAGAGGAATATATCAGGTAGATGCACAGAATATCATGCATAAAGTAGGGTAATTGAGGACCAGAGGCCATTCAAGGCGAAGGAGAAAAGATTTAATAGGAATCTGAAGGGTGACCTTTTCACACAAAGGGTGGTGGGTGTATGAAACAAGCTGCCAGAGGAGGTAGTTGAGGCTGAGTCTACCCCAACGTTTAAGAAACAGTTAGACAGGTACATGAATAGGACAAGTTTGGAGGGTTATGGACCAAACGCAGGCATATGGGACTAGTAGTGTAGCTGGGACATGTTGGGCCGAAGGGCCTGTTTTCACACTGTATCACTACGACTCTATGACCTTCCAAGTCAGTGCAGATAAAAGATGAACATGGCATTCTTATTCGTGACTTCCAATCACTTTTATTTCCTATTTTTCCTCTACGATTTATCTGATGAATTCGATACAGAACTTGCCAATGCCGCCGAACGGAGCAGTCACTGGCTGTGGCTGAAGAGGAAAGATGCTGTCTGGGCTGCCACGTGACCATCTAGAGGCTAACAAAAAGACATACACCCAGGTCTGATCACCCTGCGGTGGTCCTGCCTCGACTGAGGGTGTCTTGTGATAAAAGGCAGAAACACAACTGAAGACGTGTCTTTTTTTTAAATTTTTTTTTATTTTTTTATTATAGAAACAAAGTAATTACAAAATACACTCTTATACAACGATAAAAACTATATAATATTAATGATAAATTGATACTGTTTATATTATTTATAATATTATCAATTATACATATCAAGGTTAATTATTTTGTATAATTGGAAGTATGTATAGTATCATCCTAGTATTAGCAATATACTCATACTAGTCATAATGTCCATATTTCCTCTAATCTCAAAATACAAGTCCCCCATGTTATAATTGTATAATACACAATATTAACCGAACTTCTATAATATTCATTATATTTTCATAATAATAAGAGTGTTTGTATTATTATTGACTTTATATTTTCCAAATTATTGTATAGTTGAAACTACACAATTTTATGTAATTAAAAATACAGAACATCAATAATATTTTCATACAAGTAATGATATCTATATTCGCATTAATATTAAAAATTTAATATAATGTGTTTCTATACTTTTTTTTCTAATTAAGGATAGGAAAAAAAAAAGAATAGAAAATAGAAAAGAGAGTGTTGAAAGTTTGATGGAGATTGAAATATTATTCATTAATTCGTCCTTGGAGATATATTCATGATTTATTATATATGTTTCTTCATCCATTCAGATATTCAGGCCTCAGTCAAGTCTTCGCGCCGAACCATTATGACCCTGTAAATATTTAATATATGGAGACCAAATCTCTCTGAAGAGATCTAACCTATCCATAAGGACAAGCCTCAATCTCTCCAAATGAAGTGTCTCCGACATTTCTGTATTCCACATTTTAATTGTTGGGGATGCAGGGCCTTTCCAAAATTTTAATATTAATTTTTTCCCAATTATTAGACAATAATCGATAAAAATTCTTTAGGTTCATTGTAACTAGTTGGTCCGTTTCAAGTATTCCAAGTATTATTAACTTTGGATCAGAAATCATAGTAATATTAATAACATTCGAAATTATCTTAAATATTTCGTTCCAATATTCTACAATCTTTATACAATTAGTGAATGAGTGTGACAAATTTGCTTCTGAGATTTGACATTTATCACATATAGGCGATAATTTTGGAAATATATTATGTAATTTAGATTTGGAATAATGTAGTCTATGTAGAATTTTAAACTGTATAAGCACATGTTTAGCATTTAACGAACAATGATGTATGTGTTGTAAGCTTTCGTCCCATATTTCTGAGCTTATTATTTGACCTAATTCATTTTCCCAAATCTGTCTATGTATTTCCGTTGATGGGATATCACTTTCCAATAAAATATTATAAATATATGATATCATTTTTTCTGTATTTGGATGTTTATTCAAGCATTCATCTAAAATTTCAGTCTTTCTATTTCTAAGTTCTTGTGTATTTGCAGAGATATAGTTTCTGATTTGTAAATATCTAAAATATTCATTGTTTTGTAGTCCATAAGTTTGTTGTAACTCTTGAAATGAAAGAAAAGAGCTTTCCTTATAAAGATCCCCTATGTTTAAAATTCCTTTATTTTTCCATTGTAAAAAAGCCTTATCCATCGTTGAAGGTTTAAACGTAAGATTATTGGCAATAGTAAGACCTAACGGTATAGATTTTAATTTTAATGTTTTCTTTATTTGTTTCCAAATGCGGATTCCGTTTTCTATTATCGGGTTTTCATTATAAATTTTCTTAGTCACGTTAGTATTAGCAAATATTATAGAACTAATTTCAAATGGAGAACAATCTTCTTTTTCCATTTTTAACCAGTTTGGTTTATTATCTATTTCTTCTAGCCAAAAATTCATGTTTTTGATATTAACTGCCCAATAATAAAACATAAAATTTGGTAATGCTAATCCCCCATTTATTTTAGCTTTACATAAGTGTTTTTTTATTTATTCTGTGGTTCTTATAATCCCAAATAAAGTTAGTAACTAGGGAGTCTAATTTTTTAAAAAAAAATTTAGGGCGATATATCGGTATTAATTGAAATAAATATAATAATTGTGGGAGAAAAATCATTTTTATCGCGTTGATTTTACCTAACATTGAAATAGGTAAACTTTTCCAGTATAAAATATTCTTATTTAATTTGTTCAGTAATAACGGGAAGTTAAATTTAAATAAAGAATCAAATCTTTTTGTAACAAAAATGCCAAGATATTTAATATTTTCATTTGTTATCTTGAAAGGAAACTGTTGTAATATCTGTAAATTATTCATCGTTATTGGCATAAGTTCACTTTTATTCCAATTGATACTGTATCCTGAGATTAATCCAAATTCCGTTATTAGTTTTGACAAATTTCCGGTTCAGTGATATAAAGTAATACATCGTCCGCATATAAGGAGATTTTATTCTTAGTATCTTTAGTATCATATCCATGTATTTCCGGATGTAATCTCACCTTTTGGGCGAGAGGTTCTATTGCTAGCGCAAACAATAAAGGTGATAGAGGACAGCCTTGTCTACAACCTCGAGATAAACTAAATTTAGTAGATAACATACGGTTTGTTGTTATTCTAGCTGTTGGGTTTGCATATAACAATTTAATCCAAGTAGTAAACTTCTCACCGAGCTTGAAAGCTTCCATCACCGAAAATAGATAAGGCCATTCCACTTGGTCAAAAGCTTTTTCTGCATCCAGCGAGATAACTACTAAACCTTTTTTATCACTTCTTTTCGAATATATAATATTAAATAACCGTCTTAGATTATATGAGGAATATCTTTTAGATATAAATCCTGTTTGATCGGGATGAATTAATTCATTGACAACTGTACTTAATCTTTGTGCTAATATTTTTGTTAGAATCTTTTGATCCATATTTAATAGAGCTATTGCTCTATATGATCCTGGTTCATCCAAGTCTTTATTTATTTTAGGTATAAGTGTTATAATAGACTCGTTCAGCGTATCTGGTAATTTCTGTTGTGTATATATCTGTTCATATAATGATTTCAAATATGGGACCATATGATCATGAAAAATTTTATAAAATTCCGAGCCAATACCATCCGGTCCGGTGTTTTACCATTTTTTAATGATCTAATAGATTCTTGGATTTCTTTTATTGAAATATCAGCATTTAATAGTTCTTTATTTTGTAAATCCAAACCTTTTAAGTTACATATTTTTAAAAAGGCATCTATTTCTGTTTTATTTACTGTCGCTTTAGCAGTATATAGATTTTTATAATATTGCATAAATCTATCATTAATATCTTTAGGTTGTATTAATAAATCACCATTTTGTGATTTAATCCTATGTATAATTTTTTTCTGCTTCAATTTTCCTTAATTGTCGAGCTAATAATTTTTGGGGTTTGTCTCCAAATTCAAACTGTAATTGTTTAGTATGTTGATAAAATTTTAAAACTTGATCAGTATATATTTTATTTAATTTATATTTCAATGCTACAATTTTATTATGTATTATTATATCTGGTTTTATTGCATTCTGTATATCTAATTGTTTAATCTCCCTTTCCAAGTCCTGTTGTTCCTTCCGAATCTTTTTATTATGGAATGCTTGTGAAGAAATCATAATTCCTCGAAGATATGCTTTAAATGTTTCCCATAATAAAGAGCGAGATATTTCTGGTTGATCATTTGTTTCAAAAAAAATCTTAATTTGAGTTATAATATATTCCTGAGTGGTTTTATTTTTAAAAATTTGTGGATTAAGTTTCCATTGTCCACAATTTTCTGTTTTACCATTTATTTTAATTTTAAATGTTAATGGTGCATGATCTGAGATTATAATATTATGATATTTGGGTTCGTAAGTAAGTGAGATAAGCTTTGCATCTACCAGAAAATAATCTATTCTTGAATAAGTTTTATGTACTGGTGAGTAAAAAGAGTATTCTCGACCAGTAGGGTTTTCTATTCTCCAAACATCTTTAATATTAGTCGTTTGAATATATGCATTTAATAAATCACTAGAATGTGATTTAGTTTTTCTTTGTTTTGAAGATCTGTCTAGGTAAGGGTCTAATGTACAATTAAAATCTCCTCCGATTATCAAATTATAATGTGTTAATTCCGGAATATTGTTAAGTACTTTCTTAAAAAACAAAGGGCTATCAAAATTTGGTCCATATATATTAACGAAAATCATTTTTTCTGTGTTTATTTCTCCTATCACAATAATGTATCTACCATCTTTATCAGATATAGTTGATGTATGCTTAAATAAAGTACCTTTACGAAATAATATTGCTACACCTCTTGATTTATGCGTAAAAGAAGAGTGATATATTTTGTCTATCCATTTAGCTTTCAACCTGTTTTCAGCGTCTTTTTTTAAGTGGGTTTCTTGAATATAAATTACATCAGCTTTAATTGCCTTTAAATGTGTCAATATTTTTCCTCTCTTTATTGGTTCATTAATACCTTTAACGTTCCAACTGCAAAATGTTAATCCCTCATTCCCCGTATTTCTTTTTAAGTCTTGCATTTTAAGTTTGTGGGAATCTGCAATAGAGTCTAAGGGTCAGCGCAGTAGACCTAACCTTACACCCGAACACCGAATAGATGAATTTTAAATCTCTTTTATATACCTCACGAATATATCTCCATTGGTCCAATGTGTAACTCCATTCAAACTGAAAAATACAATAGATATAAAAGGATAGTAAAGAATAGTTAAAGAAATTAATAGTTTGTGTAAAGAAGGAAAAAACTACAAATAAAGTATTTGTAGTTTGTGTTAGCCATATTAACTTGGCTATCCATCTAAGGACTTCCGGCATTGTTGTTATTAACTTGGCCAGCTCCTAGATTTGAGGAATTAGTATTCCATCAATATATTTTAACTGGGGTGTAATATTAAAGGAATGAAAAAAAGTGGTGGTAGTCGTCATATAAGGGTATCTATATCTAAAATTAACTTTAGAAATCTAAGCAGTATTAAACATAAAAAATATAATTTAAAGTACAAAATAAAAATTATTATTAGAAAAAAAGGATCTCCAAATGAGATCCATAGCTAAATTTAACTCCATTCATTAACGAGACATTAGTTATTAATTATTAGTGGTATTAATTAGCAAAAGTGAGCAATCTTGATTAATAATAATCATAGTGATAATAAAACCGCGTTGTGATTTTAATATGTGTGTTATTTGTTTATATTAGTTATATGTTAAGACTAATTGTCAGTATCCAGAAAACGTCTTCCAATCCAGTTTTTTCCTCATCATTCCGTACGGCATTGTCCATTACTTCCATTACTTCTAGTCCCATATTATCATATGAAATCTCACGAATGTTGAGTGTCCGTATTGGGTCTCTAAAAGTAGAAAAAGTCAGTATGTTTGCTTGTAGATACTTTTCAAGACTCGAGCTGCTTTACGAAATCCAAGGCTGCTGGTAGTGTTGAGACTTCATTTTCGGTCTCTAAAAATAGTAAAAGTCAGTATGTTTGCTTCTAAATACTTTTCAAGGCTTGAACTGCTTTGCGAAATCCAAGGCTGCTTCTGGGGTTTTAAAGAAATGCTCCACTGTGTTAAAAGTAACTCTTAGAATGGCTGGGTAATTCAAACCGTATCTCAGATTTTCTACACCCCTCATTAGGCTTTTGGCTTCATTAAAAGCCTTCCGTTTTCTAGCAACCTCTGGAGGGTAATCTCGATAGATACTGATCCTTTGTCCTTCAAATGTCAAATTCCTATTTCTCGCAGCTTTCCGCATGATCTCCTCCAGGACAAAATCATATTGTAGCTTTATGATCATTTGTCTTGGGGGGGCATTTATACTGGTCTGATGTCTGCCGACTCTATGTGCACGAGCTAATAAAGGCCTTTCATCCAGAGATAAAACCTTTTGGAGTAGTTTAGCAGTGAATTCTCGAGGATCTTCGTGTTTCTCGAGACCCTCGGGAATCCCTGCGATCCTCAAGTTCTGTCTTCTCTGATAGCCTTCTAGCTGAGTACATTTCTCTGTTGTTTTAGTCAGCAAAGTCATTAGACGTTCATGTTCTGTTATCAGCTTTGCTGTAGACTCAGTACTTGCCCCCGCTATCTGTTCAAGGTTCTTCATGCCAGCTGCTTGTTGTTCCAGCACATTCTCAATAGGATTAATCTTATTTTGAAAGTCTTTTTTAACCTTTTCAAGTTTTTTCTCCATCTTAGTTTCCATATCCTTAAGCATTTCAATAAATTCTTTCTTCAAATCTTCCGATACTTTCTTGACCTTTTTTTCAATTTTTAACATTGTTTCTTTTTGAAATTCATTCAATTGATTTTTCATCTGATCCATCTGACTGTTTATTTGACATATTTCTTCCTTTAATTCTTCCTTTATACCATTCATTTCGTCCTTTAATTCTAGCTTTAAATTAGCCATCTGTTGAGATATAAAAGTTTTCAAATCCTCACCTTCCGTTTTTGTGCCTGGTTTCTTGGAAACATCTTCCAGGGAGCTGGTCCTACTCGAATCCGAGGCTTCACCTCGGCCTTCTGCCGCTTTCTGTCGGGTTGAACGAGTTTTACTCTTGTCGGTAGGGCTCCGTTGCGTCGACATAGTTAGTCGCAGGGCTGATGACGTCACTCGGCACAGTCGGTATAGAAACGGAGGCAGTGTGTAGCAGACAGCCGGTAAGTCTTTTTAAACCCCGTTTTTTTCCGATTTTTTACGGAGCTGGCTGGCGCTAAACTCTAGGGCTCCATAGCGCCACCGGAAGTCCTGAAGACTGATTGTTAGCAAATTTACCTAGTGGTCATACCCAAGAATGTCAATTGTAGTGAAATCTTAGGGATTGTAACACCCAGTCCTACTAATCAATCTGAATGCACATTCATGGTGCTTGAAGACCAGAAGTTAAAGATACTCTGGACAAGCCAAGACGAGTTTTCTGATCTTCCAAATGCAGCATGTCAGGAGTTAGTACAAGCCCAGGCCAGTGGCAAACCAACCTGTACATTTGGAATCACGGAACAAGCTGATTACAATTTAATGATGTCATGTTTGAAGTTAAAGAAACTCTGGCACAGACCACAAACTGTGTGTCCTGTTTAATTCAGCATGCACAATAATGAAATGTAGGAGGACAGGAGTTTTAGAAATAAATCATTTTAAAAGAAGCAGTTTTTTTAAATCTACACTATGCCAATATTCTAAACATCTGCCAGTGACGGCAGCTTTGCCTCACTTTCCAATAAATCCTCTGCTCTCTGTACACTCTCATTTTCTACTAGATCTAGTGGGCATTGACACCATCTCCCACACATCAACAAAAACTTAATTGTATGTAACAATTTAAGCAAGTAACGGAAGTCGAAAGGGGAAATGGTGCAACAGCCCAATTGGCTTTCATGGCCATTCATTTACAATTATGGAAATCTCCTTCTCAATCAGTATTTGTCAATTACTTACCTTATTTAACAATGTAAAATCTGTCAAGTCCTTGACAATCTGAGGTACAGTGCATTCAGAAGGTATTCAGACCCCTTCACTTTTTCCACATTTTGTTATGTTACAGCCTTACTTTAAAATGGATTAAATTCATTTTTTTAATCATCAATCTACACACAATACACCAGAATGAGGAAGTGAAAACAGCTGTTTAGAATTTTTTGCAAAGTAATTAAAAAGGAATAACAAATATCACATATACATAAGTATTGAGACCCTTTCCTATGACACTCAAAATTGGCCTTAGGTTCATCCTGTTTCAATTGATTATCCTTGAGATGTTTCTGCAACTTTACCAGTGGTAAATTAAATTGATTGGACATGATTTGGAAAGGCACACACCTGTTTATATAAGGTCACACAGTTGGCAGTGCATGTCAGAGCAAAAACCAAGCCATGAAGAAATTGTCCGTAGACCTCCGAAACAGGATTGTGTTGAGACTTGAGATTGGCCAGATGGAAGCCACTCCTCAGTAAAAGGCACATGACGGATCACTTGGAGTTTGCCAAAAGGCATGAGAAACAAAATTCTCTGGTCTGATGAAACCGAGATTGAACTCTTTGGCCTGAATTCCAAGCATCACATCTGGAGGAAACCAGGTACCGCCAAACCCCCTGGCCAATGTCATATCAATGGTGAAGCGTGGTGGTGTCAGCATCATGCTGTGGGGATGTTTTTCAGCAGCAGGAACTAGGAGACTAGTCAGGATCAAGGGAAAGATGAATGGAGCAAAGTACAGAGAGATCCTTCGTGAAAACCTGCACCAGAGCGTTCTGGACCTCAGACTGGGGCGGAGGTTCACCTTCCAACAGGACAATGACCCTAAGCACACAGCTAAGACAATTCAGGAGTGGCTTCACGACAAGTCTGTGAATGTTCTAGCATGGCCCAGCCAGAGCCCAGACTTGAATCCGATTGAACATCTTTGGAGGGACCTGAAAATAGCTGTACAGCACGCTCCCCATCCAACCTGACAGTCCCATCGTTTCTGTGGTTGGCGCCGTCGGATTTTCGACACCTGGCCCACCCTTCAATCCGGGCGATTTCCGCGCTGGTGGCGGACAAATTTGTCTGGCACGGCCTCCGCAAACAGGTCGCGGCCTGGGCTAGAGCCTGCATCCCCTGCCAGACATCCAAGGTGCAACGGCATGTGCGGCCCCCGATGCAAGACTTCTCAGTTCCCTCGGGCTGTTTCCAACACATCCATGTATATTTGGTGGGCCCGTTGCCGCCGTCCTGTGGTGCCAGGCATCTCCGTGGATCGGTTCACGAGGTGGCCTGCGGCTATTCTGCACTCAGACACCTCTGCCACGTCTTGTTCCCGGATCCTTGCGGCCAATTGGATTGCTTGGTTTGGTGTTCCGACAGACATTTCTACCTTTCACTTCCTCGTTGTGGGCTTCGCTGGCAAAATTATATGGGGCACAGTTGCACCACACCACCGTCTATCACCCCCAGGCAAACGGGCTTGTGGAGTGGTTCCACCACCACCTCAAAGCGGCGCTGAAGGCACGGCTCCGGACTGGGTCGACCAGCTGCCTTGGGTGCTATTAGGCATCCGCGCGGCCCCCAAAGCGGACTTAGATGCGTCGTCCGCCGAGTTGGTGTACAGCTCGGCTTTGTGGGTGCCCGGGGATTTCCTCCCTGCGGTTCGAGGGCAGCTGGAATCTGCCCCGGCGGTGTTGGCGAGTCTTCGGCCTGGCTCCTGTGCCTACCTCGCGGCATGGGACAACCCCGGTCCATGTGTCGCCGGTCCTTCAGAACTGCTTATTGATTTTTGTCCGCAGGGATTCGCACTGGTCCATTGCAGCGTGTCTACGAAGGTCCATTCCGGCTGTTGCGCCCTGACATCACGACTTTCATCTTGGACGTTGAGGGCTGGGAGGAGATCGTCTCCGTCGCCCGGCTCAAACCGGCTCACCTGGTCGTCGACAGCCCGGTGGTGGTGCCACAGCCTCGGCGTAGGGGCCGTCCACTGGCCGATCCAGAGGCTCCTGTTGTGCATGCTCCCCCTGCACCGGTTACTTCTGTTACTCCCACACTATTACGGTCCCCTGGTTTTGTTCCGCCTGCCCCCCTTGTAACGCCCGTCCTGTATGTTGTTACCACGCATTCCGGTCGCTGTTTCGGGCCTCCCGCTCGGTTCCGTACCTCGGGTTCTGGGGGGGGGGGGGGGGGTGTGTCCTGTAGCGACACCTTGTGGTGACCCTGTTAAGATCGAACCCTCGCGATAGGCTAGCGCGGTCACATGAGCACGGGAGTTTATTCGCCTTTTTTTTCTGTAGCCGTTCATTCTAGCGCCACGAGAGTAGAACACACACCATTAAAATGTAACTGTCTTTTTCGACTCGGGTGCCTTCTTTATTTCCGTTCCAAAATAAAGAATTTTGCACACCCTAATGTCTCGACTCGCCAAAGTAGATTGATGATAAAAAAAAAAGAATTTCATGAATTTTAGAATGAGGCTGTAACATAACAAATTGTGGAAAAAGATGGGGTCTGATTATTTTCTGTATGCACTATATCCCATCAATCACATTCTGATGTTCCTGTGATCCTCTCTTATCCTCTCACATCCATCTTTTCCTCTTTGATTCTTTTTACCATTTACCTGAACTACTATAATTTGCAGTGGCCAGTTAATCCAACTGCACATCTTTGAGATGCGGGAAAAAAACAGAGCATGGAAAAATGTAGGCTCCACATGGATACCTCGAGGTCAGGATGAAATCTTGGTCCCTGGAGATGTGAAGCCCAGGGTCCAAAAAATATTTTGATAGTTTAGGATTAAAAGAGCAACCACAGCATTCAGGGAGAGATTTCAAAGATTTACAACTCTCTGTACAGAGGTTCTTCAACTCAGCTCAAATGGCCAACATCTTCGCCTCAGACAATGGCCCGTTCCATATTACCCAGATTGAGGAATAAAACATTCAACATTGGCCTCTGCTAATTTATCTTAGAATTAAAATCATCACCTTTCATTCTTTTAAACTTCTATATCAAGTTTATATCAAATTTCCTGTCTTTTCCCCAATGATTTCTGATCATAACAATCAATTTGGCTGCACTGACAGTGAAGACACACGTCATTCCTCAAGTTCAGAGACCAAAAACTACACACAGTACTCTAAATGTACTCACCCAAGGCCTACAAAATCTCAGCGAAATTTTAAAAACATTTTCCACTCCATTTCCTTTGGAGAGTGACAAAGGATTTAAAACAACATTAATGACTTGACTTGCTAATCTATTGAAAGCTCAAAGATAGACACAAAATGGAGTAACTCAGCGGGACAGGCAGCACCTCTGCAGAGAAGGAATAGGTGACGTTTCAGGTCGAGACCCTTCTTCGGACCCGAAATGTCACCTATTCCTCTCCAAAGATGTTGCCTGTCCCGCTGAGTTACTCCAGCATTCTGTGTCTATCTTCAACTATCTTCAATAGCATCTGCAATTCCTTCCTCCACATCTATTGAAAGCTCTTTTTCCAAATGATTTGTAACCAACTTTGAACAAATTGTAGCCCTGAGCCCATGAGAATTAAGGGACAGAGGTTTCGGGTAACATGAGGGGGAACTTCTTTACTCAGAGGGTGGTGGCTGTGTGGAATCAGCTTCCAGCAGAAGTGGTGGAGGCAGGATCGATTTTAACACAAATTGTAGCCCGTACAAAATAAAAGACATGCTACGGTGAATGAAAATCTAAAAACTGCAGATGCTGGAAATATGATTTTTTTTTTTTTTTTAATGCTGGAAACTCTCAGTATCTTCAACTTGAACCATCAACTCTTTTTCTCTTTTCACGGATACTGTCTGATTTACTGGATGTTTCCAGCATTTTCTGCTTTACAAGATGAAATGATACCATCTTTAAAATTGTGAAACTGGATGTAGATTTCTGTTTAAAACAATCTGATGCCTCTGGCCATTACTCATAGTGCTGGTGCTTAGGTTTAATCATTTAATTGAAGGGATGTGACGTGACGATTGGTGGGTATATTGATCTTTCGCTATCCTGAGATTCAGTAGATTAATTCAATAACCAAGGATTTTCAGCTGCAATCAAGATCTGTGGTTCTTGCTTCACTGGTTCATATCCTTCAGGCTCATTCAATGAAAACCATGGAACAGATTGATTTACGTGTGCAGAATGATGGAAACCAAAGATCCTATAGCAAGCAAGATAAATCACTCGACGAAAAAGACATAGTACGGTCATGGGCAGATTAATCGGTAATTTTCAGCCCCATTTCCGTAGCCGGCTTCCGTCTCCGCACCAAAGATCCCATAGCGGAGCAAAGATACTAGTGCGGAGACCGAAGCCGGTTATGGAAACATCCTCGTAAAAATAAAAGTTATTTGGTAAAAATCTTCTCATTTTCAGAATTATAATTTATTAACACAAACTCTTCCCCCGCAATGTTGATTACACTGCGAGTCGGGTCGGGCTACTGAAATGGATGAAAAAAAGGCCCACGATTCGCTCCATTGCGTACTACTCGTCAGCCCATTGCATTTAGCAGGAGTGGTCTATCTCGCTCCGCTATAGGATCTTTGATGGAAACAACCCAAGGCCCTTTTCTCCTCCACTGTCCAGCAATGAAGTGTAAGCGTGTGTGTGTGTGTGTGTTTCATGAAGATCACATTTCTGTCTAGTTCCAGTGGAATACAGTGGTTGTAAAGTCTGCCAACATTCACGGTCAAAAATCTCAATGTATTAAAGCATATTGAATGAAATATCAGAAGCGAAATAATACCAGAGAAATTGTACCTAGCAAGGAGTTAAAGAAAAAGGATTGGGATGAGAAGAGAAACATTGGCATGCTGAATAATATACAATAATTCAAATTACATACAACATAGAACAGCACAGAAACAAGTCCTTGAGCCCACAATGTCCTTGCTGAACATGATGCCAAGTTAAATTAAGTTATTTGCCTGACCTGATACATATCCTTCCATTATCTACATATCTAAAAGTCTAAAATGTTACTACTGCACATACCCACATAGTACTGCATTCTAGGCACCCATCATTCTCCACATCAAAACCTCCCCCCTCTGACCTTAAAGCCATGCCCTCTCTTGTTTGACACTTCTACCTTTGGAAAAGGGAAATTACATTCTTCCATATCTATGCCTCCCAGAGAACATAGAACAGTATGTTCTCCTTCCTCAACTCTGTAACAGTCTTTTCAGATGAGGCAGAGGTTCACTTGCACCTCCTCCAACGTCATTTACTGTATCTGTTGTTCAAGATGTGGACGCTTATACATCGGCGAGACCAAACGTAGACAGGGCGAACGTTTCGCTGAACACCTTCGCTCAGTCTGCCTGGATGTACCTGATCTCCCGGTTGCTAAACACTTTAATTCCCCTTCCCACACTGACTTTTCTGTCCCAGGCCTCCTCCTTTGTCAGAGTGAGGCTAAACGCAAATTGAGGAACAGCAGCTTACAACCCAGAGGTTAATATTGATTTCTTTAACTAGTAGTTCAACAGGCAAAAAGGTACAAAAGTGGGAAAACGCACACCACCAGATTCAGCCATAGTTTCTTTCCAACTGTTAGCATCCTACACAACTACATAGTGCTGAACTACTATCTATCACTTTGATGACCCTCGGACTATCCTTGGACTTTACCTTGTACTAAACATTATTCCCTTATCATGTATCTACACACTGTAAATGGATCGATTGTAATCATGTATTGTCTTTCAGCTGACTGGTTAGCATGCAACAAAAGCTTTTCACTGTACCTCGGTACACGTGACAACAAACTAAACTGAAACCCTCTTGCATCTTCACTCACACCAATAGGAGATAAAACATTCTTTCCCATCTTCCCATTACCAGGATGGTCCTGGCATCAGAAGGATCCAAAACGTTATCTCTATCAAGTCCCATTATCTATTGTACAGTAGATCTCCAGTGCATATGCGGCCTGGAAATATAAACATTCAAAACATCATGAAGCAAGCAATTCTTCAGAAAATTTTCAGATGTTCATAACAAGTTATAGGAGCAAAATCAGGTCATTCGGCCCATTGAGTCTACTCCACCATTCAATTATGGCTGTTTTATCTTCTCTCAACCACATCTCCTGTCTTCTCTGTGTAACCTTTAACATCCTTACTAATCAGGAACCTATCAATCTCCACTTTAAAACACCAAAGACTTGGCTTCCACAGCTGTCTGCGGCAATGAATTACACAGATTCACCATCCTGTGGCAAAAGAAATTCCTCCTAATTTCCTTTCTAAAGAGGTGCCCTGTTATTCGGAAGGCTGTGTCTTCTAGTCTCTCCCACTAGTGGAAACATCCTCTCCACATCTGCTCTGTCTAGGCTGTTAACACAGTCTGGAGTAAAATAAAGGTTTTCAAAAAAATTGTATACATTTCCTTAGGAGTTCTCTACTTGTAAAACAATATCTAAAATCTACAGCACATGATCATAAACACCACTGGCCCATAGGCTGAATTTACTAATAATAGAATCAAGGCCCTGCAGATCTGCATTTCTAATTCTTCATTAGCAAGTATTACCATACTAACAAGATTTATGGGAAGGACACTTATAATAAAACATTTTTCTCAGCTGACACCAGAGTAAGAATTTATTGCCACTGGTCCAATTTGATTTGAAAAATTTATTACAACCTCTTAAATAAATTAATTTATATACTTCAATATGCCATTGAGGCAAAATATTTCAGTGGAAACAACAATATTGATTTATTTCAAGCATTTGACTCTGTTAACTAACTTCAGGAACTTGCAACAATTCAGCAAAGGTTATGTAAACATGATATTTCTTGCCCCCCCCCCCCCCCCCCCCGAGTATGGAGATTCATGGTAGGTATGTTGTCACTATCAAAATATTTTAAGTGAAGATACAGGAATGAGTATTGAGGGGTGTCTATTCGAATGTTGTTCTAAAATTCTGCAACTCCTGGAGGAAAGATAAATATTTTGCATTTGCCTAGATTCGTTGCTGCACTGACACCCATTCATTCGCATTATCATGCAGTGAGACACAATATGGCCATGTGGTCTATCACACATGACAGTTCTCTGATAAATTATCCTCTAAGTTGCACACTTATGTTTTTCCCTTTGACTTTTCAAGTTTATATCTAATTACTTCTGAAAGGTATATTGAAGATGCTTCCTACATCAACACAGGTAATATGATCGAAACTGTAAATAATATCATAAATCACTCTTTAGACTTTAGTAACGTTTCTTAAATCTGTCCCCTCCTTTCACTCTCCTTCCTCCCAGTAGAAACAGTTTCTCCTTGTTACAATAATGAAAGTTCTAATTTTTGAACACCTCTATTACATCGCCCTTTAACCATATCTGTTATAAAAGAAACATCCAAGATCTCTCATCTCTCTGAGAAAAAAGTAAACAGCAATAAATGTTACCCCAAGCCACTCTTTGCCACCTCATGGTTATTGATTATTAGTAGAAGGTTGTGCAAGTTGCATGGAAGAAATCACTAGGGCGACACGGTTGCGTAGCAGTAGAGCTACTACCTTACAGCGCCAGAGATCCAGGTTCGATCCCGACCACGGTTGCTTGTCCATAATGAGTTTGTACGTTCTCCCCGTGACCTGTGTGGGTTTTCTCCAAATCTTCAGTTTCCTCCCACACTCTAAAGACGTACAGATTTGTAGGTTAATTGACTTGATATAAATGTAAAATTGTCTCTAGTGTGTGTGTGTGTGTGTGTGTGTGTGTGTGTGTGTGCGTGTGCGTGTGCGTGTGCGTGTGTGTGTGTGTGTGTGTGTGTGTGTGTGTAGGGTGGTGTTAATATGCGGGAATCGCTGGTCATTGCGGACTCGGTGGGCCGAAGAGCCTGTTTCCGCACTGTAGCTCTAAACTAAACTTCTGAGTACTTTACATTGGGAAATTGACCCAGGCACTTTCCATGTGCAGTTCACCTTGATCATCCTGCACTTCGCCATAGCTGGGGGCCAATCTCTCCCAGGGAGTCAATCAGGCGAGATGATAACCTTCTTAGAACCCTGCCATGCAGAATACCCGAATGTCACCCCTTTCCCAGGTATTTTGTGTACCTTCATTGCAGTCTTTTCTGACCCGTGCCTACTTTAAATAGTGTCTCAGTCAAGTTGAGGTTACCACCATATGCACAATTATGGTGAGATAAATGTACAATGAAATGCTTGCTTGCGCAGCATCACAGGTATAGAAACTCAGACAACACACTAAACAAATTATACATAAGACAGTTACAAGAAAAAAGACAATGTATAAAACAAGACATTATTGCAACACAATTAGAAACAAGTTCATGGCAATGTAACAGTTGGTCCGTAGACTTCTGTTTTGTTGCAGAGATAGGATTAAAATTGGATCAAGAACCCAATGTTTGAAGGAAAGTACCTGTTCCTGAGCCCAATGGTGGTGACTCTCTACTAGTGTCTAATGGGAACCACACAAGTCATATTTTAGGGTCTGAATGTGTGTGCAATAATCTATTGTGGTTTTAATGGATTTTGCTACATTTCATATTTTCTTTCTAGGCATTTGGAGAAGTCCCTGTACACATGATTACCTGAAAATGATGAAACCCAGTTTTTAGATCATTATATAATTTTGTCCATGCAGTGTGCTTGGCAAGTGGCATTGCTTTTGGGACATTTTTCTTTAAACTTATAGTTTTGTCAGTCATGATTACCCTACATGTTTGTATAATTATGCCATTTTATCCCAATTTATTATAATTCATGACCAATAGGGAATTAATTTTGCATTGGGTTTTGAATGTTTGTGCTTTTAGAATTATTGTGAACCAGTTAAAAATTAGTAGTTTTTATTGGAACTGAAATGCAAAAAATCATTCATCTTCAGACAAATTAAAAACATTGCAACATACCAAGAAGTCATCAAATAGGTTGGTCCCACCCTGCCCACAAGGTTCGGAGATAGTGTGTAATTAAATACTGATCAAGAAATGAAAGGTTTAATCTTAGTAAGTGTGTGCCAGTGACAACAAAGTTTCCCTGAGTGTACTTGAATTTGGTTTGTCTGGGTGGGGAAATGTGTAATAAGAAAATCATTTCCGTAAGTGATTAATATCCTGATTTTCTAACAGGCATTGGCAAGAAATGTTTGCCCAAGACTTATTGCTCTAGTTTACACTTCAACAATTACATGGTATGAAACACAGCTGTACTCTAGCAAATAAATATTGAACATGCTTTTCCCACATCAATGATTTGTTATGCATAGTGGACCACTTTCAAATGTCTTGTTGGCAAATAAAACAGTCCCATTCACTTTAATGTAGAAAAATAATCTTAAAGTACCCTAGAATAATGTTTTTAAACAAGTAGTTGAAGCTAAACAGCATATGGACATATTAGCCCTTCCTGATCAGTACACAGTTACTCTCTATTTCAGAACCTTAAAGAAATGGCAACCTATTTGATGTTACACAAAATGCTGGAGAAACTCAGCGGGTGCAGCAGCATCTAAGGAGCGAAGGAGATAGGCGACGTTTCGGGTCGAGACCCTTCTTCAGACAAAATATTTGATGTCTTCCTTTTGCATTCGTTTTAATTAATGTGAAGATTAAGGAATTTTTGCATTTCAATTCTGGTAAAAGCTATTTATTTTTAACTGGTTCACAATAACACAGATAGCTGAAAAGTTCATATTAGGGTGGAGAATCAAAAGCTTAGGCAAAGCACAGACTGCTGGAGGAACTCAGTAGGTCAGGCAACATATGTGGAGGAAATTGGAAAGTGACCTTTCAGGTCGTTACCCTTTATTTAGACTAAGACATAAGGGTACCTACCCGAAACATCACCTGTCAATTTTCTTCACAGAAGGAATTTCCTTCATGTTGCCTGACCCAAGTTCCTCCAGCGCATTGTGTTGGTCTATATTACAACATCTGTAATTCTTTGAGAGTCAATCAAAAACGTGGATAGGTTTTAAGGTGTTTCTTAAAAGAATTAATAGAGATAGGGAGGGTGAAGACGTTTAGGAGGGAATTCCAGAGCATAAGGTATCCGGAAAGTTTCTCAATTTGAAATAGATAAAGTATAGAACCAGCGTGGGATAATAGCACAGCTTTATTTGAAAACCAGAACGGACATTTTAAAATTTAGTAATTGTTAACCAGTATAAATTCACAAGCTTAGAAATGATGGAGACTTCATACAATAAGATGCGGGCGGGCAGTAGAACTTTGGGTGACCTCAAGATTATAAAGATTAAAATGGGGAAGTTAAGAGCTAATGAAGGCATAAGGGTGGATTTCAGTGACAGGGTGGGTTGGAGTGCCATAGAACAACTAAGAGAGATAGGAGGAACTGGCAGTCTAACAGAGCTGGAAATAGGTAATAATAGGACAATAATATATTCAAGCTTCAAGATGTAGTAAAATATTCAGTAGCATGCTTCATGTTTGAACACGTTGTATTAATTTGTCCATCTGACCCTCCTTTTCTAAAAGCTTCCATCAAGTCACTGAGTCATTGGACCCAGCAAAACCATATGTGATGAAAGATCATTTCAGGGAAGTCACAACTGCAGAAAGTTATTTGAAGTCTGTGAAAGGCAAGAGAATGTTGTAAATTACACATTACCCTTTTGTTGTCTTCTTGCCAAAAACAATTGCTCAATTCAGTTCCTGCCTGTTGAAATATTACATAATGGTATCTTCATGCTCAATTGGCAGTCAGAATTCATAACTATGACCTTAACTAACATAATTAAAGCCCAGATTTTTGAAATGCCTTTGAAGAAGTTTTCAACATGGGGGGATCAAGGTATCTAAAACAAGAGGACATTTATTTAAGGTGAGAGGAGCAAATTTTAATATGAACCTAAAGCAACTATTTCACTCAGAGGGTGGTTGGTAAATGACAATAGACAATAGACAATAGGTGCAGGAGTAGGCCATTCAGCCCTTCGAGCCAGCACCGCCATTCAATGTGATCATGGCTGATCATCCCCAATCAGTACCACGTTCCTGCCTTCTCCCCATATCCCCTGACTCCGCTATCTTTAAGAGCCCTATCTAGCTCTCTCTTGAAAGCATCCAGAGAACCTGCCACCACCACCCTCTGAGGCAGAGAATTCCACAGACTCACCACTCTCTATGAGAAAAAAGTGTTTCCTCGTCTCCATTCTAAATGGCTTACTCCTTATTCTTAAACTGTGGCCCCTGGTTCTGGACTCCCCCAACATCGGGAACATGGTGCCTGCATCTAGCGTGTCCAAACCCTTAACAATCTTATATATTTCAATGAGATATCCTCTCATCCTTCTAAACTCCAGCGTGTACAAGCCCAGCTGTTCCATTCTGTCAGCATATGACAACTCCGCCATCCCAGGAATTAACCTTGTAAACCTATGCTGTACTCCCTCAATAGCAAGAATGTCTTTCCTCAAATTAGGGGACAAAAACTGCACACAATACTCCAGGTGTGGCCTCACTAGGGCTCTGTACAATTGCAGAAGGACCTCTTTGCTCCTATATTCGAAAATGGAATGAGCCTCTAGAGAACATAGTTGAGGCAAATACTGTAACAGCATTTAGAAGACATTGGGACAGATACCTGGCTCAGGATTTTCTCACCCGCTCGGTAAGAAAATCTATATCCAAACTACTTCTTGAGTGCAAACTCTTGCCAGAGGGTTTAAAGCAATGCTAAAGGATGTCCTGATGTGCTGTCAGATGTCCTGGGCCGGATTGTGCTGGACCCAGTCTGCTTTGTGCACCCATGGCCTACCTGGAATTGCTATCTCTGGATGTGGGAGGAGGGACAATACATAGAAACTGCCTTCTAAGGCAGAGAATTTCACAGATTCACAACTCTCTGGGTGAAAAAAGTGTTCCTCATCTCAGTCTTAAATGGCCTACCACTTATTCTTAAATGGTGACCCTTGGTTCTGGACTCCCCCAACATCGGGAACATTTTTCCTATATCTAGCCTGTCCAATCCCTTAATAATTTTATATGTTTCCATAAATCACCTCTCATGCTTCTAAATTCCAGTGAATACAAGCCCAGTCGACCCATTCTTTCATCATATGTCATCATTCCGGGAATTAAACTGGTGAACCTATGCTGCACTCGCTCAATAGCAAGAATGTCCTTCCTCAAATTAGGAGTCCCAAACTGCACACGATACTCCAGATGCTGTCTCACCAGGGCCATGTACAACTGCAGTAGGACCTCCTTGCTACTATACTCATCCTCTCACTATGAACTAGCCCACCACACTATAGAGTAGGCATGACTTGGCATTCCACAAGAGGCTCCAATTCCACAATGGCTTGACACTCTTTGTCAGCTGGCCAGCTGCATTTGGAACTCTCCAATAGTTATGGATCTTTAAAGAATACTAGACTAAGTGGGACCCATTGGGCCCCATGATCACACAGGAGGGCTGGTCCCCCAACGCAATATTCCACCTCTCCACCAATTCCAATATTGGTGGCCAGTGGTGGAGGGGGGGCTTTCTGGAATGCTAGTATGGACATTGTGGGCCGAATGGATTATTGGGCTAGCAGGCTCAGTCACTCAGGACTGGTGGAAATTCTGCCCAGAAACTGGTGGAAATTCTGCCCAAAACAGGTGAGAGAATCTGTGAGAGAGAAGGGGGAGAGGGTAGAGAATCAATTTTAGACATTTTTCATATTTTTGTGCAGATCACAGCAATTAAGGGGCTCTTTAAAAAAAAATCAGATTGAAATCTCTGTGAAAGGCACTTTATATGGACTGTTTCCTGGCCTGGCATGGGCATTTTGAGCCTCTTGAGCTCCTCCTGGGTTAATATGGGCATTTTGGGGAAAGGTGACTGGTTTCTCGGCTAATAAGGGTCTTGTGGGCCGAAATTAGTGGTTTCAGTCAGGCCAAACAACTCATTTCATTTCCATTTCAATTTGAAGCACAGGGCAGGCCGAACAGCTCACTGCATTTTCATTTCACTTCCATTGCCATTGCAGTTTCAAGCACAGGGCAGGCTGAACAGCTCACTGCATTTTCATTTCACTTCCATTGCCATTGCAGTTTCAAGCACAGGACAGGCCAAGACAAACAGCTGATTGCATTTTCATTTCACTTCCCTTGACATTGCAGTTTCAAGCACAGGGCAGGCCAAACAGCTCACTGCATTTTCATTTCACTTCCATTGCCATTGCAGTTTCAAGCACAGGTCAGGCCAAGTCAAACAGCTGATTGGATTTATTTCATTTCCATTGCAGTTTCAGGCACAGGGCAGGCCAAGCCAAACAGCTGATTGCATTTTCACTTCACTTACATTGCAGTTTCAAGCACAGGGCAGGCCTAGCCAAACAGCTCATTACATTTTCAGTTAATTTCCATTGCCATTTCAGTTTCAAGCACAGGGCAGGTCAAACAGCTCATTGCATTTTCATTTCATTTCCATTATAGTTTCAAGCACAGGGCAGGCCAAACAACATTTCATTTTCATTAAGGGCTAGCAAATCATTTATTGCAAGTACATTGCAGACTCACAGTTCAGTTGATTCACAGCCAAGAATTTGAGTTGTGGCCTCTTCCTCACGATCTTGCAGAGAGACTGACTCATGTACAGGCATCCGGGGTTTCATAGTCCTGCCCCCCCCCTCCCCCCTCCCGGAAGGGCCATTACCTTCATCACGGTGATTGACAGGCAAGAGGATCTGAAGGTTTTTTTTAAACACTCATAATTTTTTTATTTTTCAACGATGGGAAAAATCCTCGGGGCGTGCTCAGTGGAGGTGGACTGTCAGTAAGATGGCCAAATATCATAGCGATATATGGTAGCGTTTTTTCTAAAATCAATATACAGCGAAGACAGAAAGTGGTCAAGATGATACTTTTAATTATATAGATTTAAGTAGTCCTATGTAACTAGAAACGGGAAAGAAAATACATTAAAATAATACCATTTAAATGCTTTAAAATAAAAGTATATCAAGCGCTTACCAGCACTTATGCTTCTTCATGGGGTTACCCCATCCATTGAAATATATGGAGTTGGTGTTTATTACCAAGCTGAGCGGCTGATGCCATGTGACCCAGCCCCTCTCTCTTCAGCACGTCACATTAACTTTTCAGAATCGCAGGCAGAGACTAGTGGGGTGCCGCAAGGCTTGGTGCTGGGGCTGCAGCTATTTACAATATACATCAATGATTTCGATGAAGGGATTCAAAGTAACAATAGCAAATTTGCAGAGGACACAAAGCTGGGTGGCAGTGTGAACTGTGAGGAGGATGCTGTGAGAATGCAAGGTGACTTGGACTGGTTGGGTGAGTGGGCAGATGCATGGCAGATGCAGTTTAATGTAGATAAATGTCAGGTTATCCACTTTGGTGGCAAAAACAGGAAGGCAGATTATCATCTAAATGGTGTCAAGTTGGGAAAAGAGGAAGTACAACGGGATCAGAGGGTCTTGTTCATCAATCAATGAAAGTAAGCATTCAGGTACAACAGGCAGTGAAGAAAGCAAATGGCAAGTTGGCCTTCATAACAAGAGAAGTTGAGTATAGGAGCAAAGAGGTACTTCTGCATTTGTACAGGGCCCTAATGAGACCACACATGGAGTATTGTGTGCAGTTTTGGTTTCCAAATTTGAGGAAGGACATTCTTGCTATTGAGGGAGTGCAGCGTAGGTTCACAAGGTTAATGCCCGGGATGGTGGGAGTGTCATATGTTGAAAGAATGGAGCGGCTGGGCTTGTATATTCTGGAATTTGGAAGGATGAGAGGGAATATTTTTGAAACATAAGATTATTAAGGGTTTGGACACGCTAGAGGCAGGAAACATGTTCCCAATGTTGGGGGAGTCCAGGACCAGGGGCCACAGTTTAAGAATAAGTGTTGAGCCATTTAGAGCAGAGATGAGAAAATACTTTTTCACACAGAGAGTTGCGAGTCTGTGGCATTCTCACTGTCTCAGATGGCAGTGGAGGCCAGTTCTCTGGATACTTTCAAGAGAGAGCTAGATAGGGCTCTTAAAGATAGTGGAGTCAGGGGATATGGGGAGAAGGCAGGAACGGGGTACTGATTGTGGATGATCAGCCATGATCACATTGAATGGAGGTGCTGGCTCCGCAGGGTCGAATGGCCTACACCTGCACATATTGTCTATTGCTGTACTGGTATGATTATTCACGCCTCAAACAGCAGAGGGAACGTCCAGTTCCTACCCCCTCACCACCAGTTTAATACAGGTAATCAAACTGAGGCTTCCCTTGCAAGTGTATTCCACAGCCCAATTTTACAAGAGTTAACTGGTATACTCTGAATTTCTTCCCCCACCTTTCCATATTAGCTATCTCGCCTCCACTCTACTACACTAACTCAACTATGACCTTCTATGGACTGTGTTTGTTTGCCCAAAGGACCACTCGGGACCTTACTACATTCTGAAGAAGAGACGTGACCTGAAACGTCACCTATCAATGTTCTCCAAAGGGTACTGCCTGACGCGCCGAGTTACTCCAGCATTTTGTGTCTATCTTTGTCTGATGATAGTTTGATTAAAAAACCTTTGTATACTTTGCTGCAGCTTTCACTGGTCAACATTAGAGTTTGGTTTCCTGTGGCCTGCTGCTAGTAAGCATAAACTTGAAAATTCTGTTCCTCTTTGAGCTGTTCTGAACTACTGGGCATCAGCTGGGCGATACAGTGGCGCAGCGGTAAAATTGCTGCCTTACAGCGGCCAGAGACCTGGGTTCGATCCTGACCACAGGTGCAGTCTGCACAGAATTTGTACGTTCTCCCCGTGAACTGCGAGGGTTTTCTCTGGGTTTGTAGGTTAATTGACTTTGATAAATTGTCCCCAACGTGTAGGATAGTGTTAGGGTGTGGGCATCGCTGGTCGGCGCAGGCTCGGTGGGCCGAAGAGCTGGTTTCAACACTAAAATCAGGCAACATTGGAAAAAGACACAAAAAGCTGGAGTAACTCAGCGGGCCAAGCAGCATGTCTGGACAAAAGGAATAGGTGATGTTTCGGGACGAGACACTTTTTCAGGCTGAGAGTCAGGCGAGAGGGATCCAAGAGATATGAAAAGGTACATAGAACAAATTAATGAAAGATACACAAAAATACAAACAGTGAAACTCAGTAGGATGACAGTGAAACTAGTACGGCGACTAGGGTGGGGGATGGGATGGAGAGAGAGGGGAAAGCAAGGGGTACTTGAATTTAGAGGAATCGATATTATACCTCTGGGGTGTAAGCTGCCCATGCAAAATATGAGGAGCTGTTCCTCCAATTTGCATTTGGCCTCACACTGACAGTGGAGGAGAAAAAGAAAAAGAGAATAAGGCAGTCTGAAAAAGGGGTTCGACCCGAAATGTCATCCCTTCCTTCTCCCCAGAGATGCTGCCCGTCCTGCTGAGTTACACCAGCTTTTTGTGTTTTTGTCTTAGGAGAAAAAGAACAGACATCTGAGAAAATTAATTAGAATTTGCCTAAGCTTTGTACAAATAAATCCTCAAAAAGAATGGCTTGGAATTCTATGCTGTTAGCACGGAATACAGAAAACCTGACTAATTTCTGACGTCAATGTTATTTTGTTTAGAAAGATATTTTATCTCTGAGCCGCTGTAGTCTTTAGCATGTATCAAACAAGGTTTTATGGTCAACAGCATTTGTAGTTTGGCCCAGTAATAAAATCAGCCTCTAATAAATGCCCATGGTGATTTTGCTAAAAATACAAGTGTTGCCCTTATCCAGTTTCTGATCCTGGGTGGCAGATTTCACAGAGCTTCTATTGGTGTGTGAGCAAAACAGTAAACATTGAACCTCTGCAATTAATCAGATTAAAGACCATCGCTGTCATGCAAAACCTAAATCAAAAACTACAAGATTGGAAATAGAAACTGGATTTCAACGAGAAGCAAAACTGAGATTAGGAAATATAGATAGGGTTTACAAAAGATAAAAGTAGTGAAAACCTACAAAAACTGTCATCTATTTGAATTAATTAATTGAAAGATTTGCTGTGATTTCACCAACAGCAACCCAACACAATTACTTGTCAGCCTGCAATGGTTCAATGGTGTAGCGGCAGATTTTCATATCTTTCAGGAAATTAGCCGAGATTAGCTGAAATTAATTTGCTGAGATGAAGTTTCACCTATCTTATTCTGGTCCAATGGGTTTACAAAGCCTAGAAATTCGGTGGACCTCGATTGTGGAATTGATCCAGCTGCTGATTCACTTCGAGCAGTTTTTCTTCTTGGTCCAGAGCTCATCGTCTTCGATGATCTAGAGCTGCATCTTGACCACTCACTTTCCAGTATTACCTTCCTTGCTTTGGCCACCGCCATCTTTATGTCTAATTCCAGTTGTTCCTTTCGTCTTCTCAGCTTCTCATTCTTACACGTCATCTGTTTTTGTTCTTCCTCAATCTCATGTTTCTTCTTCATGGCATCCGCCTCTATTGAGAGAGCAGCTAGCTCAGCTTTAACTCTCAATCGAGCAGAAGCCCTCGATACCGAACTGGCTGAAGAACCAGATTTATGCCTTGATCCTCGTGAAGATATATTGGAGATATTATCTCGTCGTGTAATTTCATCTTCCATTCTGGCACCTTGTTGCTTCGCACTTCCAGCTACTAAGTTCGTAACTTGTGACATAATTTCAGATAACCACTTCTCTGCCTTTTTCATGAAACCATTGAATATCTTCTTGTCTTCACCTCACTGGGTGTGTCTTCTGCGTTCTTCCCGAGACGGCTCTGAACACAGCAGTACATCTTGTTTATTGCCAACCGCCTGGCTGAGGATCCATAGTTGGCTCATATTAAATTTCACCTTGATCACGTTCTGTTCTGATTTCATTAGTTTCATCTGTGTATCAATTAATCTGTTAACCTGTATCCATAATTTGTTTCTTTCTAGGTTTCTCTCAAGCAGGCAATTAGTGTATTATCTGTTTCTTCTCGATACCAGAGTTCTCTGTAGCTATCTATGGATTCGTTAACTTCTTCCCATATCGAGTTCTCCTTTTTTTTGTTTCTTTAAGGTTCTGGGTGTTTCTTCACCACCACGTGGTTCATCTGGCATAGCTCTTTCTTCATCTTCTAATTCCATGATTTTAAAGAGGTCTTGGCAGATTGCCAAGTCTTTAAATTAATTGAACAGAAGTCTCTGCCAATAGCTCTGGCTTTGTTTTGTCAACATTTTCTTCAAAACCGTAACAAACTGATAATATAGAGAACATCTCAAACCCCAGGTGCTAAAAGATGATGCTAATTCAAATGGAATGCGCTTATCAAGAGATTCAAAACAATCCAAGGTCGGTCAGCTTTCCCCAGACAAGCTGGAGAAAACACCTTCTGGTGGTTCTGTTACAGAAGTCTTTTAAAATAAAGCTATGATTTCAAATTCAAAGAGCAATAATCGATTTGTACTCACAAATCCAGTGATACGTCTTCAGATAAGCCTCGATACTGTCGATAGACCTCAAGGCCCTTCTCTGGCCGAGATCTAGTTCCTCCTGGAACCACTTTCTTCTGGCTAAAAACCTCTCCAAGAATCTTAGCCAATCTTTTGTCTTCATCTCTGGGACTTGTTTCGCTCCTGTGATGGAGGTCTTCTTCGATTTAATCTTCTGTCTTACTCTCTGGGACTGGTATTTAACCCCCCTGCCGGAGGTTCCCTTCGACTTAATGTAGTGGCAGATTTTCATATCTTTCAGGAAATTAGCACCCTAGCCGCTAAATGGATGAGTATGGTTGAAGGGGATGTCTTCATAACACATGCGAGCTCACTCACAGAGACCTTCAGTACTTCTTCACAGATATGGCTTCAAAACACAGTCTTTTGATGAATAAATGCTTTAATGTTGATAGAAAACAGTAAGATACATCCAAACTTCTTCCGACGTTACTGAAATCTTCATTGAACTCCATCTTATTACTTTAAAAATTAGAAAACTCCTCGTGTCTCCGTTACTGGAATAATCTCCTTTAGATGACATGCAAAACAGGCCAAACGGCCACTACAAATAGTACTTTTATTGTCACATGTGCGAAGTACTGACACAGTGAAATTATTTTTCTTGCAAACAGTCCAGTAGAGTAGTGCCATTCCCCCAAACCTCCATTAGCAAGTGTACCGAAGTGGTGTACTGAGTCCGCATGCAAGAGGCGTCATGTTAAAGGCACCATTTTCAAAGTTAATGCTCAGGTTCTTATGAGTGACGCCTGCCCCAAATCCCAGGCCTCCTTCCTTGGATATCCCGTCCCTCTCCTCGCCCATCCACTTTTATTTGCCGGGGGCACCTTCTGCAGCCTACCAGATGGGCGTGGTAGGCCAGACGCTGGTTCTCTCTCCTCTCCTACCAGTCTTGCTCCTCGCCTGTTGTGGTCATCGCTGGCTCCCTCCTCCCAGTCTCTGATCATTGGGGGAAGAGCAAGGGCCGGGCTCGGAAGATTCCATCTTCCCAGCAGGGTCCAATGAGCCAGGGGCCTGCTCAGTGGGCTCCTCCCGACGCTCCAATCGGCCAGTTCGGCAGCGGGGGATGGGCTCGGCTGACTCCCCCGAAGCCGGAATCCATCTTGAGATTAGCCGTGCAAGTGCCGTGGCCTCCGGTGAGCCTTCAGCCACGTCCAACAACTAATACTGCATGTTGCATTCCAACACCTAATACTGGATGAGCATTAATTTCCAGCAATCATACATGGCAAGACCAAAATCATTGCAAAATACTATTCTGCAGGCATCTTCCCCAGCAACTATCTGAAATAAAAACAAACTCTTTGCAATCTTGATGTCACATTTGTTCCCAAGATAAGGATCAGACCTGATATCTAACAATCATTCAGACTGTTTATATTCAGCTTAGTAACATTGCTGCTTCCTCCCGCACTCATCTTTCATGTAACCATTGTTCATGCACTTGCAGCTTTTATTTCACTAATTTATAGCATTGTTTGGTTGTCTTGGGAAAGTGGGCAAAGGATTGGCAAAGTGCAAAGTGATGCTTTTTGGAGTCGATGCACACAATGAATTTGTGGAGGTTTGTAGCGTTTCCTGAAATCAGCAACACAGGTAGACAGGGTGGTGAAGAAGTGGTATGGCATAATTGCTTTCACTGGCACGGCATTGAGTACAAGAGCTGGGACATCATGTTACAGATGTACAAACTGCACTGGGAACATTGTGTGCAGTTCAGGGTGCCATACTATTAGTATATGATTAAACTAGAGAAGGTGCAAGAAAGATTCACAGGAATGTTGCAAAGATTGTAGGTCTTACGTTATAAGGGAAACGAGATAGGCTCTGACTGTTTTCCCTGAAGTGAAGGAGGCTGAGGGTTGACCTTTGTAAAATAAGAGATTTATAAAATAATGAATGTGTAGTTAAGGCAGATGGTCTTTTCCCCAGGGTAGCAGAGTCTAAAATTAGAGGGCATAGGTTTCAGGTGAGATTGGAAAGATTTAAAGAGGATTTGAGGGGCATGTTTTTCACACAAAGGTTGGTGGGTATGTGCAACAAGCTGTCAGAGGAATTGGTATGGATGGGTACAATTACAATGTTTAAAAGACGTATGGACAGGTTCATAGGTGGAAAAGGGTTAGAGGGATATGGGCCAATACAGTCAAATGAAACAAGCTGAGAAGGCACTTTGTTGAGCATGGATGAGTTGGGCTGAAGGGCCTGTTTCAATGATGGGTAACTTTATGACTCCCTCATTCTACCTTTTATAAACTTGATGTCATCACAAACATTTTGCTGGGGTTCTGACATACCAATTCCAAAGAGCTGCAGGTTTGTAGGTTAATCGGCCTAGTTATCCCTAGTGCATAGGATAGAACTAGGGTACGGGTGATGGTTGGTTGGCGTAGACTCAGTGGGTCTGTTTCCATGCTGTATCTCTAAACTAAACTAAACCAAACTAAGACATTAGTCATCTCCTCATCAATCTATTTGGTTCCCAGTTAATCAACTCTTTAATTATAAAATATCCATCCTTGTTTCCAGATCTTTCCATTGTCTTATCCTCCTTCTCGCTACAATATACTTAATAAATCTATAAACCTGACATATATATTTTTTTACCTTCTCCTGCTTTCTCAAATTTAATTGTACAACACTGGCAGCTTTGCCATCAGTTGCCAAAGCTCTGAAATTCCTTCTTCAAATCTCTTTTCCTCGCTGCCTTTCTTTCCTGCTACACAATACTCCTCAATGCATTTGGATTTCTCCCATATCTCCACATATGGCCCTTTTTAAAAAATTTGTTTGTATATTCTCACACACTTCTGAAACTCCTTGGGACATTCTACAACAGACCAAATAACCAGAAGCTTCTGCTGCTGTTTATGATGAAAAGGCAACCTTCTATCCGAGATGCCCCCATTCCTTGGAAAACATGGATCCCCTCTACTGTTGTAGATGGATTCCTCACCAGAGTGTATTCTGTGTCCTGAAGTTCTGCTCTTGCTCCCCCTCCCTCCAGATGGAACAAGGATAGAGATTCCCTGGTCCTCACATTTCACCCAACCAGCCTCTGCATCCAACATATCATTCTCCGACATTTCCACCACCTCCAACGTGATCCCACCACCAGTTATATCTTCCCATCCCTACCCCTTTCCACCTCCCACAAAGACCGCTAACTCAGCAATTCCTTGGCTCATCATCCATTCCCACCCAAACCACCCCCTCACAAACTGTTTTTCCCTGCATCGTTAGAAGATGCAACCACTTTAGTTTGCCCCCTCTCTCCCCTGTGCCGCATTTGGACTCATTTGCCCATTTCTCCCCTCCTGTTCCCCCTCCACCTACGTTCCTTCCTCTTGCTTCATAATTCGCAACTCTTTTATTCTTATCTCACATCTTTTGGCCTTTCACATCTGACCTTTGTCCTACCATCCTCCTATCAAACCATCCCCCTCACCCGTGTCTATCTACCATCTGCGGGCTTTGTCCTGTCCCTCCTTTCTTCCAGCTTTCTTTTGTCCTTCCACCACAATCGGTCTGACAAAAGGCCCAAATCTAAAACAACAACTATACATGTTCTCTAGAAGTATTGTCTGACCTGTTGAGTTACTCCAGCACTTTGTAAACCAGCATCTACAGTTCCTAGTTTCAACCTTCCATTTATTCTTGGTTGCGTCCTTCCATTTTGTCTGGCTTCTTGTTTCAGTGGGTGTCAGCATACAAACAAATCTGCTATCTTCTTTAGTTTTACCAGCCCAAAACTCGCATGGACTTTGAACCACAGTCTGCCTTATCAGTTGCATATCAGTTTTACCCCAGTTGAGGAGGCGATGCAAAGTGTGTACCATCTAGTGGGCCACATTGAAGTTGCAATTCCACCATTTGCATTTGGGACTGTAGTCTATGATTGGGTTTGAGAAAAGCAAAAAGGAATGACTGCTCTTTGCCATTCTTTAAAATATATTGGGATAGATTGGAACAGGTATAAAATTTGTGGTAGAAAAATAATTTTTTATGGCATTTATTCGGCCTATTAAGGACATCGGAAGCGTTTTCCAAAATTTAATCAAGTTACATAGTTTCTTAAGTAGAGGGTCATAATTTTCATCAAACATATCTTGATATCTTCTAGTAATTTCAATGCCCAAGTATTTAAATTTTTCCATAGCTATTTTGAAAGGAAACTGTAAAAGATGCGTAGAGTCTTTCGGTTTTATTGACATGTATTTCACTTTTATTCCAATTTATTCTATATCCTGAGAATGATCCGAAGTCCACTATTAATTTGAAAAGGTTTGGTATAGTAATATGAGGTTTTGTGATGTACAATAGTACGTTGTCAGCGTATAGTGATATTTTATTATTAGAATATTTTGTTTTATATCCATGGATAGTCGGATGTGTTCTGATTCTTTCCGCTAGGGGTTCAATTATGAGGGCAAATAACAACGGTGATAATGAACATCCTTGTGTATTTCCTCTTGACAAATGAAATTTCGTACATAAATTATTGTTCATTAATATTCTGCCCGTTGGCTTATTTATAGTAATTTAATCCATTGAATAAAATTCTCTCCCAGTTGAAATTCTTGCAATACCCTGAGCATATAATCCCATTCGACCTGATCGAACGCTTTCTCTGCATCCAACGATATGATTGATAGTTTTTGATCTTCAGTTTGGTGTGAGTGCATTATATTGAACATACGTCTCAAATTATTAAATGATTGTCTCTTAGGGATAAACCCTGTTTGATATGGATGTATTACTTTACTAGCATATTTACCTAGTCTTCTAGCTAGTATTTTCACTAATATTTTTTGAACTGTATTTAACAATGCAATAGCTCTGTATGATCCAGTTTCATCCACATCTTTATCTTTCTTAAGTATTAGTGTGATCGTGGATTCTGCTAGTGTTTCAGGTAGTATTTGTACTTTGAAGGCATAAGTATACATTTTCTGTAGGCGGGGGGGTAAATATGTCATAAAAACTTTTATAGAATTCGTTACTAAATCCGTCGGGACCTGGTGTTTTTCCATTTTTTAATGAGATTATTGTTTCTTCTATTTCCTTATTTGAGATTTGTGCTCCCAGTTCCTCTTGTTCCTGCAACTCTAATTTAGGAAGGTTACAATTATCCAAGAACTCTGTAACTTTGTTGGTGTCCATTATCGTTTTAGATGTATACAGATTCTCGTAAAATTGTGCAAATCTTTTATTAATATCACTCGGCAAGGTCAATATTTCCCCTTTCTCTGGTTTAATCTTTAAAATTGTGTGATCCTTTTCTCGTTTTTTAACTGACGTGCCAAAAGTTTATGGGGCTTATCCCCAAATTCAGTGTTCCTGTCTTGTAATTTGTAATAATCTTATGATTTTCTCTGATAATAATTTATTTAATTTGAATTTCAGTATTATTATTCTCTGATGTTTATCCGTAGTGGGGTCTTTAGCGTTTTCTATGTCCAGTTGTCTAATTTGTTCCCGTGGCGCCATGTTATCTTAACAGACGCTTCACATAGCTCCACTCCCTAAAATTCGCGATTTTTCGCATTAAAGCTGGATCAACAGGTCGGGACCAATTTAAAAAACTTATCGGAATCTCTGCTCGACTTGCTGATAACATCATCAGTAACAGCTGTGAATTTAACAGAGGCTTAAAGCACTTTAAATGAAAAATTCTTCCCTGGGTAAGAACACTCAGAGGACAGTTACAAACTCATCAACAGACCGGGCCTAGCTATTACTGTTGTACATGAGATTGAATGAATAACCTAAATCGTATAGCATTAACTCCCTTAACAATATTAACATAAAATATTAGCATAGAAACAGTAATGAATGCTAATCAGAAATGCAGAAATGGGGATTTTCAAATTAACACTTTAATTTAACCTAATAATTCTAAAGTAGATTTATAATCGGGGCGTGAGGGGAAGAGGCGAGCTACTGGCTTAGTTCCAGGAGCCAGAAATAGGTTAACCCCTTCAACCAATAGTCGATGATCTTTGAGGTTAAAATATACATTTAACACTCAATAGACAAAATTATAGTTATATCCGGAAATACCTAGGAAATGGACATATATTCTATAAATGGGTACTATACGTTTGATTTTTTTTTTTTTTTAAACTGGTCCCGTCTCAATATGTTATGATTAATTGAGGGAGCAGAGCTATGTGTTTGTTTTATATCGACACGGAAGTCAATAAAATGTTTTTTCCCCACCTACAGGTGGGTCACTTGTAACAGTGCCGACAAGCTCAGACACTGTATTCTCACTTGTATTAGTTTTTTTTTAAAAATCATTTTCACATTTAATCACATGTGTTTTTTTTATTCAAGGACTATCGCAAAGGGAATCTACTAACTGAACATTGTAGGGTAAATGATCCCCCTATATCCAAAGACCTGAGGTACGAATGCACCGCAAGCCACATAGGTATTAAATCTATTCAAAATGCAAGACGATAACCAAAATAAACCGAGAGGAATCTTATTTTGTAGTTGGAACGTTAGGGGTGTTAATGAACGCATTAATAGGGGTAAGATTCTAGCTCAGCTGAAAGCATACAATACAGACATTGCCTTTTTACAAGAGACACATCTTAAACTTCAAGACCAAGCTAGATTGAGGGCGAACTGGATAGGTCAAACTTTTCACTTGTCATATATGTCGAAATACGAGGAACGTCTATTATTATTATTCGCAAAGGCATTCCATTTAAACCCAAAACTACCTTAACAGATAAAGACGGGAGATATTTGATAGTTACCGGGGAGATCCATGCTGCCCCAATTACCTTGGTAAACATATATGCGCCCAACTTTGACAACCCACACTTTTTCAATAAAATCTTGAATATAATTGCAGAATATAACTACTAAAATGTCATAATCGGCGGAGATTTTAACTGTCTTAGACACTTACTTAGATAAATCCAATCCAAAAACAAAGAGGTATTACGAAATCCAAAACTAGCGAACTTCTAAACATATACATAAAAAACACAAACATAACAGATGTCTGGAGGATTGCAAATCCGACCGGCAGGGATTACTCGTTCTACTCTATGGTACACAAGACATATTCACGAATAGATTATTTTTTGGTGGATACAAAACTAATACCCCACACTTCTAAACCAAAATACCACACAAACACGATCTCAGATCACTCCCCAATAACTTTTTTTCTAAAAATGGAAGGAATGACTAAGAACAAACCGTTTTGGAGGTACAATCCACAAATATTAAAAGACCCGCAAGGGAGTACATATTTAAAAGAGCAAATGGACCTTTTCTTCGAAATAAATGACACGACAGACATATCACCTACATTATTATGGGAATCTTGTAAAGCATATATTCGAGGCGTGATAATTTCATATCAAGCTTTTCAAAATAAGAAAAATAAGAACGAACAAAGACAATTAGAAGAACAAACCAGTTTGAAGTTTGATCCTTATTTTATGAGGAGTTACGATGAGGGATTTCATGAAGACTCCTCCAGCACGCATGCGCGACATTCTTCAAAGCAGCGGTGTAAAATCACAGATAGTAGAGTTGACTGAAGATAGTAAGATAAGATAACTAACATACCAGTTGACCTTATAATAGAGGGTTGGGAGCAGAGAGCATGAAATCCCTCATCGTAACTCCTCATAAAATAAGGATCAAACTTCAAACTGGTAAGTTTTCGTTTAATCTTATTATTTTACTTCGGAGTCACGTGAGTGACTTTGTGAAGATTTCAAAGCTCTGTGATTTCATGCCCTGGAAACGAGTCCATGCTCACACACTGCCATAATGATTAATGGAGGAAGTATGTTTAATCTTACTATTTTACTTCAGAGTCACGTGAGTGACTTTGTGAAGATTTCAAAGCTCTGTGATTTCATGCCCTGGAAACGGGTCCATGCTCACACACTGCCATAATGATCAATGGAGGAAGTATGTTAACGTGTTTCAGACTTGACAGTGCTGAAAAACAAACAATGTATTACTTAACAATAATAATAACAACCCCTAAATTCGGGGAATTCTAATACAGAACTTAAAATAGTGTCTGTAGATATCTCAGGCGTGGCCACAGGTTTGTTATAACCACTGGAAGTTGTTTCATTAGACCAACCCGCCGTTACAAGGGCGTGGCCCATGGACTTCCATCATCCTTGATGTAGCTGCAGTCCTGGTGAAATGAGATTTAAATATCAGTGTCCACCCCTGCTGCACCACCCTAAGCCATCTTGATAAGGTTTGCACAGTACTCTGTGATGAGGATGTTTGAACTTATCAATAGAGCCACGTCCATACCCCTGAGACAATTGGTGACCTCCAGTTAATGTCTGGATGGATAATAACCCAGATTTTTGAAAATAGGAGCTTGGTGGCTGAGACAGCCAATTTAGCCAATTCCAATGGTATCCCCACAATAAGATGTCATCCAGATACGCCTTGATAATATGTTTTTCGTTTCCGAAGAGACGCCAAGCTGGTTTCAATATTTTTGGAAAACAGTCTAGGCTGATGTTAATCTATTAGGCAGCGCTTTATACTGCCAGAGCTCCCATCCAGATAAATGTTAAATATCTGCAGTGATCTTTGTCTATTAGTTCTGAGTAGTATGCATCTTTTAGATCGATGCACCATGAAGCACCCTTTGGAACCTAGTTGTTTTAGAAGTAACAAAATGTCCCCATTTTTAAGTGGGTGTATAACACAAGTATTCAGTTGTGTCAAATCAAATGATGCGGGCATCCGCCATCATGTTTGATACAAACTCAAGAGACTCATGTTTTGATTTCTTCTATTGCTCCTTTTGTATATAGATTTAACAGTTCCGCATGACCTTCCACTTTCTCTTTTTTGTGAAAGTTCAAACTTTTGGCTAGGTGCATGTTGAACCGGAAAGGAGCAGTTTATCAACAGATTCAGTGTTGTAATTCTATGAAAGATTCGGGGCTGTTGCTCTGCCATCGCTACCTGTGAACGGCGAGTCTCGGAGCCCGGACCCTGCCGGGTCAACGGGCTGCCTGACTTACCCGGTGTGTAGTGATGCTGCCGCTGACTGCCCATGTTCCCGCGATCAGCAGTCAGTCTTTCGAGGCGGCCCCTTGGTGGGGTACTCTGTCCCACAGAGTCTCTGAAAGAGAAACCCGACCTCAGGTTATATCACACATGCGTGCTGGCGGGATCTTCACGAAGTCACTCACGTGACTCCGAAATAAAAAGACAATCTTTCATATAAAGTAAGAGCATACTATAGAGCGTACTCTGTTGCAAAGTGAGCAATGCAGTAGTGTGCAAACATTGTATGACTGCTCGGTGACGCAGTTCCAGTTAGAAATTTTATGGTGAGATAAATATTCATACAGTATTGCTCATTGTGAGTCATAGCTTTTACTGTAGCAAACAGAAGTGTCTAAACCACGTGTAAATAAAACGTACTGATATGTTTGAATAATGTTTAAGGTCTTTCTCACGTGTAGTAAAATACCAAAGATTAATCTGCCCCCACATCTCTTCCAGTGCCCGATATTCATGGGCAGATTTAGATGTGTTGTTTATGGAACCTGTCTTTTTCCAGATTCGAATCAGGCCAAATGTCATTTGGTTTTGGAACCTTCCATTAAATTTGAATAATGATACATGCCTTCCAGACCCCTTCATTGTTTCTACAACTAATTTTGACCCATCTCTGAGCAACAACTAAATAAGCAAGATCTTATAAGTTGTTCTGTCCATTTATTTCAACTTTCTATGTATGAGCATAGAACAATACAGCACAGGAATGAACCCTTCAGCCCGTGATGTCTGTGCTGATGTAATGCCTAGACTAACTCTTAACTGCTTGCACATAATCCATATCCCTCCATTCCATGCACATCCACCATCTGGTTCTGACCATCTACCCTATCGATTCCACGCAAAATGTTATATGCTTCTATCAGGTTTCTCTTCAACCTCCAGAAAAAAGAATCCATCTGTTCAGCCTCTCCCTACAGCTAATACCTCCTAATCCAAGTATTATTCGGGTAAAACTCCTCTACACCCTTTCCAAAGCTTCCACGTCCTGCAAATGGGCAACCAGAACTACATACAACACTCCAAACATAGCCGAACCAGTCCTGCAAAGCTCCATCATTATGTCTTGATTCTTATGCACAATGGCCTAAACAATGAATACAAGGATACCATGTGCCTTCTTTGCCACTTTGTCGACTTGAATTGAACAATTTCAAAAGTCAGTGTTTAGGATCAGGGCTACACTTTTAGCACATGAGAGGACCGTTCAGTAGTTCACCATTGGAATATCATCCATCATTATACCATTGGCCCCAAATGTGGAAATTGCATCAGAATTACAAGAATGGTCCATCACCAGCAATGCCCTATCCTGATCAGTACATTTGGCATAGAAATAGATGTTGGCACAATTTACTCTGGGTTAAATCAATTATTAATTGCATAGATATCAGCACAATGTGATCAAATTCCTAAGAAAGAGTGTTAACTGACAATGTTATGTCAGGCAATGAAGTGGCAAAGTGGAGAGTCTAGGGCTCACAGTAATCAGTCCAACATTCAGTCACTTTAGTCAGAGTCTAGTGAAAAAGGAGGCAGGCAAGATATTACTCCAACTTTTTCCAATAGAAGCAATGAAATTTCTCCAGAAATTTTAAGTATGGAAAATAATTACATAAATATATGTATAATCTTAGTAATTTATAGCTCATAAGGCATTGATAACTCACTCTGGTGGCTATACCACTGTCATTATAAGCAGCTATTCTGTGGTGAGAAGAAACAGCTGTTAATAATTTCCATCTACACCAACTCCTTTGACATTGCTCAGCTGCTTAGTAACTGATTATTAGAAAACTCCAAAGCAGGGAAAGTAACTTTGCCTTTAAGGGTTAATTCCTCCAGGGACTTGCCAGATACGTGGATGAACTGTTCTTTTCCTACCATAATTGGCTCACCAATCCAATCCAAAAGAGAACCAGGACTTGACACGAGTTTGCAGAAGGCTTTCAACCCTGCTACATATAACCATATAACCATATAACCATATAACAATTACAGCACGGAGACAGGCCCTCTCGGCCCTTCCAGTCCGTGCCGACCATTTGTTTTCCCCTAGTCCCATCTACCTGCACTCAGACCATACCCCTCCATTCCCTTCACGTCCATATACCTATCCACTTTACTTTTAAATGTTAAAATCGATCCTGCCTCCACCACCTCTGCTGGAAGCTCATTCCACACAGCCACCACCCTCTGAGTAAAGAAGTTCCCCCTCACGTTACCCCTAAACTTCTGTCCCTTAATTTTCATGTCATGCCCTCTTGTTTGAATCTTCCCTACCCTCAATGGGAAAAGCTTATCCACGTCAACTCTGTCTATCCCTTTCATCATTTTAAAGACCTCAATCAAGTCCCCCCTTAACCTTCTGCGCTCCAAATAATAAAGACCTAACTTGTTCAACCTTTCTCTGTAACATAGTTGCTGGAACCCTGGCAACATTCTAGTAAATCTCCTCTGTACTCTCTCTATTTTGTTGACAACCTTCCTATAACTAGGCGACCAAAATTGTACACCATACTCCAGAATTGGTCTTACCAATGCCTTGTACAATTTTAACATTACTTCCCTACTCCTATATTCAATGCTCTGATTTATAAAGGCCAGCACACCAAAGGCTTTCTTTACCACCCTATCTACATGCGATTCCACCTTCAGGGAACTATGCACAGTTATTCCTAGATCCCTCTGTTCCACAGCATTCCTCAATTCCCTACCATTTACCATGCATTACCATGCATGGTCCATATTAGGCTTCCCTCCATCCACAAATTCAATACCCCCAATTCATAGCCAGAGGTAAAACTGAACCACAAGATAAACCGACATGATTCAGTCTCAGTTTCCATTCATAAGTTATGGTCTCAATTTTAAACCAAGCAGTTGGGGGACATCTTGTCACTTGCACAGTTACCAAAGGTCACTTGAATAGTTCTTATTGCCACATGCAGCTGCAGACAGGGAAATTCTTGTTTTGCATAAAATCCAGTAAAATCATACTGTACATAAGCACAATTATACACAAGTACAAGAGTTCAACGACTGTTGTGTACAAATAGATTGCTTCTGAGGCTGTGCACAAAGAGTTGCCACTTCTGGTGCCATCTTGCACCTCAAGTATCAAGTTCTTAAAAGTAATGAGTCTTATCTTGACCTTAGAGGCAGTACTGGCCCGGTGATGTTGGGGTTGGCGTGGACTGGTGATGCTATTAGTGTCCTCCAGCGCCACTCCGTGCTACTGCAAGCCACATCCAATCTGCCTGCCCATCCGACTTCTATGGGGTCTCCAGATGCGCCTAATCCGCGCCATCCCCCAGTTGCTGTAGGGCCTCCAACACTGCATCCTCTGGCCTCCCACAGCCACCGCTGCTGTGTGCTTCCCATAATTGATCACGGAACCCCCAGAGCGCTTCCAAGGGAATTGGAAACAAGCTCACAGACACTGATCTTCTCTTCCGTCCACCACCATCTTGGCCAACATAATTGAAGAAGCACTTTGTATGGTAGCTACACTATGTCTTAAACTTTGGCACATAATTTCTTTCACACAAAGTTTCTTCTTGAACTCTGGCTTACTTTTAAAGGCACGTTTGAAAAAACTTCCTCTCATAATCAACTAAACATAATCTCTACTACTATATACTTGGAACATCAATTCTCTCTTTTGACCCTGTTAAGTATTTTCAGCATTAATATTCATTATTATGAATACACAGTAATATCAATGCCAATACCATGTTCAGCACAATACAGCACAGATTCTTTAAAGTGGATGCATAAAAATATAATGAAACATTAAACTTATTGACAGAAAGATTTGGCTTCATGCTATACGAGGGAGGGTAGAAGAGGCATCTCAGTGGAATAACCATGCAAGAGTGATGTTCAAAAATGTGTCTGCAAGTTAAGTAACCTCAGATGACTCACATGGGTTTACATCAGGTCAGAGTCCCAATGTGCTTCCCCAGCTGTGGAAGTGCATTGCCAAAAACTTGAATAACATATTTTGAGATGAATAAAATGGTCTCAACAAATTCAGGCAAGTCCAAACTGCCAAAGAGTAATGTCTCTGCAATCTCAAAAGACAAAGTAAATATTTTCAGTTTTCATTTCCATTCTGTCATGGAATGTTAAACCACTCTCATTGGCTCCCATATCTGGCACAACCCAGTATTGACTCGAGATTAAGCAAATATGGAGGTGGTTTAGATTTACATGGCTTTTCTGGTAACTTGGTTGTGAGCCCAACTTACTGACATTACATCAATGCACTTTCATTGCCAGCTAACAGAAGAAGTGTTATTAATTTGGAACTTATCTTTCTCCAATCTGATTTTGATGTGGCATAAGACCCTATTATTATTAGGATTATTATTATTATTATTATTATTATTATTATTATTATGAGGCCTCAGCTCTTGTTTTAGACCCCAGCAAATACACACCATTTAGATAGTGTGCTTTTTCATTTTTTCCCCACCATAAAATGGATGATTTCACATTTCCCCATTTACAAGATCTTCTGCAATTCACTTTTAGTTTAGTTTAGAGATACAGTGCGGAAACAAAGTTTTGTTATGCTGGCCTTCATCAATCTGATTATAGAATATAGAAGTTGGGATGTTATATTACAGATGTACAAGAATTTGGTGAAACTTCACTTGGAGTACTGTGAACTGTAACTGTTCACACTGTAATAGGAAAGATCCCATTGAGCTGAAATTAGAGCAGAAAAGATTTACAAGAATGTTCCTCTACCCCCACCTCCCACCCCTCCTCCTCCAGGCAGAAGAACCAAAGATTTTAGATTTAAGCTAAGAGGGGAAATATTTATTGGGACCCCGAGAGACAGCGTTTTCCACACAGAGGGTGATGAATGAATGGAATGAGCTGCCAGAAGTAGCTGAAGCACGTGCAATAAACAACATTTAAAAGACATTTTGACAGGTACATGGTTAGGATTGTTTTATCGGGCTATGGGCCAGACCCAGGCAAATGGGAAAAGCATCTTGGTCAGCGAAGTTGAATTGGGCTGAAGGGCCTGCTTCTGTGCTGTATGACTATGACTCAATGACTCTGTAATCCATATAACCATATAACAATTACAGCACGGAAACAGGCCCTCTCGGCCCTTCCATTCCGTGCCGACCATTTGTTTTCCCCTAGTCCCATCTACCTGCACTCAGACCATACCCCTCCATTCCCTTCCTGTCCATATACCTATCCACTTTACTTTTAAATGTTCATTCCACACAGCCACCACCCTCTGAGTAAAGAAGTTCCCCCTCACGTTACCCCTAAACTTCTGTCCCTTAATTTTCATGTCATGCCCTCGTTTGAATCTTCCCTACCCTGAATGGGAAAAGCTTTTCCACGTCAACTCTGTCTATCCCTTTCATCATTTTAAAGACCTCAATCAAGTCACCCCCCCCCCTTAACCTTCTGCGCTCCAAAGAATAAAGACCCAACTTGTTCAACCTTTCTCTGTAACATAGTTGCTGGAACCCAGGCAACATTCTAGTAAATCTCCTCTGTACTCTCTCTATTTTGTTGACATCCTTCCTATAATTAGGCGACCAAAATTGTACACCATACTCCAGAATTGGTCTTACCAATGCCTTGTACAATTTTAACATTACTTCCCTACTCCTATATTCAATGCTCTGATTTATAAAGGCCAGCACACCAAAGGCTTTCTTTACCACCCTATCTACATGTGATTCCACCTTCAGGGAACTATGCACAGTTATTCCTAGATCTCTCTGTTCCACAGCAGAGAGATCTCTGTTCCACAGCAGAGAAATCATAACACAACATTCTGGATTCAGTCTTCTTTTTCTTTTGCATTAACTGTTGGACTCGTGCACAGTACAATTTGCCTGGATAGAATGGAAATGAGCGTTTTTCATTGCAGCTTGTCGCACAGGGCAATAATAAACCAATACCAATAGTAAGAATGTGGAGGCATTGGAGAAGATGCATAAGATATTTATCAAGTTGTTGCCTGGATTGAAGTACATTTGCTGATGGAGAAGTTGTACAAGTTGAATTGAATCTGAAGCTTCGGAGGCTGAAGAAACAACTAGAAAGAAGTGTATGCCTCTCATAATTTTATAGTCAGAGTAGGTAGTCAGTATTTTTCCTGAGTGTTAAAGTGTCAAATATTGAAGGGAATAGGTTTATGGTGATGGTGTGAAAGTCTAAAGGAGATATGCAAGGTAAGTTTAAAAAAAAGATAAATGCCTGGAATGTGCTGCCAAAGTGGTAGAAGCAAATATAATAGCAATTTAGACAGAACAGGCAGGGAATATAAGGATTATGTGCAGGTAGATGACATTAGTTCAGGGTGGGTGTAGACATGTTGGACCAAAGGTGTTCTTATGTTGATTTTTGTTTCTATGATTTTGTCCCAGGACTGGCCAACTTCCAGATATATGAGACAGAAGGACAGAAGGCACTCCATGTGAATAACCATGTATGTTATTTTTTTTAATAGCTGAACATATGGTAATTCCTGCCAAGATACTACTTAAGCACCGAGAGATTAATTTTGCCAGGATGAGATCTCAATTCCTCAGAAGAGAATTAATATTGTGGACTGTTTTATAAAAAGGATTTTACTTCGGAGTCACGTGAAGAAGTCCCCCCTGGCGCAAGATCGGCATTACGTTGACGCTGTCGGTAGGCAAAGAGCTGCTGAGCGCAGCTCCACCAGCGGTAAGGAACAGGCCCGCAGGTAAGTGCATTGAATTATTTACAGGGCGTGTTCAAACTCCGTGGTGCTGGCGTGCAGAGCCAGCAGGCGCTGAAAGGAAAAGAGGAAATACTCCAGAGGAAAAATGGAGGTTAAAATGCGTCCTGGGTAGAAGCTCAGCGATCTTGACGGCAGATTAGTGCAGAGCCGGTTCCGATACCGGTGGCCGTTAAAATTAACCGTAGGGAGCATTTAGTCGCTCCACAAACAAAAGCCACGGGAAGAATCTCCAGTGGGGAAGAAAACAAAGAAGTCTGAGAGGCCGTGGTTTTAGATAATTCTAATAAGTAAGGGCCTCCAGACAAGAAAGCCTTATGGCTCAGAATAAATTAAATGGAGAAATACCCAGAAAATTCCCAGGCAGGCCCCGGGGGGGTTTCCATATACAAGTATATGGTGCTTTTACCACTGTGGGAATATGAACCTCAGATTGGGCTGGAGGTAGTCTCCTTGAGCAAGTCTCAGGAGTACCAGGGTAGTAAAAAACTGACCCTGAAAGTGGTGTTTTTGCTCATAAGTACCCACCACAGCACAAGTATAAATCCAGGTGTACTTAATGGGTACAAAGTATGATACCTGAAGGAAGCGGTGAGGCCATGGAAGGTAACCATGGTGGCCAACATCAATTGGTTTCTCACCAGGAGGCTGTTATGGTTGAAACAGCAGATTTATATGAAAACACTTGTGCTTTACTAGGGTGCCAATGGTGAATCCGTTTAAGGCACCCATGTCTTCAATAGTGTGGAGGCACAGGGAATACGATTCCAAAGAATTTCAAGTTTGCGGGTGGCATCGCTGCTTATGGGAAGCAAGTGAAAGATTGTGCAATGACCAAAATTTTAAAAAGGCAAGTGGCATTGTTTTATAGCTCATATGTTGAGCTCAATGGTATGAGAGAAAATTGCCATTCGGACCATTTTGCACTTTAGATTTGCAGGTCAATACAGGTCAAGCTATGTTCAAACTCCTGGTTATTACGGAGTAAACCTGCCTAAAACAAATCAAAGACATTGATAAAGAGGCAAAGACTATCAGCCTCATAAAACTTTTGTGAAATTGGCTGGTCCAATGTGAAGGAGGCAGGAGTATGGTGAGGAAGTATTTTCATCCAGCACAGCCTTATGTTAACCCATATTGTTGGGGAAAGAAGGCCATCACGTGCATTTGGAGAGGTACAAAAACTTTATTCTATCACAGAGGAAGCTTTTGTTGAACCTCCGATTGGTGGTTGATTACAGGTGTGTTATGATAAATGATATTGCATAACAGCTGAACAGTTTATATTAGATACTGTGTAAGGTTCTACAATAAAATTTGTAGAAGGAGTTGATCCACCTGTACAGAATAAACCTAATCCTAGTTTATGTTTCTGCACCTGAAAAATCTCAAATAAAGAAAAGGTAAGAAATTCATGTAATGGGGAAAAAACGGAGTAAGCATCCACAACAATTTGCATCAAATAATTTCCCCAGGCAGAAGAAAGATGGTGGTTGTAGAGTCATTCTAGACATCATACACTTTAATATATTTGTCCAGTATAAAAAATGTCAAAATGGACACCTTCAACACTACAAGGCAGTTGTTATCAACAAGTTGTAATTGGTTACTATAGAATTGAAGGATGCGTATGATTTAGTACCAATTTATCATCATGTTCACAGGTACTTGAAAATTAATTAAATGGGTCAGCTATGGCAATTTAAGGCATTATCTAATTGATTGAGCTCAGCTTCTAGGCTGTTCACACAATGGTTGAAACCAGCACTTGCACTGATAAGGACACATGGTCATGGTTTATCTTGATGACATTTTTAATTGGCAATGCTGATCAGGAGTCAGCTGAAAAATTAGTGCAGCAACTACAAGCCTGTTAAAAGGCTACGTATGGTCCTGATCCATCCAACAAAATCTAAGCTTCAGCCATCCCCAACAATTTACTATTTGCGGTTTGTGAGTGATTCAGTACCATGTTCGGTAAATTTACCAAGAGACAAAGTGTCAATATTACAAATGTGTGTCGTTGCCTTGTGACAAGCCTTATCCCTCCATCCGAGAAGGAGCTTAGGAGTAGTAGAGTTGGTCCAATTGCATTACCAAAAAAGCTCCAAAGGGCAAAAACACAAGCACTAGAAGAGTGTGCAGGCCATTTTGACAGGCCTATGCAGTTGCCAAATGAAGCTTTATCAGAATTACAGTGGTGGATTGAGAATGTTCCACAAGCTGCTTAAAAACATATTAGCTCAGCAGCCAGCAGTCATTGCAAACTGAAGCAAGTATTCTCGGATGGTGGATAGCTTCTCGGTTTTTTGGGCTAAGATAAGTGTAATATCTGTTCTTATCAGGTTAATATCTGATACGTCCCTTATCTAGGGGGCCACGGACAATAACACCAGGGGTGGCAGATGGATTGTCCAAGAAACTTATTTCTCCAAACATTTGGTATTAATTCTGTCTGATTAGGCAATGTCTGATGAAAATATAGCAAGACTCTGCCACGTGGCCCAAATCGGACACAGTCATGGTTCTCATTGATGTTTAGAATAATAATTGAACCATTTATGACGATTCCTATAGCTGCAGTAATTTGTTGCAAAATTCATCCATGGCATGATCATATGAATTTGTTAATCTGCAGGTTCTGACCAGACCATTACAAGAGCTTGGACTGTTGGATAGGACCATGAATGTTATAACTGCAACTTGGAAAAATAGCATAAAAAACAATATTTTGTTCATATAAAGAAATTGGAAGTCTTTGGTAGACAGTCAAAGATATTTTATCATACTGCTAACATATCAGATATATTGGAGTTCCTTGCTGGATTGCAATTCTGATCAGCACCTAAGCGATAGGGCCATTAATAGGGCTCATAGTGCTTTAACATCCTATTTAGGACAAATTGCTGATCATGAATCTAGCGGGTCTCATCTGTTAATATCCCGATATGGGAAAGGAATATATATTAAAATCTGCCCAAAGTAGAAATATAGAAGTTGGGAGGTCAGCATAGTTCTTACTTTGCTTAGGCAATGGGCTCCAATTCTATCACTGTTTCGGAAGTTAACATTTGAAGTAATAATGCTCATGGTTTTAGTATCAGCACAAAGAGTGCAAACGTTGCAAATGTTACGTTAGACTGTATGCATATGGCTACAGATAACATTGTATTATATGTTTATGACTTAACCAAACAAAGCAGACCAGGAGGAGCTGGAACCAAGGTAAATTTTTAAAGCATATCCTGTTGACCAAAAATTGTATGTGGTTAAGCATTGACTCAATATGTTGAAGTAGGCAAGAATCTCCGTGGTGGTGAGACAGCGCTATTTATTACACACAAAAAACACATAAAAGTATCAGTACAAACTGATGGTTCCAGATCGTTACATTCTAGATGGTTAAAACAGGTTTTGGGACTCAGCAGGAGTAGACATTGAGATGTTAAAAATCACTCCACCAGGGAGGTAGGTACATCCACGGCAAAGGCACAGGACGGGCCACTCGATCAAAAAATTAGAGGCCGTAGGAGGATGTAAAAGAAACTTTTCAAAGTTTACAAGAAACCAGTTCTCACGATGTCAGGGTTGGACACGCAGTGTTGGGTTCTCTTTCATTGTGCTTAGTTTTATATATCGATTTATATTATCGATTTATATCTTTGGTTATAAATCTTTCCCTACGATAGAAGGGTTGTCACTTTCATTCTTTTATAATGAAAAGACTTATTACATAAACTAAAGAAATGTTTAAAAGATGTATTATTTACTCACCACTGTGTTGATTGAGCCAGAGTGTCGTATGGAATGAATCTACGACATAAAAAACACAGAGCTACAAAATCTTCACGTAGTCACTCACGTGACTCCGAAGTAAAATAGTAAGATTAAACGAGAACTTACCAAGTTTGAAGTTTGATCGTTATTTTATGAGGAGTTACGATGAGGGATTACATGCCCTCCACTCCCAACCCTCATAAAATAAATGATCATCTGGTAGTTCTAGTCTACGTTGAGCCTTACTATCTTACTCCAGCTATTGGTTCTGTGTTTTTCATGCCGCTGCTTTGAAGTATGACGATCATGCGCCAGGCGGGACTTCTTCACGTAGTCCCTCATCGTAACTCCTCATAAAATAACGATCAAACTTCAAACTTGGTAAGTTCTCGTTTAATCTTACAATTATTAATCAAGTTAAAATGCAAATAGTCATAGAAATAATGGATTCCAAAATAATTGTGGCTTAAAAGTCACACAGCTAAACAATAAAATATTAACAATACTTTATAAGACATTTTGCCTTTACATTTGGATTAAATCTGGAAAAAGATTTCTGATGACATAATTGCGAATTCTCTTTTGTGTGCATGACATTTTTAAAAAAACGAATTACGCAATTGGGATACATTAAGAGTTTGCACAACTGCTGGAAGTTATGAAAGGCACAAAATGCTGGAGGCGACATCTCTGGAGAGAAGGAGTGGGCGGCGTTTCAGGTCGAGACCCTTCTCCTGCCGAGTTCCTCCAGCATTTGTTGTGTCCATCTCCTGTTTAAGCCAGCATCTGCAATTCCTTCCTACACATTTTGTCTGCTGGAAGCTATGAATCCGTATAGACACAATTGATATTTAGAGATGTTTTCTTCATGAATCTTGTGGCCATTCTCTATATGTTTATGAATATGATAGCCATTGTCCTCCAAACCTACAGTTTAGCTCCGCCAATGCTTGACCCATAAAATTAACCTTTCTGTTTTTTTTTTGTATACACACTTACATCATAGTGAAATGATTACTTTCTTTCCCGGTTGTCATTTAGGCCAATGAACCTTAATGTTGTCTTTTATAAAATCTTGCCTCGTCATCGATGTTTGGTCCAAGAGGCTGAATACAGGTGCTATGGATGCTCCACAAAAATGCATCCTCATCCCTTTACTATACTCCCTATTCACAACTATGCAGCAACATTCTGCTCTAACTCCATTTACAAATTTGCAGATTTATACCACATATAAGCTAGTAATTCCCTTTTCTCCCTTCAAGCAGAAGTTACAAAAGCTTGAAACCACCTACCACTAGATTCAGGAGCAGCGTCTTCCCTGCTGTTATCAGCTACTTAACCATCCTCCCATGAATGAAGGGTGTAGTCCTGTTCTCCGAACCTCTCTTATTCTGGCGATGGCACGTTTACAAAAAAAAAGATTCCAGCATGTGCATTTTTTCGTGTCTCCATAAAAGAGAGGTGTAGTGCTTATTGAAGAGGAAGAACGTACTGAATTAAAAGATAAAAGAGAAATGCAGGAGAAAGCATAAAAAGGCTTTTAAAGTGTCAGCATTGGTGCAATGGACTGCATTGCCACTTTGCTTGAAAGAGGTTTCTATGATATACAACACGTTTTAAGAGGCCCGTTCCCATACAAACAGCAAGAAGCACCCCATGGCCTGAGCTGAGAAACAAAATAAGAAACTAATACGACCTTTATCAGGTAACATGGGGGAAGCTCTTGTTTAATATGCAACTAACATTATAGTGAGAGAAGCCCTTCAACCCAATTTGTCAATGTTGACCAAGACACCCCTTCAACTGTATGTTAGTCCATCTGCCCCCAGTTGACCCATAATCTTCCAAACCTTTCCTATTCCTTTTAAATCTTTCACGTGTCCAGATGTCTGTTAAATGCTATAATCATGCCAGACTCAACTACCTCCTCTGGCAACCAGTTCCATATACCCACCACCCTATACGTGAATAGGTTACCTGTTAGGTTCCTGTTAAATCCTTCCCCTTTCATCTTAGACCCATGTCCTCTGGTTCTTGATTCCCCTACTCTGGGCAAAAGAATGCATTCACCCTAACTACTTCAAATATATATTTTTTTAATGCTATAATTGAAAGTGTTTGTGAATTCTAAAGTGTAGTAAACAGAGTACACTGGTGGAAGAATTAGGATTCAAATTGACTGAAACTATCTATAGCAGCTCAGACATTTGCCATTAAACCTAATAGTGGCTGCAGTTAAATTGATATATTTGTGTTTAAACAGACTCACATAAAGTATTTCCTTTATACTGTTGGTGAAACAGAAATGAAGGTCTTGACTTTAGCAAATTACACAAGGGAGTTTTTTTTAATTACAGAGAAAGATCATGAAATATCAGACAAAGCATTGAAGAGGAAGTGAGTCATTTTCTGAGAATGGGAACAGCAGACATGAGGTAAATGACGGCTTAGCATTTGATCAGCCTCTTAAGGGCCTGTCGCATTGCGGGGACATAATTTGTGAGTTTAGAAGAGTTTGCGCTCGACTCAAACTCGCAGCATGGTCGACATGTGGTCCTAGGAGGTCTAAGTAACTCTCCTTCATGCTCAAGAGACGTTCCCACAAACTCAAGGCTTCAGTTTGGTCGAGGAGTATTTTTTAGCATGCTGAAAATTGTTCGCGAGTAAAAATTGGTCGGCATGGAAAAAACAAAAACAAAAAAATTTATTTTTACTCGTAGGTTTAGTCGAAGTAGGTCGGCATTTTGTTCGTAGGTAATCAAAGGTAGTCGTAGATAGTGTTAGTATAGTCAAAGGTGGTCGTGTTCACTCTCCACTATTCGGTGTCCAACTTTCCCGAAGCTAGTCTTCAACATAGTTGAAGGAGGTCTACATAGTCGAAAGAGGTCTTCTACTTATTCGTAGGAGGTTCTCTGCATAATCGAAGGAGATCGTAGGAGGTGTTATACTTCGGCGATACAACAAGACCATGACACTTTTTAAAAATTCTCCTAAGCTCTGCTAAACTCGCAAATTAGGTTTCTGCAGTGGGACAGGCCCTTGAGCATTGTGGTGAGCTAATTTAGAAACTTTATACGTGCAGCATATTGTTGTTAGCAAATTGGCTTATTAGAAAATGCAAGTGAACAGCTATCCAATTGCTAACTTATTTAACATGCGAAACATTATCTGCTCCTCACACCTAGTATCATGTCTCTTAGAGTTTACAGTCTTGTTGATTTATTCATGAGTCCTATTGAATTTTTGAACTGGTTACTGATGCATGTTTATCAATTTTATTGCAATCTATGATGCAATTTCAAAATTGAGTTCTTCATTTGCGAGGTTACAGTGGGAGGGACTAAACACCTCCTAGATGACAAGTAGCCAAGTAAAAATGCTTATTTAAAAAATATTTACTGATTTTATCTGGTGCAACTAACCTTCCAAAATCTGAGATATAGAAGTTGATTGCACCACTTGGTGGATTGCATATGGATTGGAATGAGGTGCAATGACCTGGATGACTAATTCACCAATATCTGATAGAGTTTAGTTCAGAGATGCAGTGTGGAAACAGGCCCTTTGGCCCACAAAGTCCATGCAAAGCAGCAATTATTGCACACCAACACTATCATACACACACTAGGGACAATTTACCACTTTACCAAAGCCAATTAACCTACAAACCTTTATGTTTTTTGAGAGTGGGAGGAAACCGGACCACCTGGAGAAAACCCATGAAGACAGACATACAGCACCCGCAGTCTGGATTAAACCCAGGTCTCTGGCTCTGTAAGGCAGCAACTCTGCCACTATGCCATCCTGATATTTGGGAATTAAAATTAACCATACAAAAAAACATAATCATGCCTCAGGACTAACTAGTATTGAGTTCATAAATAGCCCTAAGGTTTACCTCTGTTGATGGAGACTCAAGTAACATTTAAATTGTAGTACAATGCTTTGATCAAGGAACTATTTGAGTCACTCCATAAGGAGGCAAGGAATAGGAGCAAGAACAGGCCATATAACACAGTGCGTCTGCTCTCACATTTGATAAGATGATCCAATAGCTCAGTTTAACTTTCCTCTCTAAACCCTGATCACTCAATAGTACAAAAATTCTATTTAAACTTTGAATACATTTCATGATCCAGGTAATTAATAACAGAATTAATGGGATGTGGAATAACATAGAACTAGTTGAATGAGTGATCCATTGTCGGCATGGACTTGGTGGGCCGAAGGGGCTGTTTCTTTCAAACAATTTCCGCTGAGAATTTTTGGAGGCTTTATTCAGAGGCAGTGTGCCTTCAAAGGCACATCACTAGCTGTATAGTTTAACACAAGGGTTAGAGTAACCCAATTATGATGAATGGTCTTCGACTCAAAGTTAACTCTTGTTTATCTTCCCACAGATGCAGTCAGACCCACCGAGTATTTCCAGAGGTTTCTGTTTTTATTTTAGGTTGATCGAAGTCTGGTATCAGTTGGCAGCTTTGGTGATTCACTACAAACCAAGAGTTGATCTTTGTCATCTTGTTTTGTTTTAGTATTTAGGAAGTATTTCTACATAAAACATGAATCTTATAGTACAACACAAGATAAACTTAACCCCGAGTGGAAAATCAAAACCTGCAGCCACTGAAAATGTACATTTAAAAAAGCAAAAAAATGCTGGAAACACTCAGGTGGTCATGAAGAAAGCGAAGAGAAAAGAACAAAGCTGGGTTACACTTCAGATTTTAGTCCTTATTTTAAAAAAGGGCCTTTGATCAGAAATGTTAACCATTTATTTGTCCACAGATCCTGCCTGGGTCTGCAGAGTGTTAGAAATGTTAGCAACAAGGAAGGACTCAGAGTGCATTTGAATTAGCTTCCTAAAGCAAATATTATGGAGGCAAGTCGGAAACTGGTTATTTTGGATCTGATACTGGGCAATGAGTCAAGTTTACTAAATGATCTCCTGGGAAGTTGTAATCATGGCATGATTAAAAATTGGCATTCAGTTTAACAGTGAGGACCAGATCTGAAACAGCAGTGTTAAATTGAAATGAGGGACTGAGGATTAAGTTGGATGAAGTGGACTAGGTAAATATGTTGGCAATTAACACTGCGGACAAGAGAGTGGCAGACATTTAGGAAATGAAATAACGGAAACAATTATGCACAGTTCTGGTCCTGCTATGGAAAGGATGTCATTAATGGAAAGGATGCAAAAAAAAAGGATGTTACTGGTCTGTAAGGAGTGAGTTGTAAGGAGAGACTGGGTAGGTAAGGACTTCTTTTTCCTAGAGTCTAGGATGCTGAGGGTTGACCTTTGAGGTTTATAAATATAGATAAGATGAACAGCGACAGTCTTTTCCTCAGGGTAGGGGAGTTTCAAACTGGAGGGCATAGGTTTAAGGTGAGAGGGGAAGATTTAGAAGAAGTCTCAACCCGAAACATCACCCATTCCTTCTATCTAGAAATGCTGCCTGTCCCTCTGAGTTACGCCAGCATTTTTTTGTCCCAAGATGCAACATCTTCTCACTGAAAGTGGCTTGTAGATGGAACGAGCTGCACAGGAAGTGGGAAAGACAGATACAATTATGACATTTAAAACACTAGAACAGGTATACGGATACGGAAGGTTTGGAGGGATATGGGACAGGCACAAGCATGTGGAACTATTTTGGTTAAGCCCCTCAAAGGCATGGGTCAAATTGGGCCAAAGGCCCTATTCTCTACGAATCAACGACTTTATACGAAGGAAGAGGTTAAAATGAATATAGGCCCTTTTGAGAATGGGGTTGGAGGAAATAGCTATGGGTAACAAGAAAAGAGCAGTGGAGTTAAACCTTTATGATGGAAGAATCTCAGTGTTCAAATCTGGAATCACTATTACCATAGCATTAGTGTCAAGTAAACAATGAGGAGAAAAGCTGTCAAGTCCTCTGGTTCCAAAGCATCCGAGAATCTTAAAAGTAGCTGAGACAGTGGTAACATTGGTTGTTGCGTTCCACAAATCCTTAGGTCTTTGAGTGGTACTGAGGAATTGGAGAATTGTCTCTATGATACGAATATTCAGAGTGTGGTAGGCAAAAAAACAGGTAACCATAGACCAGTTAGCTCAACATCTATTATTGGACAAATGTTAGAATCAATCATGGAGGAACATTTAGAAGATCATGGTTGAGACAAAATGCTAGAGTAACTGAGCAGGACAGAGGATCATAATCTGATCAAGCAGAATCAGGAAGGCTTCAAGAAGGGGAAAAGATATCTGACAACTTAAAGTTATTTGAGGAAGTATTGGCCAGAGTGGATAGAGGTGAAGTGTTTTTTGCAATATATTTTGTTTTTTAAAAAGTGATCAGCAAGATGCAACACTAATGGTTGCTTCACAAGATGGGAGCGAAATGGTAATATATTAACATGGATAGAGAGTTGGCCAGAGCAAGAATTTAATTGTCCTATCTAGGACACATTACAATGAACTCTCTTGAACTTGAACCAAGTTGCAGGAAGCAGTGAGTGAGGTTAAGGAGGTTATTTCCAGGTTGGTATCTGTAACCAGGCTGAGTGCTGCAAGTGAAGTTGTTTACAATATATACCAACAACTTAAAGGAAGGAAACCAATGTTGTGCTGCCAGTTTTGAACATTCTTATTCAGCTAGGCCCTTCTAAAAGGCCACGGCTGTGGAAGCAGCTGTGAATTGTTCCGAAAGTGAGCTTTGCCTTTAGTGTTGCAAATAAACAGATGACGATTCAGTTAGGGGGCTCTATTCCAGCTCTTAAAGCAACATGTCTTAGATTGCAAAATCATTCCGATAACCTAAAATTGTGGCGGGAAAACAAACTGCTAGAAATTTGGGTGCGAGTGAGGGAGTGCTGTAGGGGAAAACCCTCAACGCATATTTTGCCACATATTTTGGCAGATTGAAACACATAATGAATCATTATAGTCACATGCGCGAAGATGCATTGAAAACTTTGTTCAAATCGTACCATCCATTAGTACAATCAAAGCATACACTAGTGCAACAGGTAGTGTTAAAGAGAAAGGAAACAGTAAATAATTTAGTATCATTTGTTACAGAGAAAGTGCAGATTTAAAAATATGTATGGGTCGCAGCAATGTAGATTGGTAGATTGGGAATCTATCCTTGCACCATTATTTTTACTGTATAGGAAAGAGTCATTGTAATTCTGCAATAAATCATCTCGTACAGTGTACACATAAAATTATGCACTTTGAACAATGGATACCATGCATTTCTTTTGTTATCTGAACCCAAATGGGTTTGTCCTGTTGAGGAATATTGTGGAGACAAGACTCTTTATTGAGGTCTTCCCTGAAGCACCCGTCTGCTGTTATAAATATTTGAAATTCTTATCTTCTTCAAAGCATGGATGGCCTCAAATGTTCATGGCAACAAGACTATAATTGGCTGGTGCTGAACCAATGGCTCTGCACAAGGTTCTCATCTCACTCCAGTCAATTTCACCATAATCACTGTTTACCAGAATACTTTAATTTTTATTTCAATTTAATCATATAGTTACAATTAAAAAATAACTATTTTAAGAGTTATATTTGAGACAAGAGCTAAATGTTTCATGTAATGCAAGTCCAATTCTTCCAGACATGTAAATAATCCATCTCTTTGTACATTGGGGCATAGGTCTATGTACCTCCAGACTCCACAGACACCCAGCCAAGGAGGTTTGTGCTGTTTTATTCGATCATTCATTACATTGTCTCCAAGAATCATCAACAGCTTCCCATCAACTTACTGGACTGGACTTGGCAATTCAGAGTAGGATGCATGCAAGTCATGTGTAATCTTTTATCCTGAACTGTGGAAGGAAATGTATGTGGCCTGGGGAATGTAGATAGTCGTCCATCACCAATTCAACTTATTTTTAACCCAGTCCTTTGTAAAATTTCTTGTTTGAGCAAATATACAACTTATCAAATGAAATAGAGCAGTTGGTAATGCTCTATGTTGACAACACAATTAATTAATAATGAGAAATGGCCAACAAGTAATTCCAAGAAAACAAAATTCTATTTAACTTTACTGCAGATATCCAAGTTTTATTTCATGACGTGCCTGGGTTGTGTCGGGATTGCTTGCTAAAATGTTAATTATCAAGTCTCCCACTTTCAGGTCCAAAATATTTGTACAATGAGGGTTAGCCAATCTTCTCCTGGAAGGTGGGATGTCAAATTGTATATTTAATAATACTGGCACATTTCAACTTAGCTATATATTTTTTAACTCAATAGGTCAGACAGCTTCTGTGGAGGGAAATGGACTGACAACATTATGGCTCAGGACTCTTCATGTGGACCCAAAACCTTGACCATCCTTTTCCCTCTGCCAATACTGCCTAGCCCGTCGACTTCCTCCAGCAGCTAATTTCATACACCAGATTCCAACATCTGCATTCTCGTCTTTCCATTAGCCAACAGCATCACAGCATGGCCTCCGCCGCAGAGAGTTCAGATATACTTCCCCAGCTCCAAACCTCCCTGCAATCTGAATCCACCTCACAGCTCCCATCCTCCCGCACAAAGACTCACAACATCACTGGCAGAAATTCACATCTCCCCAGTCTGGTGGTTATGGTTTGAATCTACCCAGTGCGTAGACTACTTGTTTGGCTGGAAGTTCAGTCTTTCAGTCAAGCAGGTTGTTGGGAAGGACGTCTTTCAGGGAATACTCCACTCTAGCACGATGGCACAGCTGGTAGAGCAGCTACCTCACAGTGCCAGGGACTCTGGGTCAATCCTGACCTCGGGTGCTGCCTATGTGGAGTTTGCACCTTCTCTCTGTGACTGCATGCATTTCCTCCAGGTACTCTGGCTTCTTCCCACATCCAAAGACAAGTGGGTTATGCCCCTGGCCCACTTGGATGATTTTTTAGGCGACTCGCTGGGTATCGCCTGCATGGTTGTGAGTAGTCTCCTCAGTCGCCCAAAGAACTGTAACGTTTTTCTGGGGAAACATGGGGAAAATCTTTCCTACATCTAGCCTGTCCACTCCCTTAAGAATTTTATACGTTTCTAAGATCCCATCCTTCTAAATTCCAGTGAATACAAGCCCAATTGATCCACTCTTTCATCATACATCATTCTCGCCATCCCAGGAATTAACCCGGTGAACCTACGCTGCAGTCCCTCAATAGCAAGACTGTCCTTCCTCAAAATAGGAGACCAAAATAGCACACAATACTCCTGGTGCGGTCTCACCAGGGCCCTGTACAACTGTGGTAGGACCTCCTTGCTCCTATACTCAAATCCTCTCACTATGAAGGCCAACATGCCATTGGCTATCTTCACTGCCTGCTGTACCTGCATGCTTACTTTCAGTGATTGATGTACAAGCACTCCCAAGTCTATGGTGAGAAGGAATTGGGGACGTGTCCATTATCCTAGTTAAAACCTCAAAAAATTCCAGAAGATTAGTCAAGCATGATTTTCCCTTTGTAAATCCATGCTGACGTGGACCAATCCTGCTACTGCTATCCAAATGTGCCGCTATTTCATCTTTTATGATTGACTCCAGCATCTTCCCCACCACCGATATCAGGCTCACTGGTCTATAATTCCCTGTTTTTGCTTTTCCGCCTTTCTTCTGCTGTTCTTTCTTAAGCATTTCATCCCCTTTTGACAATCCCGTTTTCTAATGCATTGTAGAAAGTAGCCAGACTGGTTATGGTATGCAATTGGTATGCAATTTCAACACAAAGGAATGCAAGAGGCTGCAGAGAGTAGCGTTCTCAGCCCAATCCATTACAGACACAGCCATCCCCACCATCAAAAGTAACTATATGAGGTGCTGTCTTAAGAGTCAGGAGACTCTTAGGAGGGCAGCATCCATTATTAAAGATGCCACTATCAGAACCATGCCTTCTTCTTGCCGTTTTTAACCAGACAGGTATGAGTTTTACGGGCTTAATCACCAGGTTTTGGAACAGCCATTTTCCTGCAACCATTAGATTTGTGATACAACCTGTACAACATTAAGGTAGACACCAAAATGCTGGAGTAACTTAGCCAACTTAGGCAGCATTCCGGGAGAGAAAGAATGGGTGATGGGGTCAAGACCCTTCTTCAAACTCTAATCCTACCTCAACAACTGACTACTTTCACCACCATGGATTTGTTTACCAAATGTGTTTTGCACTAAGGTCTATTTTGGCACACGGTCTTTTTCTTTTCACTGTCTTGTAGAATTTGTGTGAATTGGTATATGTTTTTCTTTGTTGTCCGAGTCTATGTGCCTGTGATGCTGCTGCGGACACGATTTCCATTTTAGCTGTACCTTAACTTAGCTTGGGGGGAAAAAAAGACTCTGGAGTACATTGGAATAACTCAGCGGGTCAGGCAGCATCTCTGGAGAAAATGGATAGATAATGTTTCAGATCAGGACACTTCTTCAGACTCAGGAATTCTGCTAAGTTAATTTAGCTTGACTTACTTCAATAAAATTTCAGACAACAAGACAATTCAATTCTCCCAACACCTGCAGTTTTAGTTTAGAGATAAAGCGCGGAAACAGGGCCTTCGGCCCACCGAGTCCGTACCTACCAGCGATCCCTGCACATTGACCTATCCTACACGCACTACATACCAAGCTAATTAACCTATAAATCTGTACATCTTTGGAGTGTGGGAGGAAACGGAAGATCTCGGAGAAAAACACAAGGTCACAGGGAGAACGTACCAACTCCCTACAGACAGCAAATGTAGTCGGGATCGAAACCGGGTCTCCGGCGCTGTTAGCACTGCAAATACAGCAACTCTACCGCTGCGCCATTGTGCCACACGTCTGTTGTTGAGCCGACCCCACATTTTATATCAGTGCAGTTTTATTGCAAAGACAGTGCCAGCTCCTTTAAATATATTAATTATGATGTTTTTTTATGTGATTTACCATGATTTTATATATATTTATGATATTTGATATGCAATGCATTTTTAATGTAATGTTGCCCCTTGTCTGGACCTTGAGTCCGTAATAAAGTTACTATTATTATTATTATTATTATTATTATTATTATTATCAGTAAGTAGTATTGACCCATTCCAACTGCAGGGCTGAGGTCAATGTGAAAATGAGCTTCCATCTTGCTGCATCATTGTGGGACTATGCCTCAATTTTGAACAGGGAGGAGAAAAACCACTGGGTTTCTCTGCCTCAAGTCAAACCTGAAGTGCAGTTCCCTGGTACAAAGCAAGTTTTAAATTGTTGTGCTCGCTCTATTTGCACGAGGGAATAAAACAAAGTAGCAACACCGCAAGCTTCCCTTTAAATCCTTTGGGCTTGAATAAATGATTCTGTTAACCCTCAATCATCTCTATCCCCACCCTAGTAATCTTCCTGTGAGATATTTCCAGTGCCAGCCTGGAAGCAGCAAGTTCTCATTCTGCAGTTCCTTCTTTAAAACTTTGTCATCTGTAATCTTCCTGATCCAGTGCCAGTGGAAGCGCAAGTTTACAACTGTGGATGGATCACATGCTTGATCAATGGTGTTTTATCATTAATGTTTTATTAGTATTAATGTTTAGTGTTTTCTGAGTCATTCGTAACTGTCACTGTATGTCATGTTGTTACTTGTGGGCGGAGCACCAAGGCAAATTCCTTGTATGTGAATACTTGGCCAATAAACGTACTTACTTACTTAATAGTCACTGGCCATGCAGTCCAGTGCCTGCTTTGAGACAGCACTGGCTGTCAAATCTTATTGAAGAAACTTGATGCAACAAACAAAAAATTGGTGAGCCTTTCAAGTGGTGGTGGAAAGCATAAACAACTAAGTTGAAGCAAGTGTCAGAGGAAAATCAACCAGTAGCTAACTGCAGGCAGTTTTTGATTGTTTTATATAATGACAGTGGTGATGGATTTGGGGCAAGTGGCCCTTTGTACTGATTAGTGCCTGTTCAGCTGTGTATGGTTAAAGGAAGTATTGACTGAAATGTTCAGTTCCAACATGATAACAATGGCTTTAAATTGCTATTGACTTTCTAAACTGCCTGGTCTTCAGACCTTTGGGGATTTAAGCCCTTCATTCAGATAGCACTTGGTGCACTTCTAAACAGAATTGTGCCCCACTAATCAGAATCAGAATCACACTTTATTCGCCAAGTATGTTTTGCAACATACGAGGAATTTCACAGGTCCGTTCATTAATACAATTAAAAGCAACAGATCACTCAAAAACACATTTTAACATGAACATCCACTACAGTGACTCCTACATATTCCTCACTGTGATGGAAGGTGAAATAAAGTTCAAGTCCTTCCCTTAGTTCTTCCTCGGTCGTGGGCCTCGAGCCCCCGTTGACGGGACGATCTTGACTCACGTAGCCAGCGGTGTTCAGGCCCTCTGCGTCGAGGCGATCCGCTCCCGCATCGGGGGAGATGTCAGCTCCCGTGCGCCGAACGATCGAACCTCCCATCGGGGCTGGTCGAACCTTCCGCGACGTTGGAGCTTCCCGACTAGCCTCTCCCGACCGAGAGCTTGTTGGTAAAGTCCGTGGTGACCGTGGTGGGAGCGATCCCAGGCAAGGGATCAGCTCCGGTGTTAAGTCCGCACCCCGCGATAGGGCTCAAAGTCAGTCCGGGGAGGCTCCCAGCTCCGTCGATGGAAGGCCGCAGAGCGCCCAGAGAATGTGATCCAAACATTAATCACATCTCCGGCAAGGTAAGAACCCGAATTCCCCCCGATCCCCTCCCCCCACATAAAACAAACCGAACACACTAAAAAAATAACAAAAAGTATGAAAAAAACGAACAGACTGCCGGCAGGGCAGCCATCGTCCCGGCGCCCCTGGCAGTCTTTTGTGTTATACAACATTCAATATTTGACCTCCCTACTCTCAGTAAAAAATGCAATGCAGGGAAATTAAAGGGAGAAATCAATTGATGATCTACAGTTATCCACTAACAATCTACCAATTTTAACAGAGTACCAGATTGGCTAACTGCCTAGAATGACTGTATAAAATCTATGATGGATCTAGGTGGGTTAGTGCCCTATGAAATAGAAGCATAGAGTGATACAGTGTGGAAACAGGACCTTCACCTCGCCACATCTACACTAGCCATCAAACATCTAATTTGCAGTGCTTCACTACATTAATCCCCACACCACAGGTTAAAATTAAACCTGGGTCTCTGGTCGTCAAGCAACGCTCATCCTGCTTTGCCACTGTGCTGCTTTATAATCATGCGTTTGGTTACAGTTTAATTCTTTGCTCTTAGCTCTGAAAGAAGGCATGCTGAAAATAGATCAGTCCCAACAGCAGATAGGCACAGCCTAGAGCAGCCAGAACAAGACTTCACTATCCAGCAGCCAGAATGGCAGCACACTGAGAAACAACAGAACAGATGAGAGAATGTGCTCTTGTGGACAGTGGAACAGGGTCTCGAGCCAAGCATGTACCAGGACAGCGTCCAAACTGACACAATCATGGTTATGCTTGCGGGAAGTTTGCCCTTTTTCAGTAAAATATTTTTCCCAGTACACACAATTTGTATTATCAGTCAATGCACTCCAGTCAACTGCTCCCTTCACTCACAGAGAGGAGTGAAGAGTAGCAGGGCGTACATAGACTTAACAAATTCAAAGGGAACTTGGCTCGACGATTGACTTTCTGCTTGTTCAACATGCTGTTTGACTCCTGGAGCCAATAAAAATCCCAACTTCAGCCAAAGATGAGCCACGGACCCAGGTTCCTTACCACATATGGTTCCACCCGAGTGGTATTGTCACAGGCAAGATTTTTTTTGTATTGAACACACTTTTCATCTCATTTTGTAATGCATTGCTCACTCCCAAAGCTATGATATTGATATTTTTTATTTTGCTTGGGTTAGAGATTTTATTGAAGTTTAAATTTTTAACAGTTTCTCACTTGCACAGGGTAATTTTAACTGGTGAGATTGTGGGCTGGTATACATTAATATCATGAACATGAAGAGCCTGTTGATCAAAACAGCTTGGGTTCATCTAAATCTTGCTCTGTGGACTCCTGCACCTGATTACCAAGGTATCATGTGGAAACAACCAAGTAGCAGGTTAGATGTGTAGGAAAGAACTGCAGATGCTGGTTTAAGCGGAAGATAGACACAAAAAGCTAGAGTAACTCAGCAGGTCAGACAGCAACTCTGGAGAAAACATCACCTATTCCTTTTCTCCAGAGATGCTGTCTGGACCCGCTGAGTTACTCCAGCTCTTTGTGTCTAACAGGAAGAATTGGCCTTAGTGGATCAGATTTTTCTGGGTGCTGGAAAAGCTTCAAAATGCCATTGCCGATCTCTGCATGTGCACACTTTCCACACTTGTTTCACACGTTCACAGTGTGTGGTGGAATGGGTGCTGAAAAACATTTGTCGGTTGCCAAGGGTAAAATTTCAGTGAAATTTTTCCTCCTGCTCCAGCCTCTGAGCTGGGTTTGAGCTGCGCTGCCACAGTTATGAAAGTAAGAGTGGTTGTTACGTTACCTTCCGACTTGCACATCACAATATTAATTTCCTTCTTTGGGTCAAGTAACATTTCTGGCCGGGGTTTTACGCGCTTGCATGCACTTCCACAGAAATAACAGAACCATTCAGTAGTGTTACCTCAGGCTACATTCTCAGATTGCACAAACAATCTCATCTCTATTGAGGGAGTGCTTCAACTCAATAAAACTGCAATTATCTGGTAACTGCCCTAAAACCACTGCCTCACGGTGCCACGAGTGACCCCGTTTTCACTCGTGGTGATCACGCTGAACATAGCGCAGTCGGAACTCGCGCGAAACTTGATCCACTCGTGAAAAAAAACAAACATTGACTTTTTTCCACGAGTCAAATTCACTGTTCAAGTGTAAAATTGAAACATTTAAACTCGTAGTATTAACCTGGGGCCCGTGCGTTGACCTTATTAACTCGTGAGTTTAATGTGTTGACCCGTGGGCACTCTGAACTCGGCATTAATTAGGGTAATTTAAAGACCGCTTTCCGTTTTTTCCAACGCATGGTTTTAAACACTTGTCACCTGTTAATTTTTCAACATTATTCATCACGATTGTCCCCCTTTGTTGATATAAGACATATTTTATCATTTCAATCAACAGAGCATTTGGAATAACATGAGAATGTCATGCAGATTTGTATTTGAAGTCATTTTGTGAAGGGATTTCCTGGATATTTATCACGTCTGTGATTTTATTTTTCTTGTTTTCCTTCGTGTTGCGATTGAAGAGATCCCAGTGCCCCCCTGTGACCTGAAGACAATTGGTGCCCGTGAATTAGCATGGTAATCTCATTCTGATAAATAAGATAAGCAAAGTTGTTACCCCAAATGTAGACCGGGCATTGGTGAGTCGCTGTGCTTGGAATCAATTACTAAATTACCCTGAGCTTTTAGTGGACATTAACAGAAAAAAAATTGCTATCGACCTCAGATGCAGAGATAAAAATCTGCGATCATTAAATCTCTCAGTACTAAACACAAACTGATTCATAAAGAAACTGTACAAATATAATGGAATTTAATTTTCAACGGATCCGTTGTCAACATTTCATCTATTCACCCACCGTTTTACCATCCCCGTGCTCTGACATGCTTTTCAATGCTTTAGAATTGAATCGGAGTTGGATGTTACATCCCTTTATCACTAAGATAAAGACATTAAGGTTCAAATGGCCATGCCTTTCAATTTTAAACGTACAAACTGTGACACGGCACAGTACTGACACTAGTCTTCGAATTCAGGAAACAAAGCAAAATTAGTGAAAGGAGGGCTTCCTTATACAACTGAATATATGTAGCATTGTACTATTAAGTAGGAACAGTATGATTAACTATCACTGGAAACACACCCGCCCAACTAGTGCGGGAAAGGGCGTCTTGCACACAGCGCTGTAAATGGCTCAGAGTATTAGACTATGCACAGACTCTCAGGAGGACTTCAAATATAACTGCAAGTTTCTTTCTAAAGGCATGTAGAAAAGGAGTGCTATCTCTCCTGTATTTTATTTTAATATAATTACGCAGAATGCACGTCTCCTAATCGTACAATCCTGCAGATTTTTAGAAGTTATTTTTGGGAGTGTCATATCAACACACTACTTAGCATACACCATTTTTCTTTCGGTCAAATTACTAAAATCAAATTCACTTTTCGCGTGAGGTGGTGCTAGTGTCGCTGGTCGGCGCGGACTTGGTGGGCCGAAGGGCCCGTTAGAAACACTGTGTCACTTTTCAGGAGAAGTTGACAGCTCAAGAGTACGTCAGGAGACGTTGTCAGCTCAAGAGTAGATGGGAGACGAACTTGGTTAACTCTGGAGACGAACTTGGAACATCGCAGTAAACGGCAAAATACCATACCCGTGGGAACTCGGTTCAAACACTTGAACATCAACTTGGGATCTCGTGCACAACCACGAGTCTGTCACTCGGGGTACCTCGTGGGTCAACTCGCACCGTGAGACAGGGCTTTTACTCTGCTAAGAAAGCCAAGGATTCACTCTGCACTCAATTACAGGTATTGTTAACAGTTGGCCATTTCATTTCCAGGTGGGTTCTAATTTGGTTATGGTGCAACTGATGAACACTCATGCATTTCAATCGAGGACTTTCTGATATGCTACAAATATCTGCCCATGTGTCCAGACAAAAATAACAAACATCTTAACTTTCTTCTGTTCCTGTTAATCTGGCAAAACTCAGTTCTTTATATCATGTTCAAGAAGGAACTGCAGATGCTGGAAAATCGATGGTAGACAAAAGCACTGGAGAAACTCAACGGGTGAGACAGCATCTAAGGAAATAGGCAACGTTTCGGGTCCGAAACATTGCATATTTCCTTCGCTCCATAGATGCTGCCTCACCCGCTGAGTTTCTCCAGCACTTTTGTCTACCTTCTTTATTACATATGGTATTTGCCTGGGTAGGGTGTCAGTGTTTGTTTTCTCACTTCGAATCATGGTCACACAGTGGAAGAGCAAGGTGCAAGTACACATCAACATTACTTTATTTTTCAGAACGTTGCCTTCTGCGCTGTGGCATTTCAAGAGCTCATTTAAATGCTTACACATCATGAAAATACCCTATTCAGGCGGTTATCCGGTTTTCAATTATCCTCTGGCAACTCATCCAGTCTCTCATTACTAAGGCATTCAAGGCAATATCCTGGTGCATCTCCTGCACACACACACACACTCCAGTATTAGCGTATTCTTGCTGCATCCAGCAATTAGGACATTACATAGCACTCCAGCTGCAGCCCAAGCAATGTTTTACATAGTTGCATCATAGCTTTCCTGTTCTTGTATTGCATGCTCTGGTTAATTAAGGCAACTATGTACCATGCTTTATCTAACTGTACTGCTTCAGGAATCCAAAGGCATGTGCACCAAGATCCTTCCATTTCCCATTTCTTCCCAGGGTCTTGCGTATCTCCTAGTCTTGTTAGCAATTCCAAAATATATCACTTCATATTTTTCCGGACTAATCTGCCCACATTTGTAATGAAGCTCAGACCACAACGGTCAGACCTCAGCTATCCTTCTCACTATAAATAACAGACTTCCTTGCCATATATCAACCCATTAATCAAACTTCCTCCATTCATGTGTAGATTATTAATGACAAACAGCACTGATCCCCATAGTACCCCACTCACAGGCTTACAACAGGAAAAATAACAATTAGCATCATTGGAGACTCTCGGACTATCCTTGATCGGACTTTACCTTGCACTAACCGTTATTAAGGTTATTCCCTTTATCTGTACACTGTGGATGGCTCTATTGTAATCATGCATAGTCTTTCGCTCCTTAGATGCTGCTGCACCCGTTGAGTTTCTCTAGCCTTTTGTGTACCCGCGATTCTCCAGCATCTGCAGTTCCTTCTTTAACACTTTCTGTGACTGGTCAGCTTTCCACAGTACACGCGACAATAAACTAAACTCAATCAAATATCAGATCCAATTTACCAAATTGCTCTGCATTCCATGCGCTCTTATTTTTGGACCAGTCTTCCAAGTGGGATCTGGTCAAAGTCCTTGAACTCGGTCAACTACACTGCTCTCAGTCACACGCTCAACCACCTACATGAATCATTAATCAGGCAGGACCTCCCCCTACATAGTCTTGTTGACTATCTTCGATTACTCTTCAGTTGAAGCAACAGGGATTGACCCGCTTCCCTTTAGCAATAATTTCCCTTGCTGTTGTAATCAACCAGCTTGCTCTTTCTCAGCCCACATCCATATCTTATCTTCTGGCACAGAGTCTGGCACAGAGTCTACATTCAGAATTTCATTTACCATCACTTCGGACTCCATGCCTCGGAGTCTTTCTCTATTACATTGGAGAACAGCTGACAAGTCAAGCTATTTTAAATGCAAGAACTTAGAGACTCAGCAAAGAGTCACATCTAGGACCAGAAGGCAAAGCCTCAGAATAAGGGGATGCACCTTAAAAATAAAAGCAAGGGGGAATTTCCTTAGCCAGAGGGTGGCAAATCTGTGGAATTCATTGCCACAGTCAGCTGTGGAGGGCAAGTCATTGGGTATTTTTAAAGCGGAGATTGACAGATTCTTGATTAGTAAGGGCACCAAATGTTACAGAGAGAAGGCAGGAGCATGGGGTTGACAGGGTTAAATAGATCAACCATGATCAAATGGCAGAGCAGACTCAATGGGCTGAATGGCCTCTTTCTGCTTTCATGCCTTATGATCTCATGAAGCACAGATTGCTCTTCTCTCCAAAATGATGCTTTTTGCCAAAATAAAGCAGTTTACACACATGTCTCAGGAGTTTAGAAGAATATGACATGATTGAAGCATTTGTTTCTGAAGTAGCTTAACAGATAGAGGGTGCTTTCCCTAATGGACAAGATTCAGTTCAGGAGCAGAGTCTCAGGACAGAGGGTCAGCCACCAAAACCAATTTCTTTGCTCAGAAAGCTATTGATACACGTGATTAATTATATTCAGCAGTCAAAGTAAAATGTTGGATTACAGTAGGATCGAGGGTTGTGGAGGTTGGGCAGGAAGGTGGGCAAAAACCAGATGAGCCATGAACATTGAATAATAGTGCAGGGTCCAGGAGCTGTGTGGTCTGCTTTTGCTCACATTTCTATGTTCTTGTGACTTCACTTCCCGGTGGATTCAGTCCTGTGGAGTGAATCACCCTTTGACGTGGCAAGGAGATTGGAGAGAAGTGTTTTATTTCATTGCTAGTATGTGGGCACCAATAAATGCCATAAGAAGAAAATTATATTGAACTGCCATTCTAGAAGGCAATTAGGTTGTCCAAGCAATATTACATCTTGATGCTCCTATAATTTGATTTTGCTGGAAGCCAGACTGAGTCAATGTTTGAAGAACAAAATAAATTTGAGCTTTGCACGGGAGCGGCTTCCCTTGGCCCTTTGACAGATACATGTAAAAAAGATCTTTCTCTGTACAGCATCGACACAAATACCACCCCTCTTAACACAGGAGCACTGGGAAAGGATGAGAAAAGGCTCTCCAGCTTCTCCAAAAGTCACAAAGCCTCCTGGGAGTGGCAGAAGAAACGGGAGAGCCTTTATAGATTGTAGAAGAGCAAAGAATAAAGTGTGACTTTTATTGCAGAAAATGGTCAGAAAAAGCAAGCACTGGAAACAAAATTGTAACACTTCAAATAGAGATTTGAGAACCCGAGGTGCTCTCTTTGCTCCGAAACCCTTCAGCATGTAAATAGTATAAAGCATGAGAAATTAGAAGACAAGGAACCGCAGGTGCTGGGGTTTGATACAAAAACCGGGGCTCACGTTGTCGACCTCCCCGTGGTGAGCCCTGTCAACTGACTTCAGTCAGGCGAACGACAACAAACGGAGGCAGCAGCAGCGCCGTAGCTTGGCGCCAACCCGAAGCATGCGCCCTTTTTAGGGCGGGCACCTACGGATGTCGAACCGGATGGCATCACCCTGCTGCGGACTTCTGTTGCCTCAAACGCAAGAAGAAGAAGATACAAAAACCCCACAAAATGATGCTAGGTAAATTCAATGGGTTAGGTAGCATCTGTGGAGGCAAAGGAGTAGTCGATGGTGCGATAGGAAAAAAATTGTCAACTCTCTATAAGTGTTATATAAATAAAATTTACTTACTTACTCCCTTTGCCTCTCCAGATTTTGCCTGACCGACAGTTCCTCTTGCACTCTTTTAAGCAAGTTAAATGTTTCCAAAAATAATATTTTATTCAGAATATAAAATATATACACAAACAAAAATTGTGCAAAAACTCTTCATACATTTTCAATGTCTACACATTAAATTGTGTTGTGCTCAGTAGTGTTCATAAGTTATAGCGACAGAATCAGGCCATTCGGCTTTAAGACTACTCTACCATTCAATCATGGCTGATCTACCTTTCCCTCTCAACCTCATTCAAGCCTTCTCCCCATAACCCCTGACACCCGTACTAATCAAGAATCTATCATCTCTGCCTTAAAAATATCCATTGACTTGACAGGCTTGTGTGGTGATGAATTCCACAGATTCACCACCCTCTGACTAAATAAATTCCTCTTCATCTCCTTTTTAAAAGCAAATCCTTTTATTCTGAGGCAATGGCCTCAGGACCAAGACTCTCCCACTAGTCGAAATATCCTCTCCACATCCACTCTATCCAGGCTTTCACTATTAGTTATGTTTCATGCCCAACTTTAAACAAAACAGCCTCTAAAATCAGAACAGGGAAAGACACAAAATGCTGGAGCAAATAACCAGACCAGGCAGCAACCTTGGAGAACATGGATAGGTGATGTTTCAAGTTGGGACCCTTTGTCAGAACACTGGTTTGTCTTTGGACAAGCAGGCTGCAGATAATGGCAAGGACCCCATACACTTCATCTCCAAAGATGTTAACATCTTAACCCAGTCATCTGCCAGCCTACCTGCAGGAAGTGGCCGCTTGATGCTTTCTTTACAAGGGCAGAAGAATGGCAGATGGCCTCAAATACAAGCTCCATGATAAGCAGACACCTTCCAGGAGGGGATTTGTAGGGCATATTACAACTGCAGCATGGGAAGCTAGAACTCCAAAGAGCCAACCTCTATGATAAAGTTTCTATCTTAGATCCCAAAAAATAAACATTACCATTAAACATTAAACAGCAATTTCAGCTCCAACAATCCAGGACAAAGAGCTTTTTCATTACCATACAATAATAAAAAACAATTTTACACGATGCTGGCAATCACAAGCCATTTTGCAATAATAACATAATTGCAATTCTGTGGTGACTTCTACCATTGTTAGTGCATGAATAGTGGCTATGAGGCCTGTCACAAGACTGTAATTAGGCTCAAGGAATCAGATGACATTACATATCGATTGTTCCCACGGTATATATCATCACTATCTAGTCCCCTCCCATGTCAACCATCCCTCCTTCAATATTTCCTTAAAATATTGTCCACAAAATTGATTCTTCCTTTCTACAGTCCAGACTTATCAATCAGTAACACCCAACAAAGTAATAAAACAACAAAAAGGCACAAAGTGCTGGAGTAACTCAATGGGCCAGGCAGCATCTGTGTGGAGCATGGAGAGGTGACACTTCAGGCTGGGTCATTCCTTCAGAAAGTCTGTTTGATCCACTCGTATTCAGAAATATTTTATTCCTACACGTGCCGCCGATTCAGATTCCACATCTCATTACTGCTTAGTTGTTTTTTAGTATAAAGTCATTCCAACTTTTATTTTGCGACAGGAATTGAAACAAAGAACATTTCTGAGTAAAATGTTTATTAGCTTAAACTTACAACTGGGACCATGAGAAAAGCAAGGATATTGGTGCTTGACTTTCCACTTTATCTTCACATTGTACTCTCTGAACACCACACCCACCAAGCATCTTGAAACAGGAAGGAAGAGTGGTCAGATCAAGGCAAGTTGATAGTCATATACACCAGTGCAAGGAGGTGCCAGTACAATGAAAATCCTGCATGCAGCAGCCTCACAGACTCATACGGTCAGACACAAAACCAAATTATGATTCGATTTACCTTATTGTCAATGTCTTCAATGAAGAGACAACAAAATTATTTTTCCCTTATTCATACAAAAAAATACAACTAAAAAAAACACAGAACACAGAACACAGTAGTCCACAACACAAACATCCCCGCATCAGCACCAAAGTTCCCCACTGTGAGGGAAGGAACCAAAGCCTAGTCACGGTCCAGCCCGTTACAACAGTTCTTCCAGCGAGAGGAAGAGTCTCGACCCGAAACATCATCCATCCTTTTATCGAGGGATGCTGCCTGTCACGCTGGGTTATTCCAGCATTTTGTGTCCATCTTTGGTTTAAACCAGCATCTGCAGACCCTCCCTATACTCTCTGCAGTCTCTTGTGTTGCTGTGCATTGGAACTGCCACACCAAACAATGATGCAATCAGTCAGGATACTGTCGACAGTACAGCTGTAGACATTTGTTGGGCTATTTGGAGACATATCAATCTCTTTAAACTTCTAGTAAAATAGAAAGCACAAACACTCTTGAAAGCAAGTGCTTTTACATGATTACATTTACATGCTGGGTAAAGGACAGACCATCCATGACATTAAAGTGCAGGAATTTGAAGTTACTAAAGCCCCTGCCCCACTTAAATATCCTTGGCACGCTAATTACTCGACCTCGTGGTCGCGTTGAGAAGCGACGATACCGCGAAGGCTGCGCACTACTTCATTCGACCGCACAGCCGTCTGGAGCGCGTAACGTCATTTGAAGATGGACACAAAATGCAGGAGTAACTCAGCAGGACCGGCAGCATCTCTGGAGAGAAGCAATGGGTGATGTTTCGTGTCGAGACTCTTCTTCAGTCTGAAAGAAGGGTCTTGACCTGAAACGTCAACCATTCCTTCTCTCCAGAGATGCTGCCGGTCCCGCTGAGTTACTCCAGCATTTTATGTCCATCTTCAATGTTCTTGGCCCCGCTCTGGGAGTAGAAGTGGGGGCGAATCCGGACCGCAACTTCTACCCCTTAAGGGGTTGGACAGGCTAGATGCAGGAAGATTGTTCCCGATGTTGGGGAAGTCCAGGACAAGGGGTCACAGCTTAAGGATAAGGGGGAAATCCTTTAAGACCGAGATGAGAAAGACTTTTTTCACACAGAGAGTGGTGAGTCTCTGGAACTCTCTGCCACAGAGGGTAGTTGAGGCCAGTTCATTGGCTATATTTAAGAGTGAGTTGGATGTGGCCCTTGTGGCTAAGGGGATCAGAGGGTATGGAGAGAAGGCAGGTACGGGATACTGAGTTGGATGATCAGCCATGATCATATTGAATGGCGGTGCAGGCTCAAAGGGCTGAATGGCCTACTCCTGCACCTAATTTCTATGTTTCTATGCAACGGCCGTGAGCCCCAGGCCGAGCTCCGCAATCGTTTGCCTGCTTCTGATGCTGTTGGAGGTGAGACATTGTGTCGCGCCAGGGTCTTGGGCCTGTCCCACTTTGCGGTCAGTTACTTGACAGCGCGCGAAGATTTCGTTCGCTACAAACATTTCGGAGCCCCGCACGATGTCGCGCACAACTACATATCCCTCAGTGAGACAGGCCCCGTGCGGCCACATGATGCCCGTGCACCTCAATGCGACGGCAATGTCGCGTAATTTGCGTGCCAAGGAAACGTAAGTGGGACAGGCCCTTAACTCTTTCCACCGCTGACCTGACAATTTAAAACTGGAACATGGTCTCCCCACTTCCCCATTCTGAAATCAGTAATTAGTCCCTCGTTGACATTCAGCAAGGGGTTGTTTTGTGCAATGCAAAGGTTAAATAGACTTTTCAGTCAAGATGGAATGGTCTATTAGAAGCACCACGTCAAGTAGGCTTGGTTCGAAAATGAATTGGATGCGTGGGAAAATGCTTCGGCTCACTTAGAAGAACCAGTAACCCATAGGGCTACCTGCAAGGACGGCGAGCAAGTAGATAGATATTTTTTCCTTTCTCAGAGATATTAGAGACTAATGATGCTTGGTGTAATAAATAACCCTCATTGCAGTACCAAGAAGAATAGTTAGTTTTTGAAAATATGATCTACTGTGATCTATAGATTAGGGTAGAAGTGCAAACTCACTGGACTCCACCGTAGGGGGGTGGAGGGGGAGAGAAAGACTTCGCCTTGGACCGAGATCTGAAATGGTGCCAGGACCTTAGAGTTCTCTAGACCAGGAATCTCCAAAGGACAGAGGGCCATGAGATTCCTCGCTGCCGACTGGTGCTCAAATCAGTGAAGACTTAATGAGCAGAAGGACGTGAGATTTGTTGCTTTACTAATGCATTTTCTCGCAATTTACACAAATAAAGAGTTGTTGTTTTTTTAACCCAGAAATATTCTTTCTCCATTCATTGATCCGAATTCTCAGTTTTTCCAGTATTCTCCATTTTTATTTTAAATTTCCAATATCTGCAGACTTTTGATTTTTATACTCATCATATTTTCCTTGCTCTGAAAACAGAAATGTTCACAATTCAGTACACCATCAGTTCACTAGTCATTGTCACATACAACTGAAGGAATGAAAAGCATATTGATGGGCTCTGGAGTGAAGATTAATTGAGGGATGTGTGGGCAGGTGTAATATCAAAATAGTGCACAATGTGCAGGCACTTATTACCCTTTCCACTGTGTTATCCCAAAAGTGATCTTTGATCATTTCTTGAATGTGCGTGGTTTGAATAACAAATACAATTGATAACATAACCCGTTTAATTTTGGTTAAATGGGTTATATTATCAATTGTTTTCCATATTTTGTATTCCTCGAGGAAGAAGCTACTCCATGCGAGGCTTTAGTCAACCTGTCCTCATACTACAAAGAGAATCACCAATCCATCTAAAACCCAAGTCTGTGCCTTCCACTTGAAGAACTAGTATGCAAATCGAAGGTTGAAGATCACATGGAATGGAGCCAGATTGGAGCACTGTGACAATCCAGTTTATCCAGGTGTGACTCTGATTGATCTCCGACCTACAAAGCACATATCACCAAGCTTAAAGGAAAGATCAGTCCCAGAAATGCTCTTCTTAGAAAGCCGAGTTCTGCAAAATGGGGAGCAAGTTCTTCAACCATTCGATCAACAGCTTTGGCTCTCTGCTTCTCCACTGCCGTGTATGCCTGCACACTATGGGAGCGCTCAGCTCGTGCAAGGAAGATCGATCCTGTGCTAAACAAAAGCCGTTGCTGCATCAGTGGATGCATGAACCTAGCAAGACTGCCAACATCTACCTACTCTCTGGCATTGCACCCCCAGGAATCAGAAGAGCTGTAGCTAGTCAAAAAGAACGCCTCAGTCAATCAGAGGGTGAAAGACACCCCCTAGATGACCATCCTTTGCTACCTCAGTGTTTGAAATTGCGCAGAATGTTTCCTCTCTTCTGTCCATCGTCCAGAAGGCTCAAACTCTGGGAAGAGAGACTAGAGAAATACCTGGAAGGCATTTCCATGGCATTCGATCCCTCCGAGAAACTCCCACCAGGTTCCGACCAACCTGGCCCAGTCTCAACAGACTGCAGACAGGCATGGGAAGGAGTAAATCGAACATGCTGAAATGGGGATATATTGAAGATGTAGCAGACTGTGAGTGCAGACGGGGCCTCTAGACTATGGAACATCTCCTGAGCTGTGACAGGCGGCATGACACTTGCACTGTAAAGGATCTTGCAGAGGCCAACAACATGGCACTAAAATTTGCTCGCTATTTATTGGCAAACAGTTGTGAGATGACACAAAATTATATAATTTTGGTTTGCAGACTCCCCGATCAGTTTACAAGATCTGGATTAGCCTACTCTTGAACACGTGCCATTCTGTTCTCATTCCCAGACAGGACTGCATTCCTGATCTTTTAACCAGAGAATGTTCTATTTTCTATGCCCCGAATGGGGTGGACATTATTTCCCACTGGTTGAACTGATCACATACACATTTTTGAAAAACACCTCAGTCCTTCACATATATTCTGTGAATCCCAGACTTTGCCACACGTACAATGGCAACCACAATATAAATATGGCACATTCTGATCCAAAACAATGCCAACAAAACATCACAAGTTACGTCACAGGAAACAAACTTTGATTCAAAATCTCACCTAAAGACATTTGGATAAGAGAGACATAAAAAGCTGAAGTAACTCAGTGGGTCAGACAACATCTCTGGAGAAAAAGAATAGGTGACGTTTTGGGTCGAGACCCTCCTTCAGACCGAGAGTCAGGGGAAAGGGAAATGAAAGATATAGATGAGGCTCGGTTTAGGAATGTGTTAAAAGGGTGAAGTAGAGCTTTAGGGAGGGGTTTCAGAGCCTAGGGCTGTAGGTGCTTAGTGATAGGGTGTCAAGGCAGGTTTTATATAATTGTATGCGAGAGGGTGCTTTATAATACTCGTTTTTATTTGCTGAAAGCACAAATGTAATTTTATCTTCCAGTATAGTCATAACGAACTACAAAACAGATATAATGAAATACAAAGACAATGGCAAACAAGAACAGCTTCTTAAAATGGATTGACCTCTGTATTAGATCAGGTCTGAAAGTATTGCATCTTGCCCATTATTTACCGACAAGGGTGGCACAGCAGTAGAGCTGCTGCCTTACAGCGCCAGAGACCTGGGTTTAAGCCTGACTACGGGTGCTGTCTGTATGGAGTTTGTATGTTCTTCCCCTGACCTGCGTGGGTTTTCTCCGGGTGCTCCGGGATTCCTCCCATTGCTCAGGTTTGTAGGTTAATTGTCTACGGTAAAATTGTAAATTGTCAGCAGTGTGTGTAGGATAGTGTTAGTGTGCGGGGATCGCTGGTCAGCATGGACTCGGTGGGCCGAAGGGCCTGCTTCCATGCTGTATCTCAAAACCAAACTAAAGTCGTAAACAGAGAATGATAGCAGGCCAACCTGCATCTTGCCCTCAAACCTGTATTCACATGCATCCAAAGATGTTTACAACACAGACGTCTGTGTGTCTGTGTCTGTGACTGTGTCTGTTTCTGACATGGGTCTGGTTGGGAAACCAAAACAGGATAGTGTCTCTATAAACACAACTGGCCTGGTTCCACTGAGGTAGAACAAGAGATGACCGCTGTGGTCCCTATCACCCATTTAAATATTCACTGCCTCATCTGGTTTGCAGGCCATGAGAATCCTGAGGCAGAGGGAGGCATGGACTGCTGATTGGATCAGCTCAAGGTCTTGCAGCACAGTTCATGAAGTAGAAGAGATCCCCTCAGACCAGGTTAAATCAACTCCCACTCTCCTCAGCCCACAAATATCCAATGTCACCTCACTAGCAGCGGAGCCACAGCTGTCACTACTACAGCGAGCAGTACAATTTTAGATGATCTAGGCCAGGCATTTGAACTAATGGGAATCAGTCTGTCAGCATGTGAAGGTCACATTCACAGATTTGAGCCATTGGGTTTGCACAACAAACCCCGTTGGTTCCTGTCAGCAAAAACAACGTGCTTCACTTCCCACAGTCTGGAACCAAGAGGCATGAGGTAGAGAAGGAGCATTTTCTAGATTACGTGCTGCCTCTCATCTCATCACACAAGGCATTATCAAGTTCAGCCGACACCTACATCACCAATCCAGTGCCACAAGAGGACAACGGGCCTTTAAGATCAAGATAAGACTCAGTATTCTTAAGAATTGGTACTTGAAAGCTACAAGATGGGACCAGAAACAGAAGGGTGACTGTGTACTGCCTCAGAAGAAATCTATTCAATCGTTCCACTCTTATGTATGCTGGTGCTTCTGTATAGTGCGACTATATGGGATTTAATGCAAAGAAAGCATGTTGATGTATCTAGGTCAGTGCTTCTTAAACTATTTCTGTGTCATTCACCCTCGAGTCTTCATCACAAAATTTCATTCACCCTCGACTAAATTTTCGTATGTATTTTGGTAATTTTCCTCTTATTCCTCCTTGTGTATAATTTTATATATCATTTAATTTGTCACATGAGCAAAAAACATAAATTAACTTATTTCTTAAGTGTTTATTTTATTCAACTTTTTGAACATCCTAAATATATGTAAAGAAAACTAGGAGTAAAAAAAAAAATTAATTACCACTGGAGTTGGAAAATCATTCGATTAGAATGATAAAAAAAACATTCCAACGCCCAAACACTGGGCGTCTGCCCCATCCTACCCTTTCGGGCTTAGACTCGGAATAGACACAAGAAGCTGGAGCAACTCAGTGGGACAGGCAGCTTCTCTGGTGAGAAGGAATGGGTGGCTTCTTCTTCTGAAATGTTTACGTTACACCCTCAAACCTCCCCAGGCTTCTTCCTAAGGAGAGGATAGATAAATGCAAATTGTTTTTTTTTGGAGTGTCGGAGGCATCCTGAAAGTATATAAAATGATGAGTGGTATAGATAGGGTAGAAAGCCACAGATTTGTCTCAAGGTGGAAATGTTAAATACCAGAGAGCATGGGGTTTAAGTAGGTGGTGAGGGATATGGAGTTTAAAGGAGATTTAGATGGAAAGTTTTTCTATTTAAACATCAAGCATGGTTGGTGCCTGAAATAGTCTGCCAATGGAAGTAGTGGAAGCAGATATGATAGGATTTTTTAAGAGACCATTATAGGCACTAGAACAAACAAGGAATGGAGGTCCATCGCTGGGGAATGTGCGCACATTCTCATTGTCCGAGCACGATGTGAGGAGGGCTCTGACACGGGTGAACACAAGGAAAGCTGTAGGCCCAGATGGCATCTCGGGGCGAGTACTTAAGTCTTGTGCTATGCAGCTAGTTCCGATGCTCACAACAATATTCAACCTCTCCCTGGCCAAGTTTGTGGTCCCTGCCTGCTTCAAAAGATCCATCATTGTACCTGTACCAAAGAATGCCTCCCCAGCCTGTCTGAATGACTACCGTCCGGTGGCCCTCACCTCGGTAGTCATGAAATGCTTTGAGAGGCTGGTAAAGAAACACATCTGCGCCTTCCTCCCTCGCAACATGGACCCTCTACAGTTTGCATACCGTCCAAACAGATCCACGGACGATGCGGTCTCCCAGGTTCTGCACACTGCTCTCTCTCACCTTGACAGCCAGAAGGGGGCTATGTGAGGATGCGGTTCATAGACTTCAGTTCAGCCTTCAACATGATAGTCCTCACCAGACTTGCTCAGAAGCTGCTGGAATTGGGGCTCAATACCCCCCTGTGTGCCTGGGTCCTGGACTTTCTCATCGCCAGGCCCCAGGTAGTCAAGATGGGAGGAAATACACCCTGAACACAGGATCCCCCCAGGGTTGCGTCCTCAGCCCCCTATTGTACTCCCTGTACACCCACGACTGTGTGGCTAGGTTCAGCTCCAACACTATAAGCAAGTTTGCTGATGACACTGTGGTGGTGGGCCTGATCTCCGATAACGATGAGAAGGCCTACTGGGAGGAGGTGGCTGACCTGGCACTCTGGTGTCAGGACAACAGCCTCCTCTTGAATGTCAAAAAAACTAAGGAGCTGATCGTGGACTTTAGGAGAGCACAACATCCGAGGACGTACACACCATTGAAGATAAATGAGGATACTGTGGATAGGGTGAGCTGCTTTAAATACCTGGGAGTCCACATCTCAGAGGATCTGACATGGACATCACACGTTGCAGCACTGGTGAGTAAGGCAAGACAGCACCTTTACCACCTCAGGCAATTGAGGATATTCAGAATGTCCCCGAGGATCCTCCAGTGCTTCTACTCAGTGGCTGTGGAACGCATCTTGTCCATAAACATCACAATCTGGTTTGGGAACTGCTGTGCCCAGGACAAGAAGGCTCTGCCCCCGCGGGAACTATACATCTGATGGTGCAGATCCAGAGCCAACAAGATCATGGGGGACCCCTTCCACCCCAGCAACGGACTGCTCCAGCTGCTACGATCAGGCAAACGCCTCCGTTGCCATGCTGTGAAAACAGAGAGGATAAGAAGGAGTTTCTTCCCAGAGGCCATTAGGACTGTAAACTCCTATCTCACCAGGAACTAACTTACTGCACCAATTTACTGTTGTGTGGTGTCTTTTTAAAATTGCTGTATTTTTTCTTTTTTTTCCCTACCACATATATGTAAAATGTGAATATGTGATTCTGTTCCATTTTGTTTTGTAGTTTTTATGCACAATCCGCAAGCATTGCCACTTTTTCATTTCACTGCACATCTCGTATGTGTACGTGACGAATAAACTTGACTTGATGGGATATAAACCACATGCAGGAAGATGGGTTAGTTTAATTAAGTGCCATGATCAACACAGACATTTCGGGTTGTTTTTGTGCATTATGGTTTAGATTCCTACCTTGTTTAAAGACTTTTTAACTTTGATGCCCATATATTTGTCTCTCTTTTGACTGTAGTTTTATTTCTCTCCAAGATCTTCAGAATTATACAGGATGAGAAATCCCAAGCCAAATGGACAAACACCTCAGATTAAACACAAAGCTGAGCTCCCCACTGTTTTAACCAGTGGGGGAGCAGTGTCAATTTTAAGGGAAATTACAATCATAAAGTTCACATTCAAAAGATAGACACAGAGAATTTTTACTTTGACAAATGTATCAAAATATTTTAAGTAATATCAATCAAGGAATTTAAGTATTTCAAGACATTGTATTAAGACATTATAAATACTTATCAGCTCACACCAAAATTATTACCTCAAACATGAGCAGCTTTTCAATGACCTGCAGCGAGATCTGACCAGAGCAAGCTACCTCTCACCCATTTCCTTCAGCAACAGATTTTGTGCAAATTAGTAACAAGGCAGGTGTTACTGATCCCTGATCAGAACTTAACTGGCTATCTCCTTCCTTATTTCAACTCAGCAAAAATGTCTACTAAAGGTGTCTGTGCATTGATAAGTAAGAGCATGATTAGTCAACTTCAAAGCCCCCATGACTGGTATTATTCATCAGCGTTAACATTTTATATTGGCCCATCCAGCCAAGGCATCAAAATGCCTCATCAAAGCAAACCTCCGGAAGACACACCTTTCACACCCTCAAGACATGGCAAATTGCTTTACAGTCAATTGAAGTACCTTTTGAAGTGTAGGCACTGTCACAATCAACAGTTTCAGGAGACGAGGTGTAAAATTCAGGGGATTCAAGAATAATTTGATTGTCCCACATGAGTGTGTTAAAGGTAATCGGTTACTGTGATAAGGCCACTATAAGCGCAGGCTGGTTTGTGTACTTTCCACTTATTTTGATAAAGCTTCAAAAGATAGGTTGATAACCCCCCCCTTATCTCTCTACCCTCCTGATAAGCAGAACAAATCAGGATGAGGATTTGATTCAGATATAGTCACATTCACCAGGTTGCAATGAAATTCCTTGTTTGCATGCAGCTCAGAGAGAAAAGTGTGCACATGGCAGTGATAGATACAGCAATCAATGCAATGATGAATGCAAAACTGATGCAAAACAGCAGAATGGTGCAAAGATAGTAGTGCAGACCTGAATCTGAGCTATTTGTTACTCCACTCACCTGCCAATCAAGAAACAAAGAGCTGCAGATGCTGGTTAATACACACAAGGAGCTTACACAAAAAAAGGAGTAACTCAGTGGGGCAGGCAGCATCTCTGGAGAGACGTTTCGGGTCAAGAGCCTTCTTCAGCCTGTCAAATATCTCCCTCACCTCTGTCAACCGATTACCTGCTGCACTTTGTCCTGCATCCTGCCTTTTCCAGCTCTCTTTCCCCTTCTCCCGACAATCAGTCTGAAGAAGGGTCTCAACTGGAAATGTCACCTATCCGCATTCTCCAGGTGTGCTGCCTGACCTGCTAAGTTACCCCAACACTTTATGTCCTTTGGTAGACAGGCAGCATCTCTGGAGAGAAGGAATGGGTGATGTTTCGGGTCGAGACCCTACTTCAGACTAATGTCATGGGAAAGGGAAATAAGAGATATAAAGACAATGAAATAGAAAGATAGAACAAATTAATGAAAGATATGCAAAAAGTAATGATGATAAATGAAACAGGTCATTGTTAACTGTTCGCTAGGTGAGAATGGGAACAATAGACAATAGGTACAGGAGTTGGCCATTCAACCCTTTGAGCCAGCACCACCATTCAATGTGATCATGGCTGATCTTCCACAATCAGTACCCTGTTCCTGCCTTCTCCCCATATCCCCTGACTCTGCTATCTTTAAGAGCCCTATCAAGCTCTCTCTTGAAAGTATCCAGAGATTCTGCCTCCACTGCCCTCTGAGGCAGAGAATTCCACAGACTCACAACTATGCAAAAAAGTTTTTCCTCATCTCCGTTCTAAATGGCTTACCCCATATTCTTAAACTGTGGCCACTGGTTCTGGACTCCCCCAACATCGGGAACGTTCCCTCCCTCTAGCGTGTCCAAATCCTTAATTATCGTTATATGTTTCAATAAGATCCCCTCTCATCCTTCTAAATTCCAGAGTATACAAGCCCAGCTGCTCCATTCTCTCAGCATATGACAGTCCCACCATCCCGGGAATTATCCTTGTGAACCTACGCTGCACTCCCTCAATAGCAATAGCAATACCTGGTGCCACTTGGGTGGGGGTGGGAAGGAGAGAGAGAGTGTGCAGGGCTTATTTGAGGTTAGAGAAATCAATGTTCATACTTGTAATGTTAACTTCCAATATTAACATGTACATTACTCCTGATGTACAGATCCTATTGTTCCCTAAGAGATTACTGGGCAACAGGGAAAGTGGTGAGAATCCACTTAATATGGAGCGATATTTGATGGGGTCTTCTTATCGAGTCCACATCACAAGATTAGATATTGTTTAGCCAGAGCTGAACACACTTCTAGGCATCTTCGTTGTAGGCAGCGGGATCGGCAGCTGTGCATTGGTTTTCCAGTTGAGGGCATTTCAGCAGATGTTCCATTGATTGTGGTTCAATACCACATTCGCAGGTGACATCATTGGAGTTATATCCCCACTTGTTTAGAGACACCTTGGCTCTGCCAACACCAGTTCTTAATCGAGTGCGGCATTTCCAACTGGCCCAAATTGCGTCTGCACCAGGAGGTAGTTGCTCACTTGCCATTAGTCCCATGGTAGTTGAGGGAGGTTGAGTGGATATTCTATCATCCCATATGGAGACTCAATAGACAATAGACAATAGGTGCAGGAGTAGGCCATTTGGCCCTTCGAGCCAGCACTGCCATTCAATGTGATCATGGCTGATCATCCCTAATCAATACGCAGTTCCTGCCTTCTCCCCATATCCCCTGACTCCACTATTTTTAAATGCCCTATCTAGCTCTCTCATGAAAGCATCCAGAGAACCTGCCTCCACCGCCCTCTGAGGCAGAGAATTCCACAGACTCACCACTCTCTGTGAGAAAAAGTGTTTCCTCATCTATGCTCTAAATGGCTTGCTTCTTCTTCTTAAACTGTGGCCCCTGGTTCTGGACTCCCCCAACATCGGGAACATGTTTCTGCTCCATTCTCTCAGCATATGACAGTCCCGCCTTCCTGGGAATTAACCTTGTAAACCTACGCTGCACTCCCTCAATAGCAAGAACGTCCTTCCTCAAATTAAGGGACCAAAACTGCACACAATACTCCAAGTGTGGTCTCACTAGGGCTCTATACAACTGCAGAAGGACCTCTTTGCTCCTATATTCGATTCCTCTTGTTATAAAGGCCAACGTGCCATTCGCTTTCTTCATTACCTGCTGTACCTGCATGCTTACTTTCATAGACTGATGTACAAGGACCCCCTGATCCCGTTGTACTTCCCCTTTTCCCAACTTGACGCCATTTTGATAGTAATCTACCTTCCTGTTTTTGCTAATAAAGTGGATAACCTCACATTTATCCGCATTAAACTTCATCTGCCATGCATCTGACCACTCCCCCAACCTGTCCAAGTCACCCTGCATTCTCATAGCATCCTCCTCACAGTTCACACTGCCACCCAGCTTTGTGTCATATGCAAATTTGCTAATGTTACTTTGAATCCCTTCATCCAAATCATTGATGTATATTGTAAATAGCTGCGGTCCCAGCACCGAGCCTTGCGGTACCCCACTAGTCACTGCCTGCCATTCTGAAAGGGACCCGTTAATCCCTACTCTTTGGTTCCTGTCTGCCAACCACTTCTCTATCCATGTCAACACGCTACCCCCAATACCATGTGCCCTAATCTTGCCCACTAATCTCCTATATGGGACCATATCAAATGCTTTCTGAAAGTCCAGGTACACTACATCCACTGGCTCTCCCTTGTCCATTTTCATAGTTACATCATCAAAAAATTCCAGAAGATTAGTCAAGCATGATTTCCCCTTCGTAAATCCATGCTGACTCGGACCGATCCTGTTAGTGCTATCCAAATGTGCGACTATCTCATCTTTTATAATTGACTCCAGCATCTTCCCCAACACCTCACACAGGCTAACTGGTCTATAATTCCCCGTTTTCTCTCTCCCGCCTTTCTTAAAAAGTGGGATAACATTAGCTACCCTCCAATCCACAGGAATTGATCCTGAGTCTATAGAACATTGGAAAATTATCACCAATGCATCCACAATTTCTAGAGCCACTTCTTTAAGTACCCTGGGATGCAGACCATTGGGCCCTGGGGATTTATCAGCCTTCAGTCCCATCAGTCTACCCAACGCCATTTCCTGCCTAATGTGGATTTCCTTCAGTTCCTCTGTCACCCCAGATCCTCGGGCCACTACTATATCAGGAAGATTGTTTGTGTCCTCCTTAGTGTGCTCCTCGTGTTTAACTTGTTGCAATGCCAGCCTCAAGAGGAGTCACACAGTTAAGAAAACTTTTTCTCAACTCTAGGCGACTCGGAAATGGTGTCTGACCAAACATTGGATGTGGTTCATCTGTTATCTGCCGCAGGTGCTCCTTCATGCTGGCTCATGCTCTTCTGATGTCTAGCGGGTCTATGCCTGCCAGGTGGTAGAGGCTGTCAGTACTTGTTGGCTTGAGTCAACCTGTGACAAGTCTGCAGGAAGCATCGAGTGCTGGGTCCAGCTTCTAGGCATGAGTGAATCTTTCCCATACTGGGCATGCATACTCAGCAGTAGAATAGCAGAGGGCTAAGGCAGTGGAATGTAGGGTCTGTGGGCTATCACCCCATCTTGTGTTGGTGAGCTTACTAACAACACTTTTGCCTTTGTCTTCTCAATATGGCTCTTGAAGGTCAGACATCGGTCAAGGGTTACACCAAGGTAAACCGGATGCTCACAGTGCTCCAATGTTGTTCCAGACCAAGAGTTGCTCCGCCCCTTGATGGGGTGAGAGCCTCTACTGTGCTGTATGATTCTTTGACTGTGGCTCTGCTGGAGTAATGCATTCATAAGTCGATGGCAGAGCCTTGGAATTTTTTTTTATTCACTAATTAAATTGGGATCGAGGCCAATTTCACCAAGCATTGACCTACAAACTTTTCAGTCGTTTATTGCAGCTGTTAAAATTACAAAGAGGAATTTTATTCTCACGAGTCCACACCTTCGTCCGTGAAATGAGATAGTGAATTAGAAGCAAACTTCAAAAATCAAAACATTGCTTGCACTGAAACGTAACCTATCAAATGTCCTACTCTGGGAATTTGTCAGGCATTAATACCTCCAATTTCCTGTGAGATTTTTTTTGTGTGCAGTCTGTTATCCATTGTGAATTTTGCAGGAAGCTGATTTAACAAACCAGTAACTGTATTTGATTACACTAAGGACTATGTTTTTTTCCCCTGTGCTAATATTGATGTGATTAATTTATTGAATTTTTGTTTATAATATCTTATCTATTTGAAAAAACAAAACAAAAAGTGCTGGTATAGCTCAGCGGGTCAGGCAGCATCTCCACAGAGCATAGATAGGTGAGATGTGTAGGAAGGAACTGCAGATGCTGGTTTGCACTGAAGGTAGACACAAAATGCTGGAGTAACTCAGCAGGTCAGGCAGCATTTCTGGAGAAACATAGGTGATGCTTTGTGTTGGGACCCTTCTTTAGACTGATTGTGGTGGGGGGGGGGGGGGGGGGGGGGGGGACAAAGCTGGAAGAGGGGAGGGGCAGAACGAAGCCTGGCAGAACATTAGGTGGATACAGGTGAGGGGGTTGCTTTGATAAGCAGATGATTGGACAAAGGCCTGAGATGAAAAGATAAAAGGTGTGAGATAAGGATAGATGAGTTACGAATTGTCAAGTCAAGAGTGTTTTATTGTCATATGTCCCAGATAGAACAATGACATTCTTACTTGCTGCAGCACAATGGAATATGTAACCATAGTACATAACGGGATAAAAAAAAAAGTTCAGTATACATACATATGCACACAGACTCAATAAACAAACAATTATAGTGCAATAGTAATAATAGTCTATTGTAGTTCAGAGATTATTTGTTGTCGTGTTTAATAGCCTGAAGGGAAGAAGCTGTTCCTGAACCTGGACGTTACAGTTTTCAGGCTCCTGAAACTTCTTCCCGATGGCAATGGTGAAACGAGTGTGTGGCCAGGATGGTGCGGGTCTCTGAGGATGTTGGCTGCCTTTTTTAGGCAGTGACTTTGATAAATCCCTTCGATGGTGGGGAGGTCAGAGCCGGTGATGGACTGGGCAGTGGTGACGACTTTTTGCAGTCTTTTCCGCTCCTGGACGTTCAAGTTGCCGAACCAGGCCTTGATGCAACCAGCCAGTATGCTCTCTGCTGTGCACCTGTATAAGTTCAAGAGAATCCTCTTTGACATGCCGAATCTCTGTAATCTTCTCAAGAAGTAGAGGAACTGATTTCATCAGTGTTCTGGGTCCAGGAAAGATCTTCGGGAATATGCACGCCCAGGAATTTGACTCTCTCCACCATCGTCCCATTGATATAAACAGGATTGTGGGTCCTCATCCTTCCTCTTCCAAAGTCCACAATCAGTTCCTTGGTTTTACTGATGTTGAGAGCCAGGTTGTTGTGCTAGCACCATCTGGTCAATCGGTCAATCTCACTTCTATACTCTGACTCATCACCATCTGTAATTCGTCCAACAACAGTGGTGTCGTTGGCAAACTTGATGATGGTATTTGCACTGTGAAGCCAGAAAAAAGAATATAGCTGGAAAGGTTAAGGGAGGAGGAGAAGTGGGTGGGACTCAAGGTGGGGCACAGGAAATCGGTAGGGAAGGAGAAAAACATCTATGTGTATTGTGTTTATATACCTGATATGTTGCTGTAAATAAGAATGTAATTGTCTGTACACATGCCAATTAATTCTTAACTCTTGATTTAACCCTTAATCTCTTTGTTTTATCCTATTTGTCACTCATCTTAGTTTGCAGTGCAATGACCACCAGAAGAGCACTTTAAGATGCAAATCAGAGCTGTAAACATTCACTGGTAGATTTCATATAAAGACAAAGGACATTCCCAGCAGAAGATTGTTGCCAACAGGAATGATCGGATCACAGTCGGGAGGGCTTGATCTTGTTAATCACCTTCACAGGGCTCATGAGACTGTTGGGTGTACTCCTATCCTTGCCACCTCTGAGATTGCTCGATCTGAGGTTGTGAAAGGAATTGGGTCAGGTGGATTAAAGGTCTGTGAGAAAACTCAAACGTAAGAGTGATCATTGGATCATAAATTTGGATTGGCAATGCAGAAGGACAAGGACAAATATGAGGTAGACATTCTAAACTTGAAGAAAGCTAACTTCAATGGAATGATGGAATCCTTCAAAGGAGGACCAGGCTAAATGAGGAGAAGATAAAGAATAGGATAGAGAGAATATGAGACTATGGAATACAATGGAAGTTAACACAAAATGGACGTAAAAAAAAATTCTACTGCTGTGTGAGCAGTAAATACGTCATAGTAGTGTGGATGGGACTAAGCTTGGCAGGTAGGCTGACACAGGTGAGATTGGACAATGGCTGGAGATAAAAAGATAGAAGGTGTGAGACAAAGGGTTGAAGAGTTGCGAATTGTAGCTAGAGGAAGGAATGTAGTTGGAAGGGGAAGGGAAGGGAGAAATAGGTGTGAGTCCAGGTGGGGCACAGAGGAGAGTAGTAGAAAATAAGGGAGAAGAGTTATGGGGGGGAAGTAGTGAGAGGGTTATTTACCTAAAATTTGAGAGTTCAATTTTCATACCATTGGGTTGTAAGCTGAATATGAGGTGTCACTTCTCCTGTTTGAGTGTGGCCTCGCCCTGGCAATGGTGGAGGCCCAGGACAGAAAGGTCACTGTGAGAATGGGAAGGGGAGTTAAAATGGATAGCAATCGGGCGATCCAGCGGGCCTTGGCAGACTGAACGTGCGTTCAGCAAAACGCTCGATTTTGCAGTAGTATTTGTCTTCTTCAAAAAACAAAAATAGAATACTGCAGAGAAGTATTGAATCTTTTTTAAATGTTTTGGATACAGCCAAATCCAAATGTTTACAAGTATGTCAAGTGTCGAGTGTTTGTTTTATTGTCAGATGTCCAAAAATGGAACAATAAAATTCTTACTTCCAAACTGAGGAGTGTTAATATTGTGGGAACAATGTTCCTTCTGCGAACTACATTCACCACTTTTTCTTCGTATTTTGCAATCAATCCGGGCAAATGAACTTGTCCACAGAAGCAGTTCTCCACAGAAGCATATGGGAGGGATAGTTAAGCAGATTGTTTTTGCTTGACCTCGCCACACTTGTCTGATCACATTTCATGGGTCAAAGCAGCTCACATTACCTTGTTTGCCTTGGTGCTTTTACACCTAATCTTGAAATCCAAGCTCCAAAGGAATGCATTTCTGATGCAATCAGTACCCCTCCCTGCGTGTCTGCCAGTCATGCATAGTCCCGTGGTAGTTTTTGCTGTGTTGAAATCAAGGCTGGGTACTTTTTAAACTCTCAGTTTAACTCTCAAGATTTCAAAGCTCTAACGGTTATTATCTCAACACCAAGTTGTAAAAACAATGTAATCTGGACGGCTATCTACAAATAATCGTAATTACCGGAAAAATAAAGACTAGGCATTATCTCTGGAGAAGCAACAGATACAATTTCAGATTGAAGACTTCAATATTTCTCTCGCTGCAGACACTGCCTGATATGGGAAATATTTCCAACATGCTCTAATTACAAATCTATACACTGTAAATGGCTCGATTGTAATCATGTATTGTCTTTCTGCTGACTGGATAGTACGCAACAAACGTTTTTCACTGTACCTCGGTACACGTTACAATAAACTAAATCGAACTGAACAAAAGGTAAATAACCTTTCAGTCTTCTCAGAGGACAAAGCAATACATTCCAGAGCTTTGACAAGTGTAATAAAAGTTTTACTGCACCAGGGATTAGAGATCAGCCCAAAGAAGGCATATTATATCTGTAGCTCTGGTCTTTGAATGTCTTTTCAGCCATTATACAAATATGTTATAGTCTGATACATGATTGGAAATAGCAGACCAAAATAGAGTGGTGTAGCTGAAAATATCAGCGTCACCTGTATAAGGTCAAAAGGTGCAAAATGAAGTGTGCAGATTAAATAAGCAGCCTTGGCCTTGAACAGTGCTGCCCACACCTTCAAATTATCGTAAAGTAGGTAAAGGGCAATGGATTGCATTTGAAATGTAACCAGTCTGGTTTTATAATCAAAACAGTAATTGATTATTCACACCAAAGCCTTCCAATTGTCAGTGAAGTGATGAGTCAGGAATGTGTTTACGATGGAGCTGATTGAAGGAAATGTGCTTGTCAGGGCACTGGGAGAATTCACTAACATTTTTTGAACATCACTGCAGTACTTCCATGCATACAGGGTGACTGACAAATGTTAACGTTGGACCAGTAACATTTTACCTTTGAGAGCATCGTGGAAGCTCAGCATGACTCTTGGCATGTAGAGAGGGTATATAAGTGGAGAATGGGGACATGTCAGAGATATAGAGAGATAGAGATATATATATATCTCTATCTCTCTGACATGTCCCCATTCGCCACTTATATATCTCATATATATATATATATATCTTTCTCTCTATCTCTCTGACATATATAGAGAGAGAGAGTTTAATACTATATTCTGCTCCATTAGTCGAAGGATCTGCTCACACGTGGCTTCTCGTGCCCATGCAGGGGAGCAGATGCAGCTGTTTGTACCGGACAGTTTTTCCTGTGCCCATTGTGAGCCGTAAGCATCTCACAAATGGCTTCTTTAAGGTTATAAGTGATAGTAGTAGAATTAAGCCTTTCAGCCCGTTAAGTCCATTCCGCCATTCAATCATGGCTGATCTATCTCTCCCTCCTAACCCCAATATCCTACCTTCTCCCGCATAACCCTTGACACCTTGTTGTTGAATGAGGACTGCGATCAGTTCACGTGCAACTTGACATCTATCATGTGTGAGTTGAGCATCTCCCAGCACTAGGTGGATGTCAAGTGCTCCATATTACTGTTCTCCGAGAGCGTCAGGCTACTTCTTTGTGGGAGAAACTAAACGTTTTGCTGGATTAGCTGTGCAGCTGGCAGAGTTGCTGCCTCACAGGGCCAGAGACCTGGGTTTGAGCCTGACCTCGGGTGCTGTTTGTGTGGAGTTTGCATCTTCTCCTATAACTGGATGGGCTTCCTTAAGGGGTTTGGTTTCCTCCCACATCCCAGATTGTGGATTAATTGGCCTCTGTAAAATTGTACCTAGTGTGCAGGGAGTCAAAGAGAAAGTGGGGTAACATAGAACTAGTGTGAACAGGTCAAGTCAAGTGAGTTTATTGTCATGTGTCGCAGATAGGACAATTAAATTCTTGCTTGCTGCAGCACAACAGAATATTGAAGGTATTATATAGAACAGAGTGTCCATATACCATAGCCCATATATATACACATAAATAGTAAGATTAAACGAGAACTTACCAAGTTTGAAGGTTGATCTGTATTTTACGAGGAGTTTCGTGAAGACCCCGCCAGCACGCATGCGCGGCATCCTTCAAAGCAGCGGTGTGGAATCACAGAACCAAACCATGACTAAAAATAGTAAGATTAAAAAACGTAGAACTTCCTGGTTGACCTTATGATAGAGGGTAGGAGCGGTGGGCACGAAATTCCTCACCGCGACTCCTCGTAAAATACAGATCAACCTTCAAACTTGGTAAGTTCTCGTTTAATCTTACTATTTTACTTCAGAGTCACGTGAGTGACTTCGTGAAGATTTCAAAGCTCTGTGATTTCACGCCCTGGACAACGTCCATGCTTATCACACTGCCGCCAGTCTGATGGAGGAAGGCTGTTAATGGAGTTCAGTCGAAACTGGCTGAAAAATCAACACAATTTATTAATCAAATAAACAACAAATAACCCCTAATTTGGGGACAGGCATTCACTGAGCGGTTCCCAGGATAGCTTCTGCGAATGTCGCAGGGGCGACCAGTGACTTGTTGTAGAACCGTTGAAAGGTTTCTTCACTGGCCCAGCCCGCGGTGGCGAGAATGTGGTCCATGGGCACCTCCATGGCTCTCGCCGCTGATGTGGATGCAGCCCTAGTGGAATGAGACTTAAAAATGTCAGTAGCAACTCCTGCTGCATCCAACACCACCATGAGCCAGCTGGCGATAGTCTGTGTAGTCACCCGATGATGCGGAGGTTTATGACTGATGTGGAGCCCCTGTTCCTTCATCCTGATAACTCTGGTAACTCGGATGTAGTGGTGGAGATGGGTCACTATGCAGAGAGTGGCATCTACAGGGTACGCCCGAAATTCCAGCTGCAGCCCATGCGCCCCTGGCCTGTGCTGCTTCAATAATTCTTTGACAAAGAAATTTATTTGACCAGGGGTGGCCACCATGCTGTCCAGTCGCAGGTTTTGTAATGTATGGACTCGTGGGCTGTAGTCAGTGCCATCAGCATCACCACCTTGAGGGTGAGCTGTTTCAGTGGTAGCTCATCCATTGGAGCCCAGCTCCTTAGTAGGGTCAGCACGATCCCCACATCCCACGTTACTGTATATCTGGGTCGCGGAGGGTTGGTGTTGAACACTCCCCTCATTAGTTTAGACACCAGGTGGTTGGAGCCTACACCTATATCCAGGTATGAGGACAGCGCACTACTGGCGCTGTTGATGGCACTGTAGCTGAGGCCAGCATCGAAATGGAGGCCTGCTAGAAACTCCAACACATCAGGTATTGTTGCCGAGTTGGAAGACTTGTTGGTCCGGGCACAGAATGCCTCCCAATTTCTGATTTGGGTGAGGTACTGTTTCCGAGTTGATTCTCGGCATGATGCGGCGATAAGTTCTATGGCTCTTGACGAGATGCCTGCCCGGATGAGTGGTCTTTTCAGAACCTGCAGGCCAACAAGTTTAAATGACCATGGCAAGGATGACTAACCCCCGTAATGGGGTGAGTAATCAATTTGGGGTGTTTCCCAATCGCCATCCACGGTTGTTTTAAAAAAAAATTCGACCATCGGGTACCATGGTTGTGTAGGCCAGTCGGGAATGCTCAATATGCCAGTTGCAGAGTCTAATTTAATTTTCTGCAATACCTGACTGATGAGGCAGAATGGGGGAAAAACGTAGCAAAACCATTTCCCCCAATGGATAGAAAACGCATCCATTGCTATTGCCCCAGGGTCTGGTTCCCACAACACATACATTGGTATCTGATGGTTCAGCCTGGACGCAAATAGGTCAATATCTGGTGTCCCAAAGTGAGCTATAATATCTCCAAAAATTTGGGGGTTCAACATCCACTCGATGTTGTCATTGAAGACTCGTGACCTGGTGTCCGCCACTGTATTAAGCTTCCCAGGCAAATAGGTCGCAGTAATCCAAATATTTCTTTCAATGCACCAGTGCCAAATTGTATTAGCCAATTCATCACAAGATAGCGACCTGATACCACCCATATGATTGATGTAAACCACCACTGTAGTATTATCTATTTGAAGGCGGACATGTAAATCCCGTGAATTAGTACAGTAAGCCCGTAGTCCATGAAATGCCCCCAGCATTTCTATATAGTTTATCCCATGTGACTCCAGGAATGTAGACTCATGAGATTTCCATCTGCCACCACAACTGGACATCGTATCAGTTGCTCCCCAGCCTTGTGCGCTTGCGTCAGTTTGTAGCACAACATCAGGGTTGCTCACTATGATAGGTCTATGACACTCTCTAATATTGTCAACCCACCATTGTAGCTCATTTCTAGCTTCCGGTGGTAACCGAATTGGCCGATCAAAGTGCCCAGCATTTGTTTTTAATGCTGTGATTTTTGATCGTTGTAAATTTCGGTAGTGTAGCGGTCCGAATCGTGCAGCTGGGAATGTAGCTACCAATTTGCCTATAACTTTTGCTATTTGCCGAATGGTCGGTACCCTGGCGCAAGCAAGATTGTGGCACTCTTCTATTATAGCAGTAGCTTTATTAGTTGGGATCGTAATCTTCATTAAATTGGTGTCTAGGGTGAACCCCAAATAATCCATAACCCGTACCGGGTGCAGTTTTGATTTGTCTGGATGGATTACAAGCCCCAGCTTCTCGAACAGAGCCTTGGTTGCAGCCACTCCTTGAATGGCCAATTGGAGGGTCTGACCCACTATAAGGATATCATCCAAATATGCCATTACTATATAATTTTATTGTCGGAGAAGAGGAAATATAGGTTTTACCAATTTGGTAAACAGCCTAGGGGCTGTGGTGATTCCATTGGGCAATGCCTTGTATTCCCATAATTGACCCTTCCAGACAAACTTCAGAAATTTCCTGTGAGCCTCAGCGATGGGCACCGTATAGTATGCATCTTTCAAATCGATGCATGCCATAAAGTACCCTGGGTAAAGCATCTGCCTAGCTGTTTCAAAAGTATCCATTTTGAAATGGGTATATTGTACAAAAATGTTCAACTCAGTTAAGTCTATTATAATCCGACATCCCCCATCTTTTTTAATTTTGGTGAAGATGTTAGACACAAACTCAATAGGTTCATGCGTTGTTTTGCCAATTACCCCTTTTGCTGCTAGCCGTATAATTTCAGCATGTCCTGCCTCCACCTCTTTTTGGGATAGAGTAAAATTCCTATGAGGCGAATGCTGGGTAGGGGGATTTATACCTCCAATAAATTCTATAACATACCCTTGAACACTTTGTAAAATAAACTCATCTGTGGTGACAGTTTTCCATATGTCCAAAAAAGCCCGCAATCGCCCACCTATTCGTGCAGGAGGGGATGCTACGGCGTGAGAAGAACCAGACCCCCTTACCTCCATGGTTAACGGCGGTTCCGTACGTACGGTGTTTTGGGTGGACGTTGTGGAGGTTGACGGGGCGGCGGCCGCATCTTCCATGCAGGCCGTTGTTGGCCTTGCCCTAAAAAAGGTCGTTGTGTTTGTTGAGATGGAGGTAGGTAGGATCTTTGTGCCCTGTCCGGCAGCCGTGGTTTCCAAGTTGTATTAGGCTGTTGCCGGTGATATGGGTGAAGTCTGGCCGACGGAGGTTTCATGAGGCCAGCTGTTTTGGCCTCCTCATCCAGTTCCTTCACCTGTTTGTACAGGTCTCCAAACAACTGATGCGGCGGTGGAGCGGTTGATGGTCGGCACAACCCCGCGAATTTGGGGTTGAGTGTGGGCTTTATGGAGCTCTTACGCAGGCAGTTTATCTCATACTGGGCGTTGCATAGGAGTGCCAGTGCATCTTGCTGTTCACTGGACACATTATCCCCGTCCAGGGTCCTAGCAAACGCCGTTATGCCCGTGGAGAGAACCTTTAAGATACGCTGGAGGCGGACATCCTGCATCCTAGTGGCCATACTCAAGTGTCCCCAGATCACTAAGGAAGACATAAATAATCTGCCGGAAATAGCAGGGGACTGTGGGTCAAAGGAGGAATTGAGTGAAATCCAGGTCAGTCGGGAAGTGGTGTTGGGTAAATTGAATAGATTAAAGGCCGATAAATCCCCAGGGCCAGATAGGCTGCATCCCAGAGTACGTAAGGAAGTAGCTCAGGAAATAGTGGATGCATTAGTGATAATCTTTCAAAACTCTTTAGATTCTGGAGTAGTTCCTGAGGATTGGCGGGTAGCAAATGTAACCCCTCTTTTTAAGAAGGGAGGGAGAGAGAAAAACGGGGAATTACAGACCAGTTAGTCTAACATCGGTAGTGGGGAAACTGCTAGAGTCAGTTATTAAAGATGGGATAGCAGCACATTTGGAAAGTGGTGAAATCATTGGACAAAGTCAGCATGGATTTACGAAAGGTAAATCATGTCTGACGAATCTTGTGGAATTTTTCGAGGATGTAACTAGTAGCGTGGATAAGGGAGAACCAGTGGATGTGGTATATCTGGACTTCCAGAAGGCTTTCGACAAGGTCCCACATAAGAGATTAGTATACAAACTTAAAGCATACGGTATTAGGGGTTCAGTATTGATGTGGATAGAGAACTGGCTGGCAAACAGGAAGCAAAGAGTAGGAGTAAATGGGTCCTTTTCACAATGGCAGGCAGTGACTAGTGGGGTACCGCAGGGCTCAGTGCTGGGACCCCAGCTATTTACAATATATATTAATGATCTGGATGAGGGAATTGAAGGCAATATCTCCAAGTTTGCGGATGACACTAAGCTGGGGGGCAGTGTTCGCTGTGAGGAGGATGCTAGGAGACTGCAAGGTGACTTGGATAGGCTGGGTGAGTGGGCAAATGTTTGGCAGATGCAGTATAATGTGGATAAATGTGAGGTTATCCACTTTGGTGGCAAAAACAGGAAAGCAGACTATTATTTAAATGGTGGCCGATTAGGAAAAGGGGAGATGCAGCGAGACCTGGGTGTCATGGTACACCAGTCATTGAAAGTAGGCATGCAGGTGCAGCAGGCAGTGAAAAAAGCAAATGGTATGTTAGCTTTCATAGCAAAAGGATTTGAGTACAGGAGCAGGGAGGTTCTACTTCAGTTGTACAGGGTCTTGGTGAGACCACACCTGGAGTATTGCATACAGTTTTGGTCTCCAAATCTGAGGAAGGACATTATTGCCATAGAGGGAGTGCAGAGAAGGTTCACCAGACTGATTCCTGGGATGTCAGGACTGTCTTATGAAGAAAGACTGGATAGACTCGGTTTATACTCTCTGGAATTTAGGAGATTGAGAGGGGATCTTATAGAAACTTACAAAATTCTTAAGGGGTTGGACAGGCTAGATGCAGGAAGATTGGTCCCGATGTTGGGGAAGTCCAGGACAAGGGGTCACAGCTTAAGGATAAGGGGGAAATCCTTTAAGACCGAGATGAGAAAGACTTTTTTCACACAGAGAGTGGTGAGTCTCTGGAACTCTCTGCCACAGAGGGTAGTTGAGGCCAGTTCATTGGCTATATTTAAGAGTGAGTTGGATGTGGCCCTTGTGGCTAAGGGGATCAGAGGGTATGGAGAGAAGGCAGGTACGGGATACTGAGTTGGATGATCAGCCATGATCATATTGAATGGCGGTGCAGGCTCGAAGGGCTGAATGGCCTACTCCTGCACCTAATTTCTATGTTTCTATGTTTCTATGTTTCTATCTGGGCATTAACCAAGGGCACACTGAGGTTGATGCAGTTTTCGGGCGGTTTTATTTTCTCCAAGGTATCATTGAGAACCTGACTCTGGAGTTGGTGTGTAGTCAGGTAATCAATGGTGCCCGCCAATTTGTGGTGCAGAGGTTCACCTGTCTGGGTGGTAGCGGCAAACTTACTCACCACTTCCAGCATATCCTCCTCATGCTCTGGCTCAGCGGCTACTGGCTGCCCCGGGTCGTCTTCAAACACAGCAGCTGGGCAATCATTCACGCTTCTGGCTGGAGACGATGAGATGCTGAGTGGGGTCCTCGCACGGCTAGTGGATGCCCGCGAGTCCCGCTCTTCTCATTCCCGGTCCCGCTGGAGGAGTTGCTCCACTAAGAGCTCCAACCGCTCTATGCGACCGTCCCTGCTATGTGCAGTGGACAAGCCGACTTCCCCAGGCCCTGCGAACTCACTGGGGCTTCCACCATCGGACCACACCTCCTTAAGGTGCTGTCTAGGGTCCAATGGCAGGTCGTCGTGACCTACAGCCCAAGTAGGATCATACGACTCCCGCACGGACTCTCCGCTAGTCTGTCTTCTCCCAGACTGTGGCGGCCCACCTGCCTGATAGGAAGGCAGGTGAGTTGGATCGGCGCCGGCCCCCGGAACCTGGCTCCCCGGAGTCCGTGCAGGCTTACCTCCACACATGCCCATCTTTTGGCGTGGAGGCGCATGGTCGGCCGCTCCCAGAGCTGAGCTGACCGACCGCTTCCTGCTGCCACCTCCGCCCTTGACCGCAGCCTGACGGGGTGTGTTGTCGGCGGTATCTGCTCCAGCAGGCCTACTCGACGCAGCAGTGGTGTTGCCAGGCTGCACTACGGCAGATCTCCCTGGCAGTGGTATGTTTTGCACTTTGCAGGGCTCCCCTGTCGTGCGGCTGTCCCCCGGCCCAGCCCCCTCGGGTCTTCTGGAGCTCGGGGAGGGGTTGCTTATAAAAAGCGAGACCCCTTGCCACGTACCTGTTTCTCCCCTCTTTTCTTGGGGGAAGGGGGCTCGAAGTTCCGGAAGTGGCGGCGCTGCGTGGCAGTGCGGCTCACCTGCAGTCCGTTGGAATTTTTGGTTTATTAGAAGGTTTTAGTCTCTCCCTTCGGGGGGATGCGAGTCGTGTCCCCCGTCTGTGCTGAGGCCTAATGGCGGAAGCTGGTGGCCTCGGAGCTGTGGCGAGCGTTCGGAGCTCCGGTGTTTCCAGCGGCGGCGGCGGCCCGGCTTCGGCGCTCCAGCACCCAGCTCCAGCAGCGGCCCGGCATTGGCGCTCTAGCGGCGGCTCCAGCGGTGTCCAGCAGCGGCCCGGCATTGGCGCCAGCAGCCTCGCCAGCGGCTCCAGCGGGTGTGAGGAGCGGTGCTCCAGTTGGCGCTCCGGCGGCTCCGGCGGCTCTCCAGCGGGTGTTGTCCCTTCGGCGGCTCCGGCGGCTCTCCCGGCGGAGCGGTGCTCCAGCAGCGGCCGGCTTCGGCGCTGGCGGCGCGGCTCTCCAGCGGCTCTCCAGCAGGTGCTCCAGCGGCGGCCCGGCTTCAGAGCTCCGGCGGCTCCAGCGTTCCCGTGGTCGATCCTGACTGGGAGCTGTGGTGGTGCCGGGTTCTGGCGGCGGCGGCTGGCTGGCGGCCTGGCTTCGGAGGCCTCGGCCGCGGGCCTGGTGGATGACATCGAAGGCCTGGATCGCCTCAGTACAGAGGGGGAACAAGTAGGGGAAAGACAAAGACCTTAAGACTTTTGCCTTCCACCACAGTGAGGAGGTGCTTGGTGAACTCACTGTGGTAAATTATGTGTTTATTGTGTGTTTTGTTTTAATTTATTACATGTTATGACTGCAAGGTAACAAATTTTCGTTCAGACCGAATGACGGAATAATCTGAATCTGAATCTGAATCTGAAGTCTGGATCCGTTGCATCCAGCTCCGGAGCGGTAAACCACTGAGTCGGCCCCTAAAGCAGCGGGGAGCGCCCGACTTCTGCATTCCTGCCCCCACACGCCTCGAAGCTGCCGGTGGTTGCTTGCAAATGCGGCTTCCTCGACAGCGTCGCCTATATGGCTTACGCGCATCCCCCCCCATCCTGCCGATGCAAATGCGCGCGACGATATGCCGCGCATGCGTGCTGGCGGGGTCTTCACGAAGTCACTCACGTGACTCCGAAGTAAAATAAACAGATAAAGTGCAATAAGCTGTTATAGTTCAGAGTTTATTCGATGTTGTGTTTAATAGCCTGATAGTTGTGGGGAAGAAGCTGTTCCTGAACCTGGATGTACCAGATTTCAGGCTCCTGTACCTTCTACCTGATGGCAACGGAGAGATGAGTGTGTGGCCAGGATGGTGTGGGTCCTTGATGATGCTGGCAGCCTTTTTGAGGCAGCGATTGCGATAGATCCCTTCTATGGTGGGGAGGTCAGAGGCGATGATGAACTGGGCAGTGGTCACAACCTTCTGCACTCTTTTCTGCTCCTGGGCGCTCAAGTTGCCGAACCAGGCCATGATGCAACCGGTCAGCATGCTCTCTACTGTGCACCTGTAGAAGTTAGAGAGAGTCCTCCTTGACATACCGACTCTCCGTAATCTTCTCAGGAAATAGAAACGCTGATGTGCTTTCTTTATGATTGCATCAGTGTGCTGGGTCCAGGAAATGTCTTTGGAAATATGCACCCCCAGGAATTTGACATTCTTGACCCTTTTCACCATATAAACGGGATTGTGGGTATAAACAGGTGATCGATGATCAGTGTGGACTCAGTGGGCCAAAAATGAAGGAAGAAACTACAGATGCTGAAGATAAACACAAAATGCTGGAGCACGTTGTAATCCAGCAGGGCAGGCAGCATCAGATAGAAGGAATAGGTGAGGTTTCGGGTCGAGAGCCTTCCTCAGATTCGTGAGTTACTCCAGCATTTTGTGTCTTTCTATCCATTTGGTTTCTGTCTTCGGTGGGCTAATGGGCTAGTTTTCATGCTGTGTCTTTCAATCAATCAGTGTGTAACTGCATGGTTGTTACAAAATTTCAAGTAGCTTCTACCTGTGCACCCTTCACCTGAACCAGTGAGATGTGAATGGATTTTCAATGAGACCTTGCAAAGAAGTGGACATGGCTTCAGGGAGGTGGTCTCCTAGTTGTTCACAGCCTTTTATGAGAGCATTCATGTCCTTTCTATAGGGTGGCAACCAGGATGGCACACATCACTCCACGTATGGTTAACCAAAGCAGTCAAAGGAAAGTTGTTTTGGCTAAACAGTGTGGAATGTGAGAACTGGGGAGTTTTAAATTCAAGGCCTCAAAAAATATTAGTAAAGGTTGAAACTAAAGTTGTTTAGCAGAAGGCATTGCCTCAAGGATATTAAGAAAGATAGTGCAGTCATGATAACTATTCACTCTAAGCCAAGGGGACATTTTTAGAAGAGTAACGAAGAAGCTGAGAAACAAAAGCTTCTCCAAACTAGTAAACTCAAAATAAGCAAATATGGCTGTAAATGGATTAATAAACAAATCCAGAGTGTGATAAAAAAAAAAAAGAAGCTAAAATAATCTTGCGGCGTGGAAGACTACAGAGTAGCTTGAGATATACACCAAGTGCTGGAGTGACTCAGTGGGTCGGGACCAAAGGTACTAGAACTAGAGCTAGTGTTGGGACCATTAAGAAGGTGTGATGTGCGAATAACGAGACCTAGGATTAAGCATGGCTTCAATAAAACCTTTATACCACAAGATTTAGATAGATAAGAGATTGAAGCTGTCAACATGGTCGAAACTCACTCGAGATAAGCATCAGACAGTAAAGATTTGAATAAACACTTCCTCCAACACGATAAACACTTTACAATTATACACCATATGTACTCTGATCAGCCCTCTTCTAAAACAACAATCAATGTGCTATAGGTAGGCCCTTGAATGACACTGATATTTGAAACGAGGAGATCTTTTGGCTGCTCATGGGGGCCCTGTGGAAAATGCTGGTGGTCTTGGTGGGGGGGGGGGGGGGGGGGGGGGGGGGGGGGGGGGGGGGGGGGGTTGTTAGAGATGTAGAAAGGCCGAGGATCCATTATGCTGCTACTGGAGATTTTATCGAGAAAGTTGTTTCTATGGCCAGTGTATGCATTGTATGTAGAGGGCCCTACGTGGGTGTGAAGAAGGATCTCGACCCGAATCGTCACCCATGCTTCCTCTCCAGAGATGCTGCCTGTCCCGCTGAGTTACTCTTGTACTTTTGTGTCTATCTTCGGATTAAACCAGCATCTGCAGTTCCTTCCTATACATGGGAGAAGGCATTGCTTGATCAAATCTTAGGAAACTGGGAAGGGCAAGTGGCTGAAGTGTTTGTGGATGAGCTTTTTGCAACCACTGACCACTGTTCTATTAACTTTAAGAACGCTACGGATAAAGATGGGGCGAGCACTACGAGTTAAAATTCTTGTTTTTCATAACTTTCATTCATTTGTTCTTTCTTTGTTTTTATATCTCTAGCTTCCCTGTCCTCTGACTCTCAGAGGCAACAAAGAAAGGTCTCGACCCAAAAAATCACCTTTTCCTTTTCTCCAGAGATGCTCCCTGACCCACTGAGTTAATCCTAAATGTTGTGCCGATCTTCAGTTGCAATTCTAAATTGGGGCAAGGCTAACTTTGATGGTATTAGCCAGGAACTCACTCAAATTGATTGGAGCAGATTGATTGCAGGAAAAGGAACGTCCAGAATGTAGGATGCTTTTCAAAGTGTGGTGACTAGGATATGCATGTTCATGTGAGAATGAAGGGCAAGACAGATGGCATGAAGAAACTTAGAGGGTGTGACATCGAGGCTCTAGTCAAGAAAAAGGAGAAATGGGACAGGTATAGGGAGCTGGAATCAAGTGCATCCCTGGAGGAGTTTTGGCAACTGAAGTTAATGTTAAAGAAGAAAAACAGGAGAGCAAAATGGGGGAAAGGGAATAGCTTTGGCAGATAATATTACTGAAATTCTGAGGTTTTATTAAGTACATTAAGGGGAAAAAGGGTAACCAGAGAAGGAATAAAAGCGGTCAGCAATCAAAGCGGTCATCTCTGTGTGGAGCCGCAGTGGATGGGCAAGGTCCTCCATGAGTATTTTTCCTCTGTTTTAACCCTGGAGAAAGACATGAAGACTAGGGAACTGGGGACAGTCGATGGAAGTGTCTTGATGGCAGTCAGGTCGAGGTCCTAATATGTCTGAAGGTAGACAAATCTCTCAGGCCTGATCAGATATATCTGGGGACACTGTGGGAAGCTGGTGAATAAATTGCAGATGCTCTGTCTGAGATATATGAGTCATCGTTAAATATGGGTGAGGCATCATAAGACTGGAAGGTGGCAAATGTAGTGCCTCTATTTAAGAAGGGCTGCAAGGAGCAGCCTGGAAACTGTCGGCCAGTGAACGTAACATCTGGGTCTAATGGATGATGATGAATCAGAGTATAGGAGAGAAATTGATTGACTGACCAAATGGTTCCAGAAGAATAACCTTTCTCTCAACGTCAGTAAAACCAAGGAACTAATTGTTGACTTTGGAAGAGGAAGGTAGAGAATTCACATACCCTGACTCCGCTATCTTTAAGAGCTCTTCAAGACAGTGTTAGATAGAGCTCTTAAAGGTAGCAGAGTCAGGGTATATGACAGGAAGGCAGGAACGGGGTACTGATTGTGGATGATCAGCCATGATCATATTGAAAGGCGGTGCTGGCTCGAAGGGCCGAATGGCCTACTCCTGCATCTGTCTATTGTCTTCATCAGCAGGACCGGTGGTGGAGAAAGTCAATAACTTCAAATTCCAGGGGGTGCATATCTCTGAAGATCTGTCCTGGCCCCTCTACTTCCTTAGAAGATTGAGGACCTTCGGTGTGTCAACGAATACTTTCTCGAACTGCTATGGGTGTAGAGAGCATATTGACTGGTTACATCATGGCCTGGTTCAGCAATTGGAATACTCGGGAACAGAGACAATTGCAAAAGGTGGTGAACACTGCTCAGTCCATCATGTGTACTGACCTCCCCCCACCATCAAAGGGATCGACAAGAGACGCTGCCTCAAATGGCAACCAGCATCATCAGAGACCCACACCACCCTGGCCACACACTCATTTCACCCCTGCCATTGGAAAGAAGTTATAGGTGCCTGAAAACTAACATCCAGATTTAGGAGCAGCTTCTTCCCTACAACCATCAGGCCTATTAAACACTACCAGAGGAGGTAACTGAAGCAGAAACTATAACATTTAAAGAACATTTGGACAAGTACACGGATAGGAAAGATTTAGAGGGATTTGGGCCAAACATGGCAGGTGGGACTAATGTATATGCAACACCTTGGTTAGCATGGGTACGCTGAGCCAAAGGGCCTGTTTCCGTGCTGTAAGACTCTATAACTCTAGGGCCTCTTATTCAATCACCGAAGCAAAGACCCTGGAATCATCCAATAAATAGTTGAATGTTACAGAATGTTACAGTGATGCAAGATATTACATCCAATTGATAGATTAAACTAAGGTCAAATGGCTAATCGTATGTTATTATTTAGTGATCTCGGCAAGTTTGTTTTGATACCCTCATAAACCACTTTAGAAATATAATCACTTAATTCTCCAATAATCCTCCAAAAACATTATTTCAAGCATGTGTTTGCCAGTTTCTTCATTTCAATCCAAAACCCTAACTGTAGTAAAACATTCCCCACTTGCTAGGCAAATAGAAGAGAGACAATTGCACTTCTGTCTCACAGCCATTTCTTAAAACATGGTTGATATATTTCCCACATTAACATCTCCCTCTTGGTCGCCTATTCCCAGCTCCATCGCCTTCCATCCCCTCCATCCAGACTCCTACTAGTAAACCAGTTTTGAATCCATATCACCAAATCACTGTTAATCCCGCTTATCTTAATCTTCTGGACCAGCCTACTATCGGAGAGCTTATCAAATGCCTAACTAAATCCTGTGTTGACAATCTCCACTGCCCTACTTTCATTGATCACCTTCATCACGCCCTCAAAAGACTCAATGAAATTAGAGAGCTGCTCCAGCAATTTGTAATCTCTTGCGTGTGTTTCCCACAGTGTGTGAAGTGATTTCTCATCAGAAGAATTGTTAGAAATTGAAGCCAAAAATCTTCACTGGATTTGAATTCATAACCAACAAATAAAGTTATTTTCCCCTCCCAACTATCTTATTGGTGTAAATAAAGAACCAATTTCCTTTTGAGATGTTCATGGTAAGCAAATTCAACATTTTTACGCGATGCAAAGAATATTGACCAAAAGTGTGCAGCTCTTGATCCTCACACATGTACAAAAATGACAGGGTGAACTGTGGTTTATCTAAGAACTTAGAACATAGAAAAGTCCGAGCAAAGAAATAGGCACGTTGGCCCATAATGTTTGTGCCAAACAAGATAAACTAATTTTGCTTGCACATGATCCATATCTCTCCATTCCCTGCATATCCATGTGCCTATCTAAAAGCTTGTTAAACACCACTATTGTATCTGCCTTCACCACCATCTCTGGCAGCGTGTTCCAGGCACCCATCATCTCAGTTTGAAAAACCTGCCTGCACATCTATAAAAACGGTACCTGATAGCGCTACAATTTTGCACCACCTTACTCGCCATTCTCTTGTGCTGCAAGTGCAACAAGTTTTGTTCCGATGGGTGGAATAGTAAAAAACTTATGAAGGTTTAAAAATCGTAAAAACTGCCCCCTCCGGAACCCGCTGTCAATCACCGGCGGTGAGGAGAATAAAGCTGAAGGTGCGGAGTGAGCGCAGTGTGTTGAGCGAGTGCGGAGTGCGCGGAGTGGGCAGCATGCGGAGGGAGAAGCATGCGGAGCGAGCAGCATGTGGAGAGAGCAGCGTGTGGGCTGCTTCATCGGTGACCAGCACGATGATCTGCGAGCCGCTGAGTGGAACTGGGAGCCGTTGAGTGAAGCCAGAGCCGGACCGGGAGCCGTTGAGTAAGGCCGAAAGCTGAAGGTGCGGGGTGAGCAGAGTGCAGGGTGAGCAGAGTGCGAGCTGCGTCTGTGGCGACACAACCCCCCTCCCCCCCACAGCCACCACCCCCCACACCTGCCCACATACCCCTCCCTCACCCCTGTCCCACGCCCCCCCCCCCCCCTCGCTATTACCTCCAGTCCTTGATCCTGAGAAAAAAGGTTCTGACTGTCAATCTGATCTATGCCTCTTACAATTTTACATACATATTTCTATCAGGTCTCCCTTCCACTCAGTGTCCCCAGATAAAACAATCCAAGTTTGTCTAACCTCTCAGAAATTCAAAATCACCCAAATCCATATTGGCCACCTGTTCTGTGTGCCATAATCTACTTGCCCTATGCTGATTTGACATGCCAAAACATGGGTGAAAATGTAATAATGAAAATGATTAAAATTAACTTATCATTAACTACATGATTGAGTAAGAGTAAAAGTGACTAGGAATAACTGACTAAAATGATGGTTGCCATCACCTTATTAGAGTAACATTAAAAAAATATGCGGATGGTTATTTAAGCACGTTTATTAATATAGTTTCCCAATATAATATAATATCCCAAGGAGGGTCTCGACCCGAAACGTCGCCTATCTCCTTCGCTCCTTAGTTGCTGCTGCACCCGCTGAGTTTCTCCAGCCTTTTGTGTACCCTCGATTCTCCAGCATCTGCAGTTCCTTCTTTAAAACATTATTAATATAGTTTAATGCTTTGGTCTTACATTAGGATTAACGGGATTTAAAATATTTGTTTTCCATCTGATCATTTGTTACTGGCAATAACAAAGCTGTCACCCTGGAAGCTTGGAAATAGGAACTTTATTTTACCAATTAATTCCTTAAATTGCTCAATACTGACTAATTGTACTTGTTTTATGTTTCATAATACTTTAAAAATTCTCAAACGAGGGACACGTACGATATTGATTGATGACATTGGATCAATAATGCCTATTATGTCTCAACACCATTTTAATGAAGGAATTAACCTAGTTATTTTAATTGTGTTAACGATGATGCTAAAATAGCTAACAGATAAATATTGCATTCATCTGCTTTGCTTTGCAGAAGTTAATTCTTCCTATTCTATTATAAGGAAAGCACCTCTACTTCCTGAGAAGACTACGGAGTGTCAGCATGTCAAAGAGGACTCTCTCGAACTTCTACAGGTGCACAGTAGAGAGTATGCTGAGTGGCTGCATCGTGGCTTGGTTCGGCAACTTGAGGGTCCAGGAGCGGTAAAGGATGCAGAAAGTTGTAACCACTGCCCAGTCCATCATCGGCTCTGACCTCCCCACCATTGAAGGGATCTATCGCAGTCGCTGCCTCAAAAAGGCAGCCAACATCAGCAAGGACCCACACCATCCTGGCCACGCACTCATCTCTCCGCTGCCATCGGGCAGAAGGTACAGGAGCCTGAAATCTGTTACATCCTGGTTCAGGCGCAACTTCTTCCCCAGAGCCATCTGCCTATTAAACTCGCCAACAAACAGACTCTGAACTGTAACAGCCTATAATAATAATAATAATACTAATAATATATTTTATTGTCATTACACATAAGTGCAACGAGATTGGGTTTGCAACTTCCATCCGATGTCATAACTTAATCGACAAATAAAATTTAGGTTTAGTTATTGCACTTTATCTGTTTATTTATGTGTATATTGAACTAAACTTCTGTATTTTTGCTTACAATCTTCTGTTGTGCTGCAGCAAGCAAGAATTTCATTGTCCTATCTGGGACACATGACAATAATCTCTCTTGACTCTCTTGACTTCGACTCTTGACAGTTTTCAGATAGGGGATGGTGTGGATAAGACACCCTTTTTTTTACTTTAATGATACATTTGCATTTTAGAGTTCTTCTGGAAAATACAGCTAATATTTGAGTAATGTGAGACATGACTTGCGACAGCTTTGGCATGAATGGAAAGCGAAAGGCAACCTGGTTTGAAACCTACCTTTTCCCTCAGTAGTGCTCCTCCATCTCCTGCATGGGTTGGTTGTAGTTTCACTAATGAGAGATTGATCGCAAGCGGTAATCTACAAGTCTATCAGCATTGTACCCACCATGATGGTGGCAGATAATCTTGTGGTAACTTGGTCATTATTTATCTTACAACTCCAGTTCACTAAATGGGAAGATGAACAATCAAAAGCTACAATTTGATGGTACACAAAAGGCTGGAGAAACTCAGCGGGTGCAGCAGCATCTAAGGAGCGAAAGAGATAGGCGACGTTTCGGGTCGAGACCCTTCTTCAGACTGGTCATGGATCAGGGAAACGAGAGATATAGACGGTGATGTGGAGAGATAAAGAACAATTAATGAAAGATATGCAAAAAAGTATAGATGATAAAGGGAACAAGCCATTGTAAGCTGTTTGTAGTGTGAAAATGAGAAGCTAGTGCGACTAGGGTGGGGGAGAGATAGAGAGAGAGGGAATGCCAGGGCCCCGAGGGCTGAGGGAGAGGTGGGAAGGGGAGGAGACAACAAGGTTAACAGAATTGAGAAAATTCAATGTTCAAGCCAAGAGGATGCAGACTCCCCAAGCGGAATATGAGGTGCTGTTCCTCCAGATGGTATATGTTGTTACTGGTTTATAAATCATTGATTACTTCCCACTCTTGGATGGTTTTGAATCGATTCTGTCTTACCACACTAAGACCACTCTCGACTTAAACGTAGTATTTACGTATATAATTGGAGTCAATGCCTACTATGTTCCGTTGTGCTATGCAAAGAAAGAATTTCATTGTCCTGTCAGGGACACACGACAATAAACTCTTTTGACTTTGACTTTGACTTACCAGCAACTTCTTTGTAACCACATTGATAGCAATGAACTGATGATTCATTTCCATTCATTTCCAATGAATCATAAGTGTCTGTAACAATGGTTACATTTTTCAAAGTTGACTGCACTTTTATTATACTTAAAGTGGATTATACGTTAATATATTTTGTGGATGAGGAAAAACATTTCTTCTCGTATTTCTTCATGGGTGACTTGTATGATGAAATAGCAACAGGTTTGCAGGTACAGCAACAAACTTAAGTGCTGCCTACCAGCCAACTGTGGCGCATGGTGTTAAAGGAAGATAATAGCTTGTTCATCAGCAGTCAATGGAACACAATTTTTTTTGACAAATTCGTGAAAGGTCCAAGGCAAAACCAGTATTTAATATCAATTCCTAGCTCCCCTCATGATGGGTCACCTTCTTAACTGCTGCTGTCTTTCTTGGGTAAAGAGAACATATTAATTAATTGAAAATGAAGAAATATTATAGAACAGAGAATATGGGGCGTCTTATTCTGTGTGTGCCAAATATGTCTGTGCCGAACACGGTGGCTCCACGATGCCAAGGTAAACTAATCTCCTCTGACAGAGACAGATTTGCCTGAGATGTGGTGTGACTTGGAGTAGAACCTGCAAGTGATTATGTTCATATGCGATGCTGCTCTCAACATTCCCGATGGTAGATGTCGGGTTTTGGGATGACCCGCTGAGTTACTCCAGCTTATTGTTTCTATCTTCAGTTTAAACCAGCATCTGCGGTTCTTTCCCTCACATAAAAGTTTGGATGTTTTGTTCCATCTTCATAAACACTGGTCTGACTGCACTTGGGGTATTGTAGTTCTGGTCACCACGTTATAGGAAGGATTACATTGCACTGAAGAGAGAGGGGAGGAGATGCACCTGGACTTTGCCTGGATTGATGGACTTTAGTTATAGGGGATATTAGATAGATTGGGTTTGTTTATATATAGAGCAATATAAAATTGCAAGAGGCATAGAATGGGTTGGTAGAATCTTTTTTTCCAGTGGGCAAGGATAGGTTAAGGCTGAGATGAAGAAATTTAAAAGATAATTTCAGGGGAATTTTATTTACACAAAGAATATAGATGATATCTGTAAATCTTTTCAGAGGAAGTGATGGTCAGATACAATCACTCTGTTTAAGAGATATAGGTGCATAAATAGGTAACGCTTAGAGCAAAAGAGACCTGATGTAGTCAAATGGGATTAGTGCGGATGGCCATAAGGATCGGCACGGATGTGATGAGCCAAAGGGCTTGTTTCCGAGCTGTACAACTCTATGAATCACTGATAATGAGATCTGCTGTTTTTTGCTATGGTATCTTAAAGTCTCAATATTTTATTATATGTTCCAAGCAGCTCAATGGCACAGCAAAAAGAACTGTCAGAAACTCCGGATCAATCCTGACTTAGTGTGCAATCTGTGTGGAGTTTACATGCTTTCTCTAGGACTGGGTAGATTTCCCCCAGGTTTTTAATCTCAAAGCTCTACGGGTTGGTAGGTTGATTGGTCACTGTAAGTTGCTCCTAGTGGGGAGTTGATGAGAATATGCGGAAAATAAAAAAGTGGGATATGTGTCAGAATAATATAAATGGGTAGATGATGGTTGTAAACTGGTAGGCTGAAGGGCCCATTTTTGTGCTCCTATCTGAATCATATAACTTCAAGATCTGTTGTATTTTAACCTTTATAAATACAATATATGCATTCCTTTGAACATTTATTTGCCAACAGCTACAACTTATATACACAACAAAGTTCATACTCTTCATTCCACAGCTAAATTCCTCCACAGTGCATCAAAATCTTATGATGTCTACTTCAAGCAGTCAGCAGAGTACAATACAAAATAGTCTGCAGGATGTACCTTCCCACCCATGCATGATCCCAGTAAATGAACATGGTGATCCCTGAAGATATCCTTCTATGTCATAAGGACATATGTAACAAAGAACCAAATATATTTTATGGAGTGTAGAACTGCTTACTATTAACAAATGTCAGATTCTGTTGATAGGTATACAGCTAATGAAATACCTAAACAACTAAGTGCAAATGAAGGATGCATAAATTAATGATCCATTGTAACAATACTTATTTGTAAATGATTGCTTCAGAATGACCCTCAGTTCTGTTATTCAAAAGAATGGTTGGTAGAAAGATGATGAACAATGAGTCAAAAGCCACTCAGTTTCACAAAGTTGCACAAACAAAAAAATAATCTAAACAGCATGCCAGTTCTCATTTCAGTAACAATAATTGATACTGTTTGTATAAATTTCCTGTCCCACCAATCCATTTGCTTGTGGTGGGGTTTGCGATGCTGGTCCTTGTCAGGTCTCTAGAACTGTCCCTTGACTGATGAATTCATATTTCATGCACATGCATCTTCAGCAACAAAAGAAAATCCTTTGAATTCATCTTGATTGATCATACGGACAAGAGCCTCATCAATTGGTGTCAGTACAGGCTTCTCAGCAGTGAAGTCTCGATCAAAGTTGTTTACATCCCTGTTTGTTTTCTGAAGGGAAAGAAAAATATGATATAAGGCAACTGATCGTCTGTGCAGTGTGTAACTTTCTTTTTAGATGGAGATTGGAAGGCTCCAGTGACATAAATTTCTACTGATACACCATATAAAGCTTCTCGTTCTCACCTAGCAAACAGCTGACAATGGCCTGTTTCCTTTATCATCGTTAATTTTTTGCATATTTTTCATTCATTTGTTCTATACAGCATCTAGATCACCGTCTATATCTCTCATTTCCTTTTCCCCTGACTGAAGAAGGGTCTCAACCCAAAACGTCATGCATTCCTTCTCTCCAGAGACTGCTTGTTTCACTGAGTTACTCCAGCACTGAGTTACTCCAGCAGTTCTTTCCTACATAGAAAGCATACTGTCGGGTTGCATCATAACTTGGTACTGTGCGAGTGATTGCTGAGCAATATGCACAGTTCTAGTCGTCCAACTATAGGAAGGTTGTCATTACGCTGGAAAAGATTTACGGTGGCTTGCAAAAGTTTTCATGCCCCTTGAACTTTTCCACATTTTGTCACGTTACAACCACAAACATAAATGTATTTTATTGGGGTTTTATGTGATAGACCAACACAAAGTGGCACATAATTGTGAAGTGGAAGGAAAATGATACATGGTTTTCAAATTTTTTTACAAATAAAAAACTGAAAAGTGTGGCATGCAAAGGTATTCAGCCCCCTTTACTCTGATACCCCTAAATAAAATCCAATGCAACCAATTGCCTTCAGAAGTCACCTAATTAGTAAATAGAGTCCACGTGTGTAATCTAATCTCAGTATAAATACAGCTGTTCTGTGAAGGCCTCAGAGGTTTGTTAGAGAACATTAGTGAACAAACAGCATCATGAAGCTCAAGGAACACACCAGACAGGTCAGGGATAAAGTTGTGGAGAAGTTTAAAGCAGGGTTATGTTATAAAAAAATATCCCAAGCTTTGAACATCTCACGGAGCACTGTTCAATCCATCATCCGAAAATGGAAAGAGTATGGCACAACTGCAAGCCTACCAAGACATGGCCGTCCACCTAAACTGACAGGCCGGGCAAGGAGAGCATTGATCAGAGAAACAGCCAAGAGGACCATGGTAACTCTGGAGGAGCTGCAGAGATCCACAGCTCAGGTGGGAGAATCTGTCCACAGGACACCTATTAGTCGTGCACTCCACAAATCGGGCCTTTATGGAAGAGTGGCAAGAAGAAAGCCATTGTTGAAACAAAGCCATAAGAAGTCCCGTTTGCAGTTTGCCACAAGCCATGTGGGGGACACAGCAAACATGTGGAGGAAGGTGCTCTGGTCTGATGAGACCAAAATTGAAGTTTTTGGCCAAAATGCAAAACGCTATGTGTGGCGGAAAACTAACACTGCACATCACCCTGAACACACCATCCCCACTGTGAAACATGGTGGTGGCAGCATCATGCTGTGGGGATGTTTTTCTTCAGCAGGGACAGGGAAGCTGGTCAGAGGTGATGGGAAGATGGATGGAGCCAAATACAGGGCAATCTTGGAAGAAAACCTGTTAGAGTCTGCAAAAGACTTGAGACTGGGGCGGAGGTTCACCTTCCAGCAGGACAACGACCCTAAACATGTAGCCAGAGCTACAATGGAATGGTTTAGATCAAAGCATATTCATGTGTTAGAATGATCCAGTCAAAGTCCAGACCTAAATCCAATTGAGAATCTCTGGCAAGACTTGAAAATTGCTGTTCACAGACGCTCTCCATCCAATCTGACTGAGCTTGAGCTATTTTGCAAAGAAGAATGGGCAAACATTTCAGTCTCTAGATGTGCAAAGCTGGTAGAGACATACCCCAAAAGACTTGCAGCTGTAATTGCAGCGAAAGGTGGTTCTACAATGTATTGACTCGGGGGCAGAATACTTTTGCACGCCACGCTTTTCAGTTTTTTATTTGTAATAAAATTTGGAAACCACGTATCATTTTCCTTCCAACTTCACAATTATGCACCACTTTGTGTTGGTCTATCACATCAAATCCCAATAAAATACATTTACGTTTGTGGTTGTAACGTGACAAAATGTGGAAAAGTTTAAGGGGTATGAAAACATTTGCAAGCCACTGTATAAGGATGTTTCTGGACTTGCAGGCATTGAGTTATAAAGAGAGGCTGGATCGATGGAGACTTTTTTACATTGAGCATAGGAGGTTGAAAGGTGATTTTACCGAGGTATACAACAACATTGGAAATGTAGATAAGGTGAACGGTCACAGTCTTTATCCAGGGTAAAGTTGTGGGGGATGCGGGAGAAGGGGGGAAGGGGAGTGGGAGTTAAGGGGAGAGAGCATAAAACTAGAGGACATTGATTTAAGATAAGAAGTGAAAGATTTAATAGAGATTTGAGGCGAACAAGCTGCCAGAGGAAGCTGTGCAACTCGTGTGCGGACGTGGCATCGAAGGACAAGAAGCCGAAGCAAAGAAGGTGAAGCCAAATAATCGAATGGAAACGAAGCCGAAACGCCAACTAACTGAAAGCGTACGGAGCCGAAACGCCATCTAACTTAAAGGGTGGGACGCCTAAAAGCAAACTAACCGAAAGGGCGGGACGCCTAAAAGCAAACTCTCCGAATGGCCGCTCTGCCGAAACGCCACCTACCCGAAAGGCTGCGTCGCCTACAAGCCAACGAACCGAATGCCGCTCAACAGAAAAGTCAAATAACGGACATGACATTGCTGGGAGGCGGGACTTGTCAGCAATTGGTCCAGACCCCCGCGACCATCACATCACTGGCCGGTGGAGACTGGAGGGTGGGGGTCATTTTCCCACACAAGCCATAGGTGACTGGGCAATCTGAACCCAAGCACCAAGTTGTAAGCGGCCGAAGGTGCGCATCCCTCTGGACAGCCCCCACTCTCCCACGGCCACGGCCGCCCTCCGCCTCGTCTCCCCCGTGCGGCCGCTGATAAGACCCCCCCACCCCCCCCTCCCCGGCAATGTCATGTCCATTATTTGACTTTTCTGTTGAGCGGCATTCGGTTCGTTGGCTTGTAGGTGACGCAGCCTTTCGGGTCGGTGGCGTTTCAGCAGAGCGGCCATTCGGTGAGTTTGCTTTTAGGCGATGCAGCCGTTCGGTTAGTTTGCTTTTAGGCATCCCACCCTTTTGGTTAGTTGGCATTTTGGCTTTGTACGCTTTCAGTTATTACCGTACAGCCGGGTCCATTTACAATGTTTGAGAGAAATTTGGACAGATAAATGGGCAAAGGTTGTGAGATACTCATTTGCCGAACCCAAGCAAATGGGACTAGCTCAGGAAGTCATCATGGTTGGCATGGATGGGCTGGGCGAAAGTGCTGCATGACACTTTTTCTGACTATCCTCGATTCATTCTAGAGCATTCCCACCCCCTCCCTGCACTCATGCTCTGGAACATGTTTGTTTAATTGCTGGATTAATCATCTTCAGTGGGTTTTACAAAGTTACAAGGAACAATCACATGAGAGGTAAAGGACATTTGACAATTGTAAAATGTCTATTGTTAATCTGTATGATTGTTTTATGGCTCCAAGACATACTGTAAATACTGTGGCTTCAAGAGCAGGTTAGAGATTGGGATCCTGCAGGTACTGAGTCACTTCATGTCATCCCAAAGCACAGCCTCTGAGGCACTCGTCAGTAGTGCGATGAAATACTTGCCATTTGGCTGGATGAGTGAGGGTTGATCCAAGAATATTTGAGGAACGTTTTATCATCCATGACAATGGCAACCCACATGATTACTATCCAGCTTTTTACTGTACCTCAGTACACGTGACAATAAGCTAAACTAGACTAAACCTTTTACTCACATTTTGTCTCCTACACATTTTATCTAAACAATAATCCAATTCACCACCATGCATCGTGGCTACCATGGAACAATCATCCAAAAGTGCACTACAGAACCCTGCTAAAGCGTCATCGCTATAATCTTCCAAACCTTTGATCACTGCATCTGGAAGGAGGAGTGGAGGAAGTATTTGGGAAGAGCACCATTTCAAAGATAAGTCCAAGTCATAAACCTTGCAAATACATTGTCATTCTTTCAATGCCACTGGAACACATCTCTGAAATGTATTACCATATGACAATACGGGAAATACTTTATCACAAGGACCACAGAAGCTGAAAAAACTGAGTCACTAACACTTCAAAACAATTAGGGATGGCCATCTAACAATACCTTGCCAATACTGTACTGATGAATAATATCAATAAAATGTTTGGGAAAGAACTGCAGATGCTGGTTTAAATCGAAGGTAGACTCAAAATGCTGGATTAAGTCAGCGGGACAGGCAGCGTCTCTGGAGAGAAGGAATAGGTGACGTTTCGGGTCGCGACCCGTCTGAAGAAGAAACATCACCCATTCCTTCTCTCCAGAGAGGCTGCCTGTCCCGCTGAGTTACTCCAGCTTTTTGTGTCTACCTTCAATAAAACGGTTTTTGGTCTATGCTGGGCTAATATGTCCTGAACTCATTTAATTCATTTTCTTTTCATTCAGTAAAACCTTCAGGAAAGCTGCATAGAAATGGTCAATAAACACATAATCCTGTTCAGAATTGGTGCTGAATGAGAACTGAGGATGCTTTATTAAACTTACAGTGCTTACAGTGATGAAAGTTCTGGCTTCAATGCGGGTGAAATGGGATGGCTTTGCTGACAGAGGTGAATAGCAATAAAATAATCACCTACAGATAGCTCTCATTCCTTGTCCCAGTGGCAGAGGTGGAGGAGCAGCATTAGTGGCTCCTACTATTAGTATTTGAGACAGCCAGCCACACAAGCTTAGTCTTTCATAGCCGGTGGCTTTAGTTAATGTGGTTATAGGCTGTTCAGACTTTCCCAAATCTGAAACTTTGAAATCTCCGTGCACCGTAATATAAACTAGACACATTCCACAGCACCAAGTGCCAACCCAAACAAAACTGGTTCTATCTGTAGTGGAAAATAATGGCAGAGTGATGGTCTGAGGTATAATGCAGAAATTCAGACATCCATTTATGGGAAATCAGTATACTGTATGTACATCTTGGCCAGGCAACTTTCTAAAAGCAGAAGTTTTGGCACTTTAAGAAATCCAGCCAATGTCCAAAATAGATAAAATGAAGTAGGATAGGATTGTATAATGTGTTACCTTAACAGAGAAAGTACATACTCTAATTTTTCTGAGCCTTCCGGCAAAACGTATCAAATGCAGTTATGCTCACTTCAGTATAAAGTGCACCCTGTCAGAAGCAGGAGGCAGAAGTGCAGAAGAAACATGCAGAGAAGCATTGTGAGAGATCTGTGTGGTGGCTGTGTGGAATCAGCTTCCAGCAGAAGTGGTGGAGGCAGGATCGATTTTAACATTTAAGAGTAAAGTGGATAGGTATATGGACCTGAGAGCAGCTAGGGGAAAACAAATGGTCGGCACGGAAATTGTTGATTATATGCATTTGCAGCATTTTGATGGTCATTATAAAGGCCAAACTTTTTAATTTCAGTAAGAAAACTTACAATCCTGGGTTTGAAAGGTGGCTTGATTTTTCGTTGTTCAAGCAGTTCCCAATCGATTCCTTCAAAGAAGGGATGGTCCAAAATCGCCTGCTCCCCACCTTGTGCTGAGACACATCCCAGCCGCTTGCTTGGATTTTTTATCATGAACTGGTGAAGAAAGAACAAAACTGTTAAACTTTGATTTTATAAAGTTTATAAGTTCTTACGTTTATGGAGCAGAATTAGGCCATGCAATCCATCAAGTCTACTTCGCTATTCAATCATGGCTGATCTATCTTTCCCTCTCAACCCCATTCTGTAACCCCCATTTTCTCCAGTGAAGGCGCTGTGCACACGGCAGCCAGCCAACAGTCACTTGTCTTTTTCTTTCAATTTCAAGTTTTTGTGTACCTTGTGTGTTGTGACTGTCGACAGACATATTTCCCTCCAGGGATGAATAAAGTTTTATAGTATTGTATCATTTAGTTTAGTTTAGAGATACGGAATGGAAACAGGCCCTTTGGCCCACCGTGTCTGCACCGAAGAGAGATTCCCACACATTAACACATGCCCTACGCACACCAAGGACAATTTACATTAATACCAAGCCAATTAATCTGCAAACTTGTATGTCTTTGGAGCGTGGGAAAAAAACAAAGATCTCATGGAAAACCCACACAGTCACGAGGAGAACGTATAAACTACGTACAGGCAGCACCCGTAGTTGGGATCGAACCCGCACCTCTGCCGCTGAAAGTGCTGTAAGGCAGCAACTACCGCTGTGCCATCGTGTCGCCCATGTGCTGCTCACCATGCATCAGAAGGTGCTAATGTTATGCCTTCTCCATGAGGTGAGCCATTGTAAGTGACGTCAGCGTCTTGCCCTGAGAACAAGGGGGGATCAAACTGGGGCTGCTCTGTGTAGTGCACTAAAGCACAGTGCAACCAAAGATTCAGCAGTGGCACAGGCTGTTGGGAGTGAATGGAAAGAGCTTCACTAATATTAAAATGAGTCATCTGTCATTACCAGCAGTTGAAATCAGCTGCTGATCAGTTGATAAGTGGGGCAGATTCCCAGCCACGTGGAGCTAACTTTTAAAAAGGATCCAATGGTCCAATTCCACTTTGTCGAAAGCCAAAGGTATATTATCCCAACTTTAGTTTCCGACAGTAATGGCAAGTAGTCCCATGAAGTGAGTTGTACAAGTGTATTGAAGGAAGGCACTGCCATGATTGTTAAAATATTTCTGTAAAAGTACAAAATTATGTGGCCCATGGATTAATTTAACCCAGAAATACCAACGATAGAGTGATTAGAGTGGACATCACTATGGTCGACAAACGGGTTAGTTCATTTGTTTACAGAAAGAGTGCCAGCAATAGCATGAAAGGATTGTGAATTGCAGCCTGATCTTGAACCAATGGGTATGCTACCTATGTTCTAGTTTAAAGACACACCGTAAATAGTAACTGGAGCATTTGGACTTGACTTACTAGTCAAACAAGTTACATATATATTGTAAACAATATCATACCCACATAAAGTCGAAATCAGATCCAACCTGTTTGTCCAAGATCCATAAAATCTGCCAACAAAGCTAATTGCCAAGTGTTTTTACAAACTGAGTGCTGTCAGCCAAATGCATGTAGATTGGTCAACAACTGATAAGAAGCACCTTTTGAAATACAATACAATACAATACAATAATACTTTATTAGCGAGTATGCTTTGCAATATACGTGGGATTTCATTTGCCAAGTCAGTCATACAAATAAAAAGTAACAAAACACACAAAATACATTTTAACATAAACATCCACCACAGTGACTTCTCCACATTCTTCACTGTGATGGAAGGCGAAAAATAGTTCAATCTCTTCCCTTCCTTGTTCTCCTGCGGTCGGGGGCCTCGAGCCTTCCGTTGATGAGAATCAAGTGAGAATAATCAGGGAAGTGATATTACAGTTTTGCTGAACTTAATCCAAATGTTACAGCTGGGGAGTTAGGCTGCTAGAACCAACTACACATACTGCAATAAACAGATCATCCCCTCTGTAAAATAAATAGGCATTCAGGAGCAATGAAAATGTAACTCTCCAATGCTCTGGGCCTAAGAAGCTTTATATATGTGATGGGCAATATTATTGAGTTTCAGGTAATAACATTCCTTTAATACAAATATATGCCAAACCACATTCACTTATTCAACAAATTAATGGTGCTTGTGACTATTTCCTCATCCTTGTACAGCTATGCATTCTAATGTTACATGAAATGTTGTTGATGGGTGTAATTAAATACTGAAGGGAAAGGGCTAGTGGGGTTTATCCAAATTGTTGACATAAAAGGAAGTATTAAAATGTGAAATACACCAAGGACAGGAGATTACTAAAATGGTCTAGATATTTATCCTCTGTTGTTAGCACTAAAAAGTCAAAGTAATAAAGTGGATTTGTTAATCTTGGCTGATGAAATTCTGTAATTAAATGCAATGACACCTAGCATTAGAGCAGAGATGGCCAGGCCTGTTGCTGCATTGCATGATTAGCACGCACTACAACAGAAGATGTTTTACTCCAATATCAGAAAAACCAAAAAACTGATTGTGGACTTTGGAAGAGGAAGGATGAGGACCCACAATCCTCGTTATATCAATGGGAGAGAGTCAAAAACATCAAATTCCTGGGCGTGCACATTTCCGACAATCTTTCCTGGACCCATAACATTGATGCAATTATAAGGAGAGCACATCAGCGCCTCTACTTCCTGAGAAGATTACGGAGATTCGGTATGTCAAAGAGGATTCTCTTAAACTTCTACAGGTGCACAATAGAGAGCATATTGACTGGTTGCATCATGGCCGGGTTCGGCAACTTGAACGTCCGGGAGCGAAAAAGACTGCAAAAGGTTGTGAACACTGCCCAGTCCATCACCAGCTCTGACCTCCCCACCATCGAAGGGATTTATCGGGGTCGCTGCCTCAAAAAGGCAGTCAACATCATCAAAGACCCACACCATCCTGGCCATACACTCATCTCACCACTGCCAGCGGGAAGAAGGTACAGGAGCCTGAAAACTGTAACGTCCAGGTTCAGGAACAGTTTCCTCCCTACAGCCATCAGGTTATTAAACACCACAACTTCATATAAGCTCTGAACTACAATAGGCTATTATTATTATCATTATTATTATTATTGCACTATTTGGTTTGTTTTTTGAGTATGTGTGTGTGTGTGTACACACACACACACATATATATATATATATATATATATGTGTGTGTGTGTGTGTGTGTGTATGTATGTATATATATATTGTAAGTATGTGTGTATATACACACTGAACTTTTATTTTCTCTCTCTCATTTGTCATATCATACTATGTTCACATATTCTGTTGTGCTACAGCAAGTAAGAATTTCATTGTTCTGGGACATATGACAATAAAACACTCTTGACGTGTTTATATTTAACACCTATTCTGTAAAGTCAGTGGATAGTCAAGTAAATGCACATGTGCATTCACACACACATGCATGTATGTGCATGCACAAACACTCACAGATATGAACACTTGCAAGCACATGCATATACGTGTGCATACCTACACACAAACACGCATGCACGATTACGCACACACACACTTTTTATACAGATCCAGTTGGTGTTTAATCCACTCCAGTTGGTCTTCAATTTTTTTGTACAAATTTATTTTTTAAAGTTCATGTGCAAAAAAGGCTGTCACTGGCAAGGCCAACGTATATGATCCATCTTTAACATGCCTTGAATCAAAAGGACAGGCTATTTGCTATGGCAAACAGGAGTGAACGATGCAGTTGTGGGTTTGAGTCAAGTACAGGACAGAACAAGTAGAGGCACCAGATTTTGTTCCCATAAATGACCAGTTGATTATTCTTATGGTGATATGGTTTATTGCTAGCATTATTGCACCTTGACTAAAAGTGAATCACTTACCAACAGAACCGAATTAGGTAATTCAGTCCAGCTTGCTAATGTTAAGTTTTTGAAGGAGATATTCAATTAGTTCTAATCTTCCCCTCTTTGAACTGTTATAAAGTTTAGAAAAAAATTGCTAAACAATATCTAACTGAAAGTAGATTCCAAGGAAACTATGGCGTCCATAGAAATCCATAACCTAAATATAAATCAGCCGTGCTTTCAATGTTGACTACTGATGGAAAATGGGAATGTGTGAACACCTGACAGAGCCACCTGGTCATGGTGATCCCCAAGGTAGGATCACCTGCTCTGATTGACACCCAACAACAGAACTGTACTTTAATAATGTTAAGTGCCTCGCAGGGCTAGAGGGAGAAAAAAAGAACAGATTGGTGAAAGAATAAATTGTGTCATTTTATAATGTTTCATTGTATAGTTCCCTTTAATTTGTTAGATTAGGTATTCTTGGATTTTTTTTTAGCTCAGACCAGCTTTAATAGATTATAAATATTGCTCCAATCTAACTTAGTTTGTGTTGTGTCACTCTCTTGCTTGCAACTGCTGGTAAGGAAATACTATTCAGTGGCTGTCAAATTACTTAGCAAATCCACTGAGGAGAAGGAAAAGCATCAGATTATCAAACACCAGCCAAGTTTGTGCTGGCAAATTAATTAAAGGAGGACTTCCTGCACAAGCTCTGAAAATGAAAGAATTGCTCAACATTCCGGGACTCATTTCCTGTCAGTTGGGCACCTTTGTTCGCGTTATGTATGTTTTATTTGTTTGTGGCCAATTACTCATTCTGGTACTTTAGTCCTTACGGGGCAAACAGAGTGCAGCCAAGTGAACACTCCACACTTATTTCTGTAAAGACATAGAGAATATCAAAGCTAACATGGTACACAACGTCTGACAAATAAGAAGTGAATCCCTCTCCTGTTCATTAGGGTGGTTTCAGTGTCATGCTGAGAAACAAAAAGGCTGCACAGTTTCTGGCAACACCAGGATTCTGTAAACTGAAGGGGAAATAATGTTTAACAATGGTGCTGTGGGTGTGACACACTGCACAATAACCCAAGGTTCACACCTCGCTGTGAATGAATGCATATAGGTAGGTCATAGTTCCTGCGTGTACTCACTGTACACTCATGACTGCGTAGCCAGTCATAGTGCGAACTCCATCATCAAGTTCGCTGACGACACCACTGTTGTGGGACGTATCACTGATGGGGATGAGTCAGAGTATAGGAGAGAGATCGAGCGACTGTCCATATGGTGCCAGCACAATAACCTGGCCCTCAACGCCAGCAAAACCAAGGAACCAATGGTAGTTGAGGCCAGTTCATTGGATATTTAAGAGTGAGTGGATGTGGCTTGTGGAAGGAGAGGGTAGGAGAAAGCAGGTGGATACTGAGTTGGATGATCAGCCATGATCATATTGAATGGCGGTGCAGGCTCGTGAATGGCCTACTCCTGCAGTTTCTATGAACTGATTGGACAAGGAGTACATGGGGACCCACAGTCCTGTTTATATCAACGGGTCAATGGTTGAAAGAGTCAAGAGCTTCAAATTCCTGGGCGTGCACATCTCTGAAGATCTTTCCTGGTCCGAGAACACTGATTCAATTATTAAGAAAGCACATCAGCGCCTCTGCTTCCTGAGAAGATTACAGAGAGTCGGTTTCTCAAGGAGGACTCTCTCTAACTTCTATAGGTGCACAGTAGAGAGCTTGCTGACCGGTTGCATCATGGCTTTGTTTGGCAACTTGAGCGCCCTGGAGAGGAAAGGACTACAAAAAGTAGTAAACACTGCCCAGTCCATCATCGGCTCTGACCTCCCTACCATCGAGGGGATCTATCGCAGTCGTTGCCTCAAAAAGGCTGGCAGTATCATCAAGGACCCACACCATCCTGGCCTCACACTCATCTCCCTGCTACCTTCAGGTTGAAGGTACAGGAGCCTGAAGACTGCAATGACCAGGTTCAGGAATAGCTACTTCCCCACAGCCATCAGGCTATTAAACATGGCTCGGACAAAACTCTGAACATTAATAGCCCATTATCTGTTATTTGCACTTTATCAGTTTATTTATTCATGTGTGTATATATTTATATAATGGTATATGGACACACTGATCTGTTTTGTAGTCAATGCCTACTATATTCTGTTGTGCTGGGACACATGACGAGAATTAAGGGACAGAGGTTTCGGGGGTAACGTGAGGGGGAACTTTTTTACTCAGAGGGTGGTGGCTGTGTGGAATCAGCTTCCAGCAGAAGTGGTGGAGGCAGGATCGATTTTAACATTTAAGAGTAAAGTGGATAGGTATATGGACGTGAAGGGAATGGAGGGGTATGGTCTGAGTGCAGGTAGATGGGACTAGGGGAAAACAAATGGTCGGCACGGACTGGAAGGGCCGAGAGGGCCTGTTTCCGTTCTGTAATTGTTATATGGTTATATGGTTAATAAACTCTCTTGAATCTTGAATCTTGAATGTACAAATAAGGCCAGACTTCATAAAGTAAAGGAATCAGGTCAGAATAGAGAAAGTTCGAAACATAAACTGTAATGCAACATTGCGACTCTGGAATTGACTCCCTTCATCTGAACTCTCTGTCTGAAGAAGGGGCTCGACACAAAACATCAACTATTCCTTTTCTCCAGAGATGCTGCCTGATCCGCTGAGTTACTCCAGCATTTTGTGTACATCTTCCTTAATCTCTGCCTGTCAAACCCAATTTCTGCTCATTAAAACCCATCTCTTTAACCAAACTTCTGATGCAATACATATACTATGTGCCAGCACTAATTGTTGCTTGGTATTCTTCTGACAGAGCAGCTAGAAGTGTTTTTGCTTCAGTACCAGTGTAATATAATTGGAAGTTGTTATTGGTGACTAAACACTAGAGGGCTTTTTGCTGTGACATGTTTGACACCTACCCTTAAAGACCAGCACCTATTCATGCAGCTCTTTAAATAAGAATGATACAAAGAATAATAAAGGAAAAAAGTGGCTGACAATACCCATCAATATCACAATTCTGCAATCTGATATATTTATTTGATATATATAGTTTGAAGAAGGGTCTCGACCCGAAACGTCACCTATTCGCTCGCTGCATAGATGCTGCCTCCTGCTGAGTTCCTCCAGCATTTTTGTCTACTTTCAATTTTCCAGCATCTGCAGTTCTTTCTTAAACATATATTTAAGGCTGTAAGATTGGCAGGTACCATTGAATCAATTCAATTTTTTTTTTCTTTTTTTAAAAATAATTAAGAATTCCCATGATGATTAGTTCGAAAAGACAATTTCAGGTAGAGAGAGTCCTAGATTCTCTAGATGCCCCCGACTCTCGGTCTGAAGAAGGATCTCCACCTGAAACATCACTTATTCCTTTTCTCCTGAGTTACTCCAGCATTTTGGGTCCTAGATTGAAATCTTGGTCTCCACCTAGTTACTGAACTTTGCTATGGTAACCAATGTGTTGCTGCAACTGGCCTATGGAACAGAAGAAGTTGTGAATGTTTCCACTCCTGTCTGCTATTGAGAAAGCTCAGTGGAATGGTGGACTTTAGCTGACACAGGCCAGGTCTCATCAGCAGGATCCTCAAAGGATGAATTAATCTGAGCTCTCCCATGAAGAATAAGCACCTTCATGAGGTATCAGAAGGCAGTCTTCACCTCTGGGTTTCCCCAATGGCAGACTCAGCACAAGGGCAAAGAAAAATGTTCAGGGTTTCATTTAAATGGTATATATGTTGGCAGTTATCTTCTATTACCCACATACAACTGTCGAGTGCCAATAACATTGCATGGTCTGAAGTCTCATATGAATTTCATCAGGTAATGATGGCAGATTTCCTTCTTTGCAGAACATCAGTGGATCAGATTGGGTTTTATGACATGCAATAGTTTTGTGGTTATTATTGCAGATACAAGTCTTTTATCTGAGATTAATTTAATTAATTGAAATTAACTCTCCTATTAACCGAATGGAATTTGAAGCCATGTCTCCATATCAATATTTACAATATACATCAATGATTTGGATGAAGGGATTCAAAGTAACATTAGCAAAATTGCAGATGACACAAAGCTGGGTGGCAGTGTGAACTGTGAGGAGGATGCTATGAGAATTCAGGGTGACTTGGACAGGTTGGGGGAGTGGGCAGATGCATGGCAGATGAAGTTTAATGCGGATAAATGTGAGGTTATCCACTTTGGTAGCAAAAACAGGAAGGCAGATTTCTATCTAAACGGTGTCAAGTTGGGAAAAGGGGAAGTACAACGGGATCTGGGGGTTCTTGTTCATCAGTCTGTGAAAGTAAGCATGCAGGTACAGCAGGCAGTGAAGAAAGCGAATGGCATGTTGGCCTTTATTACAAGAAGAGTCGAATATAGGAGCAAAGAGGTCATTCTGCAGTTGTATAGAGCCCTAGTGAGACCACACCTGGAGTATTGTGTGCAGTTCTGGTCCCCTAATTTGAGGAAGGACATTCTTGCTATTGAGGGAGTGCAGCGTAGGTTTACAAATTTGATTCCCAGGATGGCGGGACTGTCATATGCTGAGAGAATGGAGCGACTGGGCTTGTACACTCTGGAGTTTAGAAGGATGAGAGGGCATTTCATTGAAACATATAAGATTGTTAAGGACACGCTAGAGGCAGGAAACATGTTCCCAATGTTTGGGAAGTCCAGAACCAGGGGCCACAGTTTAAGAATAAGGGGTAAGCCATTTAGAACGGAGATGAGGAAACACTTTTTCTCACAGAGAGTTGAGAGTCTGTGGAATTCTCTGCCTCAGAGGGCGGTGGAGGCAGGTTCTCTGGATGCTTTCAAGAGAGAGCTAGATAGCTCTTAAAAATAGCAGAGTCAATGGATATGGGGAGAAGGCAGAAACGGGGTACTGATTGGGGATGATCAGCCATGATCACATTGAATGGCGATGCTGGCTCGAAGGGCCGAATGGCCTACTGCTGCACCTATTGTCTATTGTCTATTGTCAATAACCGAGGCCTTTCAATACCAGTCCAATAACTTAACAACTATGCTACCATCATTAGTATGTTGATCATTTGAATATACAGTTGGTTTAGCAATAGAAAGCAGGAAGCAGGGTTTGATAGGTTGTTGGTCATAATCTATAAATGAGTTAGCTCGTAAATATCAAAATGGATATTTCTTATCTAGAATTTGTTGATATTGCAAAGATCCTTCGGACTTCTTTCTTGTGAATTGACACTCATCGCACCTTTTCCTTCCATAATAAAATCCTTGAATGTGTCGTTGCCTCCAAAATCCCTGCTCACCTAGCTCTGAACTCTTTCCCTCAGGTTTCTGTGCACATCATCTAACCTTTGTGCTGGCATTGTATGCTGCCACGCCTTTGGCTCCTGTTCCAAACTCTGTTCCCTCTCACTGAGTTCGTCCCTCTCCTAGGAAACAACCTAAGGCTGAATCAGACTGCTTGCAACATCACAACTTTAAGCCTTTAATATCTCCTGACCCTAAATTTCTCCCAGATTGTCTGCTTCTGAAACCATCCACCTCGCCTCTGTTACTGGAAAAACTGGTAGTTCCATCATACACCTGACGGAAGAAAGGTCACGACCCAAAATGTCGCCTATCCATATCCCCCAGAGATGCTGGCTGACCCCTTGAGTTATTCGAGCACTTTGTGTTCTGTGCAAGATTCCAGCATCTGCAGTTCCTTGTGTCTACACCTGACCTTTTGCCCCTCTGCAATGTAACGCAAATATCCTAATTCATCAAGCATAATGCAAAACCAGGCCAAGAAAAGTGAATACAATAAGGAGAATAATCTTGTGCATTTTGGATAATTAACTTAAAAACGGTGAGCATTACTCATTCACACTGGTGGTAAAAGGAAAATTAATTTCAGTATGATCAGCAATCATTCACCGACTCATGATTCAAGAGTCAAGAATGTTCTAATGTCAGATGTATGGGGGAACGGAACAATTGTTGCAGCTTTACAGACATATTAACGCCACAAATAAATATGCAATAAACAATGAATTATCAGCTAAATGAGGTAACCAAACCATAAAAGTACTCAGTGTACCTTTACAAAGTCCATAGTTTCTCGATGCTGAGTAGGACTGTGCAGTTTGGTTCAAGAGACTGATGGCAGATTGCACCAAGCTGTTCTTCAAGCTGGTGGTAATGGATTTCAGGCTCCACTACCTTTTTCCCGATGGTAGCAGTAATATGACTGGATAGCCAGGATGGCGTGGGCCTTTGATGATACTAGCTGCCATCTTGATGTGGCGCTTCCTGTAGATCCCTTTGATGGAGGGAGTGGGGGAGTGGAGGGGGGGGTGGGGGGGGGGGGGGGGAGAGGTTGATACCTTTGATGGACGGGGCAATGACTACCACTTTCTGCAGCCTCCTTTAATCTTGGGTGTTTGAGCCACCGAACCAGGCCATGATGCAACCAGGTCAGCATGATCTCTACCGTACACCTGTAGAAGCTCAATAGAGTCTTCGACGACATACCAAATCTCCTCAGTCTTCTTAGGGAGTGAAGTGAATGAATGAATGAATACGTTTATTGGCCAAGTAGTCACATACACGGAATTTGCCTTGGTGCTCCGCCCACGAGTGACAACATGACATACAGTGACAGTTAAGAATGATACATAAAGCATTAAACATTAATAATAAAACATAAAGTGGGGAAGTTGATAAGCTTTCTTTGTGATTGTATCAATGTGGTAGACTCAGGACCTGCCCTTGAGATGCCCCTGTACTGATGGTTATCGAGGAGGAAGTGTTTTTGCCAATTCGTATTGAGGTCTGTTGACAAAGGAGGTCAATAATTCAGATGCATTGGGACAAGTAGAGACCCATTTCTCTGAATCATAGGTATAAAGAGGATGACGGTGTTGTCTATCGAGCTGTAGTTGATGAACAACAGCCTGACGTACAGGCTGATCAAGAGTATAGTCATATTTAGCATAGCAACTCTGGCTTCAGCTTCAAAGGAATACTGACAAAATGGCTCCAGAAGGCGTACCAGGATGATTTGGGGGCTTGGGTAACAAAGAGATTTGGTCAACTTAAATTTGGAAATAAAAACTGAGCAGTGTTATGATACAGGTCTCCATAATATTTGCTTGGGCCAATGGTGTTGTATCCATGCTGTATGACCGAGACTCTAATATTGTGATGCTATAAGCAAAAATACCATCAAATATAATTAAACCATTTTTTGTCCTTCTCTTTCCAACTTCAAACAAGAAAACACTGACACTTTAAATGAAAGACATCAGATTTCTCTTGTTTAGCAATTTTCTCTTTGTAACATTTGTCCTGTTTCATGGACAGGTTTACATTCTGACAAGTGAAGGCAGATTTTGTAATGTTGTTTGTTGATATTATGGGATTCTGTAGGAAATATGTTGTAACATAGTTATTCACAGACTAGTTTGATCAAGTGAGAAAATAGATGAATCATGATGGAAGGCTGAACTCTATAAACACAGCATTGTCTTTTCATTGAGTGAAAGGTTATACTGTATGTCGTAACATTGCAGGCAAGCACACGATCTGACTAGTGCTCCAGTAATTTATCTGCAGCATTATCATCAAAGCTTGCACAACCAAGCTTCTGTGAGGAGGTCATTTTGACCTTTCTTCCCATGTCTTAATATGTTACAGATGCAACATATTAAGTGCACGTTTTGCTGAACATAACAGCACCAGCAATAATGGTAACAAAGGCTGGAATCTGTGTGATATAAAGTATCTAGCATAAAACTGAGTACAATCGTCTTGAATTGTAAGGCGCTTATTACTTTAGAGACTTCAGCGATACAGCGCAGAAACAGACTCCGCGCTGACCTTTAATCACCCCGTACACTAGCACTACCCTGCACATTAGGGACAATTTACAATTTTACCGAAGCCAATTAACCTACAAACTAGTACGCCATTGGAGTATGGGAGGAAACCGGAGCATCCAGGGAAAACCCACGGAGTCACGGGGAGAATGTATAAACACCGTACAGACAGCACCCTTGGTCAGGATCGAACCCGGGTCTGAGGTGCTGTAAGGCAGCAACTACCGTTAATTAATTATGCCGCCCTAATTAGAGAGAAGCATGGAAATAAGCTTAATACAGCCACATGTTGTGTGAAGACACAAACCGAAGCAAAAGGTTTGGTATTTAGAATTGAATTAACACGTTCATTTATTTTTCCCTTATGATGCAATGATATTAGGATTTCAGTGAATTTTCATTAGCAATTGTGTAAAAACTGAAGTCTCGAACATCCACCAGGAAATAAGAGAAATTGTTTCAGCACCATATTAATATTCTGTACAATGGATGTCTTTTATTTATTAATAATAATAGAGGGATTGGAATAGGGCATTTAAACCGTTCAGGCAGAACTGCCGTTTAATAATGTCATGGCTGATCAGTGATCAAGGACTACTTAACAAAACAAAACTATCAATCTCAAATTTCCATTAACAATTCACTGTGCATCAATTGACATTTGCTGAAGTGAGATCCACACTTGTACATCTCTCTGCATACTGTAGTGTTTTCTAATTTCACTTACAGGGCAGAGCTGAACTGTTTAGTCTGGCCCCCTAGCACTGCACTCCCTACTCAATGGAAAACACTATTCTTTCCAACATATCAAGCCCATTAAAATCATTAGAACTTCAATCTGATCACGCTTTAACTTTCTATATTAAGGATCAATGCCAAAGACAATGTATATTAACAAAGCCATCAGAAGGAGCCTAAATATTTAGTTTAGTTTAAGTTTTAGTTTAGAGACACAGCGCAGAAGCAAGCCTCTCGGCCCACCAGGCGACCTTAATTTAGGTTATTTAAGTTTCTAAGACAATTTCAAGATCTTGAATGGAATAGCACATGAAAAAATCAAAGCCATGCATGGAGAGTTTGAGGATGGATTTTAACTTACTGCTTTCAGGATGGCCATTGCTCGCTCACTCAGCCAGACTGGGTAAAGGACCTCATCATTCAGGATAGATTCAAACAGATCGTCTTCATTTTCAGCTTCAAATGGGGGCTGACCACACATCATCTCATAGAGCAGGACCCCGAGTGCCCACCAGTCCACAGAAGAGCCGTACTGCAACTCCTGTAAAATCTGCCCAAAGACATATTTCTTGTCAACCCATCGACTTTTCTCACAAAGTAACTGAAAACTTTAATGCAACTGAAGCATTACAGAAGCATTGCAATTGTAATCCTTTAACAAGGAAACAGAGAATGTCAAAACAAGGAACTGTAAAATGCTGGTTTACAAAAAAGGTCACAAAGTGTTGGAGTAACTCAGCGGGTCAGGCAACATCTCTGTCGGACATGGATAGGTAACCTCTCTGGTCAGGACAGTGGTCTCGACCCAAAATGTCACCTTCCATGCTCTATAGAGATGCCGCCTGACTCGCTGAGATACTCCTGCACTTTGTGTCCTTAAGCACTAATGAGGATTCCGAAAATGAGTACGTTGGTTATTTATTCCCTAAAGTTCCTCATAGCTCACCTGGTACATGGATAGAGCATCATAGTCATACAGCATAGAAACCGACCCCTTGGCCCAACTTGCCAAACTGAAGAGCATCAGTGTTTGCTCAATCGTCTGGAAGGGGGACTGGTCTTCCAAGCCAACTGTTTAGCTTGGTCAGCTTCTAAGCTTCACTGCTCACATAGTAAAACATACAGATGAGATGGAGAGGGGAGATCAGATGGACAGGGGCCTAGAATGGCAGTGCAACAACATCACCACACCTTGCAATTCTAGAAAGAGTAATGAAATGTCCCAAACAAGAATTTTTTATACTTATCAATGTAAGTAAATATTTGATCAAATGATCAAAAAATTGGTAAACTAAAGGCTTTGAAGAGTATCAAACAATAAGCAGGAAGGGTTTAGGGAGGGTATTCCAGAATTTAGGTCTTTGGCAAATGGCAGCACAACCACCAGTGATTGATACTGGGAAATTTCACAAAAAATCCAGAATTGAGTAACCTATGAGGAAATGTTATGAAAATAGTGGTGTGAAGTTGAAGATAGTGGACAGTTCACAGGATGATGCAAGTTGGGATACAATCAGCAGAACTTTGCTTGAGCTGGTTTATGGTGGGTGGGAGTCCCTATGAGGATATATTTAGGAATATATTGAAATTTATTTTTGTTTTGTTTATTATAGCGCCTACTATAAGTTTAACATATCTGTTGTGCTTCTCCAATTTCATCATTCCATTTTGCGACACATGACAATAAAACTCTTGACAATTGACTCTTGACTGATTAGGTAAACTCTTGACAATTGACTCTTGACTGATTAGGTAAAGTAACAAAATTGAATATTCCAGCAATGTATGAGATGAGCTGAGAGAATCAGATGGTGTCGCAGAGGTGTAACTATGCTGTTTTAGTAATGATGCAGGTTAGTGTTGAAAGCCCACTTATGGTTCAATATGTCACTAGTCTGTGAACAGTTTGGTTCAATTTGAAATAAAACTTGAAAATGCTTGAAACACTCAGGAGGTCAGGCAGAATCTGTGGAAAGAAAAACAATTAAAATTTCAGATTCAGGAAGGGTCCAAAACTTGAAACGTTAACTGTTCTCTTTCCACTGATGGTGCCCATCTGCATGTTAAAAAAAAAAAAATCAATTTGCTGGTTTAATTTCAGACAGGTGTCAAGAAAAAGGATGGAATCAGTGACAGGGGACTGGAATGTCAAAAAACTGGAATAAGATCTTAAAAAAATGTAATAACATCTGAAAAATATGATTTGAATCAGTTCAACTGAGTTTCTAAATGGAACATGTCCAGATTTTTTTTTAATATAGGGCACAGAGAGCCACAGTCTGGTGCTAATGGGAAAGCACTCTTCTGATGCAGGGGTAAAGGTACATTTTTTGGGGCAAAGTAAATAAATATGCTGATGATAACACTGAATACTAAAGTGTATAACGAATTTCACTAGCCAAATCCAATCATCTGATTTTATGTCAATACTATCATGAGAACACTGTTTTTATCATGTTTTATGTTCTGAAACATTTTTGTGTGATTCTGTGAATTTGTAGAGCTTACTAAATCTGTCTGTATCTGCACTTTACAGTTAATCAGATAAGTGAATCATCCACCTTGTTTACACCAGCTGAGCAGATAGTTTAAGATTGATGTTGCAAGGCAGCAATATAGTTAAAAGCACATCATTATGTCTTGGGGTTTTTTGGAAATGTTGGCATGGATCTTCCTGAATGGAGCTGACTGACCTTTGTGGAGTGAAACCACACCAAAATGGGAGGAACAGCACCTCATAATCCGCTTGAGCAGCTTACAACCCAACAACATGAACATTGAATTCTCTAATTGTAGGTAGCCTCTAACAACTGCCACTCCCCCTCCCCTTTCTCCCCCACACCCCCTCCCTTTTGGTCCCCCCCCCCCCGCTCCCCTGTGCGCCATCAAGACCGATTTCTCCCTTCCCCTCTACCCACATTCCTTCCTCTGGCTTCACAACTCACAACCCTTCAATTATTTTGTCTCACACCTTTTGTTCATCTCTGACCTTTGCCCAACCATCTGCCTATCAAAAACCTTCTCACCTATGTTCACCTATTACCTGGTGCGTTTTGGCCTGACCTTCCACTCTTCTAGCTTTATTAACCCCCCCCCCCCCCCCCCCCCACCAAAACACACAATCAGTCTGAAGAAGGGTCCCAACCTGAAATGTCACATCTCCATGTTCTCCAGAGATGCTGCCTGACCTGCTGAGTTATTCTAGCACTTTGTGCCTTTTATTTGGACCATTTGCACGTACTGGCCCCAATCCCACTACTCCTCGACCTACGTGTGTCTGTCTAACTGATTCCACTGGCAAGTCCTTCCAGAGCTGGGCAACAAGGTCCTTGGCCATGACAGGGCCTCAAGTGATGCCATTAGGGGATGGGTACAGACCAGGCCAAACCCTACCCATAGACCTCAGAGAAACCTGTGACCCCGAATAGCAAAGCAATCCCTACAAAGCTCTCATTGTTTCAATGTTTCCAAATGCCACTGATATTCAGAAACTTCTGAAAAATATTGAAAATTATCTCAACAATTTAAAATATGTAAAGTGCTGGAGTAACTCAATGGGTCAGGCAGCATCAGTGATAGGAATGGATAGGCGTTTTTTGGGTTGGAACCCTTATTCAGACTGACTGCAGTAGGGGAGAGATAGCTGGAAAATACATTGGGGGGGGGGGGGGGGGGGGGTGGGGAAGCGGGACAACGCCTAGCAAGTGATTGATGTATCCACCTATCAATTGTGGGCTTTGCACCACCCACAGAGATAAACACAAAGTGCAGGAGTAACACAGCGGGTCAGGCAGCATCTCTGGAGAAAAAAAGGTGATGTTTTGGTTCAGATCCCATCTTCACATGAAACACTTGGTTATGAAGTGGTATGAACCAGCATCTGCAGTTCTTTATTTCTACATTTTGTCCTGCCCCCATCTCCTTTCCAGTTTCCCCCACCGCCCCCCACTACAATCAGACCAAAGAAGGATTCTGACCTGAGAGGTCATCTATCCATTCCTTCCACAGAAGGTTTAAAAAATTATTAAAGACTAAAACTAACACAAACAAGTGAAAAAATATATAATATTCAGCGTATTCTTTTCTTCATTGCAGCTGTACAATCCCCTGGTGGAGTGCAACTGGAAAGATCACTGGCAGAACCTGGCCAGCAAGGTTTGGACTTTTGATTTTTGGATGGAGATTTGAATTTACTTGCACTATTCTGAATAAATGCCACGAGTTCTGCAAAATCTCAGCCATTATCATTGTGTAACATGGAAATCAACCACAGTCGGAACACATTGCTCATGCCATCAAATATATTGTTAAAGATCTATTTATTTCTGGGCCATGATTGACTTACTGTTTTTCATACTTTCCATAGTTACCAGGGTGAAATGTGAAACTGATCACATGGAAGTTCTGGAAATCAGTGTGTAGCTCAAGTCCTCAAACAGGCCAGTCATCAGCCAGGTCAGTAGCAAAGTTGCTGAATTGACCTGTGAGGCCATTATAATTGGAAATGCATACCATTGATTATTATTATGTGGAGCTTCGCAGTTAAATAGAATATACTAAGAAGCCTAAATGTTGGCTTCTTCCAAAATAAATCACAATGTTGGGATCTGTAGAATCCATTGCCACAGAAGGCTGTGGAGGCCAAGTCAATGGATATTTTAAAGGCAGAGATAGGTAGATTCTTGGTTAGTACGGATGTCAGGGGTTATGGTGAGAAGGCAGGAAAATGGGATTAAGAGGGAAAGATAGATCATCCGTGATTGAATGGCAGAATAGACTTGGTGGGCCAAATGGCGAATTCTGCTTCTTTCACTTATGACATAATGGCCATAAGACTCCAGACAGAATCATGTGCCAAACTTCAGAGCTAGCAATAAAAGTCTGCACAAGGAGTCTACTCATTGTGGTGAAGGCTCATTCCACTAACAAAGCTTTCCACTAAGAAGGACCTTGATCCACCTCTTTACCCACCTCTGGTGCAATGTAGTCAGGTGTGCCGCAGAAGGTACAAGTTGTGCAATTACTATAGATTCCCTCCTTGCACATTCCAAAATCAGCCAGCTTACAGTGACCCTCAGAATCTAACAGGACATTATCCAGTTTCAAATCTCTGGAGAAGAAAAGAAAAACATTAAAGTCATTTTGTTTGCAATTTTTAAATCTATCCTCACATTTAACTTGATTTCCCCGATGACTATGTATGTTAGATGGCAAGTATAAGCAAAAGACAGAACTAATAAATAGCAGCAAAAAAAAGTCATTAGTTAACATTGGTAAGTGTTCCACAATAACTTCAGTATTCACAAGTTCAAAGAGAGAAATAAAGGGATAATGAATTAGGTTTCCAATTCTTGACTAGTGCAGTATCAAGACCAAGAGTGGTTATTTGTCATATGTACTTGATATGAATCGGAATAATGGAATTCTTACTGCAGTTTTACAGGCACATTAGCTGTAACAACAATAAATATACAATAAATGATCAGTTATTCTAAAGTAAACCAGACCTTGATCGTGCAAGAATTAAAGTACCAAGAGCAACCATAGTAATGCAAAGTCCACTGTGGTTCAGTGCGGTGCTATGGTAATGGTTGGGGTTGTTCAGGGCAGTTCAAGAGCCTGTTGCTAGTGTAAAGAAGCCTGGAGATAATGGTTTGCATGCTCCTGTAGTTTCTTCCTGATGATAGCAGTGAGAAGAGATTGTGGCAAGGATGGGTCTGATGATATTAGCTGCCTTTGTGAGGCTTCGCTTCCAGTAGACCCATTCGATGGAGGGATGTTCATACCCGTGATGGTCCAGGCAATGTCCACTACTTTCTAAGCCGCCTTCATTTTTGAGCATTCAAACTACTGAACCAGACAGTGGTACAACTAGTCAGTATGCCCTGCAGCAGCTTGATAGATTATTCAGTGACATGCTGGAATCTCTTTAAACTTCTGAGGATGTAGGGGTGTTAATGAGCTTTCTATGAGATTACATCAATGTGCTGGGCTTAGGAAAGATCGTCAGAGATGTGTCCACCCAGGAGCCTGAAGCTCATGATGCTCTCCGTAAGTGTCCCACCGATGAAGGCAGGTGCATGGTTGCTTTGTTTCCCTTGCGGAAATCAACAATCAGCTCCTTGGTCCTGTTAACATTGACAGAGAGGTTATTTCTCTTGTATCGTTCAACTAGCTTATCAATCTCGCTCCTGTTTTATGACTCGTAGTCACCCCCCGTTATTCATCCAACAACATGGCAAATTTAAAGATTGCATTGGACCTATGTCTGGCAACACAGTAGTAAGGCATAGAGAAAGTCGAGCTAAGGGAATCAGTACACAGCTCTGCAGTGTGCTGTTGCCAATCCGCACTGATTGGGTTCACCAACTCGAGAACAATCCTGAGCTACTAGCTACCATCTAACTCATTGGAGACCCTCGGACAATCAGACTTTACTGGACTTTATCTTGCACTAAATGTTATTGACATTATTCTGAATCGATACACTGTGGATGGCTTGATTGAAACATGCACCATCTTTCCACTGACTGGGCAGCACGCCACAAAAAGCCTCTCGCTGTACCTCGGCACATGTGACAATGAACTTAACTAACTAATTAATGAGGGAGTTGAGCGAGTTGAGGATACAGTTGCATGCGGAAGGGTAGAGATGTGGTTCCCTAAGTTTGAAGATGAGTTTGGAAGGGATGATTGTGTTGCACTTCGAATTGCAATTGATGAACAAACAGCCTGACAGATGCGTGCCTGTTGTTTAAATGGCCTAGCACAGATCCCATCCGCTGTCCATCTGCTGTGGTGGCGGGCAAACTAAAGTAGGTCCTCCGCCTCCCAACAGTTATTCTACAGGTTGGTGTTTGATGTGTTCAGAATAGAATTTATTCCTGTAGAGGGAATATCGGTGGGTGTGGGAGAGGAAATACTTTGGAGTTAAAAGTTTAGTACCAGGCACTACAACATTTGCTGTGATCAGCTTCACGCTTCACATGGCTGCTGTATTTCTTGGCTTTCCCCTCCAGCACTCAGACGTAGAATTTTTATGAATACTTTCTTTGCTTTACTGGTATGTTGGAAATTTGGCTGCAGAACACACATTTACAGTTAAAGCTCCCAGATGCTAGATCACGGAAACCAACGAGCCAGTGTTCCTGCCAGTCTTGGCTGGAAACAAAACCAAGATTGAAATGACAGCAGCTTTCCAGTAAAGACTACAAGTCTGACTTTATTTCGGAGTTGATCCACTTAAAGGACCATTCATGGACCAGATAACTTTTTATTTTTGAAAGAAAGAAAACAAGATGCATTTATATTGTGGGTTTCTCATCCTCAAGATTCCCAAAGCACTCGCAGATTATTTGCAAAATGTGGCTATTATTGTGACATATATAAACGTGACAGTTTGCAGATAATGAATTAACTGAATGATCACAAGCCTAGAAATTGTGGCGCAAGGTTTATGTGGTTATGCAATATAATTTGAGTGAAAATGAGTCACAAATACTTAATTTAATATTGAAAATGTCTCTGTCTTTTTCTTCCAGCTCCTCTTCATATGATGTGTGTGTCCATTGAGTGGTGCACACTTACACGAGCATGGTGCATAGGAGTCTGGCTGTGTATGTCCCAGTCAGGTTCCTTTAACTAAAAACCTTTTGCAGCAGCTTCTCCTTGGGAGCCCCCAGTCCGAAGCACCCCCTTACCTCAGTCTCCAAAGAGAAACTGTGTCCACTAGCTGAAGTATCAATAATCAGAGTGAACACATGTCTGGTGATCGGCAAAGAATCTGGGCAAAATGAGGAAAACTGTTTGTATTCATTAAGTTTAGAGATACAACATGGAAACAGGCCCTTCAGCCCAATGAGTCCATCATCACTCACCCTTTCACACTAGTTCTTTGTTATCACACTTTATCATCTACTCTCTACACACCAAGCACAATTTTACAGAGGCCATTTAACCTACAAGCCTGCATGTCTTTGGGATGTGGGTGGAAACCAGAGCACTGGAAGGAAACCCATGTGGTTAAAGGGAGAATGAGCAAGCTCCACCCAAATAGTATCCAAGGTCTCTGGCACTGAGGCAGCAGCTCTGCTGGCTGCACCACTGTGCCATCCTAAAATTAAGCGTTTAGGATTTGGAATCCATTGCCTGACAGAATGATTGATACATTCAAAAGCAGCTTTTGAAAATCAATTTGATAAACGCTTGCAGAAATATAAGGATTTCCAACAATAGGGCGACAGGGAAGGAGCTTTAGACAGGGACCAAGAGAATTGGTCCTGAAAGATCTGATGGGCTGAATGGCCTCCCATTGTGCTGTGTTATTCTATAACTAAAGACAGACACAAAAAGCTGGAGTAACTCAGCAGGTCAGGTAGCATCTCTGGAGCCTCTTCTCTGGAGATGCTGCCTGCCTGACCCGCTGAGTTACTCCAGCTTCTTGTATCTATTGTTTGTTCTGTAACTACTTGAGATGCTCAATAGGTGTTGACAATGACCTTATCCCAAGATGAACTTTAAAAAGGACAATAATTAAGAGCAGTGAAGGAAATTTCTGATGTTAACAATTTCAGAGATAAGGCAGATTATGGTCAAGTGTGCTAAAAAATATTATGATTGTCGCACATTTTCCCTTGTGATAAACAAATAAACTATTTTATTCAAGATCTGTCAAAGAGTCTTCCAGAAGCACTAAAGTACAACTTTATGCATCTGAAGCAAAACTAGATATTGTGGTTTTTAAAATGACAGATTGGCTCTCATAGTGGATTCTGCTGTAATCTGCTGCAACTGGGGAGGTGGAAAGCGGTGAGAAGGAATCACGCCACTACTGACAAAGTGGTGCTCTGCCAATCTGGAGTGCTAAATTCCCAGCCTAAGTGTTACAGGAGAGGCTTGGATCAGATGTTTAATGATTCTGAGATTCTTGGCAAGGTTCCCACCTTGTTGCCACCTCAATGCAATTCTAAAATACAAATATTCTACAAATATTGTAAGTAAGTTTAAACAAATATATTTTGGTTCTACCTGAGGTAATTCTTTGACAGAGTGAAACTTTAATCACTGTATAGAGAACATCAGATTCTGTAAAGAATTCAGATACTTGGGATTCAGCCTGTTTTCTTTATTAATGTATCTTATCTTCGACAGTAGAATGCAAAATGTAGCATTCAGCTCACAATTATTTAAAACGTAGCATTTTGCAAGTTATTAGACTACTTTAATTTCCCCATTTATCTGTCAACGTTTAGTAGCAGGAAAAGACAAACTTCTGCCTTCTGGATGTTTATTTCGAGGAAGAGCGAGTGCCGTTTTTCACATAACTGTTTGCTAAAGCTTTGTTGCTGCTGCTTGGCTGGTGAATCACTTCTACAGCTGTGTCAGGAGAGCTCACCCTAAAGAATGAATACAGATGCAATTTGCCTCAACTGAACCCATTTACGAAGAGCTGGTGGGAGCTCAGACAGAATTTGAAACTAACCTTGTGAATGATTAACAAGTTTTATGTAGCTGAAATGAAGGGCTAGAAATTCATAAACACAAGAAAAACATGGACCAAAGTGATAATACGAGGGACAAGGTACTGTCCGATTCACCTCTACCCCATTGCGGATCTTGGACTTTATCTAAGGAATCAGCGCTAAGAAACTTTGTATCTTCCCCTTTACTTTCCCTATTGTTCCTGAGTTTGGCCAGATTGTATTGACGTACTATTATCTGAACTAGCTATGAAATAGCCTGCAAAATATTTTTTTTACTGTACATCAGTACAGGTGACAATAATAAACCCAAACATAAAGAATGGTGAGGTTTGTCCCATTGCATCCAATGATGTTCCTACCTGTTCCTAATGCAGGTACTCCTGCCTCCTGCTGGCACCAAGTGTTTGGTGCCAGGAATTTCAGGCGACTTGCCTCTCTGCTGGACTGACCAGCATTACCTGAGCCCTCTTGAAGGGATGTCACTGTTGAATTCTATTATAACATGATATCATTGTGCAGTTTGTGGAGTACTTGGTGCAGCCCTGATCAATGAATGGGCATACGGATTCACCCACACTAACCTTGGTGGAAGTGGTTAACATCCACAGACATATCATGAAGTCTAAAAGTGTGGGGCTATTACTTGAAATTGGAATGTTCAATGTTCATACCATTGGATTGTAAGCTAATCAAATGGAATACAAGATAATATTGTTCCAGTTTTTTGTCTGGCAATGGGGGAGGCCAAGGATGGAAAGGTCAGAATGGGAATAGGAACAGGAGATAAAATGGTTATCCAGGATTTGGGATATTCATCCCAGTTCCTAAAGCATCTGGAAGACCCAGTGGGCCTTTGTTGACAGGGTGCGAATGTTTAGTGAAACGATCACCTGGTCTATGCTTGGTCTTGCCAATGTAATGGATCCCGCATCTGGAACAACAAATGCAATAGACAAGGTTTGAAGAGGTGCCTGTGAACCTCTGTCTCACCTGGAAGGGCTGCTGGGGTCCCTGGATGGAGGTGAGAGAGAAGGTGTAAGGACAGGTGTTACATCTCTTGCAGTTGCAAGGGAAAGTACCTGGGAGGGAGGTTGAGTTAAAAAGGATGAACAAATCAAGGAGCGGTTTTCTCTACAGAAAATGGTAAGGGGTGGGACAAGAAGATGTGACCAGCAGTGGGATTATGCTGAAGGTGTTTGAAGTGGGATTATGCTGAAATGTTGGAGCATGAAGTGAAAAGTGTGTACTAGGTGAACTCTATCCTTGTTCGATCTGGGAGAAGGGAGAGTGAGAGCAGAACTGCAGGATAAAATGGAGACATGGATGAGGGCTCCATCCACAACTGCAGGGCTCCATCCACAGAAACACCAGGATATGCAGATGCTGCCATCTTAAAAAGAAACACCCAAGTGTTGGAGAAACTTAGCAGATCAGGCCGGTGGCTTGCACGGACAGGCAATGTTACAGGTCGGACTGAAGAAAGATGTCCTCGAGTGGAAAGCCTAATCGTTGGAGCAGATGCAGTGGAGGCAGAGAAATTGAGAGTAAAGGATGGCATCCTATACTCTCTGGCAGTACATATTCTGTACCCTGTGATGTTGACAAACATCAGGAAAGGAGAGCGAGGTGTGAGAGGTAGTCCAAGTGAATCTGAGGACAGGGAGCAAGTTAGTAGTAAAGTTAATGAAATCAAAGAGTTCTGCATGGGTACAGGAGGCATGCCCGATGCATCTGTCGATGATCACAAAAGTACTTTGAGTAATATAAAGTGCAGATCATACTTCTGTGTTAAGTTTGTATTCAAAATCAATAACATGCACTTCTAAAACAACAAGAATGAGATTGCCATTCTTTCAAAACATTCCATGTGTTCTGGGTTGATATTAATATTTAGTAAACTATTATCCTGGGGCTTCAGTCCCGTGGTTTAACATGCTTACTCCACAAAATGCCATGTTTGGAGAAACAAAGACAATAAATTGTATTAAGTTGGATAAGTGCTTATTAAAAAAATCACCTTTAATGCTTCACTGAAATCGTTGGGATAACTGAACAGAACTGAATGCGAACCATGGATGAGGCAACTATATTGTGTGGGATATGATGGTTCCAGCACTACTTTGGATATTTATGCTTGTAGTAGAATGAATGCATGGATGATGCTGTGTCAACTGAGATTCAGAGCTACTGCTTTACTTACCTTTGGGGACAAGTTTAACTCTTGGCTAACCTTTTCTCAGCAGACTGAATGAATGGGGTAAAGCTGGAGTTGTCTATAGCCTTGGTGAACCTTTCCTCAATCTCATCTTCTATTGTGGCCTATTCCATTGATACAACTTTAAGATGTCAGGGTGATGAAGTAACATTGGATAAACTGTAGAGATGATGAAGGTTCGCTGGAAAATAACTCAGAAATGTCTAATCACGCATTGTTCCCGATGCAGCGGCCTACTTTAGAAATGTAATTCCTTTTACGTTGGGTGGTTTACCAATAAGCCCATGGCAAAGTCACAGTTTTAATTATATCTATTGGGTGATGATTGCTGGCCAGCCTCCGGGAGACTTCTTTGAATGATGCAATGGTTTTATTTGAGTACATGAGACTAAATGGTTTTATATCCAATCAAAAATGTGTGGTCATTAATCAAGAGTACCTCATTGTATTTCATTATTATTATATTCCATTTATTTTTCTAGCCAGTATTGACCAGTCCTAAATTCAGATTAAATAAATACATGTTACTTTGTTCATTGACAGCTATCATGGATTCTCAATAGTATGCCCTATATATCTTTCAAAGGAAGCATATAATTTTACTCCAGTTTATTCCTTTTTTCATTGTGATGTTTAAAGTTTTAATCAACCAAAGCCACTAAATGTCCTTTGTTGCTAGCTGAATGAGATTCCCTCTGAACTGTCACATTGGAGCATTGGTTTTAAATGACAGCTGCAGGGCCTGATACAAGATATAGCGTGACCTAATTCCCCTCCTGGTTTGTTATCCAGACTCACCAAGCTGCTCCATGCCTGCTCACGCTCAGGCTCAGATCACGGGGCCTTACATGTGCATTCTGTAACTCACAAATCACATTACTGCAAAGCTAACCTTCACACTGCAAAGAAGGTTAGTTGCACAAGAGCTGTCAAACTTCACCAAGGGTAAACTAAAGCTAGTGGCCTTAGAAATCTGATTTCTATATATGCAAATACAAATTGGAAACTCACATTTCACTATACTCCCTATAAGATAAAATCAGCTATTGCAAAGAAGGCAATATAAACGGCTTACATTGCCATATTGCAGTATACAACTATACAATATAAATGGCTTATATTAGGAGTCCCAACCCAAGATGTCACGTGTCCATGTTTTCCAGAGATGCTGTCTGACCTGCTGAGTTTCAGTACTCCAGCACTTTGTGCCCTTCGTGTAAACCAGCATCTGCAATTCCTTGTATCCATAATATAAATGGCTTGTTTGGTAATGACAGACTGCTGAAGATGTTGAATTTTCTTACTGCAAAAAAGGTGGCCATTCAGCCCATAGAGATTATGCTGGCTCTCAATACATTTCCATCGATTGCATTCTCACACTATTTCTCAGTCACGTTCTCATGTGCATATGAACTCTAATGTCAATCACCAAACACGGGGTGACTTGCAGTAATTAATTAGACCACTGATCAGCATTCTCTAGCAGTGGCACAGGGGTAGAGCTGCTGCCTCACACCGCCAGAAACCTCGGTTCGATCTTGTCCTTGGATGCTGCCTGTGCAAAGTTTGTGTACGTTCTCCCTGTGACTGTGTGGGTTTCCTCCTGGTGCTCCACTTTCCTCCCACATTCTAAAGACGTGCAGAAGTGTCAGGTTAATTGGCCTCAATAAATTGCGCCTAATAGTGGGATAACAGAACTATTGTATGGGTGATCGATGGTTGGCATGGACTCAGTACACTGCAGGGCTTGTTTCTATGTTGAATCTCTAAACACTGACTGGAATTTGGAAGAAAACCGGAGCACATGGAAAAACACATATGGCCACAAGGAGAACATGCAAACATCTGCAGTCTCTTGAAACTCCATTTTATTGCTCCACTGTAAAGACTCTTCCAGATATGTCTTCATTTAAGTTTTTCCTCCTCTCTTCATAGGGGATTCTATGATCCTTTCTCAGCTTCCTTCTTCTGCTCTTTGCCACTTCTGTTGCCTAACAGATTCTAAAACATGCCTCCCTTCACTGTCTGCATCATCTGCCAGTATCTGACTCTTCATCCACCCTTCATCACTCCCCTCAACTTCTTCCACTGAATGGTATTCCCTTCCTTACCTAGCTCCATTTATTGACTGCCTCTTCTTTATACTGGCTAACGCCCCTCGACACTCTCAGCCCTCATGCAGTTTGTCCTGACCTGATACATCATCTATCCCTTTGCCTCCACAGATGCTGCCTGACCTGCTGCTTCAGATTACGGCAGTTTCTTGGTCAGCGCTGAATCTGATTACAGGAGCTGTGCAGCATCAGCCCCTGTTTCCACCACGGAGTCACTCTTGTACAAGAGCAAAGTCCACTGAAAGGTGGCACATCATGCATTTGCCATAGCTCCTGTGTATATTTTTATTATATGCAGCAGTTCAAGCTTCTATCATTGTTATAAAACGCAACATATGAATGGATTAAAAAATTGATTCCAAAGACTTTCAAGAGTTTAGCATCAGAATAGAACAGCAGTCTATTACATAAAATTGGATTTGAATCAATAATCGGACCGGGCTGACAATGTCCAATTAAAATGTCTGAAGTGATATAAATTAGATTTTGGGTAGACACAAAATGCTGGAGTAACTCAGTGGGACAGGGAGCATCTCTGGAGAGAAGGAATTGGTGACGTTTCATTGACCCCTCTTCAGATGGGTGACCCTTCTTCAGATCATCAATCTGAAGAAAGGTCTCGAGCCGAAACGTCACCCATTCATTCCTTCTCTCCAGAGATGCTGCCTGTCCCGCCGAGTTACTCCAGCATTTTGTGTCTACCTTCGATTTAAACCAGCATCTGCAGTTCTTTCCTACATAAGTTAGATTGTGACGGTATTAACCATATTCCACTCTGTATCCTAATTTAACCTCAATGAATAGGAACTAAAATAGGACTGACTTTCAGTTTTTCTATGCATTCTTGTTAACAAATTCCAAAAGCTAACGGTAATGACTAACTACACATCACCAATGGGAAGAACTGTTTTGGCTGGCAGGAATGTCACACGGGAACCATGATCTCACTGAATGGTGGAATCGGCTCGAGTGTCTAATTAGCTTAGTCTTGTTTTTATAGCATGGATTAAAAATAACTGGCAGAACAAAACCAGGGGCAGATGAGGAATGTTTTTGCAATAAGCGAGCAGTTATAGTCTGGAGCGCTCTTCCCTAAATTTCAATCATAATTTAAAAAGAAAATGCTTGCAGAGCCATGGGAATGAGCATGCAAGCAAGACTAATTGATAATTCATTCAAGGAGATGGTACCAACACAATTTTGAAAATGGCCCGCATGTGTGCTGCAATGATTGTAATGATGTGGCACTGTGTCACCATGCCTACACAGGGATTAACTGGCACCAGGGGCAAGGAAAGAGTGTTCACATCGCAGCCCTGTTTCCACCAATCTTTCCACCACTATGCACAAGAAGCACAAGGCGCGATTGTATGCAGTTGCCGAGAAGTGTGCTCAGTTCTAGCTGAACAATTTCTAATCTTCTGATGTGGACTTGATAAGAAGAACTGGTACCAGTGGCTCATAATCATTAATTAAACAATCAAGGAAACAAAACAGTTTGCAAGGTGCTGTGACAAAAGACATTTGTGGAAGGAGTCAGAAGTATGGAATGAAGATGGTGGGAGTGAGGTTGGGGTGGAGTGTTGACCAAGAGGAGTTGGGGAGATTTGCCATTTCAATGTTGGGGTCAAAGCTATTGTATAATTTGAAGGAAAGGATTGGGGAAAAATGGATAGCATCAAAATTATTATACCCTTGTAGAATGCAGTTATAACTCTTTAGTGCTTTTAATTCTTGGGTATGAAGAGGTATGAATATTGTATCGTGCAGAAAATAGATCTCAAATAACTCCTGACACTATAGGGGGAAAATCTGATATTTTTCTCCTTTCTAATCTTGGGTCAGGATGGTCAGTGATGTGGACAGGAGCTGAGGAAATACCATGCTGTGCTGTTACGATCCCATTGCCAAATAGTTTGGCATCCCTCACCATCATCAAGAGGAAGACGACTGAACTTTATTGCCTTCCCTCACAGTGGGAACCGTTGATTCTGCTGCGTGGGAATGTTCATGTTAAATTCTATCGTGTATTGTGTTCTTTTTATTCGTATGGCTGTATGGTAATCTCTCTGTACCAATTGGTGCATGTGATAATCAATGTCTCTTGAACTCTTAATCTAAACTCTTTCAAGGCAAAATGTCTCATATGGCTTTGTCAGAATTGGTGAAATGGCCAATGGAAGGAATCTTTGACTAAAGAGGAAAAGATAATTGTTGAGCAAATGGGAACATAAGGAGTTGCTCCTTACCTCACAACCTATATCCTTCATTCACTTAACGTAGAGAAATTAATTGATCTCAGTCAATGATACTCAGTAACTGAGCCTCCAGACCCCTTTTAAAAGACTTTTGAACTTACATGGATGGGAAAGATATAGAGGGATATAGGCCAAACATGGGCAAATGGGATTAGCTTAAATGGAGCATTTTGGTTGGCATGGACAGGTTGGCCTGGAGGGCCTGTTTCCATGATGTATGGCAGTATGACTCAATTACTCTTGAAAAGGCAACCTCAGGCAATTGTAACATTCTTGTCAAACATGGTTTCCATTTCATAAACCTATGTTGATTTTACCCAATCCTGTTCTTATCTTTAGAAGCACCATGTTATCACATTCTTGATAAAAGCTTTAACATTTTCCTCAACACTGATGTTAGGCTAACTTGTCTATAGTTCCACGTTTAACTCTCCCTGCCTTTTGTAAACAGTGGGGTGATTTTTTTTTTTCCCTCTAATTTAGGAGAACCATTCTAGAATCAATGCAGCCACCATTGCCATATCCAACTCATTTAACATCTCAGGATGCAGAATGCCATTCCTGGGGATTCATCTTGGAATCACCTTCCAATCGTATTATTTTCTACAATCCAATTAATTTTGACAAATGCTGTCATTTGCTTAGCTGCCTCTCCTATAACGCTTCACACACTTTCTTTTAAAGATGTCTTTGACCAAGTCTGATCAAACTTTTAGTCATCTATTATAATATTGCTTTACGTGGCCTAGTGTGAATTTTTGTTCAATTATAATTCCTACAATTTGGTATATCTTTACAAAGTTAAGATGCTAGACAAATTGCTTGAGAAAACTATAGCACCCAAAGATATGACCAGGCAAAGAAACGTTGATCCAGGAAAAGGAGATTCGAAGAGGTGATGAAGAGTTTTGTTTAAAGCAGTAGTCTTTCTGCTGACTGGATAGCACTCAACAAAAGCTTTTCCCTCTACCTCGGTACACGTGACAATAAATAAAATCAAACTAAACTAAACACAGGAGGAAAGAAAAGTTGCCACAAAACTTTACAAGTGAAATAAATCACAGCAGGGAAACAATTTCCTGTCTTCATCATTTGTGTATGTTGCATCTGGAAAACCCTACAAGAGGAACCAGAACTTTCTGCCTGGAGATGGGAATTATTCCAAGGTATTTCTTCAGAAAGCCTGAAACAATAAGGACTAAATGTTTTATAAACTTTTTATAGAAATTAACTTCAGTCAGGGAACCTGTGACAGAAAGCATTCATTTGATAAAGCCGTTACATAAACTCATTAATTAATTCTCACAACTGTAAAAGGTTTGTGCTTTTTAAAATCATCCTTCCTTTGAATACATGGATAAAGACTGCTACCTCAAAAATCCAAACTCAGCAATTATGATGATGACCATTGGAGAGAATTAAAAATCTCACCACAAAGTGCATCTGAAAAAAATCAGAACTCTCACTGGGCAGATAGAAGTTCTGCATCAAATCTTTAATAATTGCTTTAAAGTTTAGTCACTTTTCAGAACGTGCTCCTCAGGATTTGATAGTCACACAAAATGGACACGTTTCCAGAAAGCGTGAAGGAGCCAGGACTCTGTTTAAGCTTTTCCTAGTTAGAAAAATCTTTATCTGACCGGAAGATGACATTTTATTTCATTGCCACTGGTGTGGAAAAGATCTGCATTGTTGTTTCTTTTGCATTATTTTCGAAACAGATCAATCGCATCAGGTCAATGAGTTGAGTTACTCCCCCGCTAGGTTACCCCAGCAGTTTGTGTCTATCTAGCATCAGGTCAATGATTCCATTCTGGATAAATGAGAAACCAAGAGAATTATAAGATGCACAAGAGGAGTGGGACGAACAGATGGAGTCCATAAATTAAGGTCGTCTGAGTACTGGCCTAAAGAGAGAGAGTGAGAAATATAAAACTCAAGTAGCAAATGTGAGATGTAATTGTGGAGAGAGAAAGACTGAGTTTATCTTATGGGTTGATGAAATTGTCTCAGAACTGACCCGTGTAAAATGTAAAATCCTGACTCAATATTGAAGTTAAGCAAGCAGCTTTTTCTGTTTCTGTCAGACCTGGCCCATTCTGACACTTGAACTCTCACTTTTCCGTTTCTGTTAAAGGAACATTGACATTAAATCTGTTTCTCTTTCCACATATGGTGTTTGATCTGCTGATTGACTTTGTTTCAGATTCCCAGTACTTGCTGTTTTTGCCTTTAAGCCTTTATTTCTGTCCACAACCATCCACATATGCCGAACTTTACTTTTAATAAAGTAAAAGTAAATGACTGGTCACTGCATGTTAAATATTGCTGGAGAGTGTTGTTTGTTTCTTTTAATTTTATGTGAGTAATATCTACTTTTCCTCAATAGTACCCCAGGGTCTCAACACAAAACATCGCCTATCCTTGTTCTCCAGAGATGCTGCCTGACCTGCTGTTACCCCAGCACTTTGTGTCCATTTATGTATTAACCAGCATCTGCAGTTCCTTGTTTTTACATTTTAGTTTTTTTTTGATTTCTTCTGACTGGGACTGTGCCCTACTGACTCCATTAACATGCCACCCTGTGCTCTCCATAACCAATCAACTGCAGACAAACCAATGATAATACTTCAAGCTGATATCGGGTAACTTTGCACAGGTCATTCAGTCTTTATTTCATTATGACAGCTGATGTTGATACTAACCTACAGAAAGCTACATTCATGCAAAGTACTTGAGAAAAAAACTCATTTTTTTCCACGGGTTATTTGAAATACTTGGCAAAATCACCTGATTTTTCTGTACTAGCATATAATTATTTTCAGTTCAAATTATTGCTGCCAGTTTTATCGGGATCAGAACCAAAAGCAGAAGGTAGCAAATGCCTCTGTTTATATGTTGCTCTGTTGTTTGGAGCTGACCAGTCAACTTCGGCATCCAATACATTCTCAGGTGGTTTCTGGTTTTGTTGTTGAGAGCACATTCCCAGGACCTCTCCAGTATCCAGTAGATTTATTGATGGATTCTGGTGCAATATGTTCCTAGTGGTTTCAATGGCTGACAAATTTACAGGAAACCTCTGGTGCTGTCAGTGAAATATTATATTTGGAGAATGCATTTCTGTGTACAGTGCTGAAAATCAGTCGATTTGTTGCTGCACTGAAAATAGTATACTGTATATTCAACATGTTTACAGATAAATCCCACTGGGCATGAAACAGAACATCCATTATGCAGACACAGCAAGGAGAGAAGATTAATAACATTACCTATTTCCATTCGGAACAGTCAATCCTTTAGCAATTGAGCTACATTCACAAAGGTACTCATTCACCATATTCAAAAGTTTTAACTAGCATTCCAAATTATTGAAGATAATTTGGATTTGATTCTGTTTAGTTTTGTATTGAGAGTACGAATATGCATTGAAGACTTTGTTGCATAATTTGTTTGCGCATTCTGAGCATCGAATAGATTTATCTGTTGAACTCATTTATCATTTCCAATGCAAATATTTAGACTGTAACTGTCATACCACAGTGTCCTATGTGTTTACAAGCTAGCAATCAGGTTACTGCAACCCATGTGGTATTTTCTCAAAGTTGTAATTTTTAGGACAAGCTCCAACTGGCTCCAAATATATTCCTTGTTCAGTATATTATGAGTACTTTACTGATTTATCAAAGCACAAACATGTTGCAACATATCTCCTGACTTTAACCTGCTTCTGAAACTCCCTATCAGTTTACAATTGTAGAATTGTTGCAGAGCAGAGGACAGCCATTCGGCCCATTTAGTTGTGCCCATCCTTCACTGAAAGAAGCTTCAAGCTGATTACATGATTACATGAGTCAGGATCATGTGACAGTCATTAGTATTTGGCTCTTGCCAACTCTTCAATACTGTTCAAAACTAGATTGTGGACAGGTAACGTACAGGAGAATAACAATTGGAAGAACAGCTGGTTGTGATTTAATATTGAGGGTAAGGACCAACTCCGCTAGGCGGAGGAGGGTGTCAGTGGACGGGTATGGGTTGCTCCTCTGGTCGAAGAACAGCTTATTGTTTAGGATCTTGAAAGTCCCTTTGCCAATTGGATGATGGGAAAAGTTAAATTGCAGTGAATAAAGGAAGTGAAAGTCTGTTTGTAGGTTAATTGGCCTCTGTAAATTGCCTCTAATATATTGGGAGTGGATGAGAAAGGATAAAAGAGCTAGTGTGAGCAGGTGATCGCAGACTGAAGAGTCTGTTTCCATGGTGCATCTTTCAATCAATTAATTAAATCAGTCAATCAGGTCTGTTACAGTAATCAACCTCTTTCACACTTTGCGAACATTCAGTACGCTGTTGAATGTTTTTAAAATGGGTGATAAAGAGCTACCAGATCTTTTTCAAAGAGAAAGCAGATCAGAAGAGGTTGCATTCCTTTAGAAAAGAACTGACACAATAGAGATGGGCTCTCTTGCCCATGGAAACCTTTATGCTTCCAAGTGATTCACCGCTGACAATAAAATGATGCAGACCAACTCCTTCATCACCAATGGCAGTGACACAGATTTCAGCCTTACCTGTATATAACTTTATTATTGTGCAGATAAATGAGTGCTGAGGTAATTTCGGCAGCGTAGAACTGGGCACGTATTTCATCGAATTTCCGTACTTGTTGAATCTGGAACATTAAATCTCCCCCGTTTACATATTCCATCACAAAAAATAGCCGGTCCTGCAAGAGATAACACAAATTGTTCAAAATAGTTTCGCTGAACTGTGACAGTTGTGGCCCACTCTTGAGTTCAGAACTTTCAGGCCGTTGTCTCAAAACTTATGATACACAAACCTAGGTAGTCTCTCCACTGTGGAATTGCTCCACCAAAAAGAACCCATCTTTTGGATGAGATACTAAACTGAGGTTCCACTGTCCTCGTAGATAAAGAGGCAAGGGTGGTACTATTTTTGCCACTATTAGGGTAACACAATGGTGCCGCTAGTATAGCTGCTGCCTCACAGATCAAGTAATGACTAGATGCCAGAGATAAAACAGCGAGGCAGCAGTGTTGGTCCAAGAGGCATTTTGCAGACGGACTGGACACCCAGGGTCAGGTCAGGTGTCTGTGAAAGTCAGAGAACTGGTTATATAGTGGATGTGGTGGACATCTTAGAACATAGGAAAACAGGAGCAGAATTAGTCCACTCAGCCCTCAAATCTGTTCTGTCATTCAACACCATCTCCCCCAGGCGTCATCTCCTTTTCTCTTCCGCAATTCTTTTTCTTGTCAAAAACGCATCTGTTTCCTCTTTAATTACTACTGGAGGCCTTGCCCTCAGAACCTTACAGGGTCAGCAATTCTACAGATTCACCACACTCATTGAGAAGTTCCTATGTAACTGCTTTAAATGTGTATCCCCCTAACCTTGTAACTACGTCCCCTCGTTCAAGATTTGCCCACTTGTGGGAACATCTCCCCATTGCCATCACCCTGCTTTCCCCTCCTAGATTCCCCCTAACTAATTTCAGGATTGTTTACTTCAATAAGATCACCTTACAAAGGTTGCTGAGAGGCAGCCTGCCCACCAGTGAGTAGCCAGTGGTACTTGTCCCGAGGGCTCGATCTGGCCATGTGATGACCGTTCGATCAGACTCAGTGACCATTTCGCTGAACACTGCCGAGGTCTACGGGATCTCCCGGTTGCAAACCATTTCAACTCCCCTTCCCATTCTGACCTGGGCCTCCTCCAGTGACAGATGAGGCCACATGGAAATTGGAGGAACAGCACCTCATATATCGCTTGAGTAACTTACAACCCAGCAGTATGAATTTTCAATTCATTCATTTTAAGTAACTTCTCCCACTTTCCTCCCCTCCCCCCCTGCCCCCTTCCTCCACCCTTGTTGTTTAACCAATTCCACAGATTGCCACAACATATTCCTCTTGAGATCACACCTTCCCTAGCCAACAATTGGGCTACATGGGCACCTCTCTGCTGCTGCCCTTGATTTGTCCTGGTGTTTTTGTGTCTCCAGCTCTGCTCTCCCCCTCACCCCCTCACTTTCAGTCTGAAGAAGGGTCCTGACCTGAAACATGACCTCTCCTTTTTCTTTAGAGATACTGCCTGGCCCACTCAGTTACTCAAGCACTTTGTGCCTATCTTTGGTATAAACCAGCATCTACAGTTCTTTACTCAAGTGATGAGGTCGCATCTCCCACACCCTCGTGACAGAAACAGCCCCAATTCACCTGGGTCACACCGTGTTCATTGAAAGACAATGCTGAAGAAGAATAATAGCTGGTTCCAACAGTAGTCACAGAACATTTTTTTTAGAAGTACGAGAGGGGCTTATTTAATTAAGCTGCTTTTCTCCCTGAAACAGATGGGCCCATTGACTATTAGAATTCACCATTACTAACAAAATGACAATAATTTTCCTCGAATCTGCCTGCATTCAACTGCAATCCTTTGAAGTTCACCCTGTAATTTACACAGGGTCTTACACATAATACATCATCATTTTCATGACCTGCAGCTCTCCAAAAGGTAATGGGTACATTCAACAGTTGCTTGGCAGTCGGCCAACGAACATTTTGCCTGCTAATGGAAAATTCAGTAGCAGGTCAAATTGAGTTTATTGTCCTATGCATAAGTACGGTGAGGTGCAGGTACAATGAAAATCTTGCTTGCAGCAATATCACATGCACATAGCCTCAAACAACAAACAAAATATAAATCATAAATGAATTAAACATACATTCTGCAAGACAATGAAAGAAAAACACTGCATAAAAAACAAGACATTATTGCAAAGGAATTAGACAATAAGACAAAGATAGTGCAAGAGATGATACATTGTCTCTTGTTGCTGGTGGTGTGGGATTTCAGGCTTCTGTATCTCCTGCTCGATGGCAGCAGCTAGATGTGGGCTAGCATGATCCGGATGGTGGGGATACGATGGACGATGTGTTCTTAAGTCAATGCCTCATGTAGATGCTTTAGATGGTGAAAAGGGCCATTCCCCTGATGGACCGGGCTAAAACCCCTGTCACACGGTGCGAGTTGACCCACGAGTGACCCCGAGTTGTCACTCGCGGTAATCACGTACACTAAACGTAGCGGGGACGTCGGAACTCTTGCGAGCAACTTAGCGACTCGTGGCGCTAACGGCAGGTACCCGTGAAACTTGGTAACTTGTGAAAAAAATCAAACATGTTTGATTTTTTCCACGAGTCAAATTTACAGTTCAAGTTAAAAATTGAAACATTTTAAACTCGTTTATAATGTGGTGGCCCGTGCGTTTACCTTAGTGATTCGTGAGTCTACCGTGGGAACTCTTTTACTCAACGGGCAGGCAGCATCTCTGGAGAGAAGGAATGGGTGACGGGATGACATTTCCAAATTTCTCCAGCCCCATGTGTTCACTTTTTTCAACTAGCATCTGCCCTTTCTTGTGTATGACATTATTTGTATCTACAGTGCCTTGTGTCTTGGCAATTCATGATTCACACACACACAATGCTGGGGTAACTCACACACACACACACACAATGCTGGAGTAACTCGCACACACACACAATGCTGGGGTAACTCACACACACACACACACAATGCTGGAGTAACTCGCACACACACACAATGCTGGGGTCACACACACAACGCTGGGGTAACTCGCACACGCACACACACAATGCTGGAGTAACTCGCACACATGCACACACACAATGCTGGAGTAACTCGCACACACACACAATGCTGGGGTGACACACACAATGCTGGAGTAACTCGCAATGTAAAGCTGCACGGGAACACCAATGTGTTGAGTGTCACTAGAGTATGGTCGGCGGCTGCTGGATCACAAAGCTTTTCCACGTGGATCCCACTGAACATATGCAGATCTTATCGTTGCACGCTTATTGCAATCCCTCGTAAAACTCATTCTCACGAAGTTCAATGTGAGGTGCCGCTGGCAATTCAAGTCCAGCCTGCCTTCCGAACATTGCACGCTATAGATACCAGAATGAGACTGATTTAGTCACTTTACCATTGCACCACAAGTCTCTGTTCATTTAGGTTTCTGTTATGTTTCATGTTGGCCGTATCGTGTTTTTTTTTTTAATATCACTACCGTGAACTTTCCCGGAGCTTTGTATATTTAAAACGCTTGCATTGTCAATAATTCGTACTTTTATTAACATAAAAAAGCTGATGCATGTCTTGTAAGTCGAGTTAACTTAAAGGCCGCATTCCTTCTCAGCAGCAATTTAGATGAATTGTCCGGAATAGTTTTGCGAGGCTGGCTATCGGCTGGCTATCGACAAGTTTCTGTTGTCAAAACGAACATCTGTCATAATACTATAAATCTCATTTCAGATAGATGTTTCATCTTTCATGTTGCAACAGTCGCGCCAATCGCCGATCCTCTGCAAATGTCAGTCAGCGGTTAGTTGTCATTTCACTTGTTGCTTTCTCTCGTCTATTTTCTGACCGGCTTTAAAACAGGGCCAATTTATGTCCGTGGGGAATAATCAGCCCATTGAACAAAAAGCCTTCATTCACGGTTGGCTCAAGAGTAACGGGAGAGGAACTTGGTAACTCGGGAGAGGAACTTGCAACATCGCAGAAATGACATACCCGTGGGAACTCGGTTAAACACTTGAACATAAACTTGTAATCTCGTACGTAACCATGAGTCTGTTTGTTTTCTTTCACTTGGGGTCACTCGTGGGTGGACTCACACCGTGAGACAGGGCCATAAGTCCACCACACAAGATTCTTGTGTTCCTGTACATTGGAATCACTATATCTAGCTGTGATGCAACCATCTTGTGAGGCCCAAGACATTGGTACTAACTAGGGCTTAAATGAACAAATCTTTTCATACACATGCTTTGACACCGTGGATGGATAAAGGACATGAGAAATCCAGGACTGGGCTCAAGATGTGCAGGGGAGGGAGGTTTAGCTTAGTTTAATTTAGTTTATTGTCACATGTACGGATGTGGTAAAAAGCGTTTTTGTTGCATGCTATCCAGTTAGATGAAAGATAAGGTTCATTAAAGATAAAGGTACTAAAGTCCAATTAAAGATAGTCCAAAGGTCCCCAATGAGGTAGGTGGTAGGTCAGGACACCTCTCTAGTTGGTAATAGGATGGTTCAGTTGTCTGATAACAGCTGGGAGGGAACTGTGCCTGAATCTGGAGGTATGTATTTTCACACTACTCTACCTCTTGCCTAATGGGAGAAGGGCGAACGGAGAAGGGAGAAGGGAGAAGAGGGAATGCTGGTAGCATATGGAAAAAGATAGGGAAATGAAGAGGGGAAATGATGGCACAGTTAAGAAGCTGTATTTTATTTTGTCCACTCATCCAGCCTGTAGAGCCGCTACTGCACAATGCCAGAGACCCAGGTTCGATCATGACATTGTGCGCTCACTATGTTGAGTTTGCACATTTTCTTTGCAAGTAGACTAGTGCCGTCAGAGACTTCATCAGGAAGTTTATAGAGGACTGTATGCCAAGTAGAACCAAGTAGAACCAAATCGGAAACCATAGATAAACCGGGAGATCCTCTCCTTACAGAAGACCACGTCTGAGGGGTTCCTTGGATGACCTTGACCTGTACTGGAATTCCAGGTGTGACCTTTGCAAGGCCATGAGGGATGTCAAGAGACATCCAATCAGAGCGGGCCACACAGTCACTCATGGATTGTGACAAGGCGTGCATGCTGTAACAGGCTATAACGTGAAAGCAAGCAGAATTGTTGACAACAAGGGTGGTGCAGCGGTAAAGTTGGTAGGGCCTGTCCCACTTTCGCGACCTAATTCACGACCTTTTTTACTCGTGGACATTTTTCATCATGCTAGAAAAACGCCCCCAACCTACTTGATGCCACGAGTATCTACGGCTATCATCACGGCCTGCTACGACCCACCTACAACCTCCTACGACCTCGTGACGACCATGCTGCGAGTATGAGTCAAGGGCAAACTCGGCAGAGGTCGTGAATTAGATCGTGAAAGTGGGACCGGCCCTTAACAGCGCATGCAGCGCCGGAGGCCTGGGTTTGATCCCATCTACAGGTGCTGTCTGTACGGAGTTTATACAATCTCCCCGTAACTGCGTGAGTTTTCTCCGAGATCTTCGGCTTCCTCCCACATTCCAAAGACGTACAGGTTTGTAGATTAATTGGCTAGGTGTAAGTGTAAATTGTCCCTAGTGTATGTAGGATAGTGTTAATGTGCGAGGATCGCTGGTTGATGCAGACTTGGTGGGCCGAAGGGCCTGTTTCCATGCTGTATCTCTAAACTAAACTAAACAACAGATCCTTCTCCAATGAGCATAATGCTCATTGTGATGGGGGGGGGGGGGGGGGGGGGGGTCGGGTTGTTAGTGAAATGGCGTAACCTGCCCAGATTACCGTGGGTGCACCTTCACCCATGGTCATCGTTGCAGATATCGAATTGGGTTCATCTAAGAGTGAAGCAACTGCCCGGATGTAGTCCCTGGCAGTGTCCTCATAACCTGCCCAGACTAGCGGGGAGGAATATTCATGAACATCTTCAACTCTCCCTACTCCAATCCGAGGTTTCCCACTAACCAAGAAGACCACTGTCATCCCAAAGAATTTGTACATTAATGACTAATGTCCAGTGGCTCCAACATCCATCACTATGAAGCGCTTTGAGACGCTGGCCTTGGCACACACCAGCTCCGTACTCCAGTATGCTCCCTGCTCATACTTCCGAGTCTTCCGCTCCATGCGGGATAAACGGCCGCTGTCGTTATCCGCAGGTGGTGAATCTCCAGTCCGGACCCTCCCGAGTCTCCGGTGTTATCTGACGGCGGTATATTCCTCCGTCGGCGGTATATTCCCAGCTCGGACCCTGCCGAGTCTCCAGCCCTATTCGCAGGCAGTGAATCTTCAAGTCCGGACGCTGCCGGGTCTCTGGGCTTATCCGTCGGCAGTATATTTCTCCTGATAGGGCCTTCCATGGACCATATCAGGATGGAGCATTAATGGGATGAGTGCTCTACTGACGCGATCCATGCTCCACATGGGTAAAACGTCTGAGGATGTTCCCATGTCGGAGGGGACCCTCCTGGCCTGCCCAGGTCTTTCAGACTCCGTTGAACCTCTCTGGGCCGCTGGAGTCTGAAAAATGCCGCCGGCTATCCGCACTTCTGCGGTCCGCAGCCGTGTCTTCCACTAGGTCCCCGCAGCCGGGTTCCCCGAGCCGCGTTCTTCCCGCAGCTTGTGTTTTTCATGCGGTCCCCGCGACCGGGTTTGCCTTTCCCGTGGTCCTCGCAGCCAGGTTTCCCCGAGCCGGGTTCATCCTGCGGTTTGCGTTCCCCGCGGTCCCCGTAGCCGGGTTCACCCCGCGTCCAGAGTCTTCCCGCGGTCCCCGCGGCCAGGTTTCCCCGAGCCGGGTTCACCCCGCGGCTTGACTCCTCTTGTCCCGGGTTCCCCGCGGATTCCAGTCTCCGCGGTTTACCACAGCCGGGATTCCCTCCGCGGTCCCTGAAGACGTGATTCCCCGCGAAGTCTGTGGTGGGGTTCCCCCCCCCCCCCCCCCCCGAGCTGGGTATCCCCGCGATTCTCGCAGCCGGGATTTCCCCGCGGTGTAGGGGAATCCGTGATATCTCCAGCAGGAACTCTATCAGAGCTTCCTGCAAGGAGAAAACACAGACCTGGAATTAAGTTGAAAAACTTACCTTCAGGTTTGAAACATACCGCTGGTGGAGCAGCGCTTCCACAGCCTGTCGATGCGCAATGCGTTAGACGATATGTCGCACATGCGTGCTGGCGGGGTCTTCACGTAGTCACTCACGTGACTCCGAAGTAAAATAGGTGACATCGTCTACTCCTTGATAATCCCCAACACCGTGTCCCACAGAGCTGTAAACTCAGCCGTTTAGTACACTCCCATTCCCAATCATGTGGGCAGGTTCTACTGCAACTCCACCTACAGGTTTGCAGATGACACCGCAATAACAGGCTGGATCACAAACATCAAGGCAGAGCCCAGAAATGAGATGGTTGAGACGGACCAGTCTGAAGAAGGGTCTATAGGGAATCAACCGCTCCTTCAGTGTTTGCAATGTGACGGAGCTGGTCATTGACTTCAGTAAAGGAGGTGGAGTATGTGACTGTATGTGTAATCAGTGGTGCTAAGATGGAGATGGTCAAATACTTTAAATTCATGGGTATAATCATCTCCCAAAAATGTGGCTTTTCCAACCACAATCTCATTGTGGTCAAGAACATAAAACAAGGCCTCAATTTTCTCAGAAGGATGAGGAAATTCTGCATATCCCCAATGACTTAGTTTTACCAATGTAACATAGAAAGCATCCTATCCACATGCGTTATAACTTGCCATGGGAAATGCTTGCTCAAGACCACAAGCAATTGCAGAGTTGTGAATGCAACATACCGACCAACCTCCCCTCTATTCACTCCATCTACAATTCCCGCTGCCTCAGGAAAGCAGCAACATAATCAATAACCACTCACAGACCATTCATTCTCTCTTCTCCCTTCTCCTGGCAGGCAGAAGATACAAATGCTTGAAAGCATGTACAACTGGACTGAAGAACAGCTTCTTTCCCACTGTTATCAGACTCTTGAACACTCACAAAGATGAATTCTTGATCTCACAACTCTCATTGCACTTTTTAATCTGTACCTTCTGCAGATGTAACACTACGTGCTACATTGTTTTTCTTTCATTTTTTGCACAATTTTGATGTATGTTTATAGTTATGCATAATATGATTTGCCTGTATGTGATACAAGACAAAGTTTTCTTTGCATCTCAGTAAACGTGACAATAGTAATAAACCTAAACCTATAAAATGTAAATTTCCCCCCACATCCTGAAGAACTGTGGATTGGTAGGTTACATGGCTATTATAAATTGCCCTTTGATATGTTGGTGACTGATAAAATCTGGGAGGTGTTGATGAGAATAAAATACACGGATTAATGTGGGATTAGTGCAAATGGAGATTGATGGTCAACAAAGGCCGCAGTAGGCCAAAGTTCCTGTATCCATGTTGCGTCTTTGCAGCCAGCAAAGATTTATTATTTTTTTCTGTCTCAGCAACCAAAGATGCAAGCAAAATGAACTTGCGGTCTTCATTAACATCGTTTGCAGTAAAAAAAACTATTTTTTTTGCATATTCAATCCAGGGCTCAAATGAACTAATGAAGGGTCTAAAGTACCAATTGTACTCATCTCAGCATGAATATGCTATGCCATGTTGATATAAGCACAACATTTGAGTCAATGAAATCCAACATAACCTTGTTGAACTACGGTCCTTCACCACATCCAGAGAACTTGGCCCAAATTGTTATGAAAGCCATGCAACAATTATTCCTAAAATTATCCTAGTTAGTCTTTAACCTGTCATAATTGGACCATTCAATATAGTCGAACATTGCATAAAAGCAGCACTTACGATTAAGCCATATAAACAAGTACTGCACTAAGCACGAGGATCTTTTATTTTGTACACTATTGGGCTTGGATCACAATAAGATTATAAAAACAAGATTCTAACTGTTTCTAAAGCCCATGCACAGATTATCATTGGCAGGAATAAGAGTTGTCTGTCAGAGGCTTAGTGCGAATGCCGTTAAGGTTAAACACTCAATGTGCTTTATTTTCTGGTCTCAGTGAGCTCTGGCAGCACATGCACAGCTGGACCTTCACTTTCCTGCAACGGTGTGATGAATCTTCTATTAAAACCATTTAAGTCTTTATCCAGAGGTAATCCCATAATAGTACCAGGCCACTTCTTCTGGGATATTGTCCAGCGATGAACATCTAAACTATAGACCATTATGTGCAATTACAGGCTTTCAGGATTCTCAGCAGGATGGAGAAAAGTATTTTTGGGAAACTAACAACACTGGATGGACTGTATGGAGTGGTATTCAGTGGGAACGTATTTCAGAAATGTAGACGGTAGGAAACCATAATCAAAAATAATGGTTACTCTTAGAGGAGTTAGAGCGTTACTGACAGGATATTGTCATTGACTGAGAGGCAGCCACTGGCCCTCCGTGAATGCTGGTCGCCACAAGGGAATGAGAGAATTGTCGATACAGCTGACAACGTTGTAATCTGATGGTCAATGTTTGCAAACTGCATGAATAGCAGTATTTATTAATGCAATATTTTGTAAACTCTGAATTTGTAATAAAATCTCTTTGTTAAGAAAAAAAGAGACAGCCACTGTCAAACCCAGCTCATTACCGGTTTCCATCCCAAGGTTTAAAATGAACTAAAGATAGACACAAAAACATGGAGTAACTCAGCGGGACAGGCAGCATCTCTGGAGAGAAGGAATGGGTGACATTTCGGGTCGAGACCCTTGAACTAAATGAAAACAGATGGCCTCGTCAGAATTTTCCAAACCTTGACTCTGGAAGCATTCATTTAGGTTGGATATCTATCTATCTATCTATCTATACATAACTAAAACTCTGATCTTGTTATCTTCCGGTTTGGCGGTCATTCTATTTGTGGAAAAACTATACGAGATAGCGCTACAATTTTCGCCAGCTTGTTCACTGTTCTCCTGTGCTGCGATTGCACAAGTTTCGTTCCGATCAGTGGAAGCTGGTAAGAGTTATCGAGGTTTAAAAATCTTTAAAACCGCGCGTGCGTAGATCGATTGCCTCCCCTGCCATTCAGCTCCGCGTGGATTGGTCCCTTCTACTGTCACTCCGCGGGACGGTCCGCTCCTTCCTGCGCCATCGCATCTTTATTGCAGCTGCGGGAGGCTCTGGATAGCCAGCGGAGGTCTCCAACCGGACACAATTTTCGGATGGAGGGACCGGAAACAGCCCGACCCAGCCCGATCCAACACAGACCAGCCAGCGTGGAGTCGGAGATGGCACCGATGTCGCAAATGGAAAGCAGAGACTCTGATCCCAGCGGAGGATAACGACCAGTGTCCAGCGACCAGTGAAGCGACCAGCACCCGCTTTGAGTCCCCATCGCACCTTCCCTTCCCCTCTTGTCCCCCTCGCTGGATCCTGCCCCCCTCCCACATGATACCACACTCTCCCCCATGGCTTTTCCCCCGTCTTTTCTCTAAGCTCCCTCCCCTCCTGACCCCACACCCCCTCCCCCCCACCCACCCTCCCCCACCCCAAAACCCACCCTCCCACACACCCCTCTCCCCTCAGAACCCGACCACACATACCCCCCTCCCACCAACCCCCCCAACCCCTCTGCCCACACATAACCCCCTCCCACACACCCCTCTCTCACACATCCCCCCCCACGCACCTCTCCCCCAAACAACACCTCCCTGCCCACACACACCCCAGTCCCCACACACCCCCCTCCCTCCCACAGCCCCCCCTCCACAACTCCCCATAATACCACATCCCCAGCCCACACACCCCTCCCCCACCCACACAATCCCCCGCCCACACACTGCTCTCCCCCATAACGCCCCCTCTCCCCCACAACCCTCCAGTCCCCCACAACCCCCCTCCCCACCACAATCCCCCCCTCCGCACCTCAACCCCCCCGCCCACACATACCCCCCACACACCCCTCCCCTCCACACCCCGCCACCCAGACACCCCTCCCCCACACAAACCCCCTCCCCCCCCCCACATCACCCCCCCCCCCCGGTCGCAAACCCCACCCGCCCATATATATACCTCACCCCCACCACCCCCCCCCCCCCCCAACCCCACCACACACCCCCCCCTTGGTGACGCGACTCAACGGGTCCCACTTAATCTAGTTGGTTATGATACTCTACTGTTAAGGAAGGTGAAAAAGGAAATCGGCTGTGGTCTGTGCATTGAAAATTCTTCCACAGTGTTACTCCGTTGAGAGTGTTAGTTGAAAGAGACCCATCTGAAGAAGGGTCTCAACCTCAAACATTACCTATCCATGTTATCCAGAGTTGCTGTCTGATCCGCTGAGTGACTTCTAGGCTGTGGGCCGACCATCAAAAGTTCTAGAATTTGACTTTCGTGACCTATCTCTGGGATCTACTTGAAATTTGATGCAGATTTAGATAAAATATAATTGAGAAGGAAGTCATAACTCGTCAGTGCCATAATAATTAATTAAGCGAATTAGAAAATGAAATTGAAAAAGTAAGCGCCATCCAGTGTTCAATGCTCATATTACGCCATGGGGTGCCTAATTCCATGCAGCGGTCTATTTAAACCATATATTATTATACCATATATATATATATATATATATATATATATATATATATATATATATACTCCGGTCATCACGATGATGGTGGGGAGCACACACCGCCCGGCTGCCTTCAGCACCCTCAACACCGGCTCTGCCAGTCCGCCCGCTCGCTCGCTGCAACACCGGCCTACCGACAGCCCGACTGATCTTTCACAGCACTCACCGGGGCCGACAGCCCGACAATACTGCGTCAGCTCGACCGACCCTTTGCTGCATCCACCGGCCTACCGTCAGCCCGACCAACCGACTGACTGACTGACCGACCGACTGACCGACCCTAATCCTAATCCTCACTCTACATTTTATTGATCATTTTTATTTAACAGTTCACATCATAACTTTACAAAAATCAATTGTAAAACAAAATTATCAGCAAGGTTAGCATTACCTTTATTCCTTCGAAACCTTGCTAATGTTGGGATGTTATTACGAGGCAGCCATGATCCCAGAGTGCTCACTGCCTAGCTAGCATGAAACAAAGCGCGTGATTGGTCAATTGGGGTCAGACGCAATGTCAAATGTGCATTGATTGGACAATTATTACGGAGTTTTTTCTCATATTTTAAAAATATGTGCAGGTTTTGTTTTTGACGAGTTTCAGGTATGATTTATATAATATTTTTACACAATATGTTAAAAAATCAGGTAGTTATGTGATTTGGGTCACGAACTTAAACAAAAAAGCACCTCGGCTCACAGCCTATTAAGCACTTTTTGTGCCAGGAGTTTGACTCAGTGACAATGAAAAGAGGGCAATATACCTCGCATTGAGGATACTGAAAACAGCAACAAAAAGAAATGCTGAGATTCCATAGTCCCAATACAACCAAGTGGTAGAAGTCATCTTTTTAATTTATGCTGTTAAGGAGGGTTTAGCAAGTAAATGCAGTACACCTGTGGTGGTACACACTTCCAGCAGTTCATCCAGTACAGTCCTCCAAATTCCAGAATCTGCAGTCTCTAGTGTCTCCAGTGAAAATATCCAAATATACTGAGGATAACGGGCTGCATTCCACCCTCAGAAACCTTGGATTGTCCTCAACCCTTAACCTATTCTGCTCAGAAGTGTAAGCAATGCAATAAAAAAACAACGTGGCACTAAATCGCACAACCAGTTGTTCGGAAATGAAGGTCAGCCATTTTTGCACATTTTGTAGCAGAAAGGTCTCTGACAGGATTACGACTGTTATTCCAAGGCCTTGTTTAATGCTGATGATTTCACATTCTCCACAGACTATGACCTGACCGGCCTCTCCACTGATGTACTAAATAATGCAAAGTACACACTCAGGCACTGTTCCTGGCTGGCAGCCAAGGGAACTTGATCGCAGTAATCAACAAATAATGTCAGTGCCTCACTGCTGGCAAACAGCCCAGTGGTCTGGGGAGAAAAACAAAAGGGCACAGTTCTTCCTTATTTACACAGAGGGACCAGTGAGTACAGAATGAGCCATGGTTCAAACAATGATACTGAGAAGCACAGACAGTTCCAATGGTGTATGCAGGCAACAAGAATAGAGCCTGTCTAATCTGTTTACCCCCTTAATTGTGTGCCTTTCCCCTTCTGAAAAAGATGCAGTTTCCCACAACCCTGCAATGGGAATGATATAAATGTAACTGTCAGCAGATAGTTCCTCGTCATTCAGGACAATGAAAGGAGCTGAGTTATTAACAAGAATAATTGTTTATTAATGCACATCATTCAGCTTTTGAGGTATGAGCACTAACTAGATTTAGAAATCATTTGATATGATTAAAACCAAACTTTAGTTTGAAAGGCAAACCAAGGTGCTTCAATACCTTTGACTTTAATTGAATCGGACAATGGAATCAAATCAGTTTTAGTCTGCTTCACTGCCCTAGAGTCTCACTTGCCCTTTTTGTTAATGAAATCGATTACAATGCTCTCTATGTCTGCAGTAATATATTAATGAGGCAAGCACAGCAGCCAAATTGCAGTGCGTGTAAAGTACGGTGCGTGCATTCAAGGAGTTTGAATCATGTTTCATCAAGACTACATGATCCTTACATTCTCGTTGATATTTCCTCTTCCTAGAGTAAGCTCCGAGAGTGAAGAAGACTAAAGCTGATTTGATTCCATATGTTAGAAACATATAAAATTCTTAATGGATTGGACAGACTGGATGCAGGAAAAATGTTTCCGATGTTGGGGGAGTCCAGAACCAGGGGGTCACAGTTTGGGCATAAAGGGTAGGCAATTTGGGACTGAGATGAGGAAAAACGTTTTCACCCAGAGATTTGTGTATCTGTGGAATTCTCTGCCACAGAAAGCAGTGGAGGCCAATTCACTGGACATTTTCAGGGGAGAGTTAGATATAGCTCTTAGGGCTAACGGAGAAAGCAGGAATGGGGTGCTGATTTAGGATGATCAGCCATGATCATATTGAATGGTGGTGCTGGTTCGAAGGGCTGAATGGCCCATTCCTGCACCTGTTTTCTATGTTTCTAATAATTAGAGTAATAGAGTGCACAGACATTGTCTCTGCCCAATTCATCCATGCCAACTGGATTTTATAGCCAACCTGGTTATAATTGCCTCGGTTTAGCCTATATCCCTATAAAAAAAACTTTCCTATCCATGTATCTGTCTAAACGTCTTTTAAAACTTACCATTGTACCCACCTCTACAGCTTCCTTTGACAGTTTGTCCCATATATGCACCACTGCATAAAGAAGTTGTCTCTCAGTTCTTTTTAAAATCCTTTCCCTCTCACCTTAAGGAGGAGGCCATTCGGCCCTTCGAGCTAGCACCGCCATTCATTGTGATCATGGTCTGATCGTCCCCAATCAATGACCCGTGCCTGCCTTCTCCCCATATCCCTTGATTCCACTAGCCCCTAGAGCTCTATTTAACTCTCTCTTAAATCAATCCAGTGATTTGGCCTTCACTGCCCTCTGTGGCAGGGAATTCCACAAATTCACAATTCTCTGGGTGAAAAAGTTTTTTCTCACCTCAGTCTTAAATGGCCTCCCCTTTATTCTAGGACAGTGGCCCCTGCTTCTGGACTCGCCCAACATTGGGAACATTTTTCCTGCATCTAGCTTGTCCAGCTAGATGGAAGCTGCTGAGGAGGTGAGCCAGAGGATGCACAGGAAGGAAAAATCATCCCTCCTGCAAAATAGAATCTGAAGGTCAGATCCAAGAGATAGCAAAAATAAAAAACAATGCTCATGACCCAATGCCCTTATGACAGGTTGTATTCAGTATTTATAACTCATGCGCATTCTTATTACCTATTTTTAGTAATTAGAATTTTGTTATGCCTTATTTATTGAAAAGTTTTTTTTTAATGAGATTTTGTGATTGTGCGTGACATATCTAGAATTTTATAACTACTTGCAGTTCCCAATGAAAATTGAAATGTCCTAATACAGTGAAGAGTGCTAGTTTCATCCGACACAATGCTGTTGCCACATCCTTGCATCTCCATGTCCTCAGCACCTCACAACATGCCTACAGACATGAACTGCCTGAGAAGAGTGGGCACTATGCAGACCAGGCCAGTGGTCAATTCGTACCTCAGTGCACGTGACAATGGAGAATGGCCTTACAGCAAAGCCTACAGGAAAACATGGTAAGGCCTGCCTTTCCTGCTGTGTGCCCACAGAGCACTTCTGGCTGCTAGATTAAAGCTGCCAGGTCACTTTAAGAGCAGCCTGAGAGGAAGCAGTGCAGATCAACTGGTTTGACAGGCAGCAGCAAGGACACTGGCAGGGTGACTGGGGATGAATGCTGCCTTCCTGAGAAATGGAAACACATTGGTGCTGCTTATAGCCACTGCCTCTCCATCAATGTTCCTATCCAAAGAAAAATACAAACATACAAAATAGTTGCAGGAGTAGGCCATTCGAGCCAACACCACCATTCAATATGATCATAGCTGATCATCCAAACTCAGTACCTCGTTCTGGCTTTTCCCCCATATTCCTTGATTCCCTTAGCCCCAAGAGCAAAATCTAACCCTCTCTTGAAAACATCCAGTGAATTGGCCTCCACTGCCTTCTGTGCAGAGAATTCCACAGATCCACAACTCTCTGGGTGCAAAAGTGTTTCCTCATCTTAGTCCAAAATGGCCTACCCCTTATTCTTAAACTGTGACCCCTGGTTCCGGACTCCCTCAACATCGGAAACATTTTTCCTGCATCTACCCTGTCCAATCCTCTCAGAATTTTCTATGTTTCTATAAGATCCCCTCTCATCCTTTGAAATTTCAGCGAATACAAGCTCAGTCCTGCCATCCCGGGAATTAACCTGGTGAACCTACGCTGAACTCCCTCAATAGCAATAATTTCCTTTCTCAAATTTGGAGACCAGAATTGGCACACAATATTCCAGGTGCGGTCTCACCAGGGCCCTGTACAGCTGCAGTAGGACCTCCTTGCTCCTAAACTCAAATCCTCTCGCAATGAAGGCCAACATGCCATTAGCTTTCTTCACTACCTGCTGTAATTGTATGCTTACTTTCAGTGACTGATGTACAAGCACACCCAGGTCTTGTTGCACCTCCCCTTTTCCTAATCTGACACCATTCAGATAATAATCTGCCTTCCTGTTCTTGCCACCAAAGTGGATAACCTCACATTTATCCACATTATACTGCGTCTGCCATGTATCTGCCCACTCACCCAACCTATCCAAGTCACCCTTCAACCTCATAGCATGCTCCCCGCTGCTCACGCTGCCACCCAGCTTTGTGTCATCCGCAAACTTAGAGATGTTACATTTAATTCCCTCGTCTAAATTGTTAATATTTATTGTAAGCAACTGGGGTCTCAGCACCGAGTCTTGCTGCACCCCACCAGTCACTGCCTGCCTTTCTGAAAAGAACCAGTTAACTCCTACTCTTTGCTTCCTGTCTGCCAACCGGTTCTCCATCCATGTCAATATCCTACCCACAATACCATGTGCCCTTCATAAATCCATGCTGACTTTGTCCGAACCCGTCACTGCTTTCCAATTGCGCTGCTATAACATCTTTAATAATCGACTCCCAGCATTTTCCCCACTACCGATGTAAGGCTAACTGGTTAATAATTCCGCATTTTCTCTCTCCCTCCTTTCTTAACCTTATCCACCAGTCCCAGCAGTCACTAGGAGGGCAGTTCACTGCACTATAGTGTAACACAGCAGCCGACAGTCATCATGGATGACAGCAGGGTGGGCTGATGTGGTAGCACCCAGCCATTGTGTAGATGTGTGGCATAGGCCTCTGGATGCAGCAACAAAGTTGGGTTCACGTGAGCACATTAATTGCCCACCATTGGCAAATTCTACATAGCTATGCATCAAGTTAATGTTTAGCGACAGTGCATATTGACTTTTTGGAAAACCCCCATTACAATCCCCCCCCCCCCCCACCTCACCTCAGCAACAAGCATTCTCTCTTCACCTCTTTCCAACAAACATTCACTCCTCTCCCCTCTGCCTCACGTGTTCACTCCTGATCCCACAACCACAAGTATTCACTCCTTTCAAGAGAGAGCTTTCAAGCTTTCAAGAGATAGCAAGATAGGGCTCTTAAAAATAGCGGAGTCAGGGGATATGGGGAGAAGGCAGGAACGGGGTACTGATTGGGGATGATCAGCCATGATCGCATTCAATGGCGGTGCTGGCTCGAAGGTCCGAATGGCCTACTCCTGCACCTATTGTCTATTGTCTATTGTCCTCACCTCTCCGCCACACGTATTCACTCTTCACCCGTCTACAGCAAGCATTGATTCTTCACCTCTCCGCCACACATATTCACTCCTCACCTCACTACAAGAAAGATGTTCAGCTGGAAAATGTACAGAGAAGATTTATGAAAATGTTGCCAGGTCTGAGCTATAGGGAGTGGTTCAACAGACTGGGACTCTATTCCGTGGAGCACAGGAGGATGAGGGGTGATTTTATAGAGATGTATAAAATCATGAGAGAAATAGATCAGGTAAATGCACAAAGTCTCTTGCCCAGAGTAATTGAATCGAGGACCAGAGGACATAGGTTTAAGGTGAAGGGGAAAAGATTTAATAGGAAGCTGAGTGGTAACTTTTTCACACATGGTTGGTGGGTGTATGGAACAAGCTGGTAGTTGAGGCAGGGACGATCGCAACGTTAAGAAACAGTTTGACACGTACAAGGTTAGGACAGGTTTGGAAGGATATGGGCCAAATGCAGGCAGGTGGGGCTAATGTTGCTGGGACATCTTGGCCGGTGTGGGCAAGTTGGACCGAAGGGCCTATTTCCATGCTGTATGACTCTATTACTCTCCACAACACATACTAACTCTTCACTCTTCACTTTCCAACAAGCATTCACTCTTCACCCTTCCACAATAATCATCCACTCCTCACCCAACGGCAGCAAGCATTCATTCTTCACCCCTCCACAACAATCATTCACTCCTCACCCCTCCACAATAATCATTCACTCTTCACCCGACAGGTACAAGGATAGGACAGGTTTAGAGGGATATGGATCAAACACAGGGAGGTGGGACTAGTGCAGCTGGGACATTGTGGCCAGTGTGGGCAAGTTGGGCCGAAGGGCCTGTTTCCACACTGTAGCACTCTATGGCACTCTATGAAACTCTATGAAAACAAGCATTCATTTGTCTCCCCTCTGCAACAAGCATTCACTCCTCTCCCCTCTGCAATGCATGCCATCAGTCATTTCCTGCAGGCTGCACCGTCAATACCTTGATATGAGTGATACTGTCCGACATTGCCTTCCAGAAAGCTGGCACTGGTTTCATCTTTACCACCAGCTCTGAGTCAAATGTGTCTAAGCGCAGTTCACACTGCTGTCCTGACTTCTCAATGAGTTTGAGCTGTTAGCTGTGAGAGTGAAACCTACTGGCAGTGTATGTTCATTGTCACTGTTGTAATGTTATTTCTGCACAAGTTGGCCAATGTGATGCCTTGGGATCTAAAAGGGTAACACAGAGGCTTGGCGATAGTCGAGTGTAGTGGCTTGGGTGGGGGTGTGGGAATTGGAAAAATGAGGGGAAAACAAGAGGAGGCTCCTTATACCACTGCAGTTTGTAAACTAGAAAATAACATGGACTGAAGGGGGTCTAGGATGGGTGAAGGAGGATTAAGATACTAATGCCACTAATTTCAAGTCCACCAGGTGCAGCTGCCTCAGCAATGACCAGCACCATCTCCTCCCTTGAGGTTGGAATGGTGCAGCATACCTGTCCTTCTCTGGTCACATGTTGCTGTTTTGTGGTCAAATGCACCAACTTGTCTGACGATAGAGATAAAGCCTGTTGTAAGGTGTAGTAGGCTACGGGTCAAGACCCTTCTCCTATACTTCTGGGTTGCGACCCTTCATCAGTCTGAACAGGGTCCCCGAGCTGAACTGTTCCCTGCCCACTTCCCACGAGATGCTGCCTGACCTGCTGCGTTCCTCCAACACCTTGTGTTTTGTCCAGACTAGCCACTCGTGATACTGCTCCCTGCTGATGCACCCAGTCTCTCAAATATATACATGTTGAATGAGCAGACAGTATCTCTTTGCATATAAATCAATAGGCCAGGTTTGATTATCTATCTTCAAAGTGATGAGCCACGAAACAGCAAATGCATTTAAAAAAGCACTCAAAATGGGATTTTTTTTTTTACACAGCATCAACATCAATCTGAGTACGAATTGATCATTCAGAACTTGAACACACATTAACTGCCGAAAATAATTATTTTAACACTATATCACAATTATCACATTTGCTTGCTGTAAGTTTAAAATCTAGCCCTCTCTATCTCTGCTCTTCCACTTTCTCCACCTCTTTCTGTATGTTTCCATAAAGACAAAAATATCTGTTTTTTTCCCAAAATCGATCATTTAAAATTCAAAGAACCTCAGTAAAATTTATGAGCTGCCTTTAATATCTTTAACTAGCTTCAGCAGCTCTTTGACTGTCATTCTGAAAATCGCCTTGGGAGCAAGGCAAGAATTAAAAATAGAATGCAGTGCAGTATTTAGATTCCCTGAGGTAATATATATGCTTATAATGTGCTTGCGTGCACACACATACACACAATAGTTTAAACTAGTTGCAGGATACATGTTCTAGTTTTGATCAAGTAATTAAAGACAAAACAACATTCTTGTGTTCAAGTACATAGAGAATATGTCTGACATTATGTCTGCCTCTGTCCACATGTCAAACGGACCTTTCAGTCTTTTTCGGTGTTGGTGGGGGCGCTGCGAGACGGCTGCCCTGCCAGCAGCGTGTTAGTCATTTTCTACTTTTTAGTATGTCCAACTGTGTGTTTTTAATGTTTC